>JAENPR010000356.1:0-610063 GCA_018135685.1 Themeda triandra | reverse complement strand
AAGATATGTTAGTATTTGAACAATTGATTAAACATATGTCATAGATTTGTCACGAGAGATACATAAACATGATAGAACATGGTTAGAAACGCATAATATGCGACGTGCGTCGTTTGTCATACGAATGACACAAATATGATGTTGTAGACCATATATGTGTTGTAGTTCACCAAGTGGAAAAACATAGCAGCTTAACAAATGAGCTAAAGGTTGACAAGACTCAAAGGGAGACAGAGAAAATCTGCACCCACGAGCTCAGTGATGCAAAGACGAGGATTGTAGTCTACATTAGGTATGCATGCAAGAAAAAGGATTCCATAATGGCCCCATACAATTTTGAGTATGTTCAGCTCCATCAACTGCATGCTTTCATTTCTGAAGACATATTTTGTTAGTAAGCAATATCTTTTGGCTACTTGAGACTCTATACTTATGTATCTATGTATCCCTGCTGCACACTTTGGATTTGCATAATGATGGATATTAAATTGTTAAGGATGACATACTTTGGGTTGTTGATCCAAGATTAGGACCATCCTAATCATTCATCATGTTGAGTAATAAATACTAAATTAGTTCGTTACATTGGACATATAGGTGGTACAGTACCAAAGATAGGAAGCCATGTTTTAAATAGCGAGTTAAGCCAAGGTGTTTAAGCGTTTTATAAACCGTAATTAGTGGACTTTAGCGGCAAAATTGTGCGTAACGCAGAGATAATGGCACGATTTTTTTTTTCAAATTTATATATAGCGGCAAAATAGCGGGCTATTTTTTTTCCATGATAGGAAGTATAATCTAGACTGACTAGAATAGAGCTAGCTCTAGCAGAGCAGGAACTTTTCCAAAAAAACCGTCAGGAATAACACATTTAATTTTAACATGCGCACGCCTCATAACTCTGTAATAACACATTTAATTAACTACAAATCCGCCGTGAACCAAACTCGTAAGTGACGGACGACCATTCTCCTCGTATTGCTTCTGTTGGAGAGGTCCGTTCCAAGAAAACAGACGGACAAACCCATTATCTATTTGCATGTGTGTGGAGCAACTCATACCCAATGAGTCAATCTATGAACCAAACACGCTAAGTGATTCCGCCATCACCTCATCATCATACATAGGACTGACTTGTACAGGTGCTGTCTTCTTTTAACAATACTAGATATAGGAAAATTTAAAAGGTTGATTCATCAGTCGCTTCTATTCTATATATTTTAATGAACAATGAGAGAATGAAGCTGTAGAGATCAATGAATTCGTTCCATTTGATGACTACTCGGTTGCAATTTTTGTTATCTCTGTTCATCAGGATACATGCGCCCGAAGTCTAGATGGTTCAGATTGACAAATATAAATTTAGAAAACGAGAGGTGTCAGCCTGGCACTGGCTCTTTATTTCTTCTCTTTTCCCATGTGTGCAACCGTCGTCTCTCCCTGCTGGCTTGCTGCCCGCTCGGTTGAGACTGTATTTCTTAAATCAAAAGACATGCGCAAGCGCCGCCATGGCGACGCCGAGGAGGACAAGGTTGGTGGATTCAATAATCGACGGCATGGTGCGCCACGACGACGACGCCAATCGGCCGCCACCGACGGCCTCTCGTACTGCGGATCTGTCTCCACCGACTTGACACTGCATGCAGTTAAAAAAAGGAAACAAAAACCAGACGAACAATTAGCGACATTCTTACGCTGCAGATCGATGGATAAAAATTCTAGCACAAATATGTAGGAGGAATAATCTGCAGCATCGATCACGCACCTTGTTGCGCTCGGGCAGAAGGTGATGGCGTACGACGTGCCGCCGCCGGCGCAGGTGAAGGTGGAGGTGGCATCGTCGTACGCATAGCTATACGCCCGGGGCACGACTTCTTGAAGAACTGCGAGTACGCCGTCGGCCAGCACGCGTCGGGGTTTCCATGGTCCCCATGGCAGCAGTGCTCCGCGGTCCCGAACGCCTCGCAGGCGCTCCTGCACGCCACGGAGCCGCCGTCGCCACGGTCCCCGACCCGCAGCTCGGCGGGGCACGCGCCGTTGAGGTCCATCACGCACCCGGTCAGCAGGCAGTTGGCGCCGCCGCCGCCGCCGTGAGGTGAGTGCGGCTCCACCAGCATCGGCAGGTTGTACCCATCCACGAGGCTGACGTCGTAGAAGTCGAGGCCACGTGGCCGTCGAAGGTGAACTCGGCTAGAGTGGCGGGCGGCTTGGCGCCGTGGCCCGCGCAGTCGAGGCGGCCGGAGCCGCAGTTGGCCGTGGCGCAGGAGAAATGACCTGTGGAGTCCGTGGAACAGTGTGTGCGGCCCCAGAGACGGCCTGACCACCCGTGCGGCGCCGGCAGCGACCGTGACTGGCCTGGCTCTAGCGCGAAGCCGGTCGTTTCGAGCGCCGGCGAGCCCGCGCTGGATAGGATGCCTGGCCACACCGTGTGCCCGCAGTGGTTCGTGATGGTCAATGTTCTCGAGGAAACACTGTTGATCGATGATCGAATCGAACAAAAGGGGAGAAAAAGAAGAAATGAGCTCAAGTAATCCTGGATTTTTGACTTGCATGTATGCTGATATGCATGCGCGTGCGTGTCTTATTATATATGGATTGGCAGCTTAGTTATATACGGTACCTCCAGCTTTGAAGGAGATGATGACGAAGATGACATGGAGTATGGCGAATGGAGCTCGGCGTGTACGTGTTTGCCCCGACATTGCTCACGTCAACAAAGTGAGGGGCAAATGAGAAGAACGTGAGGAGCTGAGCTGAGCTTCAACCTGGCAATGGCGGCGAGTGCTGACTGGTGCGCTGCTACCTGCTAATGAGTTTGTGTCGTCCTCGGTCCTCTATTTATATATGTGCTCTGTCCTGTCCCTCTCCCCTGCGTGGTTTTTTCACGATGGACTTGACTGGGGTGACTGGAAGCAGCACGCCGCTGCGTTCTTCTCGGACCTTGGGTTTTCAGTGATTATTGTAACACAAAGCGCTTTTTCATGTGCTATTACTTTGTCATATTTTATAACATATATAATTAAATCACAAAGTTCAGTGCGAGTTGATTTGCTTGATATCATAATATATTCGCACAACACATGCCCCATGAGTCGTGTGACTGGATTCGGCCTCTCATGCATGGCGATTTAGCTAGCCCACCAGCGGATGGAAGTTGTCGGTCTTTTTTTTTTTCCAGGTCAATCGTGCACATTAAGGTACACTCATATACTGATATACACATATCTACTACGAGAACAACGTCTCCACAAACTTCGTACACTACCACATTTCTAAGGCTACCGTGGCATTTTGCGACATCATTTCGTCGGTTTTCATGTCCATGAATGATGAATCCGGTCACATTGCCGAACCAAGCACATTGAGTTGGACATCCAAATTCAACCGAGAAAAAGTTGCTCTCGGGATTTTTAGAGACGTGCCTCTTGGCCGTTCTGTGAATTTCCATTTACAGAGACGGCCAAGTTAAGAGCGAGGCTCACCTCAGAAAAATCTACTTTGAGCGTCTCCTAATTAAAATATCTAGTCTCCTAGAAATAAAAAAAACATTGTCTCCTAGTGAAAATCGTTTCTGAAGTAGTCATTGTCTTAACACGCTGATATAAGTCATCTTTCTCCTATGCGCATGTTTCAATCGTGCTAAGGAATGGAATACTAAATGTTTTAATTACCATATTCTTCATTTTTAATAATGCATGTATAATATATTGCAAGATGGTAGTACATAGCCAAAGTCCTAATAGTTAAATGAAGGCATGTGCAATGCAAAATGACTGTTCGGAAATTGTTTGAATTGGAGATAGCTTCATTTTTTTCTAACATATCATATATAAAGAAAACTATTTATCATCGTGGGGGTCACGTAGGCAAAGTTTCATGTTCTACATACTTTAATCAAATTATAGTGGAGCAATCTTTAAATCAAATTCAAAAGAAAACCAAAGAGTCCACTGACCCGCACATGCTTGCAAAAATATTCTTGTACGCCCATGCCAGATAGCTTAAGCGGTACTGTGCACCATTTTTCTATTAGTATGCTCAATGCCTTAATTCATAAGAAAGAAGCCCTAACTTTTGTGCTGTCTTACGACCATTATTTCCATGAGAAAGGTGCACTGATGCTAAAGCAGTGTCCTCATTTTCAGTCAAAAATCAGAACAAGAAAGGGAGTAAATTCGCTCCATTATTAGCCCATTATTCAAAAGGTCCATTGTCTTTAGCTGAGATTGCTTAATTAGAAGGATAATTGTCATCAAAAGTTGGTTCTGCATCAATGTGCACTACCATTTTCTCAGCTAAGTATATTAGGACCATGCATGAGCGAGGTGTGCTAAATGAACGTACGTACATCTTGTTCCATGATCTTGGATTAGACTTCCAAACAAGTGTTTCACCTGGTACCCTTTCTGTATAAGTGATCAAATCTTGTGTTGACATTTGCTTGTTTTCAGTCATCGTCGACATTTCCTCTATTTTTTTTTGGTTGTCGGTGTCTAGGGTCTAGGCTGTTTGAATTAATCGCTTTTGTCACTCGTGCATAGTAGAGAACATCCACCAGATTTCAGAAACTTAGGCCTCCTTTGGTTTACAGGAAATTTATGTGAATAGTGGAGGATTTTCATTTGCCATGTGAATTCAACATTTGTAGGCTTGTAGCACCTAGGAGTGAGCTGTAGTAAATTGTCAGGCGTGCTTCTCCGACAACAGGTGCGCCGTCAGGCTCTACTCCGGCATCTCCTGACGGATTTCCGACAACAGACCAAGTGGCTGCTCCGCCAGCAGCAGGGCCTGGGCTTCGTAATTCAAGACCAGAGCGGGCTCGGGCGAGGAACCCTCGCTTCTACGGCCCATAGTGGAAGGCCCAGTGACCAGAGGGCCTTTGGCGCACGTCTCTTCCTTTTGCTTTTTAATAGCCTTAGCCGAGCTTCTTGTTACTCAAATCAAAAAAGAAAAAGGAAAAAAAAGCCTGTTGGTGCCGAAGGGGCAACATTGAACTCTGTAAAACAAACTTGTTTCCTCCAATACTAAGAAGACATCGTCTCGCCCTCCTAACCCATTTCGTGATCCTTTCCCAACTCCAAAGTCTCCAGCTTTTTGAACTTCACCGGCCAGTCTCATGGAGATGGGCCCCATTGCGTCTCTTTCCTTGGGCTGCCGGATGCTGGTGACTGCATACGTGCTCCCCAGTCCCCATTGAGGGATAGCTTGTCCCTTACATTCCTGTTTTCTGCAGAGGTTTCAGATGACAAGATCGGATCCCCTTTACGGTAAAGATGGGTTATATAGGTTACCTATTGTAATGGTAAAAATAGATAATTAGATACAGATTTATAGTAGGATTTTCTCTTTTTTTTTAGATGTCAGACTATCTTTCAAAATATCAGAGGTTACCGGATTGATGGTGGGGAGTTTCTGATTTCTATATGATAATTTTAACAGAGCTTTCTTATGATAATTTTGTAGAGCTTTACATGATAGTTTTGTAAGGTTTTATCAAATCTCTCTAATTAGTAATAACAGTAAGATAGTATATTATTCTTTTTGTCTTTCAAAGGCAATATATATGGCCACTAACTATCGGTATGAAGATGTTTCTTTTACAAAAAAAAAAAAAAATAGCACATAAAGTTGGTCAATTGGTAACATAAATTAAATTTGCATTCATTATTTTCTGAATTGAGTAGTACAAAGTAATTACAACACTAGAGTACTAATACTAGCTTATCGAAGTTTAGTGCGCTAGCTTCAGGCATCAGCCTAGCAGTTTATTCAGACATCGATCAGCTGAAATGTGTAATGAAAAACTGCTAGGCTGATGCCTGAAGCTAGCGCACTAAACTTTTCATCTCATTCTCATGGCCTGAAGAAAGCCGGGTGTGGGCGACCGGTGCCCTGGAATGACGTGTTCCTGAGGTGCTCAGGAGCTTCCTCAAACGAGTGACGCCTTGCTAGCGAGAGGATCTTTTTGTCGGCGGCAATGAAATAGGCCATCCCAGCTACTGTGGAGATGATGAGAGCCTGGCCGGTGGGATTGATGTTGGCCTTCGCCCACGGCAGCATCCTCACGCTGGCCAGCTGAAAAACAACCGCAACAGCAAAACAATAAGTTAAAGACGTACAAATTTGTTTCACGATTATGTGTGAGCCAGCCTGCATCTCATCTCAAGAAAAACAGCTGAAATGTGTAATGAAAACTCACGGTGGGAATCGCGGAGGCGATAGTTGCCACGGCTGCCGCCTTGGCTCCGGCAAGGGTCGCCTCTGCAGACGACATGGATACAAAAGCATCCGTCAGGTCAGTATACATACTACTACATAGCGCTTCAATGCAGCTTTGTTTGAGTCCAACACTCCAGCTAGCTAGTGCAGTATGTACACCAATACACGTACCTTGCGAGCAGCGCTTGGCGAGGGCAAGCTTCTGATCTAGGGATGCACGGCTCACCGTCGACATCTCGGCTTTCTGCGGTTGCGGACTTGAACTAGGCTAGTGAAATGAAGCAGCTCTGCTGCTAGGAGTGGGTAGCAATGAAAGTACAAGAAGTGAGCGAGGATGAGGACGATGGATGTGTTGCCAGACGCTGGAGAGGCCGAGGATTTATAGGCGGCATCAGCTACGCCAAACGATCGGCGGACGCCGGAGAAGCGGCGGGCGGGCGCGGACGTGGTTTTGGTGCCCATATATGCAGTTTTCAGGGGATTCGTTCCAGGGACCACGGTTTCATTTGCTATCCACTACTGTATAGGCCTGCAGATAGACAGGATAGAGACATAGTACGTCGCATGGCACCATGTGTATGGCAGTATGGGACTAATTAACTTTATTATTGGTTCTACTAGTACTTGCCACGTCACCGGCCTTGGAGCTCGATAGACCCCTCCCAAAACTAACCACGTGCAGGTGTCAAGGTTACCCAAAAAAAACACCCAACCCAGGGATTAGAATGCTGTGATGTGGGACTAGCTTGGGCATCTGTGTGCTAGTAGTACGACTCAAGGTTGAAAAGAGAAGAGCAACAAGTTACCAACCACGACCAATACTGTGAGTTTGACACGCTAATTGGAGCCAGCCAAGGCACCATTGAACATGCAACACGGTCAGGCCTTTGAGGCTACGACGCTGCTGCATGCGTTGCGAAGACCACAAAGTCACTTTTTCTCAGGTGACGAGAAGCAAGCAGGTGTAGCCCAACACGAGAAAGCAACTTTTTTTTCTCAGGACAATGGCGGTCTGGTGTATTTCGGTGGCCCTGTGCCCTCAGTTTTTGGGTCGCCGGCGCTCCCAGTTTCGGGAGGCAGGAAGAAAACCACAGACGTGACACCCGTCGTGGATCCCACATAAACAGTGACGACTGTCGGCCAGGGTGCGTCGTCCACTTCTGTGATTTCCTACCGGCCGGTAGTGTAGTTAGCCTCATCCACTGTTTAGGTCCACTCTAATAAATAATTAAATATACTACTTATGAACAAAGATGTAAATACACTCCTCCCTTTTCCCTTCTTGCATTCGCACTCAATGTGGTTACAAGGGTATTGATGTTAGGTCTTGTTTGGATTCAAAATGTTAGAAAAATTTATAACTGTAGCATTTCGTTTGTATTTGATAATTAGTGTCCAATCATGGGCTAACTAGACTTAAAAAATTCATCTCGTGATTTATAACTAAACTGTGTAATTAGTTATTTTTTTATCTACATTTAGTGCTTCATGCATGCATGTAAAGATTGATATGATGGAGAGAGAGTGAAAAAATTCCAACTTTTTGATACAATCCAAACAAGGCCTTACTTCTATTGCCTATTGGTAGCTTTTAATCCAAGGCCTCTTTAGTTCCGGATTTGGTGCACCCAAATCAAAGTATGCTTGTCACATCGCACCGTAGCTTAACTTTTGTTTTTATGTGGTAAAAATCATCCAAATTTTGACTAATTAGTCTCAAAATGTTCGTCTCGTAAAGTACAATAAAACTGTGTAATTAGTTTTTGATTTCATCTATATTTGGTACTCCATGTATGTGTCGGCGTTTCGATGTGATGGGAAATAGGAATTCTGCATAGTGAAATTTAGAGGTAAAATTTGGGAAGAGAATAAGGCCCAAGCATCAAGGGCACCAGAGGTAGCGGTAACAACTTTAACACTGCTGTAAACAGAAGCGACAAGCGAGCCAGCGTATCATCCCAACATGCTATAGTGACTTTTCTGACGACGATGGCGAATCTGGTGTGTTTCTGTGTTTGTACCCTCAGTTTTCAGGCGCGGATTCAATCAGGGTGGCAGGCGCGGATTCAATCAGGGTGGCGGCTCCGCCGCTCCCCAGTTTTCGCCTTTTCGGTAGGCAGCACAGACCGCAGACGTCACCGCGCCGCCGCGGTCTAGCAGCAATTTGGTCGTCCGTTTCCGTAGGTCTGGTCCAAAATAATTAAATACACAAACAAAATCGCACCTAAACTCCCCACATTTGGTCGCAAAAAAAAGACCTCCCCACATTTGTTTTCTGTCTGAACGATCGCTTTTTATTAGCAAGGAAACTTATACTAAGTTACTAGTACTAACAAATACAGTATATTACATTTGTCCCATATTATATATTTAAAAACTAAATAAGAGATATAATACTCTATCAATATCCTTCCATGCTCTATTTTGTTAGTTGGTTTCGTCGATAAAGGGAGCTCATGCTCCACATAGACACCATTCCTCTCATACTAATTTCTTTGGAGTAATCCTCAAACATTAAAACTATTGTAAGATGTTGTAAAAAAAAACTATTGTAAGATCCCAACGTTATGGAAGTGAATGACAATGCATCTTAAGCAATAAAAAACATATATTGATGGTTTAATCAGGTATAGCACAAGCCGCAGATTTAGCATCTGAAACCATTGGTTTTATAAAATTGATTCTTTATGCAGCCATCCATGATGAGGTCTATAGCTAGAGAGCATCCTCAACCGTTTGACAAATAGGCTTTGCATTCATGTATTTGCAAAAAAGTCTAAAAAATACCTATCCAACGATTTGGCAAATGGGATTGGCATTTTGGTTAACTTGTCAAAAACCTGAGAATGCCTCCCATACATGCCAAGCCGGCTCGGGTTTGGCATTGCTCGCTCGCGAGAATCCCCCCACCCCCGGCACGTAAGGATGACAACGGGTCGGGTTCGGATCGGGTGAAGTCTCCGTGCACCCAAAACCGAAACCTGAAACCAAAACCGATTCGGGTGGAAATTTATCACGAAAACCAAACCCGCAGATACCCAAAACCCGAACGGATACCCGAACCCCACGGATATATATATACACATATTCACATATATAGATATGCATATTCACATGTATATATACACATATTCACATATTCACATTATATACACACATATTTACATGTATATGTACACATATTCACATATATATACACATATTTCGGATATCCATTGGATATCCACGGGTGAAAAACCAAACCCGATAGGTTTCACGTACCCGAACCCAAAAACCGTGGGTGAAAAATCATCCCCAAATCCGAACCCGCAGGACCTGAAACCCGTAGATATCCGCCCCGAACCCGATCCGCTGCCATCCTTACCGCACGTACTCCCGCACATGCCTTCGGGTCTCCCTCCGTCGAATTTTTCTTTTTTGCCAAGTGAATAATGCCAAACTATTAGAGATTGTTTTTTTAACTTTGGCATATTTAGTTGGGACTTGACAAACTCACTCATTTGCCAAACGACATATGCAAAACGGTTTGGGATGCTTTACTTACTATTTTTTTAAGGAATAGGAGGGGTCAAAAGAGCCCCACTAAAGAAATTTATTAAACGTAACCAAAGTGATTACAAAGGAAGATGAATGTAACCACACTCTTCCCCTTCTTGTTTCTACTAGGATGCGCATAATTGTCTATTATTATCACTTACTAGAACATATTGTTAACTTATTTAGCTTTGTATAAAAAGATTAATGTGTTTACCATCTACTCCATCCGTCCCATACAAAGTGCCATTACCAAAAACTACCTTTTCCAATTTTTGGAAAAATAAATTGTTTTTATCCCAATTTCTTGAAAATCTTCTCGTAATACTTCCATTTTTCGGCTGGACAAGACAGGGCACTGCGGCTATGAAGATCACCGATGTCGCATCTTGGTCTATGGTCCGTGGGCTACTGCCTGCTGCTTTGCCTTTATGTTGCGAGCCTCTGTGGCCCCACTCACTCAAGTAGCATTAATAGCATCTAACCATGGATATCTTATTCGTTGGATCGCTTTTAGTTGGGTGATTAAGGGTGATGCTTGATTTGTTGTGAGAGAAGAACATGGTTGTCAGTAAACGCTGATATGAATAAGCGAATAGGGCGATATCCTCTCTGTCTCGACCGATTTTCAGGTCCAATTCTATTACACCTATGCGGTAGTACTAATAGTATCTATATTTAAGTTTTCATCCAAACCAAGTGAAAGGTCACAATGGCTAGAGGGGGGGGGGGTGAATAGCCTAATAAAATTTCTAGCAATAACACTAGATACCAAATTAGATAGCAAGGCGGCAAATGTGCAAAGCTAAAGCTTCAACTACTCTATGCAAGCCGTCCTAATCAAAGCAAGGCTACTCAATCCAATGCACTACAACCACGGTGATCAAACTACACAATGTCGGTTCACCGAAACCAACCAAGCAATTCTACCCACGGGATTTACTCTACACAATGAGTGGTTCCCGACCGACCACAACAAGTAATTCTACTTTGCGGAAAGTAAGGAGGTGATGGAAGTTTATACCGCCGCGGAGAGTAGAAGATGGCCAATCACGGTGTAGTAGCCAATCACCTAGGAAGCTCGAAGCACAATCACAAGGAGGTCGAAGCCTCGGCAATCACAAATCGACACAATGATTTTTACCGAGGTTCACTTGCTTCCCGGCAAGCTAGTCCTCGTTGTGGCGATACACTTGCTTGCTGAGTTGCCTGCTCAATTGGCTCGGTGCCAAAGACCCCAATGGGGAGCCGCAATCTCCACACAAGACAAGGATCCACAAGCCACGAGCAATCCACTAGAGTATCCTTTCGCGAACTCTCACGGGGAAGGATCAAGAACCCCTCACAAGAACCCGGTGTGGCCTCGAACAATCACCAAGTCGAGCTCAACCACCACCCGCCGCTCCAAACCGTCTACGGTGACGGGAATCACCGAAGAGTAACAAGAATCCATGGCTCACTCAATGAACAAGTGCCTCTAGATGCAACTCTCAATGCAAATCACTTGTTCTCACTCAAATCTCTCTCAAGATTAGCAAAGGAATCAAATAGATGAGTGGGGGAGTGTCTCTCTTGCTCAAAGTATGCTCAAGTATGAAGAAATGGCGAAGATAAAACCCCAAGGCCGGCCAATGGTCTATTTATAGAGCCTCCTCCAAAAATAGCCGTTGCCCCTCGGGGGCGACGCCGCACGCACCGGACGCATCCGCCGCCCCGCCGGACGCGTCCGGCGCTCTTCAGCCCAGCGCCACCGGAGTCAACCGTTGGCTTCAAACACCTGCGACTGCGCGTCCGCCGCCGCGTCCGCCGCCTTACGCGGACGCATCCGCGCCCAGCGCACGCACGCCTTGCGCCTGCAGCTTTCGGTCCGCGTCTGGCGCACGCCGGACGCGCCTCCACGGCGTCCGGCGCTCAGCCACGGCCAGGAAGCCGCCCGAGGCCGCCCACAATGCGCCGGACGCGTCCGGCGCCTCCTGGCCCGGCGTCCGGCGCCCAGTGAACTCGTCCACCTCTTGTTTGATCTTCGATGTCGCGCCGTCGTCGATCCAAGTCCAATCTCTTGCCTTGAGTACCAACTCCACCAAGTGTAGACCTCGTCTCAAGCACCGGAGTTAGTATTACAAGCACGACCACGTCGGTAAGAGTTAGCCCTCTAGTTAGTCTCTCATGCATCATGCAAAGTCGCAACTAGAGGCACTTAGGACCGCGAATGAACCGAGGAAACCCCTCTTGATAGTCGGTTATCGATCCTAAATGTGGTCACACTCGCTAAGTGTCTCGACCACTAAACCGGAAAGCCCTATCAAGTATACCTTCGCCTTGATCTCCATGGGCCTCCGTCGGAGCTTGATCATGCAATAAATCCACTTGTCCACCATCATGATCACCATGCTCCATCATCCACCGTCACGTTGCTATGTGTCTAACCACACTTAGAGCAAAGCATTAGCAACATTGAGTGTCATTAATTACCAAAACCAAACTGGAGCTTTCAATCTCCCCCTTTTTGGTAATTGATGACAACCCTTCACAAAGCTCACAAAGATATGGAAAATGAATTCAATATGAAATTGAATTGCTTGCCCAAGACTTTTTGATCATGAATCTTGGATTGGACAAGCATTTCAATTCCGGTTTTGGTAGTGGTAGCTCCCCCTACATGTGTGCATCAAATGTTTGGTCGATTTTCAAGCACACAGGCATAGATGAAACTTGTGTGAGAGTTACCACAACCACAATGGTACTAAGGTTTATAGAATTGACCTTTGAAGCGTGATACCAATCGGAGTGCGATAATAAACCTTCCTTAGTACCATGGGAATCTAGACATCATCAAAACTCAAAATACCTCATGAGATCACATTATAAACAAGGTACTTGAACAAGAGAAACTCTATGTCTAGAAACCACCTATTCATGCTAGTACTTTATTTAATCAATCAAGTTCTATACTAGCATTACACCAAACAAGCATGAATATTGAATTTAGCTTGCAATGCTCCATATCATCATGTATGCACACACAATATGCAACAAATAGTCTATGAGCTTGCGCCCCCTATTTGTATGCTCATGGTTGGGTCATATCATAAAAATTGATCCCCTTCCATTGCTCTTTGTGACTTATTTCTCCCCCTTTGTCAACAATCACCAACAAGGGTGCATAAGATGAGAGAAATAAGTCAATTAACTATGGCCAAATCTAAATCACATGCCTAGAAAATGTATCTCGGTTTGAACCAAGGGCAAGCTTCTTCACACCTCATAAACATAAGGGTTATCTTGACCATGTTGAGATACACATTATGAGCAAGTGCTAAAGATTCAACACTAGGTTCACAAGCTCACAAACAAGTCATATGCCATCACTAGATCAAATCAAGCATAGAAACAATAGTGACGCCATATATCCTTCAAAATCATTTGAATTTCAATGAATGAGCCTAGTAAGATGCACATGTATACATGTCTACACAACTAGCAAAGGATGCATGAGATGCAACAACCAACTTTACCTTGCTATGTTGGAGGAGAGGCATGTCATATATGGGGTGCATCAATCCATGTTGGAGAAGCTAAGTATGTTCAACTCATTCCTCAACTTGCAAAATCTCTTCTCATCAAGAGGCTTGGTGAATATGTCGGCTAGTTGATCTTCGGTGCCAATGCTTTCAATGCTCACATCTCCCTTTTGTTGATGATCTCTAATGAAGTGGTGCCTCACATCAATGTGCTTGGTTCTAGAATGTTGAACCGGATTGTTTGTCATCTTGATTGCACTTTCATTGTCACAAAACAAAGGCACATGCTTGAACTTGATCCCATAGTCCTTCAAGGTGGCTTTCATCCATAGCAATTGTGCACAACAATTCCCCGCACTAATATATTCGACTTCGGCGGTGGAAAGTGCCACACTATTTTGCTTCTTTGAGGACCATGACACAAGAGATCTTCCTAGCACTTGGCATGTTTCACTTGTGCTCTTCCTATCAATCTTGCAACCGGCATAGTCGGAGTCGGAGTATCCAATCAACTCAAAGCTTGACCCCTTGGGATACCATAGACCAACATCTTGAGTACCCTTCAAGTATCTCAACACCCTCTTGGTTGCCGTCAAGTGGCTCTCTCTTGGAGAAGCTTGAAATCTTGCACACATGCACACACTAAACATGACATCCGGCCTTGAAGCGGTCACATATAGCAAGCTTCCAATCATTGATCTATATAGCTTTTGCTCAATCATCTTCCCACTATCATCAGTGTCCAAGCCACCATTGGTTCCCATAGGTGTACTAATGGCCTTAGCATCTTGCAACCCAAACTTCTTGATCATGCCCTTGATGTACTTGCCTTGACTCACAAAGATGCCATTCTTCATTTGCTTGATTTGAAGACCAAGGAAGTAGCTCAACTCTCCAAGCATTGACATTTCAAACTCACTAGCCATCATCTTAGCAAACTCTTCACAAAAGAATTGATTTGTTGATCCAAAGATGATATCATCCACATAGATTTGCAATACAAACAAGCCATCTTCTATTTTCTTGGTGAAGAGAGTGGTGTCAACTTTTCCCATCTTGAAGCCTTTGGATATGAGGAAGTCCCTCAATCTTTCATACCATGCCCTTGGAGCTTGCTTCAAGCCATACAATGCCTTCCCGAGCTTGTAGACATGGTTGGGCTTCTTGTCATCTTCAAAACCGGAGGTTGTGCAACATACACTTCCTCATTGATGAAGCCATTGAGAAAAGCACTCTTCACATCCATTTGATAGAGCTTGATATTGTGAGCACAAGCATAGGCTAATAAGATTCTAATTGCCTCCAATCTTGCCACCGGTGCATAAGTTTCTCCAAAGTCAAGACCCTCAACTTGTATGTACCCTTGTGCCACTAGTCTTGCTTTGTTCCTCACTACCAATCCATCTTGATCTTGTTTATTCTTGAAGACCCACTTGGTTCCAATCACATTACGCTTCTTTGGCCTTTCAACAAGCTCCCACACATCATTCCTAGTGAAGTTGTTTAATTCCTCATGCATGGCATTTATCCAATCCAGATCCTTCAATGCCTCATCAATCTTGGTTGGCTCAATGAATGACACAAAGGAGTAGTGCTCACATATGCTAGCCAATCTTGATCTTGTTTGTACACCTCTTTGAATGTCACCAATGACATGATCTAGAGGATGATCTCTTGCAATGTGTGAAGGTTGAAGAACTAGCTCATTCGCATTGCTTGCTTGACCTTGATCTTGATCTTCATGTTGAGTACCACTTGTGCTTGCCTCATTTGAATCTTCTATCACAACTTGAGTTGGCACTTGCACTTCATCACCATCATCCACTTGCCTCGGCCTAATGTCACCAATGTCCATGTGTCTCATGGCATTACTCAATTGATCTCCACCTACATCATCTTGATTTTGATCTCCAACTTGAGAGCCTTGGGTTTCATCAAATTCAACATCATGAACCTCTTCCATTAGCCCACTAGACAAGTTCCACACTCTATAGGCCTTGCTAGAAGTAGAGTAGCCAAAAAGAAATCCCTCAAAGACACCTCTTGTCAAACTTGCCAAGTCTTTGTCCCTTCTTGAGTATGTAGCACTTGCAACCAAAGACCCGGAAGTAAGCAATGTTGGGCTTCCTTACATTCAAGATTTCATATGGAGTCTTCTCTAACTTCCCATGGCAATAGAGGCGGTTGCTATAGTAGCAAGCCGTGTTGATGGCATCACTCCAAAACTTCTCACTCACATTGTACTCAAGTAGCATGGTTCTTGCCATCTCAATCAAGGTCCTATTCTTCCTCTCAACTACACCATTGGATTGGGGAGTGTAGGTTGGTGAGAATTGATGCACAATTCCAAGCTCATCACATAATTCCTCAACTCTTGTGTTCTTGAATTCACTCCCATTGTCACTTCTAATCTTCTTGATGGTAGTGTCAAACTCATTTTGCACCCTCTTGACAAATGACTTGAATAGATCATAGACTTCACTCTTGTCATAGAGGAAGAACACCCAAGTGTATCTTGTGTAGTCATCCACAATCACAAATCCATACTTGTTGCCCCCAATTGATGTATAGTGAGTTGGGCCAAACAAGTCCATATGCAACAACTCAAATGCTCTTGAAGTTGACATCTCATTCTTCTTAGGATGTGAGTTCCCATGTTGCTTGCCGGCTTGACATGCACTACAAGGTCTATCCTTCTCAAATGTGACATCATTCAAGCCTCTCACTAGATCATGCTTCACCAACTTGTTCAATTGCTTCATGCCCACATGTCCAAGGCGCCTATGCCATAGCCACCCCTTGCTTGACTTGCCAATCAAACATGATGAAAGTTGAGCTTCACTAGCATTGAAATCACAAGTACAAGCTTCCATGCCTAAATCCCTTGAAGATGATGTTTGCTTGATCCTTGCTCACTACCTCAACATGCTTGTCATCAAATATGCACTTGTAGCCAAGATCACACAATTGTGCCACCGACAAAAGATTGAAGTTCAAAGTATCAACTAGCAACACATTGGAGAGATCCTTGTCATTGGAAATTGCAACCTTTCCAAGCCCCATGACAACACCCTTGCTATTGTCACCAAATGTGATGGAGTTGAATCCACCATTGTCATTCTTGTCAAGTGACTTGAACATACTATCTTCACCGGTCATATGATTTGATGCACCACTATCAAGCACCCAATGCCTCCCTCCGGCTTTGTAATTCACCTATAAGAAGACATTAAGCTTTAGTACCCACTTTTGCTTGGGTCCTTGAAGGTTAGTCACTAGAGTCTTTGGCACCCAAATAGCTTTCTTCTTTGAGCTCATCCATGGTGTACCAATGAATCTAGCACTCACACCACACTCACTCTTAACAAGCATGTAAGAAGCATTCAACTTGTAAGAGGAAGCACTAGTGTTCTTGTTCTTACATGCATGCTCTAAATGACCCACTTGCTTGCAACTCTTGCAATAGCTACCATTGTTCTTCACAAAACAAGTCTTGTGAGGAGCAAAAGCAGCCTTGCCTTTCTGGGGGTTATAGCCCAATCCCTCTTTGTAGAGAGAAGCTCTTTGGCTACCCAAGCACATAAGCAAGCGGTCCTCACCACCATAAGCCTTAGCCAAGGTGTGATTGAGCTCCTTGACTTCCTTCCTAAGAGACTCATTCTCAACTACTAGTGTAGAATCACATGCATGACCAACACTACTAGATGAAGTAGAGGCATAAGAGCATGAAGGGCCAAGTGATGCAACAACAATTGAGTCATCAAGTGAATCACATGATGTGGACACACTTTTCTTTTCTATGTTCACCACTTGTGATTGCACTTTCTCTTGCTTCTTAACTAGAGAGGAATGAGATTTTTCAAGCTTAGAGTGAGCAATCTCTAACTTCTCATGGTCTACCTTTAGACTCTCATAAGAAGCCCTCAACTCCTTAAGTTCTTGCTCAAGGTTTTGTTTATCCTTGCGCAAGCCCCTACATTCCTTCCTAGAGTCATTGAAAGCACCTTTGCAATCCTCAAGCATGACAAAGAGTTCTTCTTTTGTGGTCTCATCATCATCATCACTCTCATCATCACTATCGGGTGGAGGTTTTACCTTAGTGGCCTTGGCCATGAAGCAAGATGATGGAGCACCAAATAGAGAAAGCTTCTCCTGAATGACAATGCTTGCGTGCCCCTTCTTCTTCTTCTTCTTGGAATCATCATCATCACCACTTGAGGAAGATGAATCACTCTCCCAAGTTGCCACATGAGATTCACCCTTCTTCTTGTGATGGGAGGAATCTTTCTCCTCCTTCTTCTTCTCTTGCTTCTTCCCCTCCTTCCTCATGGCATCTTCATCATCACTTGCATAGGGACACTTGGCAATGAGATGATCCTTGCCATTGCACCGGAAGCACTTCATGGGACGGTCACTAGACTTAGATGAGCTTCTCTTGCTCTTGGACCGATATCCCTTCTTCATGAGCTTCCCCATTCTCTTCACAAGGAGTGCCATTTGTTCACTCACTTCTTCTTGATCACTTGAGCTAGAGCATGGCTCATCTTCACTTGAAGACTCTTCCTTCTTCTTCTTGCCCTTGCTCTTGGATGATGTGGCCTTGAATGCCACGCTCTTCTTGTCATCATCCTTCTTATCATTCTCCTTCTTCTTCTTCTTCACCAACTCTTCCTTCTCATGATCTTCTCTAAACTCATCATCGGCCATGATCTCTTGAAGGACTTGGTTGGGTGTTGGCTTCTCCTTCATGGTTGTCTTCACCATGATGGTCTTCAACATGTCAAATCTCTTGGGAAGACACCTCATGAACTTGGTGGAGAATTGAGAGTCCTTGATTTCTTCCCCAAGTCCCTTGAGCTCATTGACAATGACTTGGAGCCTATGGAACATCTCCGGCACACTCTCATCCTCCTTCATTGAGAAGCTTGCAAACTTCTCTTGCAACATGTAAGCTCTTGCGGTCTTGACACTTTCGGTGCCCTCATAAGCTTCTTCTAGCTTCTTCCAAATGTCATGAGCCACCTCAAGGTTCTTGATGAGCTCAAAAGCTTTATCATCAAGCGCCTCATGGAAAGCACTCACGGCAATGTCATTTGCTTGTTGCTTCTTCTCTTCGGCCGGTGTTGGCACCGCACCCTCAACAAGCTCAAACTTTGTTTCCACCACTTTCCACACCTCAAGGTTGATTGACTTGAGATGACTCTTCATCTTGAGCATCCATTTGGCATAGTCATCACCTCGAAATGATGGTGCCTTCTTGGTGTTGTTGATATGCATAACCAATGCCATTGTTTCACCGTAGGATGTTAATCCAACTCAAACAAACGGTGCCTGGCTCCGATACCACGTGAAAGGTCACAATGGCTAGAGGGGGGTGAATAGCCTAATAAAATTTCTAGCAATAACACTAGACACCAAATTAGATAGCAAGACGGCAAATGTGCAAAGCTAAAGCTTCAACTACTCTATGCAAGCCGTCCTAATCAAAGCAAGGCTACTCAATCCAATGCACTACAACCACGGTGATCAAACTACACAATGTCGGTTCACCGAAACCAACCAAGCAATTCTACCCACGGGATTTACTCTACACAATGAGTGGTTCCCGACCGACCACAACAAGTAATTCTACTTTGCGGAAAGTAAGGAGGTGATGGAAGTTTATACCGCCGCGGAGAGTAGAAGATGGCCAATCACGGTGTAGTAGCCAATCACCTAGGAAGCTCAAGCACAATCACAAGGAGGTCGAAGCCTCGGCAATCACAAATCGACACAATGATTTTTACCGAGGTTCACTTGCTTCCCGGCAAGCTAGTCCTCGTTGTGGCGATACACTTGCTTGCTGAGTTGCCTGCTCAATTGGCTCGGTGCCAAAGACCCCAATGGGGAGCCGCAATCTCCACACAAGACAAGGATCCACAAGCCACGAGCAATCCACTAGAGTATCCTTTCGCGAACTCTCACGGGGAAGGATCAAGAACCCCTCACAAGAACCCGGTGTGGCCTCGAACAATCACCAAGTCGAGCTCAACCACCACCCGCTGCTCCAAACCGTCTACGGTGACGGGAATCACCGAAGAGTAACAAGAATCCGCAGCTCACTCAATGAACAAGTGCCTCTAGATGCAACTCTCAATGCAAATCACTTGTTCTCACTCAAATCTCTCTCAAGATTAGCAAAGGAATCAAATAGATGAGTGGGGGAGTGTCTCTCTTGCTCAAAGTATGCTCAAGTATGAAGAAATGGCGAAGATAAAACCCCAAGGACGGCCAATGGTCTATTTATAGAGCCTCCTCCAAAAATAGCCGTTGCCCCTCGGGCTGACGCCGCAGCACGCACCGGACGCATCCGCCGCTGCCCGCCGGACGCGTCCGGCGCTCTTCAGCGCGCCACCGGAGTCAACCGTTGGCTTCAAACACTGCTGACCTGGCGCGTCCGCCGCCCGCGTCCGCCGCCTTATGCCGGACGCATCCGGCGCCCCCAGCGCACGCGCAGCGCGCAGCCCAGAAACTTTCTGGTCCGCGTCTGGCGCACGCCGAACGCGCCTCCACGGCGTCCGGCGCTCAGGAATTATAACACTTAGGGTCGCCACCATAAGCCCCGGAGCAGGTGTTATAATTCCTGACCTCATGGCATGGTGGCGACCCTAAGTGAGGCGCTGTTCGGATCCGTGATTCCTGAGTTGTACGAATGGTGTTCTACGGCTACCCTTAGCGGGGCTTGCCGGGAGAGTGTTAGGAATATTTCCCCAGCTGGGTTGTAATCGATTCGAATCGCCATCGTCTCCTAGATAGTGAGAAGCTTGACGGGATTATCTCCATACTTGAAAAGAATAAGTTGTTTGGATGGTTAATGGAACTTCACAAGATAGCTATTGATGAACCTGATATGGTTATGTATTTCTCTTCTCAGTTGCTTGTTTAGCACAGGTGCAAACCTAGATAACAGGTTAATGAAGATTAACTTGATGCTAATAATAATTCAGTTACTCTCCTCACTTAAAGCTTTTTCTGCAAAATGAGTTAAGCCAACTCCACCAATAAAGCTTTGCATAATTCCTTGGAGTCTTTATTTCTGTTTCATGACGGGTAAGTCTTGTTGAGTACAATTGAGTACTCAGGGTTTATTCCCTCCTGTTGCAGATGACATCTTCTATAATGGTTGCTGCAACTACTGCCTTCTCCCTGCCGGGAACGAAGACTAGACCATTGGGCATGGTCTCTAGTAGACTTCTTACCTTGTATTGCTTTTGTAAGATATGAGCTCGAACTGGCAATGTAAACCTTAACTATGGTTTTGTTTCAAAACTATGCTTCTTCCGCTACCTTGTATTCTGGTTTGTAATAACTAAAGTGTACTCCAATATTATATAATCTATGTAGATTATTTGTAAAAGGTTGTAACAGGTGATGTGGTTATGCTGAATCACTACAATCTTGGTTCGTTGCAAGTTGGTTTGAAATCCTTCGTGATTTCGTTGGACTACCGGGTTTATATAAGACAAAGTATACGAGTGTCAACGTATTAGCGGGGACATCTGTACTTAATCAATTATAAACAAGATAAATTGGTCGGAGCATGGTTCAGCACTAAACACGTCATTTGTGTAATAAAACAAAAGCTTTTGTGAAAACTTAATTTCAAACCTAAAGGTTGCCAGTGTTCATATCTTTTATGCCCATATAAGGACTTATAGGTGGCTTAGTAAGTACTAACCTGGGGGAAATTTAAATATTGCATCGACGCCTTTGCTAAGGTATGAAGAGTGATAACTTGACCACAATGGTTACCCTGTGGTCTAATGGTGGTAACCTTCATATATGAATTAGCCATATATGTCGCTAGTGTTAATGTTTGAATCATCGCCAAGGTAAGGTGAGTTGTGAGAGCATGATCGGACAAACGCCGATCTAGGGGAGTGCTTATATGGTACTGAAGTATTTACATGTTACACACATGTTTATATGAAAGTACCCCATGTGTGGTTGTTTTCCGCCATTCTTGGTGATGCCGTCTTCTGACGATGATTCGGGTATCGTGCACCTACATGTATGTATATTGGGAATATGCATAGATGGAGGGGGGTGCGTAACATGTGTTACTGCTTTCCTTGTGTGTTATATTGGGAATTGTTGGGCTGAAATGAAGTTTTCTATAGGTACGCTAACCACGCAAGATCGTGTAGCCCGACAAGTTATCGTTATATGAGAGCACGTTAGTATGCCACCGCCTAGACGCTAGAATCTATGGTTATCTAGGTTTGTGAGGACGTACGAAACGTGCATGCATCATGATATATGCTCATCTCATATGAACTGCATTATTCTTTCCTTATAAATTGAAAGCTTCTCTTCGATAAAATCTATCAACTTAACCCACGCTTCATGAGAGTCGAGATTCAATGGTACAAATGGCATAAGTGAAGTATAATCAGTAAAAGTCAACTAGAGGATGAGTGCTGCATCAACAACCTATCAGTTGTGAGCTTTGTGGTGCCAAGAAGTTTTTGGAAGAATATGGAAAGCCCTCTCTGCTATGGCAAGTTTTATACCTTGTGGGCTATCCTACGAGTTGAGAGCATTGCCATCAGTGGAGTATGGAGCTAGAGAAAAGAGCATGCTGATGAAATGGATTACGCAAATGTCAATTGTTAAGGATCAGATTATCTAGAGAGAGAAGGCTATGC
Organism: Themeda triandra; assembly: GCA_018135685.1. NCBI lineage: Eukaryota > Viridiplantae > Streptophyta > Magnoliopsida > Poales > Poaceae > Themeda > Themeda triandra. The sequence goes on along the minus strand of JAENPR010000356.1, from coordinate 588,102 downwards.
ACAGAATCCTTGTGCATAAAGGCAGTTTTGGAGTTGTTTGGTACCCTTTGCCAATGGCATTAGGCCTTTGGTACAAGACGTGCTATGACAAAATGAAGCTTGGAAGAAGAGTAATCCTGGGAAGAATTTGGTGGTTGCATGAAGAAGTTCAAACATGTTTATGCTCAGCTTCACCGCATTCCTCCTGGAACTGCTAAGAGAGGACCTGGGGTCATCTTCGCTGATGATGGCTCCACAACCAGTGAGGAATTGGTGGAAAAATCTCAGCAATGCCTGACATGGAGAGTAAAGAAGATGAAGATACAGGTTATGTGGAAAACATGAACCAGGAAGCCGAGGAGCAGTTGAGTGATGCTTGCTAGTAAAGTTGTTTGCTTCCATTTTTGTGGACCTTTATATTATGGCATGTATCCATGGTGGTAGGTGCCATGACATGTTGGTCGGTAGAATTGTCTGATGTGATGTGTTGGTTGACGAATTTGTTTTTAGACTAGCCGCTATGAACAAGTATCATGTTAGCTTATGGTTTAGTCTAGAATGTTGTTGTGGTTTAAGAGAATGTTTAACTCTCATCCTTGGAAATTCGCTTCCTTCTTGTCGGTCCATGATGGTATGTCGACGTTGGTTCCTTGTTGTTACATACCTAGACCAGTTTAAAGCGAATCTTGCTATCCATCATACTAGTGGGAACAACATGACCTTAGTATGTAGTTTATGCCATGTTTGTTCCATACATACTCCTTGGTATCCTCAAATTTTAAATCGATGACGATTCTTTTTACCTTGTCTTGTGCCCAAAGCTGTCGGTACAAGATGTCCTGTAGTATATGTGTTCTATCCTCTGGTGAATCATGTTATTGGTCGTGGATTCGGTGATGTAGTCTCGATTGAAGTTCGCAGTGCCGCGATGAAACCTAGCACCACCATGTGACCGGCCGGTGCATAGTTGGATTGCTAGGGGACGCACCAGCATTGTGATTACCAATCATAGCATGTTACCTTAGCTACACCAATGCTATATTTCTGCCATGTTTTCGTCCTACAAAATTCTTTGAAAGTTGTATGGTGCATCTTTCCAAAATAATCCACCTACACATAGTCGCATTATCAGAAGCCTGATAATGTCATCATCGATGGGGTGATTCTTCTTTCCATCTCCTTCAAAGTTGGAACAGTGCTTCGACATTCTCCTCGATTGATTGTTTATATGCTTGTGCGCGTGCTTAGAATTCAATAGTAGAGTGATTGGTAAAATAGTTCCATTGATATGGTTAGTACGAATAGCAAGATGTAGTGATAGCATAACTCCGTGCCCAAAGTATTTAGTGGCTTTTTCGCCGATCCTTGGGCATTAGACTTGTTGTTTTGCTAATCTCTGGATTGGCAGCTAACTTCGGTTAGGTAATGATTGTCTAACTAAGATAGTTTTCCCAACAAGCTTTGTATTGGGAGACCATTTCGACGAATTGGAGGAATTACCCTGAAGATGGTGTGCCATGTATCATTCCTTGTTCTCCCTTGTTATTCCCTAAACTTGCGATCATCCTTGATTGGTCTCGCTTTTGTCTTGCACGTGATGCCTAGTCGTGCAGGAACCTCCCATGTCATGTGAAATTTGCATCTCGAGTGCAGGATCTGTAATGGTGTCTTGTGTTATAACCAACGGTGCCGCGATGAAACCAAAGAGCACCCTGTGGCTGCAGACACATGGTCGTGCTGCTTGGTACGCGCAGGTATCGTGGTTGTTAACCTCGACCTATTATAGAGAATTACCTCGATGTGTTAAATTTACACGACATTACCTTGATTATCTTTCGGCATTCACATCAATGATGGCTTGTTGACGATGAAGTTTTTCCCTGAAGTGCGACATAAGCTGGTTTGAGAAGGATAGGTCACTAACATTAACTATGTCTTGACTTTGAGAGATGGTAGACCAATGGACTACCACATGTTTCCCCTGGAATCACACTATCTCTTGTAGTATGTGTGCTCCTCTATAATTCGTGTAGAGTATACGAATCGTTTTAGCACATGTTTGAGGAGTGTTTTGAGATACACGTAGATTTGAGTAAGGTTTTTGTTTCGTTAGTGTCTAGTTAATACCTTCGTATACTTCACAATTATTGCCTATGTCGGCATCAATTGCTGCGGGTTGTCGTGAAAGCGGTAAGCTCGAAGCTTTTAATGTTGACAGACAACTAGTTGTGGAGTAGGAGAGATCTCTCTCCAACCTGTCGTAGCCTCACGAATAGTTGATAGGTGTGTGAATGTTTGGTGTGTTATGCTAACCTCTGAAAGGCTTCGTCAAATGGATGTTGGAGTGATTGATGATGTCAGAATCAGTTGAATGAGAATATGGTGTTTTGCTTGATTTATGGAGTCAATGAAGGAAATTCCTTCGGATAAAACCTCTTGTTAGAGCAGATATTGAGGATTGTTGTGCTAGTGCCAATACCTAGTGCTTACTTATTAGTGATATGCAACCTTGATTCCTGTCCACATACGAGATTTCCATGTGTTTTAGTTATAAAGCACTCAATCTCCTATGCGGTATTGGATGTTGTATACGCTAGTAGGTTTGCATTTGGAATCATACCGAGATCATTCATGGTGTCGGTATGGTCATATATCCCGAGTTCGACATATATGATTTGGTTGAGCTTGGATCTACCTAAAATCTCGCTATACCAAGTATGGTCTAGCATGAGAAATTGGATTATATGTTGATACATTTCAAGTAAAAGTTGGCATGAACTCTATTGGACAAGAGTTCTCGACAACTTTTGGTGTGAAAACCCAAAGAATAAGAATCTGCGCCTTATGTCGGGGAATATGGAAAAGGTTTCCACCATGATAAAGCCGGATCAAGACAAACCCCGCCAAAATGAGATAAGTTACCTTCGAGATGGAACAAGATTCTTTCGGGTCTCGTATATCGTAAATCGAGATGCAAGCTGTCTTGGATGGAATAAGGACCAAGTCCGAAGGGGACGTGATGTGTGGATCAAGTCATCCAGGGAGATAGCAAGTGTTGAGGTTCACCAGGTTCAGAGTAATGGTACTCGCAGGAAAGGAAATGACGTTATGTGAGATATCGTTTTCGAAAAACAAAACTAATCCAATCTAATCTCGAGGACGAGATTCTTTTAAGGGGGTAAGGCTGTCACATCTGGGATTTTTGACTTCTGTTCGCCAAAAATCTTGATGTGTCCGCGCATTGCATTCATTCATGAGCACATGCATTCATCTGTGTTTTGCTTGATGATGTTAGCTTGTGTGCAAAACATGATAATCACAAGTGTTTGATGTAATGCTCACTAATTTCATTTAGATATAATGATAGCCTAAATTCATTAGAGGGTCATGCTAATGACCAAGGTTAAGAAATTGTCTCTTTTTGACTTAGCTTCGGAAGTTGTTGCGAAAAAGAATCGAAAAGTGTTTTTTTGAAACTCCGATGAATTTGGGGTTTAAAGATTTTAGTTGAAGAATTTTATAAGGAATAAAAGTCCCAAAGACAACTTCTTTGAAAAATGGGTGTAAGGCATATGTTTTTGAGGTAGAAGTCGGGACTTCCTTTTTAATGGATTTTAAAAAGGGTTTTTCTTTGGGAATTTATATTTCAAAAATAATGCAGAGTTTGGGAAAACTTCCAAAAGATGAAATATTCTACTCTTTTAGAGGAATACTTTTCATGTTGAAAGTTTCTCCAAATTCCCTGTAGTTTAGGAGATATCATCGCTTTAAAATTCGTGCGGGATAAATATTTTTATAAATTTAGTTAAATTTAGGGGGGACCCACCCGTCAGTGTCACCAACAGGCAGGAACCCCCGTGTCCACACCACGGCCGCCGGAGGAGGACCGGCCGGCGCGTGGATGGGTGCGTGTCGCCGCCTCCGACCTTCGACCGCTCGAACGAGGACAGCGAGCCTCCTCCACCTCGTCGCCCTCGCCCACATTCTATCCCTCCGCTCTCCCACTTCTCTCTCGGTCTCTGTCTCGCTCTGCTCGAGAGCACCGCCGCCGCTCGCCGCTTCGAGCTCGGCCAGCGCCTGAGCCGCCGCGCTGCAGCAGGCCTCCATCAGCGTCGCCACCCCGCATAGCCCCTCCGACGCTGCTTCGCCATCGCCCAGCGCCGCTAGGGACGGTCGCCGCCGTGCCGCCCCTTCGCCGGATCACCGGCGTACGTGGCTAGGCTGCCACAAGCCGCCTCGGGCTCGCCTAGGGTCACCAGTGGGTGCGCCTGGGTACCCTGCACCCTCGATGCCACCCCGTGGCCGCCATCAAGCCCCCACCGCCGAGGAACCACCGTAGCAGGAGCTCCCCTGTTTCCAAATCGCGTGAGGGACCTCGTGTTAGAATTCGACCAAACACAGGGGCCTAAGTGCAGAGCCGCGGACTCGGGTGAATAGTGCTCCGGGGACTTGTTTGTAGGACTTTTTATGAATCTTGCGAAATTCATATCTCGAGTTTTATAACTCCAAATCGAGTGATTCAACTTGTGTTGTGTTCATGGAGATGCCTAGTTTTTATTAAAATTATGAAGCTGACTATGTTATGTGGACAAATGACTAGTTATGATTTATACCTTTTATGCATGTTTAAAAAGGTTAGGAAATTCATAAGTAATTATTGGTAGCTCATAAAAATGTGATTCTTGCTCCTATGATCTTGTATGGTCATGCTTTTGCTGTGGTTAGAATATCAAGTATGCTTTTTGTGTGAAATTTAGGAGTTGTAGTTCAAGTGCCATTTGTTGCCTATGTCTAAGATAATTCATAAATAAACCTAATTTTAACACTATGCAGTTGAGTCGTGCGCTTTGCACTAGACCCCCTGGACTTAAAGGGGGCACACAACACTCAAGTTGGACAAGTTGTTAGATAGACACGGGTCAAGGGAGATCTTTCTTCATAAGTTATTCCTTGTGCTCGTGATTTTTCATCCCAGTTCTCAATCTCTAGATGAATAGATAGTGATCATTTGTTGAATCGACCCTTTTAGGTGTAAATCCTTTCAGCTGACTTCGAGAATGGTCATCTATATCGGCAACAACAATAATTGTTTGATACAAGAGTTGAAGCCTTAGAACTTTTAGTATTAAGAGACAACTAACTGCTCACCTACATGAAGGCTTAATGAAGTGACTCAAACACTGGGGAAAATGTCGTCAAACTTTGTGAACTCTCTCAACCTAATTTTAAAAATATCAAGAATTTGGCTATGGTCCAAAAAGCAAAAATATAGTTCTAATTATTTTGAGCAACTTTCGTATTGGAAATTTTTCATGTTCCAATATGAAATTTTGAGCAAATGAGAAAGGGAAAAAAATCTCTACTGCTACAGTAACCCGAGCCTTTCTCATCTTCTTCCCCTGTTCACCGTCAACGCCGTGGCCGTCGTAGTGCCTTCCAGGCGCGTCGCGCTATCTGGCCGCGTCATGGCGACTTGAAGGCATCCTCGCCAGCTCGCCTGACCTCGTTCACTCCACTCCACTTGTCGGGTACCTAGATTAGGGGGTCCTAAATCAGGTACATTAAAGGAAAATAACCCAACCCGTCTTACCTCTAAATCTCCCAGGAATTAACCAGAGAAACCCCAATCCTCCTCACACTGGGCTGGCCCACTACCAGGCCCGCAAGGCCTCAGAGACCTGCTGGCTCAAGCAACGGCCGCTCACCCGCTCGAGAAAAGAAATACGGAAACCGCTCGAGCGTGCGACTGCTCGAGACGATGACGTAAACCGCTCGAGCGAACGACCGCTCGAGCGGGACGGAAAACGCTCGAGCGAGCAGCCGCTCGAGTCCGCCCACAATCATTACCTATCCAAAGGCACGCACATGGCTACAGAATATGTAATAGTGGGAAGTATGCTTGCTCCGCCTAACCTCATGGCTACAGTGCGCGGCATAGTGAGAAGTATGCCGGTCGCTTCTCCTATTCCGCTGCCCATACCCGGGATTCAGGCGTGCCAGGCTGCACTATTACACCACGCCGGGTACTGTGGCACGTACGGCACTCTCTTCTGACGCCATCGTCAACACTCTGTGCCACCAACTACATCGTCCCGTCCCGTCGCTCGGATCACTGCCCCCTCGAGGCAGCTTCCAACCACTCGAGGAGTGGTGACGGACGCAACCAGAACAAGGGACACACAGTGTTCTGTCTTTCCCACCTCGACGACCATACTGCGGGGTTCCCGGGCGCACGTGCTCGACTACGACAGCGCCATACCTCGACTACCTCAGCCCACGATCGAGAAGGACCAGCAGGCCATCAATGCCCACGCTGCTACAGGCTCGAGCCAGACCAAGCGGAGCGTCTACAGTCTCGACGACTTGACACGGTGCATGTAGTTCGACGTCACGCCACGACGGCCCTATCTACCCTGTACTCCTGAGCCTCCCCTTGGCCTATAAAAGGGGATGCCAGGGCCTAGTCTAAAAAGGGGTTTTTCGGACGCCTTCATTCACAACACATTTCCACGCACGCTAAGTCTCAGGACTCGCTTGTATTCACCCCTGTACAAGCACCCCGGTGCAAGATAATACAAAACTCCCCCCTCTGCTGGACGTAGGGCACTCTTTGCCTGAACCAGGATAAACGATTGTGTCCATCTTGCATCACCATCCGGATTAGGGAGCACGCATAGAAATTTACCGTTGGTGTAATACCCCCCGGGGTACGAAACACCGACAGTTGGCGCGCCAGGTAGGGGTAGCGCGTGTTTTCACCCGATTCCCGCCATTTTCCGGATGGCATCGCCTACTCCTTCGCTTCCGTTCGCCACGGTGATCTGGTTTGGGAGTCTAGAGTTTGTGTCGCTCGACCCAGGCCACGACATGGCTCTACTCTCGATCGGTAAACCGGGAGGGGGACGCTCGTCACCCCCACGCGCTGGTGGGGTCGCGCGCAGACCGCACCACCATGGCTCACCACCACATTGCCGACGCCACCAGCATCATCATCATCGCCAGCAGGCACAGAGCCTTGAGCACCTTGCTCGTGTGCCCTCCCAGCCAGACGCCACGACGCACCCAGCCGGGGTGCCAAGTGTGCGGCGGGAGGTGCCACATGGACAGGGAGTCCTTGATGTGGACCCTGGCTTCACGTTTGCCACGCGCCCGCCGAGAAAGCCCGGCGTGGCGCCTCGAGCGCGCGCACGGCCGATGTTGCCCAACCTGCTCCCGCACGGACTCTACCGAGCTCGTCGCAGGCGCCCGTTTGGGCTCACCAACGCCGCCACCACGTATGCCAACGAGATCCGGTCAGTCATGGGACCGCGGGAGGAGAGCCCCGGCCCTCCCCGGGCCACCATGAACTTGGAGATCGTATGGCCGGCATCGGTGGACCGCGGGTTTGACAGCGCCCGGCTCACAACGCCACACCACGGTCGGGGATATGCGCCGCTGGATCGAGGAGGAGAGCACGGGGAGGCCCTGGACGCCGTCCAGCGCTAACCCAGACTCCGATGACTCAGACTCAGGGTGCTATGACCCGGCTCGCGAGTGTTTTCATCTCAACGACAACGTTCCGTCGGATGAGGAGACCGAGAGATGGCGCCGCCGTGGCCGTCCCTGACAGCCCAACCGGCGGGCGTGACCCCGGCGGTCGGGACGTTGGCGCCCGCAGCCCTGCAGTGATTGAGCCACGCGGACCGCCACCACAAGCCCAAGATAACCGGCGACCAAGACGATGCTCGAGCGGCACAATGGGCCCGGCTCGGGAGATCGAGGCCAAGATGGACGAGGAACGCGCAAATGGAGCCGCTCAAGCGCGCGCTTGAGCGGGAACCACCCGCCCCCTCCTCGAGCTCTTGGCGCTCGAGGAAGGGCACGGACGTCTTCAACCGCATCGTCAACGATGGGCGACCGGAAGCGCCGCCCGAGCCAGCCCACTTCCCTCGAGCAAGCCAAAATGTGCTCGCGGCAGCTATGCTGCTGCGAGACATGCCGGCGCCCTCAAATCCGCATGCATTGCGGATGCGAGATGAGATCCAAGGGCTCCTCCAAGTCGCGGCCGTCCAGCAGGCCGAGAGCTCGGCCTCGAGACAGCGTGAGGCAGCCCCAGAACAACCACGGCACGAGCGGGAGGGTTCCGTCCACCAAGAGGCAAACCCTCGAGGCGGTAGGGCCCCTGCTCGAGAACGCATCCTCGACAACCGTGCACCTCAAGATGCGCGTCATGACATCAACGACAACCGACGACGCAAGGCTGCGGGTGCCGAGGACCGTGGCTACAAGGCCCATCGAGGGGGACGCTACGACGGCGACGAGGATCGGCGGGTTCTCGAGCCACCGGGCCCTCGAGTCTTCGGTCCGAGCTATCCGCAACACGCCGTTGCCAAACCCGTTTCGACCCCCACGAGCGTGGTCAAGTACAACGGGGAGACCAAGCCCGAGCTCGGGCGGCCGACTTCCGGGCGGCTTGCCGGTCGGGAGGGGCTCGAGAGGATAAGGCAATCATACGCCGGCTCCCATTCAAGTTTCTCTCGACACCGCTCGACGGTGGCTCGAGGAACTTCCCCCATCGATCCACGATTGGGCCGACTTGGTCCAGGATTTTCGAGGGGAACTTCAAGGGCACGTACATCCGACCCGGCAACTCGTGGGATCTCCATAATTGCAAGCAAAATACCACGGAATCTCTCCGGGATTTTGCTCGACGTTTCTCCAAGGTGCGCACGTAGCCGCCGCACATCCCACCACGACGTCATCCCGGCGTTTGTCTCGGGCACCACGTGCAAAGAGCTCGTGCGAGAGCTCGGGCGCAACCGCCCAAGGACGGTGAACGAGCTCATGGACGTCGTCGCCGACTACGCCGCCGGCGACGAGGCCGTGGGGGCCTTCTTTGGTGGGGCCGGGAACAAGCCCGCGCCGTCCCCGGGAGGCGGTGAGGGCTCGAGCAAGGACCGAAGAAGAACGGGAAGAAGAAGAAAGGCAATCGCAAGGCAAGCGCGCGGTCGTGGAAGACGAGGTGGCCGCGCCGAGCGCAAAAGCCTAGACCCCCTCCGGATGGGGGCGTTTTCGACAAGATGCTTTGCGGCCGTGCCCCTACCACAAGGAGCCGGTCAAGCATAACCTCGAAGACCGCCGTATGCTTCGAGGTTACTTCAAGAAGCTTGGCATTGACAAGGACGATGGCAAGAAGGATAAGGGTGGCGAGGATCGAGCCAACGACGACGACGACGGTGGGTATCCGCCCATCACCGAGTGCTACATGATCTACGGCGGCCCGACCACCCAGATGACACGCCGAGAGCGGAAGGCCGAGCGCAGGGAGGTTTTCGCCATGAAACCCGCCACGCCTCAATTCCTCGACTGGTCGGATGCTCCCATCACGTTCGACCGTGATGATCATCCAGACCATGTCACCAATCCCGGCTCGTACCCTCTCGTCGTCGCGCCGATCATCCTCAATGCCCGCTTCACCAAGGTACTCATGGATGGAGGTAGCAGCCTCAACATCATCTACATGGAGACCCTCACGTTGCTCGGCCTCACTAGAGCTGATCTCCAGCCGAGCGCCGGGGGCTTCCACGGGGTGGTCCCCGGCAAGAAAGCGCTCACGATCGGCCGCATCGACCTCCCCGTCGTCTTTGGGACACGCTCGAACTTTCGTCGAGAGGTCTTGACTTTCGACGTACCCAGTTTCGAGGGGACGTACCACGCTATCCCGGCGTAACCCGTGCTACACAAAGTTCATGGCGATCCCCGGCTATGCCTACCTCAAGCTCAAGATGCCGGGACCAAAAGGAGTCATCACCGTCGGTTCCACGTACGAGCACGCCTACCACCGCGATGTGGAGTGCGTCGAGAACGGGAATCACCGATGAACGTGCTGGGAACATCTGAAGACCTAGCCATGATGCTCGATCACATGGCAGCAGGAGCCTCTCCTCCAACACCCAAGCGACAGGCTGGCAACTTCGACCCCGCCGACGACACCAAGAAGATTCCGCTCGATCCAAGCTCCTCGGGGGAAAAGACGCTGGTCATCAGCGCCTCCCTCGACAGCAAATAGGAAGCAGTGCTCGTCGACTTTCTCCGCGCAAACGCTGACATGTTTGCGTGGAGTCCCTCGGACATGCCCGGCATACCGAGGGATGTCGCCGAGCACGCCTTGAGATCCGTCCCGGTTCAAGACTGTCAAGCAACGCCGCGCCGCTTCGATGAGGAGAAGCGTAGGATCATCCGCGAAGAGGTCGAGAAGCTCGAGAAGGCCGGATTCATCAAGGAGGTACATCATCCCGAGTGGTTAGCTAATCCCGTATTAGTAGAGAAAAAGAATGGGAAAATGAGGATGTGTGTAGATTACACTAGTTTAAATAAAGCATGTCCCAAAGTCCCATTTCCTTTACCTCGAATAGATCAAATCGTTGATTCCACTGCGGGTTGTGAAGTACTTTCTTTCCTCGACGCCTACTCTGGCTACCACCAAATCAAAATGAAGGAGTCCGACCAGCTCGCGACTTCATTCATCACCCCCATGGGCATGTATTGTTATGTCACAATGCCTTTCGGCCTTCGAAACGCCGGGGCAACATACCAACGCTGCATGCTCCATGTCTTCGAGAAACACATAGGAGAGACCGTCGAGGCCTACGTCGATGACATCGTTGTCAAGACTCGAAAAGTAGAAAACCTTGTCGAGGACCTCAAGTTGACGTTTGGATGCCTCCGGGCTAAGAACATCAAGTTGAATCCCGAGAAGTGTGTCTTCGGCGTGCCTCGAGGCATGTTATTAGGGTATATCATCTCCCAGCGCGGCATCGAGGCCAATCCCGAGAAGGTCGTGGCCATCATGAGAATGGGGCCGATTCGAGACCTAAAAGGGGTACAAAAGGTCACTGGATGCTTAGCTGCACTCAGTCGGTTCATTGCGCGCCTGGGAGAAAAAGCCTTGCCTCTGTACCGGCTCCTCAGAAAATCCGAGTACTTCACGTGGACGCCTGAGGCAGAGGAGGCCCTCTCAAAACTAAAGAGCATGCTCACATCTCCTCCTGTGCTCGTGCCGCCTCGGCCGGCTCGAGACAGTCTACCCGCCGAATCCCTCCTCCTCTATGTTGCCGCAACCACTCAGGTGGTCAGCACAGTCATAGTGGTCGAGAGGCAGGAAGAGGGGCACGCGCTCCCCGTCCAGCGGCCGGTGTATTTCATCAGTGAGGTGCTCTCGGACGCCAAGGTTCGATACCCCCATATCCAAAAGCTGCTCTACGCAATCATACTCACCCGTCGAAAACTCCAAAGACTACTTTCTTAGCCACCCGGTGACGGTGGTAACATCATTCCCACTTGGGGAAATTATCCGAACCGGAAGTCGTGGGTCGAATCGCCAAGTGGTCGGTCGAGCTCATGGGCGAGACCATCACGTACGCCCCACGAAAGGCTATCAAATCCCAAATACCGGGCGACTTTGTCGCCGAGTGGACCGACGTCCAACTCCCTCCAAATCCCGCATCCGGGCCGAGCCGTGGACCATGTATTTCGACGGGTCACTTATGAAGACGGGAGCGGCGCGGGCTTGCTCTTCATCTCGCCCCTCGGAGTGCATATGCGTTATGTGGTGCGCATCCACTTTGCCGCCTCAAACAACATGGCGAGTATGAGGCGCTCGTTAATGGGTTGCGCATTGCCATCGAGCTTGGGGTCCGACGCCTCGATGCTCGGGCGACTCGCGGCTTGTCATCGACCAAGTAATGAAAGCCTCGAGCTGCCATGACGAAAAATGGACGCATACCGCAATGAGGTGCGCAAGTTGGAAGCCGCTTCCATGGTCTCGAGCTCAACCACATCCCAAGGCGCTTCAATGAGGCCGCGGACGAGCCGGCCAAAATCGCTTCATCTCGAGCGCCGCTACCACCCGAGACGTCTTCTCGAAAGACCTCCATGAGCCATCCGTAAAGTGGGACTCGGGGGCGGGCGGACCAGCCGTTGAGCCCCCTTCGACGGGGCCACGGTCATGGAGATCGACCGGGCTACGAGCCCGCCAACCGACCGGCGTGCACCATTCCTCGAGTATCTCATTCGAGGGGAGTTAGCCGGAAGGATCGAACGGAGGCGAGACGACTAGCTCGTCGAGCCAAAACTTACATCCTTTACGGAGACGACGAGAGCTCTATCGCCGGAGCCCGACCGGGGCGTACTCCAACGGTGCATCTCGATCGAGGAAGGCAGAAGCTACTCGAGACATGCACTCGGGGGCTTGTGGTCACCACGCCGCGCCAAGAACCCTTCTCGGGAACGCATTCCGGCGAGGCTTTTACGGCCCACCGCAACCGTTGACGCCATCAAGCTTGTTCGAGCGTGTGAAGGATGCCAATTCTACGCCAAGCAAACGCATCTTCCAAAGACACGCGCTCCGGATGATCCCCTCACATGGCCATTTGCGGTCGGGGGCTCGATCTGGTCGGACCCCTCAAAAAGACGACGGGAGGCCACACCCACTTGTTCGTGGCCATCGATAAGTTCACCAAGTGGATCGAGGCCAAGCCCATCACTAACATCCGCTCGGAGCGAGCGGTCGAGTTCTTCACCGACATCATCCATCGCTTTGGAGTCCCTAACGTCATTATCACGACAATGGCACCCGGTTCACAGGCAAAAAGTTCTTGGACTTCGCGATCGGAACCACATCCGTGTGAACGGGTCGGCGCCGCCTACCCTCGAACTAACGGCCAAGTTGAGCGCGCAAATGGCATGATCTTGCAAGGTCTAAAGCCAAGGATTTTCCAACGCTTGAACAAACACGGCAACAAGTGGGTGACCGAACTCCCATCTGTCCCGTGGAGTTTGCGGACGATCGAGAGTCGAGCCACCGGGTTCACCCCGTTCTTCTTGGTCTATGGGTCCGAGGCCGTCCTCCCCACCGACCTCGAATACGGGTCCCCGACTCAAGGCCTACAACGAGCGTACAAATCGAAAGACCGGCAAACGCCATCGACCAAGCGAAGAAGCTCGAGACACGGCGCTCCTACACTCGCGCTACCAACGAAGCTACGGCAATATCACGAAAAGAATGTGCGCAAGAGGGATTTCAACGTCGGCGATCTCGTGCTCCGTCGACGCCAAGATAACAAGGGGCGCCACAAGCTAACTCCTCCCTGGGAAGGTCCGTTCATCGTGGTCAAGGTGTTGAAACCGGGACGTACAAGTTAGCCGACGGAAAAGGCTCGACCCTCACCAACGCGTGGAACATCGAACGGCTACGTCGCTTTTTCTCCTAGGCCTCGATGCCTTGTACATATTTTCGCTTAAATTATACCGTTCGTATGAGTAAATAAGTCAATTTCTTACTTTTTGTTCATACGCAAGGTGGGCTCGACTTTGTTTCCACAAAGTCAAGCCCCCCTCGGGGGCTAGACCAGGGGGGGAACCCCCCTGAAGTCCTCGAAAAAACGCACCTAGTTTTTTCGAAAACAGTGCTCGACGTAATCTTTCCCCTCCTCGCCTCGAAACTTTTCGAAAGCTAAGTATTTGCGTTACCTCGAGCTCGTCGAGCCAGGGCGATCGAGCACAAGGCTTCCCACGCTTCCGAGCTACGGCACCTTAACTCATCCCCTCTCGAAATGGTTCGAGCACGGCGCCAACACTTAGCTAAAACAAAGTAAAGGCAGGAAGTGGAAAATGACATCAAGCGCAAGGAGAAAACTAGAGCATAACGATTAACGATTATAAACATCGAGTATTACGGTTCAAGGCCACTTGGGCCACTCCCATAACCAAAAATACTTGTTTTCTTACAAGGGCCTTGTTGCCCCGGATTACGGCTCGCGAGCCGGTTGGAATCTACTCCACGCCCGGCGGGAGGACTTCATGCAGCGGATCGCCTCCAAGATGGGTGCCCGGTTCTTCAGCCTCGGCCTTGAGTTGCTCGATCCGGGGGTTGACCCCTCCTTCTTGCTCGCCCTCGACGTAGGCAAAGCCGCTCGCCACGGCCTCCATCCCGGTCCGGGCCTCCTCCCTCGAGACGCTGAACCCCGAGTAGAAGATAGCCATCGTCCGGCGCGCAGCAAAGACGAGGGCATCTCGGACACGGCCCCGCAGAGAAGCGCCGAACTCGACGACTCGGTTGGCGTACCCACGGCCGGCGTCTGGCCCCTCGACGTCCACCACGGGCGCGAAGCCCCAGTTGGCGCTGAGGGTGTCGATGGCGCCGGTGATGCGGGCCTTGGACGAAACCTCGCCATCAAGCAACACCTGGGTCAGCCTTGCGTCCTCACGCGCCGCCACCAGGTCCGCCTCCAAACCTGAAAAAGGACGACAAGGACCAAGTACTCCATCAGGTGCTCGAGCAACACGTACAAGCCACGCACGAAAAAGGACTAAAAGACTCGAGCACTTACCGGTGCAGCGGGTTGAGAGCCCTTGCTCGCGATCGAGCGCCCGCGGAGCTCGGCCTCTTTTCTCCGGAAGGGCGCTCTACGTCGTGTTTCTCCACGCGCGGCTCCTCATAAGCCCCGCCGGCACCCCGGATGGCAAGGTCCTTCGTCGTCATCTCTAGGCGGAGATTTACCGCTTCCGTCGGAGACCGCCGGCCCGCTCTTTCTCCGCTTTAAGCGCGCGGCAAGGGCTTCTTTTTCGGCAAACCTACCCGGGTGACCGATGCCCGGAGCTCCTTCACGTAGGCCTCAACGCCGGCCTTCTCCTTCCGGGCCGCTCCATGTCCCGCCGCTTGGCCTTGTAGCCTTGCGCGCGCGGCCGCGTCCCCGCTTGAGCCGCTCGAAGGCCGCATGCGGCTGCGCATAATTCGCGAGCGGTCTCGGCCTCTGCGCGGCTCGAGCGAGCTTCACTCGCCTCCCGCTCCGCCGCCCGGCCTCGGCCCCCCGCGCCACTCGAGCGAGTTCGTCGTGGGCTTTCTTGGCATCCTCCTTGGCGGCGTCCGGGCGGCGTTGGCCTCTCGAAGAAGCCGGCGGCAAAGCGGTGCGGCTCGCCTCGATCCCGCCCCAAGCGCACATACCGCGGATCTCGTCCTCGCTCTCACGTGAGCGCGGATGTGAACCGACTTGGCGTATGAACGACTTTGCGCCGTCTAAGCCACGAGAGAGGAAAAGTCAAATACAAGTAGCGATAAGTCAAACACAAATAAAAGGGGTCGTGCTCGAAGGTACTTAAAAGAAAGCCGGGGCAGTCCTCGGAGACGAGCGACGAGCGGCCTTCGGAGCGTGTTCGAAGCCATTGCCGGCGCTCCTCGGCCTCCATATGCGCCTCGAGCTCCTCGATCGTTCATCACGATCGCGGGGGCCTCGTGGTCGAGAGGGTCGGGAGCACCGCGGCGGCCTTTCCCACAAAGGGAATTCCTCCCGCATCTCCTTGTCGACGGAGGAGTGGAGTCTCCTCACCGCCTCCAAATCGACGCCCGCCGTCACCACCCGCCCAGCCAGGGCAGTCGGGCGTTGCGGCAGGCCCTGGGAAGAGGACGCCTCTTGGGCGAGCGCCCGCGCCTCGAGCCTCCTCCGTTCTTCAATAGAGGCATCGGAGGGCTCAACGGGTCCAAGACCAACCGACCGCATATGGCCGTCGACGATGGCCGCCGCCGCCTCGCTTCCTTTGGGCCTCCTCCGGTGGTCGGCCTCGGACATAACCTGAACTCCACCTCGCCCGTCTCGAGTCGGGCACAAGGTGAGGCACCACGACCTCCCCCAACCGCGGGCCGTGCGGCGGCGCCCGATGTGGCGCCCGGATGGTGCTCTCGTGTCGCCGGCTCCCTTTGATCGCCGCCACGGTGCTCATCGCCGCCTACCGGGCGGGCGGCTCCGCCGCTCGCCCCACCTCCACCTCCGCCGGCTCCTCTTGCTCGCCCCGCCGCTCCACTTGCGGGCCGGATCTCCTCGATGCGGCGGCGGCGGCAGCCGCACCACCGGTCCCACTCCGCTGCACCACCGGCTCCTCCGCCCTCTCCTCCTCTCCCGTGTGGCGCGGGATGCTCCTCGAACGCATCCTCTCGAGCGGCGGCTGGGCCTCACCCTCCTCGCCCCGTTGCTCGGCCAAGGGCTCGACCTCCATGTCCCGAGGAGGGGTTGAGGCCCGGCTCGGGCGAGGCTCGGCCACCGGTCCCGCCTCCCGCATCTCCACATCTCCCACGGGCCGGTCGGCGGGCCGCAGCGTCTCCTCCTCCTCCTTCTCCCCGCGTCCTCCTCGAGCCGGCGCAGCCAACCGGGCCAGAAGACGGGCGCCCGAGCTCGGACTCTCCTCGAGCACGATGGGCTGCTGCTCCGATCCAGCCCCCGTCGCCGGCTCTGGCACCATTGCCCTTTGCTCGCCCGCCGCCGCGTCACCCAGCGCGCCTGACGATGTCGGGGTCTCGAGCGGGACGGCGGTCAAGGCCGTGGTGGTGGTGGCGTCCTTCTCCTCCGCTGCCTTGGCCACGACCCCGGCACCTACACGGGATGCGGGCCGCCATCGGCTACGCTTGAGCGCATCCTTGGCCCGCTCTAACCAAATGGGAGTAGAGGGAGGGAGAGTCACTCCACCTCGGCATCGACGGGGTGCCGCTCGACCCTCCGTGGTCCTCGGCCTCTTAGTAGGCACCATGGAAGGGAGGGATGGCAAGGTCTGCGCAGGGAACGCTTAGTCCCGGAAGAAAGAGAAAAACAAAAACTTTCACTATGACAAAATACTCGCACACAAACAAAACAATGCAATAAGGAGTAGATCGACCGAGACTTACCCCGAGGTTGGAGTAGCGCCGCTCAGCCGCTTGGCTTGCTCGGAGCGCTCGGGGCTTCCGAGCCTCGCCGCCCCCTCGAGTCACTCAAGGACTTGGGGGCCTCGAACCCGCTGCTTGTGCCGCTCGGGGGCTTCGAGACCCTGGCGGCCGCTCCCGTTTTAGCCGACTCCTTGGGCGGCTCGGGCACAGTGTCCCTCACGGGATCCTGGGACCTGCGGGTCGAGATCCGCTCCGCCCGGCGGTCGCTAGAGGGAGCCCGGCGCTGCTCGCCGGACTGTGCAGAAGATGAAGTGCGCACATTTGCAGCCTCCTGCTGCTGGGTGTGCGCGCCCGTTGAAGAAGAACGGTGGCGGGAGGAAGATTCCCGCCGCGTCGGAGACGCCGCCCGCCCGCCATGGCTAGAAGGACGGGGCGACTCCTCCCGCCGCCCTGCTTGAGCCGGCGGACGAGCGAGCGCAGCGGCTGGAGTGTTGAGACGCCCCACCCCGTTGCCCCGCTTGGGCCGGCGACGGCGCTCGAGCACCGCGGCTCGACGACCCCTCCCGCCGACCCGCTCGAACCGGCGACGAGTCGTCGCGCAGAGGCCCGGCGCCAACGTTGGCTCCACGCGAGAGCGAGCAAGCGTCGGGGCTCGAGCGACGGTGGCGTCATCACCGCTCGGTCCGCATCATCATCATCGTCATCCTCCCCCCTCGTCCTCATCGGACGACTCGAGACTAGGGGTCCAGCGGTTGGGTCCGCCGCGCGCGTATTTCACGTTCCCGGCGGCGCGCCTAGCCTTGCGCTTCTCCTTCTCCTCTAGCGCACGGGCCTTCTGCACCTTCTCCTCCCTCCTCGAGACCACGGCGGTATGTGCTCGTTCGCCCCTCAGGCGTCTTACCTCACGGTCGGGCGCATCCTCCTTCACCGGGGGCCTCGACTCCGCGTGGTCGTTGATGTTCTGGACAAAAGAACAGACCTCGATAAGGATTGCTCGAGTAAAACAAACGACGAAAAGAGGATCTCGAGAAAACTTACGTAGCCGAGCAGGTTGTACTCCGGACGCATGCGGAAGAGGCCGACTTGGTTCTCGCCAAAGTTCCTCCCCCCGTCGATCGCGTCACGCACCCGAGCTACGATCGTAGCGACCGGGAGGGCTCGTCCGGACATCCCGCGGCCGCAAGCGCCGCAGGGTCGGCGTTCTCCATCATCTGGTCGAGCCGCAGCGGACGCTCGGCGAGCGGAAGCACCCGGCGGCTGTGGAACTCGGCCACCACATGCGCGATGTTGAGGAAGAAGTTGCCGGACCTCCGGTTGCGCAGGCTCGAGATGGCGTCGAGCAAAGAGTTCATGCGGGGCTGGCGCGCCGCCGGCTGGCCATGCGCCCAGTTGAAGCCGGGCTCGGTTAGCACTGCGCCGGTATATTCCGGGAAGAGGCCCCCCTCGTTGCGGAGGTAGAACCATTCTCGATCCCAGTTGGCGTTGTTCGACGACCACGTGCCGGATAACCAGCATTCCTTCCTCTTCAGCCCGAGCGAGCAGGAACCCGCTCGAACATAGCGGCGGATCTTCGGCTGCACCACCTCCTCTTCCTCATTGTCCTCCTCGTTCTCCTCCTCCTCCTCGTCATCATCATCACCGTCGTCGTCGGCGGCCTTCTTGCTCTTCACCGCCTTGGTGAAGAGCGTCGCCTTGAAGACGTGGGTGAACAGTCCCATCAAGCTGGCGCCATCCCCAAATATCCCTCGCACACGGCGGCATAGGTAGCCGCGAGCGAGATGGAATTGGGTTGAAATGCTTGGAGCTCGACCCGAAATGGTGGGGAGCGCCCGCATGAAACGGCTCGGCCGCGCACCAAGTCCCCGCCGGTGGAACCCGATGAAGCTCGGGAATGTAGCCCCGCGGGGATTGGGCTCGAGGTCGCCGTCGTCCGGCACCCTCCACTCCGGTAACCCCTCCGCCGGATTAGGCGGAAGTAATCCGCCGTTCACCGGTTGAGCAAAGATTCCTCGGTCACCGTAGACCGAGGCCACGGGAGCGCATCCGCCATCACCACCGGCACAGAAGGCTTGGCGGCGCCCTTGCCCTTGCCCTTGCCCTTGCCTTTGCCACCAGCGCCCTGGCCGGAGCTCTGGCCCGTCTTCTTGGATGACCTCCCCATGACGATGACGGGAACGGAACGGGGAGAGCAACGGCGGCGGCGGAGCGCAGCGGGGTGGCGCCGGAAGCGGTGGCGCGGAGAACGGAGGCGGTCACGGGCTAGAATGGCGCGGCGGTCACGGCGGTGGTGGCAACGGCGATGCGAAGACGGCGGCGCGGGTGGATCTAAAGCGAGCACAACCGGCGCGGCGTGGGCGGCGAGGAAGGCAAGATTGCGGGGAAGAAGAACCGGGAGCCTACCCTCCATATTTATAGAGCCCCAGACGATCCATGTGAACCACGTTCAATGGCCTAGATTACGCCATCCAACGGCCGCGCGCACCCGGCGGACTCGACGAAAAACGGTAACCACATTAAATGCCCTGACAAACCGTCACCTACTTTTTAGGCGCACACGACGCGAGGTGGAGCGGAACCGTCGCCAAGCCACGATCACCACGATACGCCGGTTTCCGCCTAAAAAGGCGCGCCACTTGCAACGGACAAGCGCGCATTGAATGGGCGCAATGACGGGACGTCTCGACGGACGGTCCCTTACACGGTAAGAAACCCAGGGACCCTGGTCCCACAAGCAAGTCTCGAGGGAGCGGAGGCCGACCCACGGACGGGTTCGAACGGCCGCCCTCGAGCACCCGAGTTAGGGCGCCCATGGGAAGGAACCCTCGAAAGGTTCCGCTCGAGAACGAACCCTCGAACCCGATATGGCGTGTCCAAGGCGGGGCACTATGTATCTAAGAGATCCCGCCGACGGGAGGCACTCGAGCCGCCGGCCCCCTTGAACGGGACCGGTCCTCTGGAAACTAAGAGCCCAGCTTCAATGAGAGCGCCCCCGGGCCACAAGCCGTCTCCCCTCGAAAGGAGACGAGCTCTCACTTGGACTACCCGCCATCGGCTCACGGGGAGGGTATGGCGCTCGCTCGACCGCGAGTAGTGTCGGACCTCTCGCCACTTGGATCGATCCAAGAGATCCAAATGAACCGGATTACGACTCCGGCTCGGCCATTCGGGCTCGGGAGCTCGAGTCACACAAACAACCCCCTCGACACGGGAGGAGCGAGAAAACTCGGGGCTCGAACGGTTATCAAAAAATCTTCTTCGAGATGCCACAACTCCAATCAATAATACTCTTGCCCAAAATCGTTCATCTCAAAGCCCCCAGAGGAATGCCTCATTCCTCTGGGGCCTCGGGGGCTACCCCCGCGGGACGCCGCGCGCCCCCACGGAGAAAGGACGAAATGACTCCTCGAAATACCGACAATAATCCCAATTCTAGGTACTTCAACTCCACTTCATGATCCCTTGTTTGAAGTTTCACAATCAAACAAGGGCTCGGGGTTACCGTCGGGTACCTAGATTAGGGGGTCCTAAATCGATACATTAAAGGAAAATAACCCAACCCATCTTACCTCTAAATCTCCCAGAATTAACCAGAGAAACCCCAATCCTCCTCACACTGGGCCGGCCCACTACCAGGCCCGCAAGGCCTCAGAGACCCGCTGGCTCAAGCAACGGCCGCTCACCCGCTCGAGAAAAGAAATACGGAAACCGCTCGAGCGTGCGACTGCTCGAGACGATGACGTAAACCGCTCGAGCGAACGACCGCTCGAGCGGGACGGAAAACGCTCGAGCGAGCAGCCGCTCGAGTCCGCCCACAATCATTACCTATCCAAAGGCACGCACATGGCTACAGAATATGTAATAGTGGGAAGTATGCTTGCTCCGCCTAACCTCATGGCTACAGTGCGCGGCATAGTGAGAAGTATGCCGGTCGCTTCTCCTATTCCGCCGCCCATACCCGGATTCGGGATGCCAGGCGCACTATTACACCACGCCGGCACTATGGCACGTACGGCACTCTCTTCGACGCCATCGTCAACACTCGTGCCACCAACTACATCGTCCCGTCCCGTCGCTCGGATCACGCTCCCCCTCGAGGCGGCTTCCAACCACTCGAGGAGTGGTGACGGACGCAACCCGAACAAGGGACACACGGTGTTCATGTCTTTCCCACCTCGACGGCCATACCGCGGGGTTCCGGGCGCACGTGCTCGACTACGACAGCATCATACCTCGACTACCTCGGCCCACGATCGAGAAGGACCAAGCGGGCCATCAATGCCCACGCCGCTACGAGGCTCGAGCCGGACCAAGCGGAGCGTCTGATCCTCGACGACTTGACACGGTGCATGTAGTTCGACGTCACGCCACGACGGCCCTATCTACCCTGTACTCCTGAGCCTCCCCTTGGCCTATAAAAGAGGATGCCAGGGCCTAGTCTAAAAAGGGGTTTTTCGGACGCCTTCATTCACAACACATTTCCACGCACGCTAAGTCTCAGGACTCGCTTGTATTCACCTGCATACAAGCACCTCGGTGCAAGATAATACAAAACTCCCCCCATTCGCTGGACGTAGGGCACTCTTTGCCCGAACCAGGATAAACGATTGTGTCCATCTTGCATCACCATCCGGATTAGGGAGCACGCATAGAAATTTACCGTTGGTGTAATACCCCCGGGTACGAAACACCGACACCACTGCTCCTCCTCGCTCGTACTCTTCTCCACGGACAGAGCACAGCACTGGCAGCCGCAGCTCGCGCCGTCGCCGCCGCAATCCACCGCACCGCAGCCGCCCAAAGCTCGCGTAGCGCTTCGTCGTGGTCCGCTCCACCTCGTACTGCCTCGAGTACCGTCGATCGCGCCATGGTAAGGGCCAATCGGCCGGTTTTCTTCTTTCCGCCATGGCCGGACTTCACCGGTAGCTCGAGTGCTCCGCGGCCGGCTACCCTCGGCCTTTTCCCGTCCTTCATCTTCTTCTCTCTAGCCTCCGCCTCGAACCCTAGAAGCTCGCGCTGCACTTGGTTGGGGCTGTCGTGGCCGGGAACGGCAGCAGCGCCGCCGTCGTACGTCGTACGTACGTACGTACTAACCGCCAGAGCCGCCCCTCCTACGTCGTGGCCCCAAATGTTGAAATATATTAGGGTAACCTATCCCGATGGATTCGTCTCGCCGAGACGAAGCTAATGGTGGTGGTGCCTTCACTGGAAAGTTCGCCGGCGGCGAGCTATCGCCGGTCAAACGCCGCCTCCCCTGCTCTGTCTCTCTGTCCAGTGGGTCCGTTGACCGCGCGGGTCCCACCTGTCAATGGCACAGCTAGGTTTAGATTTGGTCCAAACTTTGGAAATTCATATCTCAAGTTCTACTTGTCCAAATTTGGTGAACCAAAGTTTGTTAGATTTCTGGTGATGCCTAGTTTTTATTAAAAATATGAAACATGCCATGTTCTATAGTAAAATAATTTGTTTTTTTATTTAGCCCTTTTATTTACAAATGAAATAGGGAAATTCGTATCTCTTGCTACGTAGCTCCAGTTGTATTGAAATTTTTATGACATGTTTTAAATGCTATGAATAGGCTGTAGTTTAAATTTCAAGAGTTTTGGGTGCTGGATGATGTAGTTATGAATTTATCTTGCTCTCACATGATTTCTAGTTTTAGTAAATTGTCTTTTTCATAGAGGTTGATTTACTTATCCAAATGGCTTGAAATTTGTACAGTGGCCTACTGGTAGCATGTGGGTGCCACTGTAATTTATATAGAATTTTTTTGGGTACTTTACATACATGTTTTGATTTAGACCCGACTATATAATTAAATTAAGAAATGCCTTAAATAAATTAATTTGGTGATGACCACTATACTTTCTGGTGTTCCTTAGTCATATGTAACATGGTTGTAGAGTTGGTGTGGTCATTCTTTGAGTTTGGCACACAAGTAAATATTAAATTGGCTATAATTAAATTTTCGACCCGTTTCAGTAATTGTGTGATTTTGACCTACTTAACTTGTGAATCATGCTTTTGTGTATGAATATTGAATGTATACAATTTCATAAGCTTTCTAGAATGTCTCCTATCAAGTCAATTGGATTTCTGTAACTCCAGATATGGTCGAAACAAGTGATAGCAGTGCTGCTGTCCAGAAAACTGCATGTACTTAGTTGATCGCTTTATCTTGCTTTTGTTTTGGCTAAACATATGAATTAGTTTGTGATTGAAGTTACTTGCAGCATCTTAAATGAAAGTATATTGTGTGACATGCTTGATGTACTTGTTATCCTAGCTAGCAAGATAGGCTTATGTGGTGTTAGTTAAATAACACTTCTGTGCTCAAGTTTGTAATCTTTTAATGCATCATAATGCATCATGACATGAGCTCCTTGAACTAAAAAATGCATCATTAATTGCGTATAGTTGTTTCACGAGCGCGATGGATCGACGAAAGGATGTCGAAGCCATACCGAAAGACGGTGTTATGGTGACAATCCAGAAGATGATGGTTGATCAATGACTAAAGATGGAGTCTTAACTTAATGTGATATTAAGTTATCCAGGCAAGCCCCGGAGCATTTTAACTTCCTAACTTTTATAATTACTAAATGCTTTATGATTGTTGCATTAAGTTCTAGGAATTGAATTGGAACCCTTGCTGCATTTATAGCATTCCTTGTCCAGTTATCATCCCTGAAATCCTAATGATATGATACCGTAGCATTTGCTTAGCCATGCTTAAACGGTAGAAGTCGAGTGATTAATGATCACTTGCGAGAATTAGGATGATGGTTCACGGTTGGCTATATGTGCTATCGTGCAAATAACCATATGGATGTAAATCGACGGTAAGGCGGAACGTGGACGTCACAGGGCCAGGGAGCTTTGTAATCAAGCGAACCGCCATACCGATTAATCACCTACAAGGAATGGAGCCTATCTTAGTCGTGTTGAACCGTGCCTAGCACTTAGCTGGCTGGATCCGAGGTTATCCGCCGCGAAGCCTAGTAGCTCAACTTAGGCCGGATCGCGAAGAGTATCAAGTGCTCACCCGCCGACAGGTGTTATAATTCCTGACCATTGGCATATCCGGCGTGGTATGTCCGTGTGGGAAGTCATGTCCGTAAGTCCGAGGCGGGTGTTATAATTCCCGACCTCATGGCATGGTGGCGACCCTAAGTGAGGCGCCGTTCGGATCCGTGATTCCCGAGTTGTACGAATGGTGTTCTACGGCTACCCTTAGCGGGGCTTGCCGGGAGAGTGTTAGGAATATTTCCCAGTGGGTTGTAATCGATTCGAATCGCCATTGTCTCCTGGATAGTGAGAAGCTTGACGGGATTATCTCCATACTTGAAAACAATAAGTTGTGTGGATGGTTAATGATGCTTCACAAGACAAACGATGATGAACCCGATATGGTTATGTAATTCTCTTCTCCTTGCTTGTTGTAGCACAGGGGCAAACATAGATGACAGGTTAATGAAGATTAACTTGATGCTAATAATAATTTGGTTACTCCCATCACTTAAAGCTTTTTATGCAAAATGAGTAAGCCAACTCCACCTATAATAGCCTTGCATAATCCTTGGAGTCTTTATTTCTGGTTTAAGACGGGTAAGTCTTGTTGAGTACAATTGAGTACTCGGGTTTTATTCCCACTTGTTGCAGATCATAAGCCTGTTTTGCTATGGCAACAAGATGGATCTGTATCCCACTACGGGAGGAGTAGACCATGGGCAAGGTCATCCCTTATATCTCATCTCAAATGCTTTTGTGGGATTTGACTATAAACTGGCAATGTAAACCTTAAACCATGGTTTTGTTTTAAAACTATGCTTCTTCCGCTACCTTACATTCTGGTTTGTAATAACTAAAGTGTACTCCGATATATTTAATCTATGTAGATTATTTGTAAAATGTTGTACAAGTGATGTGGTTATGCTGAATCACTACGATCTTGGTTCGTTGAAAGTTGGTTTGAAATCCTTCGCGATTTTATTGGACTACCGGGTTTATATAAGACAAAGTATGGGTGTCAATGTATTAGCGGGGACATCTGTACTTAATCTTGTATAAATTGGTCGCTAGTGTTAATGTTTGAATCGTCACCAAGGTAAGGTGAGTTGTGAGAGCATGATCGGACAAACGCTGATCTAGGGAAGTGCTTATATGGTACTGAAGTATTTACATGCCGAGAGCGTGTTTATATGGATGTCCGCATGTGAGGGTGTTTTCCGCCATTTTTGGTGATGCCGTCTTCTGACGATAATTCGGGTATCGTGCACCTACATCTATGTATATTGGGAATATGCATAGATGGAGGGGGTGCGTAAACTGTGTTACTGCTTTCCTTGTGTGTTATATTGGGAATTGTTGGGTTGTAATGAAAATTTTCTGCAGTGAAAGGCCCTTGTTTGGTTTTGATAATTGAGTGACAACTTTAGGTGGACTAACATGTGTGATGGTTGAGATACACAGGAGTTAGTTCACAGGTACATGTGTGTGAGCAACATATGCCATGGTGGAGATGGTTTGGAGATGTTGTGAGGCTCAACACATGAGTTGATGAAGGAGCTCATTGCAAATGGGACATGACATGGAGTCATGTGACCAAGAGGTGAAGATCAAGATGAGGCTTGGCTTGATGGACCGGTTGCAAGTGTGAAGGGCAAGTTGAGGCTGCAAAGCGAAGAACCATGCGATGGTGAAGCTTGGGCAAGACTTGGCACCGATGGACCGACGCAACGGTGAAGAGCAAGTGAGGTCAAGATCGATGGACCAAGAGTGTCACATGATGATATGAAGTGGATCATATCATTTGATGATCTTGTTGGTGCATGTTGTTGCATTGGCACAATGGAGGAAGACGGTGGAGATGGAAATGCGCAAGGCAAAGGTATAACCTAGGGCATTTCATTTCACCGGTCTAAGGTTGAGTAGAGAAGTACTTGACCGGATTTAGGATAAATGGCCGTACTATCAAGAGGGGTAATCTTGTTTGCATATCGGTCATCTAGTGCCACTTGAGCGATCTAACATTGCGATGTGCTAGGATCGAGTGGCGTTGTGAGATGAAGAGAAAATCCTTTGAAAATGATTGTGAAAATGCTAACACACAAGCACATGGAGTTGTACACTTGGTGGTGTTGTCACATTTACAAAGATGGCGTTTGTTCGCGCTGTGGTTTGTAGGGTTGAGTTGGGCTTGGGTCCCTCTCTCCCTCCCGCCGAGCTTGCGAGGCGGGATTCGGCGCTTTCGGGAAAATTGGAGGCATATTTTTCCATTGCGCCGGATGCAAATTGTTGTTGAAAACATACTATCCATGGTGATCAAGTTGATATACTTGTTGGATAGCATGGTGGAGAAGATCGCGTTTTTGGACGGCCGTGAATCATGGATTCACAAGGCGCCGGACGCGCGGCCAGGCGGGCCGGACGCGTCCGGCGCGTGCTGGAGTCAGCATGGGCATGCTGGCAGGGCGCAGTGAGCGCCGGACGCGGCAGTGGCGCGTCCGGCGGTCCCCGGACGCCGACCGAAACTTTCCGGTCGGGCTCGGTCTCGCGGTTGGGTCGCCGGACGCACGGCGGACGCGGGCGCGGACTCGGCGGTGCCGTTGAGCGTCCGGCGCGTGTTGCGCAGATTTCTTCGCGCGATCGGGCCGCTAGCCGTTGGGGCTTCAACGGTCGGCTTTGAATGGTCTCGGACACGTGGAGCGCGGAGGAGCGTCGGGCGCGCGTCCGGCGGCTTGCTCGGACGCGTCCGGCGAGTATCGCGGAGTTGCCCGAGGTGGCAACGGCTCTTTCAGCCCTTGGGGCTATAAATATGAGTCTTGGCCGGTTGTGGCCGGTTCCGAGCACGCCCGGGCTATGTTGCCTTGTGTGGTGGTGCTTGGAAGCCCTCTAACTCACATATGCTTGGTAGTGACCATCCGATAGTGTGAGAAGAGCGATTCTAGTGCGAGTGCTTTGTGAGATTGCATTTGTGGCACTAGGTGGTTGTGTTGCAAGCCGGAGAGCTTGTTACTCTTGGAGGTTGCCACCTCCTAGACGGCTTGGTGGCAAGAGGCTCCGTGGTAGCACGCGTGGAGATACGGTGCTCGGAGAAGAGATTGTGAGAGGTCGGTACTCACCTCGCGGGGATCGCGAAGAGTAGCCCTATTGGATTGCGCGTGTCATTGAGTTACCACCCTTGCGTGTGTGGGTTTGCTCGGTGCCTTGAGGGGCTCACTTGAGAGTGGTGTCTTGCGGTGCCTTGCGGGGCGTGCCTTGAGGGGCAAGTGACTTGAGGGTCACACCGAAGAACCATTTAGGTGAAAAGACCGGAGGAACCACCGAAGGTGTTGGTCGACACAACAGGGACGTAGCTTGGGGGCAACCAAGTGAACCCGGTGAAAAATCGCCGAGTCATCTTGTGTCCACACTTCGCGGTGGTTTGCAATCTCTTTCACAAGCTTTGTATTTACATTCCTTATATTCTTGTATAGCTTGTGTAGTTGCTCTAGTGATTAGTTAGCTTGTGTAGCTTGTTAATCACCTTCTTGCTTGTGTAGCTAGAAGTAGAGTAAGTTGCCTTGCTTAGCTTGTGTAGTTAAGTAAGTTTGAGCTCTTGGGTTTGGGTTGTGTAGCTTTGTCCATGAGCATCTAGTGAGCTTAGGTTGGCTTTGTGCTTTTGCTCATTTGAATTGTGTAGGTGCACACCCGGTTGCTAAAGTACTAGTTGCTTAGGTTTGTGTGACCTTGCAAGCTAGACTTGTTTAGTGTGCACTAGCTAGATTGGCACCTTGTCTTCTTGTTTAGGATCTTTTACAAGGTGCATCTAAAGACATAGATAGAGGGGTGAAAGTCTTGGTTAGGCCGATAGATTTAATTCCGCACTTATATCGGTTAGCCGGAGCGATTAGTTTTAAAAAGGACTATTCACCCCCTCTAGTCCGCCATCTCGACCTTACAAGTGGTATCGGAGCCGGGTCTCTCATTTTAGTGGTCTTCACCGACCCGAGAGGATGGCGACTAGTGGGATAGATGTTGAGTGCTCTTGTGACACACACATTTTTTATGGCACGGACTTTGCACGGTGGAAACACCATATGCTTGATCATTTTCGTGCATCGGGACCTAAGGTTTGGTGGGTTGTCACAAAGGGTCTCACTCACGTGATGGACGATGAGAACCTTACCGAAGCTCAACAAGCTCTTTATGATCTTAATGATAAAGCTCTTTGCTTTCTAATGCTTGCTTTGAGTTTTGATGTTTTTAAGAAGGTGAATCATCGAGGAACCGCACGTATGGCGTGGGATTCCATCAAGCACATCTTCGGCGATGCCTCCACATGGGATGATGGCAAGTATGAGGTGTAGGAAGCCACGATGGTGCTACATGAGTGTGTTGAGCATGATCACAACAAGATTGCTGTGAAAGATTGCTCCACCTCATGGTCAAGTGAGGAAGATGATCGATCTACCTCAAGCTCACTTGACAAGATGGAGGATGATGCCTCAAGTGATGCAAGTAATGATTCTACCCCAAGCACACTTGACGATGATGATGGTTCATGCTCAATGGATGATGCTACTACAAGCTCTCCAACATCATCATATTGCTTCATGTCACAAGGTGACACTAAGGTATCAAGTTGCAATGTGATTGATCATGCCTCATATGATGAGCTTGTTAGTAGACTTGCTAGCATGACCATGTCTTTGGAAAAAGAGAAAGCCAAAACAATGAAACTTGAAAATGAAAACTCTTTTCTAAAGACAACATGTGAACAACAAAAGCATCTACTTTATGTTACTACTTGTTCACATGATGTGCTAAAATTGACTCATGAGGAACTTTGTGTTACTCATGACAACTTGTTGAAAGATCATGCTTTTCTCACTAAGAATTTTTCCATTGAAGAAATTAAAACTAGTGAGAGCTCATCACTTGGGTTGAATGATCAATCACATATGACTAACCATTGTGATGTAGGGAAGAAGCATGTATCCACCTCTTGCAATGATTTACTTGATATGCCATGTTCTTCACAGTTAGATGCTTGTTCTACTTCTATGTCTTGTGAGACTAATCTTTTGAAGGAGAACAATAGACTCAAAAGCAAAGTGAAGAATTTGAACAACAAGCTAGAGAGGTGCTACAACTCTCAAGTCACCTTTGAACACATGTTGAAGAACAAGAGAAGATATGGTGACAAGAGTGGCCTTGGTTTCAACAAGGACAATGTTGGGGTGAGTGAAGTGCCAAACATCACACATTCTCAACTCTTGAAGAGCTACAGGAGATTTGGCAACATGAATGGCATCCGCTACAACAACACCAACATCAAGGGAAAGAAATGGGGCAAGAGAAAGTATGAGAAAGAAATGAAGAAGCTAGAAGAAGAAAGGCTCTCTCATTTCATGTGCTTTCAATGCAATGAAATGGGACATCTAGCAAGAACTTGCCCAAACAAAGAGGAGTCTCAACCAAAGCCACAAGATGAGCAAGAAAAGAAACCCCAAGATCAAGTCAAGATCAATCATGAAGATATAATTGATGACTTGAAGATGAAGAAGAAAAAGAAAACAAGAAGGGGTGGAAGAGCAAGACATCCAACTCCTATTCTAGATGCCAAGATGATGATGAGCAAGAATCAAGAGAAGAAAGATTTGGCTCACATCAAGTGCTTCAAGTGTGAAGAGATGGGACACTATGCCTCGGGGTGTCCTACCAAGCTTGAGAAGAAGGCTCAAGCAACTCAAAAGAGGCAAGGCAATGAAGAGCATCACATGAGCAACGAAGAAAAGGCTCAATTAAAGAGAAGATGCTACTCATGCCGGAAAGGGGACACATGGCTCATTCATGTCCCCTAGGTAACAATTCTAAGCCTATTTCAATTGATGCAAATAATATGCTTAGAAAGGATGGTAATGGTATCTCAATGGTTTCTATTGCAAAACATCCCGCTATCCATACTAAGGTTTTGCCTAAGTATGTGGCTCCTAACTTGAGAGGACCCAAACATGTTTGGGTACCATCAAAAAGTGGATGATTGTGTGTAGGTACCATGGCATTGGAGACTTGATTCAATTGAGTTCATTTCATTCATCATTTGATTGAATCAAGTATTGAAGCTTAGTGCTATTCCTCTCCCAATGCCAAGTCATGACAAGTGAAGTCCAATGAGCTACAACATACAAGTGCAATAATCAAGTTGTGGTAATTTATTGATCATATTCGAAGGCTTGCAAAGTATTTGAGTTGAAGCTTGCTAGTGGATGATCATGTGCTTTCAAAGGTATATTCCTAGTTGATCTAATCCATTTGGGTGCATATGAGTTGATTGAATTGGAACGATATGCATATGTTGCTTGCTATGAGATGTTTGAATGGATTAATTGCTTAGTAGTCAAATTTGGATTGGTTTGGTTGGATATGATCACAAGATGACTCTTAATAAGTGGTTTGAATGGATATATGTCTTGTGTTGGTATTCAAACAAGTTGATATCAAGTTTGATTCAATTTGAAGAAGCATAGCTCAATTGCTTAAATCTGTCCAAATTCTGAAATCTGAGCAAGCTGTGTTCAAATCTGAGGTTGATGGATCAAATATTATTGGATTGACTTGAAATTTGGTATGCATGCTCTACACTTATGGTATAATGTGCTGTATCAATTTCATGAATATTGGATAAGAATTGCTTCGGTTTTGGAGCATATCTTGTCAGCTATAGTGCAGCAGTTTTCAGCATGCAACAGTAAGTGAAGATGTGAAATCTGATAGCAATCTAAAAGGCCAATGAAGCTCAAATTTTTACAGCTGCTGGTAGACTTAGTGTTGCACATCTCCACCAAATTTTATGGCATTTGGAGCTGTACATTGGGAGATATGAATTACTCTTTGAAGGGTACAGAATCTGCCAGAAAAGTGACTATCATTGGATATATCAAGAGTCACTTAAATTGAAAGGTCCTCATGTTGGTTTCATGTTTATAAGTGGTTGAGGAACCTAAGTTTGGTTCTGAATTGGTCTAGAAGCATGAAGAATAATGAGTACAAGGCCATTTGATTGTGGAGTGTATTTGTTACACTATTTGGCACTTGAATTGAAGATCAAGATCAAACTCAAAGAGAAGATGAAGTTTAAGTTCTAGTGGCAATTGAAGATCATTTGGCAGAAAGAAAAGAATTTAAACAAGAAAGAAAAGGACTTAAATAAGACTTCAAGCTTAGTCATCATATGAAGTCCAAGGATCAATCAACAAAGGCAATTCAAGTGAGTGTCAAGGATAGTTCTTGGTGAGAGATCACTTCTCCCTTGGGGGGCTTGCCGCCCATGAAGGCTACTATAGAAATGGTGATCTAAGGATTATTGGAGATGCTTAGTTGAAGTTATCAAGAAGATTGATCAAGAAAGCAAGCAACACCCAAAATAGAGAGCAATACATGACAAGTCAAGAAATAATACAAGTGGTATACAAATGGTACCCATTCAAGTGGTATTCTCTCATGCAAGCAAGAGTCAAGAAAAGAAGCAAGCCAACCACAACAAGAAAGTGCACTTGATCTTAATTGGTTATCATTTCACATGGATGAAGCATAATGTTCAATCATGGTATCTTTTGGCTTCATCAAGCTTATAAATGGACTTCACATTGCTATTGGAGTAATGAAATTGGAATCTATGTGACTATCCTCTACTCCAACATAGCAAAGGTATCATTGTACTCGTGCATGATCATTTCATCCCTTACTAGTATGCGGTTAGTGCATATAGTACATGCTTATTAGGATCATGCATAACAATGAAATGTTTTAAATTCATAGTCTACCACTATTGCTTGATTGTTTGATTTATCTAGTGGTATGAGTATGAGTTTGTTCATGAGCTAGTGAACCCAAGTACTTGATCTAGTTTGAATTGCATATAAGTTTCAAGTACAACATTGACAAGATAACCCTTCTAGTGAGGTGTGAAGAAGCTTGTCATTGGTTTAAACCGGACCTGGATGTTTATAAGTGATTCATATTGGCTCAAGTCAAAGAAATAGAAGCTCATGAAGACTATCAAGTTCAAGAATTGGTTATTCATGATAAATCCAACAAGTGGTTACCATAATGATAGTTCTTGCAAGAAATGTCTAGTTTATCACTATCTTTTCAAGTGGTATTCCTACAAGTAGTATGGTACACATGGTTTTTATTCAAGTGATATCTAGTACATCAACAAGATGGTTCCACAAGTGATCCTCAACTTTAAGTGATCAACTTCAATTAAGAGAAGCTACCCTCACCAACAAGAAGGTGTCTATGGATTGGTTTGACCCATGCTTTATCATAGGGGGAGGAGCCCCACTTCATCGGTGTTAGAGACAAAGAAACTTCAAGTGACCTACATGTAGTATCTTTGGTGCTATGACAAAGGGGGAGTGCCCAATGCATAGTTACAAGTGGATTCCTTGCAACTACATGTGGATTTTACAAGTGGTGTCATTCCAACATTTGGTGTTGTCCATCAAAAATGAAGATTCAAGACTCAACCATCAACCCCTAGTTCCAACCCTTTGCATCAAGAGAATTTTCTTATAAGTGGTATCTTACATGAGGCATCTTTAAGTGGTATTGTTACATCCCTTTATGGTTATTGATGACAAAGGGGAGAAATATGGAACAAAGATATGAGTGGATGCAAGAAGCATACAAAGGGAGTAGAAGATGGACATGGACCGAGAGGGAGCAACATTGAAAATGGAGGAGGATCAAAAATTCTTGGACAAGAGGAACACACAAGTAGGGGAGCAAGCTCATGAACTTGATTGATTGCATTTGAGATGTGCATATTCATGTGCTTGCTTGCATTTGCATAAGTTCTTATATTTCAATATGCAATGCTTGTGTGGTGAATGCTAGTTATAGAACTTGATTGATGATTTGAAAAACTAGCATGTATAGGATGGTTTAGCTAGTCACATGTGCTTTACAAGTGGTACTAGAACCTTACTTATAATGTTGATCTCATGAGGTATCTAGTGTTTTGTTTCATGTGATATCTAGCTAACCATGATGCTAAGGGTGAACTTCAATGGTGCAACTCCGATTGGTATCACGCTTCAAAGGTTTATCCTATATACCTTAGCATCACTTAGTAGTGCTAACTCTCCCAAAATTTCCATAGTTATGCATGTGTGCAAGCTTGAAACCAAACCATTTGAGCACACATGTAGGGGGAGCTATCACTACCAAGTTGACTTTGTGGTACTTATCCAAATCATGACATTGAGCCTAAATGTTGGATAAGTGGCATAAAGTCCAAATATTCTTAAATTCCATATCTTTGTAGAGTTGTCATCAATTACCAAAAAGGGGAGATTGAAAGGCCCTTGTTTGGTTTTGATAATTGAGTGACAACTTTAGGTGGACTAACATGTGTGATGGTTGAGATACACAGGAGTTAGTTCACAGGTACATGTGTGTGAGCAACATATGCCATGGTGGAGATGGTTTGGAGATGTTGTGAGGCTCAACACATGAGTTGATGAAGGAGCTCATTGCAAATGGGACATGACATGGAGTCATGTGACCAAGAGGTGAAGATCAAGATGAGGCTTGGCTTGATGGACCGGTTGCAAGTGTGAAGGGCAAGTTGAGGCTGCAAAGCGAAGGACCATGCGATGGTGAAGCTTGGGCAAGACTTGGCACCGATGGACCGACGCAACGGTGAAGAGCAAGTGAGGTCAAGATCGATGGACCAAGAGTGTCACATGATGATATGAAGTGGATCATATCATTTGATGATCGTGTTGGTGCATGTTGTTGCATTGGCACAATGGAGGAAGACGGTGGAGATGGAAATGCGCAAGGCAAAGGTATAACCTAGGGCATTTCATTTCACCGGTCTAAGGTTGAGTAGAGAAGTACTTGACCGGATTTAGGATAAATGGCCGTACTATCAAGAGGGGTAATCTTGTTTGCATATTGGTCATCTAGTGCCACTTGAGCGATCTAACATTGCGATGTGCTAGGATCGAGTGGCGTTGTGAGATGAAGAGAAAATCCTTTGAAAATGATTGTGAAAATGCTAACACACAAGCACATGGAGTTGTACACTTGGTGGTGTTGGCACATTTACAAAGGTGGCGTTTGTTCGCGCTGTGGTTTGTAGGGTTGAGTTGGGCTTGGGTCCCTCTCTCCCTCCCGCCGAGCTTGCGAGGCGGATTCGGCGCTTTCGGGAAAATTGGAGGCATATTTTTCCATTGCGCGGATGCAAATTGTTGTTGAAAACATACTATCCATGGTGATCAAGTTGATATACTTGTTGGATAGCATGGTGGAGAAGATCGCGTTTTTAACGGCCGTGAATCATGGATTCACAAGGCGCCGGACGCGGGCCGGGGCGGGCGGACGCGTCCGGCGCGTGCTGGAGTCGCATGGGCATGCCGGGCAGGGCGCGCGAGCGCCGGACGCGGCAGATGGCGCGTCCGGCGGTCCCGACGCCGACCGAAACTTTCTGTCGGGCTCGGTCTCGCGCGGCGGGTCGCCGGACGCACGGCGGACGCGGGCGCCGGACTCGGCGGTGCACTGTTGAGCGTCCGGCGCGTGTTGCGCAGGATTTCTTCGCGCGATCGGCTGCTAGCCGTTGGGGCTTCAACGGTCGGCTTTGAATGGTCTGGACACGTGGAGCGCGGAGGAGCGTCGGACGCGTCCGGCGGCTTGCTCCGGACGCGTCCGGCGAGTACTGCGGAGTTGCCCGAGGTGGCAACGGCTCTTTCAGCCCTTGGGGCTATAAATATGAGTCTTGGCCGGTTGTGGCCGGTTGCTGAGCACGCCCTGGCTATGTTGCCTTGTGTGGTGGTGCTTGGAAGCCCTCTAACTCACATATGCTTGGTAGTGACCATCCGATAGTGTGAGAAGAGCGATTCTAGTGCGAGTGCTTTGTGAGATTGCATTTGTGGCACTAGGTGGTTGTGTTGCAAGCCGGAGAGCTTGTTACTCTTGGAGGTTGCCACCTCCTAGACGGCTTGGTGGCAAGAGGCTCCGTGGTAGCACGCGTGGAGATACGGTGCTCCGGAGAAGAGATTGTGAGAGGTCGGTACTCACCTCGCGGGGATCGCGAAGAGTAGCCCTATTGGATTGCGCGTGTCATTGAGTTACCACCCTTGCGTGTGTGGGTTTGCTCGGTGCCTTGAGGGGCTCACTTGAGAGTGGTGTCTTGCGGTGCCTTGCGGGGCGTGCCTTGAGGGGCAAGTGACTTGAGGGTCACACCGAAGAACCATCTAGGTGAAAAGACCGGAGGAACCACCGAAGGTGTTGGTCGACACAACAGACGTAGCTTGGGGGCAACCAAGTGAACCCGGTGAAAAATCGCCGAGTCATCTTGTGTCCACACTTCGCGGTGGTTTGCAATCTCTTTCACAAGCTTTGTATTTACATTCCTTACATTCTTGTATAGCTTGTGTAGTTGCTCTAGTGATTAGTTAGCTTGTGTAGCTTGTTAATCACCTTCTTGCTTGTGTAGCTAGAAGTAGAGTAAGTTGCCTTGCTTAGCTTGTGTAGTTAAGTAAGTTTGAGCTCTTGGGTTTGGGTTGTGTAGCTTTGTCCATGAGCATCTAGTGAGCTTAGGTTGGCTTTGTGCTTTTGCTCATTAGAATTGTGTAGGTGCACACCCGGTTGCTAAAGTACTAGTTGCTTAGGTTTGTGTGACCTTGCAAGCTAGACTTGTTTAGTGTGCACTAGCTAGATTGGCACCTTGTCTTCTTGTTTAGGATCTTTTACAAGGTGCATCTAGAGACATAGATAGAGGGGTGAAAGTCTTGGTTAGGCCGATAGATTTAATTCCGCACTTATATCGGTTAGCCGGAGCGATTAGTTTTAAAAAGGACTATTCACCCCCCCTCTAGTCCGCCATCTCGACCTTACATGCAGGTACGCTAACAACGCTCACGTTAATTCGACTAGTCACGATATATGAGAGAACGTATGTATGCCACCGCCTAAAACGTTAGAATCAAGGTTAGGATTGTGAGGTCGTACGGCTCGTGCATGCATCATATTGAAATGCTCATGTCATGTCATCACATTGCTCTCTCTCCTCTTAAATTAATTCTCTTTTTGTTAATAACCGTCTAATGAGAGTTGTAGTCTTAGTCAAATAGCTCACATGAAGTGTATTGCTCACAAGGTCCACCAGAGGAAGAATTTCAAATCATCAAATTGTAACTAGTGAGTCACATGGTATTAAGAAGTTCCAAATGAAGTTCTGCATTTCTTCGCTACTATGGAGAGTTCTCCGTGTGTCATCCAGAAGATACAAAACCTTGCAATCAATGGAGCCAGTAGCAATAATTTGAGAGTCAAGTACCGGCTACAGTTGGCATAGTGATTCTAAACAGAGTGATGCCTAAGCCTGTCCGGTATGGCCGATTCTTTGTGGCACAAGGAAAGACACCGTGGAATGGTGATACTGTAATAGTCTACCAAGCTCCTAGAGACATTCTAAAATAGTTTTCAAAAGAATTGTTTGCGTTAAGGCTAGTGTTTCCAAAAGGTGACCCATATCATGTGGTGTGGAGTCAACTTAATGGGTTTGCACTAGTTCATGGTACAGTTAAAGCTAAGAATAACAACAGTCTAGCTACCAGTGCTATGTTCATTTAAATGAAGACTTATTCCTGCATAGAGGGCATTGTTAACTCATGAATATCGCTAACCATCATGCTTCTGTTGTGAGGCGTGTGATGCAAGAGTAATTCAACATTGAGCTGAAAAGGACAACAAGAATGGCAATGTTTTTGGTGTGAATAAAAATATATGATTTGCTAACCATTTGGTAATATTTACTCCATAGGTTCCTAATCTTTGGGACTTAGTAGATGTACCTTGATATACATCGTCACCTCAAAACCAAAGCCTGGTACAACTCCTTGATTCAATTGATAACTATGTCATGCATTGACTCCTCTCAAATCCGAACCATGCTGCCTCTTTGGTGTCGTTTAACAACGAAAATATTCCTCAAATATCACTATGATTGTGTCCTCTAAGGTACCATGACCCATGACTTGGAAACATCGTCAAAACCCAGAATCACCTGTGCGGTGTTAGTGCTGGGCTTCGCCGTTACCCAAGCCTATGATCGTGATCCCTTATAGTCCACAGTTAGGGTGATGTCATCCTGTTAACACTTCTTAGGGATTCAAAGTTGTTCTTCGAATTCCTAAATGCCTTGTGATTATGACTAACTTTAAATCATGGTTATATTCTTAATCTTACAATACGTGGGTTACTGTTGTCGTGTCCTATAGTGGTGCCGTGTTCTGTAACCCTGGTGCCGCTACGGAACCTAGAGTCTCTTGTGTGTCCTGGTCACACAAGTTTCTACTAGGCGCGCGCAGGTATCGAGATTTATGAGCATGAGCCACTATAGTTTGCAACCAATGTACCCCTACTCTTCTAATCCATCAGGGAAATCCATACTTGAACTCCTTGATAACATTATATCTATCCATAACTTGGTTGGCGCGGGATGTATCCATGTCATCTTGTGCCATAACCTATTCTTTTATCTATCCTTGTTATCTCCGAATCTTGTGATCATCATTGCTCGCTTAACTCGTCTTGCACCTGACACATCCGTGCGAGATCTGCCTATGTCATGTAGGATTTCATGTCGATTGTAAGATCGGTAATGGTGTCTTGATTTTAAACTAACAGTGCCGCGACAAAACCGAGAGCCTCCTGTGGGCGGCCGACGCATGGTTGTGCTGCTCGGCACGCGCTGGTATCGTGGTTTTAGTCAGGATCCACCAGGAAAAATACACCAATATGTTATCTTATCATGACTTCTCCCTTGGTTATCTTCTTAAATCTGATCAGGAGATCTTATTGGACCAATTGCAACGAAACTTTCTTCTAGAGTAGCAAAGAAGATAATCTTTGGACAAATAGGTCATTGACATAAACACTAACAAACTACAAGAGATGGTAGATAAGTGACTCTATTGACCGTTTTCATGAGAAATGTTATTATTGGTTGGATATGTGTCATTCCTATTGAAACAAAAGGGGGCACACAACACTCAAGTTGGACAAGTTGTTAGATAGACACGGGTCAAGGGAGATCTTTCTTCATAAGTTATTCCTTGTGCTCGTGATTTTTCATCCCAGTTCTCAATCGCTAGATGAATAGATAGTGATCATTTGTTGAATCGACCCTTTTAGGTGTAAATCCTTTCGGCTGACTTCGAGAATGGTCATCTACATCGGCAACAACAATAATTGTTTGATACAAGAGTTGAAGCCTTAGAACTTTTAGTATTAAGAGACAACTAACTGCTCACCTACATGAAGGCTTAATGAAGTGACTCAAAACACTGGGGGAATGTCGTCAAACTTTGTGAACTCTCTCAACCTTTTGAGAAATGCAAAATGTTCAATGGATTTGAGAATTTGTTGAGGAAAGAAATAGTTATGAGAAAAGTTTCACCTGTTAAGTTGTTAAAATTTCATAATAGAACAATGTTTGACCTTCTTGGAAGAGTATGGTTTCCCCAAACAGTGTTTTTACCCAAGAGGTTGCATCGGATTTAACTAAGATGATTGTCATGGCTTGGATATGGACATCCTTATATAAGGATCTTTGCGAACAATGAGTCGACAAAGTTAGGTATCACATCTATGCACCTAATGGACACAAATGACACGATGTTATCACCAAAGCAAAGAAGATAAGTATTTGGAGTCGTGGTCTGGATTCCTTTTGAGGTATTAACATTTCATAGGAGTCAATGAAGGAAATTCTTCAGACGAAAACGTTCCACAAAGAACAAGTGTTGAAAAGTTGTTTTGACCAAGTTACTCTCTCTCATGGTTAAACGTAGTAGCTTTCTACTATCATTGTCTTAGGTATGGGTGACATTGCTTCTCTTTCCTTAAATAACTTTTCATACCAAATCTCGGGACGAGATTTATTTAAGGGGAGGACTGTAACACCCCAGTGTTATTTGGCCTAATTGCATTGCATTACATGTGTATAAGCATCATTAAATTGATTAATGGCATTGCATTTGATTTGTGTAGAATGTTTGAATTTCAAATTTAAATTTTAAAAACCTAATTTTAAAAATATCAAGAATTTGGCTATGGTCCAAAAAGCAAAAATATAGTTCTAATTATTTTGAGCAACTTTCGTATTGGAAATTTTTCATGTTCCAATATGAAATTTTGAGCAAATGAGAAAGGGAAAAAAATCTCTACTGCTACAGTAACCCGAGCCTTTCTCATCTTCTTCCCCTGTTCACCGTCAACGCCGTGGCCGTCGTAGTGCCTTCCAGGCGCGTCGCGCTGTCTGGCCGCGTCATGGCGACTTGAAGGCATCCTCGCCAGCTCGCCTGACCTCATTCACTCCACTCCACTGCTCCTCCTCGCTCGTACTCTTCTCCACGGACAGAGCACAGCACTGGCAGCCGCAGCTCGCGCCGTCGCCGCCGCAATCCACCGCACCGCAGCCGCCCAAAGCTCGCGTAGCGCTTCGTCGTGGTCCGCTCCACCTCGTACTGCCTCGAGTACCGTCGATCGCGCCATGGTAAGGGCCAATCGGCCGGTTTTCTTCTTTCCGCCATGGCCGGACTTCACCGGTAGCTCGAGTGCTCCGCGGCCGGCTACCCTCGGCCTTTTCCCGTCCTTCATCTTCTTCTCTCTAGCCTCCGCCTCGAACCCTAGAAGCTCGCGCTGCACTTGGTTGGGGCTGTCGTGGCCGGGAACGGCAGCAGCGCCGCCGTCGTACGTCGTACGTACGTACGTACTAACCGCCAGAGCCGCCCCTCCTACGTCGTGGCCCCAAATGTTGAAATATATTAGGGTAACCTATCCCGATGGATTCGTCTCGCCGAGACGAAGCTAATGGTGGTGGTGCCTTCACCGGAAAGTTCGCCGGCGGCGAGCTATCGCCGGTCAAACGCCGCCTCCCCTGCTCTGTCTCTCTGTCCAGTGGGTCCGTTGACCGCGCGGGTCCCACCTGTCAATGGCACAGCTAGGTTTAGATTTGGTCCAAACTTTGGAAATTCATATCTCAAGTTCTACTTGTCCAAATTTGGTGAACCAAAGTTTGTTAGATTTCTGGTGATGCCTAGTTTTTATTAAAAATATGAAACATGCCATGTTCTATAGTAAAATAATTTGTTTTTTTATTTAGCCCTTTTATTTACAAATGAAATAGGGAAATTCGTATCTCATGTTACGTAGCTCCAGTTGTCTTGAAATTTTTATGACATGTTTTAAATGCTATGAATAGGCTGTAGTTTAAATTTCAAGAGTTTTGGGTGCTGGATGATGTAGTTATGAATTTATCTTGCTCTCACATGATTTCTAGTTTTAGTAAATTGTCTTTTTCATAGAGGTTGATTTACTTATCCAAATGGCTTGAAATTTGTACAGCGGCCTACTGGTAGCATGTGGGTGCCACTGTAATTTATATAGAATTTTTTTTGGGTACTTTACATACATGTTTTGATTTAGGCCTGACTATCTAATTAAATTAAGAAATGCCTTAAATAAATTAATTTGGTGATGACCACTATACTTTCTGGTGTTCCTTAGTCATATGTAACATGGTTGTAGAGTTGGTGTGGTCATTCTTTGAGTTTGGCACATAAGTAAATATTAAATTGGCTATAATTAAATTTTCTGGACCAGTTTCAGTAATTGTGTGATTTCGACCTACTTAATCTTGTATAAATTGGTCGGTTCTGTGACAGACTTGGTCTCTTTTCTTCACCCCCGAAGGTTGTGGTGGAGGTCATGGTTTTCTACCCTATATTGAGTCTAAGGCAGAGGGACATGTTGTGGTAGGCCTTGGCCTTGTTGTTCGGCCTAGCCATAGTATAATTGGGCCTCAGTTACTTGCGCTTATACTAGCTGGCGTATTCGGCCTACTGACTAATCAATGCCTTAAGACACCTAGTGTATTATGACCTTGACACATATAGGCAACTAATAATTGTTTTTCTTGTATGCGCTATTAAATAATATAATGAAAAACAATCTATTTGGGTTTTATTTGTCTATAACAAATCATCTTAGCGATTTGGTTACATTAGTTTTTAAAGCTAAGGATAATTATGAAGCAATTTACAAAGAGTTAGTGAATGGACTACCCCTTCTTGTTGTCATCACCTCTAGTATGAATTTTGAGTTTACAACACGCTGAGATTTATCTCCCTCAACTCCTAATAGATTTTCATGCATAAGGCACACATGGTAGTTCTAGTAGGCCCTAAATACAAAGCAAAAGGTAAAAAATCCTAGCCGTACATATTATTTTGCTAAATCATATGGTGTGAACGCAAGGTGAAGGAGAACTATCATCATAAGTCAGTTCTTGGTATAAAAAAAAATTAGTGAATTATGGCATTGAAAATTTTGAATAAAAGGCCTTATGTATAGTGTCATCAAATTATAAAAGTTTCGATGAAACTACCAGACTAGGATCAATTTCAAGGATGAAGCGAATTATCAAAACAAGATCTCCAATAGAGTGAAGTTTACTGGAAAGTACTACATGTTGGGTTATGAGGGTGCTACGCTAGCCGAGAAAACAAAAACTTTTTCTACCTTATCGCCCGGGATCTACTACTAGTTACGGGTTACGGATTACCACTTGACGCGCAGATGCGCGGAAGACGACTCGATGTAGTCGAACGCGTCGCAGCAAGTGCCGTGCGGTTGCGTGGTCGTCCCAGCAACTCCTCCCACCACTTGCGGTTCGTGCGGTTCGTCCTCGTGCTCCAGATGCAGCACCTCCGAGGTGTCACACACGTACGAGGAAGAAGCGATGCGCCTCCGGACTGCTAGGTCCGCGAGGAGCGAAGGCGAGAGCGTGGAGGGCGACGGTGGCTGCCTGAAGGCGTGGATTGGTTGTTGTGTGTTTGGCCACGCCCTCCCCTCTTCTTATATAGGTGTCTCTCATGTGCTTTCCGAATTGGAGACGCATTAGAAACCCTAAGCCTTGTCTAATTCGAGTCCAACTCGAATTAGGCTTCCAGCCTCTTAAGCGTGCGACCCTATGGGTTCACGCACACATAGACATGGGCCGAATACTCCTATTCGCCCAATAGCCGACAGCGGCCTCTAGCAAGGCATGACAACTCCTATGCGTACGCAAATGATCATATCGACGAACCACTACGACCATATACAAGTTACTCCCTTGCCTCATGATATATGGTTCAACTCGTGGGTTAACACTTAACCCAAGCACGGCCATGCATTTGTTGATCCAATCACTTGAGTGATCCAGTGATATCTCTCTCATTAGAGAGGGGCAAGTCCCATCTTGATTGTCTATGTCTCGCAAAGATGCTTCTCGACAAACCCGAAGACATCCTTTATAACTACCCAAAGACGGAGTAGCGTTTGTCAGTCCCTAAGCAAGTCGATACACATCTCGAGTACATACAACAATCTCAGTCGAAGGACATAACGTATATGATGTGTATAGAGACAATCTCATGTCGGGTCGATCCGGCCTACATGTCATACATGTGCCCACATTATTAGTTCGACATCTCCATGTCCATGACTTGTGAAACATAGTCATCAACTAATAATGTGCTAGTCTAATATTCATGTGTGTCCTCACATGAACTCCGACCAGGGACGAATATAGAATAACCATACAAGTAAAAGAGTTCCACAAACAATTCACATAATTGCCAATCAATACAAGTTGTCTTTAATGGATATTCAATGGACACATTTTATATATCATGGATACAAGCGGAATATCATCATCTCTATGATTACCTCTAGGGCATATTCCCAACACTACATGGCTCACCCAAGTCCATGAACATGCATCAAGCCTAAAGGTAAGATGTTTAACAATTTTGCGGTTAGCCTATTAAGTGGGACACACACAATTATTAGTTGTTATTTAGATAGAGGGATTACACCTTCATTAGGTGAGGGGGAAGCTCAGGAACTATACCCACACAGAAAAAGAGTGAGTGCCCAAAGATTAGGGTTTAGTGAGAATCATGAGAGCCCTTGAATATGCCCCTAGGGTTCTATTTATAAGGCAGTTGCAATGACAGGAGGAAATCTTCCTCCCTACTCCCTTTGGTTCACGAAATTACATTTAGAACTAATTAGGTGTTGGTCCTTTTTACATGATGGAGGGTAGGCGTAGCCGCCTCTACCCCAACAACAGTAGCCTATTAGCTAGTAGGCTTTGGCAAGTACAGAACCTAGTTGCTAAAATATATAATAGGAAAAAAGCCCATGAGTATAATTCCCTAATTTATCTCGGTCTTTAGAATGTATCCTTGGAGTAGGAAATGTTTCGGCGGTGAAGGTTGGAGGGGGCCATGAAACCGTGATGCATGATGACTATGCGAGGATCTTCAGCTTGTAGGGAGTGGCTCTCTATAGCCGAAGTAGTCGTAGTATCAGAAGCAGACGTTCTAGTGATCGTGGTCATCGAACATAGATAGACTCGGAAGTTGCCACCGAAGATCAGTGATGACGCATTTGTTGAGGTGCACGTGGATGGCGTAGTTAGCGGGCTTGCCTCCTCCAGCTCATGAGCAGCGGGCAAGACATACCACCGAAGTACAAGCTGATTACAGTGGCCTAGGCACCATTCTTAATCTTACAAATTGTTTTTTCCCAAGGCTTTGAGCTTAAGTGCATCATTTGATTTGCAGTTGTTGACTACAAGTATTACACTACTACCAGTACAGTTTATTCGTTCGGGCATCAGCTCTACAGGACAAGTGATGAAGAAGGAAGATACAAAGGTGGATCATGGCCTGAAGAAAGCTAGGTGTGCCAGGATATAACGTGCATGTAAATGTGTCGTATGAGGCAGCGCGCGGGAAATCGAGGTGCGAAAACACCGGCACGCGTATCAGGTCCGAATGAACGGAGGCAAGATCGAGCCCCATGGAAACATGCATTGTCCATAGATAGGAGAGAAGCGACCTGCATGTACAATACTTGTTGGTTGGCCCGGCCTGTCATATGTATGTGTGCATCTCCTAAGATGACAAGTTGTCGGCTACAAAGAGGGTTTTATGGGGTAAAGTGGTTGTTGAGTGAAGCCGCGTCTTGACTCCACAGGTTAAAGCTCGATGCAAAAATCCTGTCCTACACTATTTTGTCTGTAGCTACATAATTTATACCTAAAGTATCATGTTTACCTATCGCAAACAATAAAAGCCAAACTCGTCCTAATATTCACGATCGACTAGAAATACAAAAAATAATAATAGAATATTATTTGTTCTTATATCCAAGGGCATAGTTTACAACACCATCTCTAGCTAATTGGCACTCTATACCCTTAACAAAGAGATATCATATATGGAGAATTCCAAAATGCTAAGATTAATATCGTCAAATACAATACTATACGAGTGGAGTGTTTTTTCTAATTTATTATACGACCATTTTTTTGTAAATTACACAATACAATGTTGACGTCAACAACACGCACGCACACTCGCTCACCGCTATAAACACATGTATATATGCAGACTCTACCCCTATGAGCACCTTCGAAGGGTTGAGCCTATAGATCTTGACATTCACAAAATCACACAAGCGCCTCACTATCGACGAGGACGTTACCTACCACTAAAAAGTATAGCGTTGTTAAATTGTGGAATAAATCCAGGAAAATGCGAGCACATATGCCAAGTCAACGACTTGAACGCAAGTGAGCAATTTTCATTTCCACTATGTGGCCATCTTTTCATAGACTATGATCATTATTAACAACGATAATTATTAGATTTGATCTATTTTTTTTTTAAAAAAATAAACACCTCTACCATTATAGAAATAATCTAAAATACCCTCCAAAATCCTAATCAAAATGTATACACCACCAGCATTGCATAAGAGTAGCCTAAAATAGGCCCTTAATATTCTTCTAAATTATATTAGCACATATGTTACTATTGAAAAAATAATATAAAGTAACACATAAATTTGTATCTAAATTACCCACACGCACAATGTAATTAACAATAATATAAAGTATACATACATGTAAAATATCCATGTTGTTAATTATATAGAAAAAGGAT
The DNA here is from genome assembly GCA_018135685.1 of Themeda triandra. Classification (NCBI taxonomy): domain Eukaryota; kingdom Viridiplantae; phylum Streptophyta; class Magnoliopsida; order Poales; family Poaceae; genus Themeda; species Themeda triandra. The sequence goes on along the minus strand of JAENPR010000356.1, from coordinate 543,390 downwards.
TAATTTTATAATGTTTTAAATATTGTTATTGTTAGTATGTAAAGTACTCAAGAAACTAACTTAGTGTGTGCATGCATAGCGTGGTGTTGCTATGCATTTATGCATGTACATCAAGTCTCTTCCTCTGCTTCTTTCCATAGGATAGGAGTTTTTGTTTCCTTTCTAAAGGGGTGCATATATAGGTCATAGGATAGGAAATAACTATAGAACTCAACGGCACTGTCAAATTTTCCCAAGGCATAAAAATGCAACCAGTGTGCTACGTGGCATGCTACAGGATTTTACCACCTTTTGCCACTCTATTGGACAGGCTGGCTTACGACTGGACTACCAATGCAAAGGACAATCTCACAAAACTACACGCTGGGGCCCCCAATGTGCAGGATTACTGGATTAGTTACAGTATTATTGAACCAGTGCAGGGTTTGACACGGCCGGTGGTGCATGGATCCTAGACACACATCAACAAGTAATTAACAAGCAGGCACTGCTCCAAGCACATATCGTATACACAGATCAGTGACTCCTTTCGCCTTTCCAGTCCTATACTCACCTTTGTTCGCCAGATCATGGAAAAGGTAAATAAAAAACAAGCCACTTTCGTCCTTAATGACAGTGGTCGATGCCGTGCCCTCAGTTTTGGGACTGGGACTCACTCGGTGTGGCGCTCCTAGTTTTTCGTTGGGCAGCGGCAGAGATCGGCCGGCCTCATTGCCCATTGCCATTGGCTCTCCAGTCAGTGATGATAAAACTAAATAGTACACCACCTTTATCTTTATGTAACAAAGGCAATGTATATGAAGATGTTTTTTACTAGAAAAATTTAGCACATGCATAAAGTTGGTTAATTGGGAACAGAAATTAGATTTGCATTCATTCTGAATTGCCCACCAAAAGTACAAAGTAATTACAACAATATATAGTAGTAGAGTAATACTGTACATCGACGATTACTGCGAGACTAGATCGTCAGCCTAGCAGTTTATATCGCCGACGACATCAAGTGCTTGTCATGACGAAGAGGCAGCTCGACGAATGTCCCATATCATGCCCTGAAGAAAGCCGGGTGCAGGCGACCAGTGCCCTGAAAGGAGGTGTTTTTGAGGTGCTCTGGAGCTTCTTCGAACGAGTGCCGCCTCGCCAGTGAGAGGATCTTCTTGTCGGCGGCGATGAAGTAGGCCATCCCAGCGACTGTGGAGATGATGAGTGCCTGGCCGGTGGGGTTGATGTTGGCCTTCGCCCACGGCAACATTCGAACGCTCGCCAGCTGAAGAACCGCAGCAAATTTTAGAGACGTACATGGTTGTTTCATGAATCGTGATTAAGTGTAAGCAAGCCTGCATCTCAGGGAAATTTAACAATTGAAATTTGAGGTGAAAACTCACGGTGGGAATCGCGGAGGCGATAGTTGCCACGGCTGCCGCCTTGGCTCCGGCAAGGGTCGCCTCTGCAGACATACAGATAAGCGTTAGTCATGTCAGGCATAGAGATAAGCGTCAGTCATGTCAGTGTCGAGATCTCTCAGGTCTTTGCAGTAGCGCTTCAAAAATTTGTTTGTGCATACACATACCTCGCGAGCAGCGCTTGGCGAGAGCAAGCTTCTGGTCAAGGGATGCACGGCTCACTGTCGACATCTCTCGGGTCTTTGCAGTAGCAGACTTGAACTTGTAGTAGCAAAGGAAGGAAGGCTAGTGAAAACAAAGTGCTCCGTTAGCAGTGAGTGGCACGCAATGAATGCCTGAAAGCACCAGCCAGGAGTGAGTGAGGAGGAGGACGATGGATCACGCAATGAATGCCTGAAAGCACCAGCCAGGAGTGAGTGAGGAGGAAGACGATGGATGTGTTGGTAGCTGCAGGGGAGGCCGGAGATTTATAGGAGGCATCAGGGACCCAAACGAACGACGGACGGGGGAGAAACGGCGGGCGGCCGGGCGCGGACAATGGTTTTGTAGCTCGTGTGTGTGGTATGGCCGACTGCGACTGGCCGGTGAATAAGTGCAGGGGATTTTCCTCAAAAAAAGAAGTGCAGGGGATTGCATCAGTTTTCAGGATACATGCCGTCGTTCTTGATACCAGGGGACCACGCCTGCTTCCATCTCCTGCAGACGTAGCATATATAATCGGCATGTGCATAACTTCACTGGTCTTACCACCTCACCGATCGATCAGGAGTTTTAGCTTTTCAGCCAATAAACCACCTGCAGGTCAAGGTTACAAAAATCGACCTAACCCACTGTTACAAGCTAGCGTCGGCATCTGTGTGCTACTGAAAGAAAAAGTTGAAACGAAAAGAGTTACCAACCATGTACGTACAACGACTAGTCCACTACCGTGAGTTCGACACGATAATTGGAGCTAGCTAGAAATGGCACGCGTGAACAGGCAACACACTGTCAGGCCTTTGACACTGCTGCAAATTAAAAGCTGACCCAAAAGCCATTGGTTATTAGTTAGTCCAAACATTTTGCTTAGGAAAAAGTCTAAATCACCCCCTCAAGTTTGAAGTGGTGTCTACTTAACCCCCTCAAGTATAAAACCAAGTATTAAACACCCTAAAGTTTGTAAAACAGTTTAATTTACCCCCTACAGTGTTTTGTCTCATGATTTTGCTAACGTGGCTATCTAAACTGGACTTGGGGGACACGATGGCCTAGGCCCCACTTGTAAGACAGGGTAGCAGATGGCTACACGAAAGCAGAGAAGCACAACAGAGCCTGCTGTGCAAAGCCATCGGCTCATTCTGCGCCTGCGGCGGCTCCATGGGCGCCGGCATCCAGGTGCTCTCTGACGTGCCGCCACCAGCGCTGGACCTCCTTGATGGTGAGGTCCCAGGCGGGCGTCCTGGCCCGGGCGGCGCGGCCCGCAACCATCGGCGCGAGGGACACCAGTCGCCGTCCCCGCGCGCTCGGTATCGGCATCAAAACCCCGCTCCCGCATCAGCAACGGGACTGCTCGGGGCAGCAACTGCGTCGCGTCGCGCCGCGTTGTCGTCGTGGGGGTTCTCGGTTTGCCTTGCTGCTGCTGCGGCGGCGCTTCGAACATCATCATGGACGGGGGGATCTGGCGGCAATGCCTCTGGCGGTGGCGTGTCTACGTGCTGCTACTAAGCACTCCTCGCATCGGCAAGAACGCCTCTGCCACTGACATAAAGCATTGCGTACCGGAGGCTCGCGATGGGTTCCCGGACCAGCGGGCTAGCGTCCCCGACGCGGTTCCAGTGGATCCAGGAGGCATACTCCGATAAGGCCTACCAATTTTGGGTTTGCTTGGCTTGACCAAGATTTGATCGAATTGCTTGCCTGTTTGATTGGCGCAGTTTTATCGGACAAGGGAAGAAGGCCATGTACGACGCCGGGCTCTTCGACGGTTCGACCCCCTCGACGATGACCACCAGGTGAATCAGTAGAGCCATCCCGATAGCGCGCTCTACCGGAGCCGCGCCATCTCCGTGTAGCGGCACGCGTACGACTTGGCGCGGCACCCACGGAGCCGCACGGCGTGCAGCATGCTGTCGCCGTTGAAGAAGTGGTGCGCCGCGTGTGGCGTGGAGCGGATTGGGGCCATTGCGGACGTACACGCCGTCGAGGCACGCCGGGACCCGACCAGACACTGGGAGCTCGCCGACGGGCGGGCGCTCCCCGTCGAGGCACCCGCCCGCGACGTTGCGTCCGCCAGAACGGGCATCTGCACGGGAGGCCGTGCTCACCGGAGCCCCGCCGTAGCGCCGCGCCGACCACGTCCGCCTGAGCTGCGCCCTCCCGTGAGGTCGCGGCCACCGGAGCCTGCATCCTCACGTCAAGGTCGCGCCCGTCAGAGCTCCGCCGTCGCGCCGCGCCGGCCGCGTCCGCCCGAGCCACGCCCGCGAGGTCGCGTTCGCCGGAGCCCGCATCCGCACGGCAAGGTCGCACCCATGGGAGCCATGTCGTCGCATGGGCCGTGTCCGTATTCGAGGACAAACAGGCATCTGATGAGCAGGCCTGAATGACAGCGTACGTGTCCACCCCATCCCGCCTGGACTGCCATGCAAGCAAAACCACTGCCACATAAGCCAAACCACCTAGCAAAACCACTATAGGGGTAAATTAAACTGTTCTGCAAACTTTAGGGTGTTCAATAGCTGGTTTTATAGTTGAAGGACTTAAGTAGACACCACTCCAAACTTCAGAGGGTGATTTAGACTTTTTCCTTTTGCTTATAAGGCTAGTCTCAATGCAACGTTTCATCTCACAGTTTCAAAAAACATGAAACTTATTATGAAACGGATACCTCTCTCAATGCAAATTTCATTGCACAGATTCATAGAACTATTTTTAGCCTTCATGGGCCCATGCGTCTCTTTTTTCTCCTATCCCCGCCGTAGGCATGCTCAGTTCACCCAAACATAGTCATGAAATGCCCCAGTGCTCGTTTCATGTTGGAAACACCGCTGGTGAAACGATTTTACTCTCTCTTCTCTCCATTTCATGCAAAAAAATCTTTCTATATTGATGTGTCGCCATATTAAATATGCATCCTAAGAAAAAGAGTTCAAAGATTTTGGAAAGGTGTGGCCGTGATTTTAACAATGCTGTAATTACGGTTGCTGTGAAACTGTGCCAGAGTTTCCCAGCACGTAGGAGAAAGTGACCTGTGCCCTTTTTCTGAGGACGATGGCGGTCTGGTGTGTGCGTGTGTTTCCGTGCCGTTGTTTGGGCGGAATCTTGGCGGCACTCCCAGTTTTCGGCAGGTAGCAGCAGAAAACCGCAGACGTGACGGTGGACTCGCCGGTCCCACACAAATAAGGCCACACGCACACGGGTTAGGTAGGTGTCGCAAATGTTGATTGGCGATTGGGTGTGTGCTCTTATATGATTTCCTACGTATACAGCACAATCAAAAAGAAAAGAATAGAGAGATGGATATTAGAAAAAACAGAAAAACGTACTTGTAAGTAGGCATGACAACTAGTAAGTTACAATAGGTGTAAAATGATGATCAAATATTATTAGATGGAGGGTGTAGAAAAAAAGCTTCAAAAATAAATGCTTTCCTTTTCTTTTTCATGTGGACTATAATCTGTTATAATTTAATTAAGTAAAAATCTCATCGTCTTTATCTTGTGTTCTTTATTCTTTAGGGGGTATATTTTTTTTTTTTTAGAATTTTAGGGGTATATTTCTGTAACACTTTCAAAAATCATTTTAAGAAACATTTCACTAACATATTGGGAAACACTTTGTGATAAAGTTTAATGGTAGATATTGTAGGGGCGTGGAAAAAAGTGGTGAGCGTGTGGGTGGTTTTTGAGTTACATAGGTTGAGAGATCAGAGAGAGGAACAAAGAAGAAGATATATGCCCTTAATCCACAAGTTCGTTGCCGTGGAAAAAAGAGAAATTACTCTGATTATATCATGGATCGGAGTACTAGATAGTTACAATTGCTCAGGTACTATTGGAAATTACAAATTTTTTGAGGGCATCGTTTGACTTCTAGTTGCTGTTCACTACGTAGCAGATTAATTTATTCGATGAGACACATCAACTTCACTCCTCTCCACGGTTTTAATTGATCGATCAAGATGATGAGCAGGATCATCAAGGCCTGAAGAAAGCAGGGTGCGGCCTGCCAGCGCCCTTGTAGGAAGTGTTCTTGAGATGCTCAGGGGCTTCCTCAAACGAGTGTCGCCTCGCCAGCGAGAGGATCTTCTTGTCGGCGGCGATAAAGTAGGCCATGCCAGCAACCGTTGAGATAATGAGGGCCTGGCCAGTAGGGTTGATGTTGGCCTTCGCCCAGGGCAGCATCCGCACGCTCGCCAGCTGAAACAAGTTACGGGTCTCGAAATGGTTAGCTAGATACGTACAACCTTATGGTACCATAATCCTCAAATAGATAGTAAGATAGATGGACGACACTCACGGTGGGAACTGCAGAGGCGACGGTTGCGACAGCTGCGGCCTTAAACCCTGCGAGGGTCGCCTCTGCATGCATCACAATATCACACATGTACTCAAGCATCAGTGTACAAAGTAATCTATCAGGCTACATATTATTAGCCTGCAGACATGTAACCAAACGAATTGGTTCTATACTTTTATATATGTCACGTCGTGGTGTCCACCGTGGCTGGATGTACGACAATAGGTACGTACCTCGCGAGCATCGCTTGGCGAGGGCGAGCTTCTGGTCGAGTGATGCACGGCTCACGGTCGACATGGTTGTGTCTTCTTGTGCTTGCAATGTGACTAGGAGAAGTTGGCTAAAGGGCTAGTACTGAAGAACGATTGATTGAATGAAGCGGCGGTGGGTTGCGACTTGGAAGGCTCTGCAAGGGAGGCTGAGAATTTATAGGAGCCGGCCGATAGCCTGGAAGGATCAACGCAGTGGACGCCGGCATGGGAGAAGCGCGGCGGGCAAGAACCTGGTTTTGGTTTTGGTCGAAACCCATGTGTTGTGCCGCCGCTCTGCCATGGCCCTTATCTGGATGGTAGTGCATGCATCTATCATGGGATTCCTCAGCCTATTTTACTGCTTCCGGTACAAGTACTCGTCACCGTCCAGAGTACAAAGAAACTGAAAACAAATGCGCGTGCAAGAAACAAGACCAGTAATTTAATCTGAGATGTCAGTATGTCACCAAGCTGGATTAGCTCCCCACGCCTAATCCTAATCACGTGCGCGGTGCTCAAACCCAGGGAAAGAAAAACCGTGCTCTAAGGTTCGGGCATCCTTCTCATATCATGTGAAGGGTCAAAAGAGTCTCACCAACGATACAACTTGTTGTCGGCAGATCATTTGGCACTACTTCGTGCATTCATCAGCATCACAACCGCAGGCCAACCAAGCTAGGCATGCATGGCTGTAATAGCTGTGCCCGTAAAACTAGGCTGTGGAACCGTGCTGATGGAACCGTAATCCGAAAACTCGTATAGAGACAGAGATGGGCATGCATTGTAGTATGCAGATGCAGTGCATGCGTAAAAGATGGCAGTTTTGGGTTGGAAAATCAGGGGGACTCTGTCTCCGGGTGAGCTGCCGCTCCCAGTTTTCGGCAGGGCGGAGGCAGGCAGGGCAGCGTGGCGTCTCGGTCTGTGTGCTGCTGCCTGTTGCTTTCGCTGCATGCTTTTTGCGCCCACACTCTACGGAACGGATAGCTTATCCTCTGCTGTCTCCTGTGATTTTCAGATCCAATCACAGTAAGCACGTGCAACTTTGCTATTAAGTTTTGCTTTCTTTCAAATATTTGCAAGGTTTGCTGTAAAAATTCTCTGAGAATGTTGTTCAAATATGCGATTTTAAAATAGAGGTTAATATCACATACTAGTCAAAAACCTATATGTAAATTCACAGAGCAAAACGAGTTAAATTCACACCGTTAATTCCTTCACATGAAACAAAGAAAAACTCTGGCTTTATTTTTTAAAAACAAACAGAGAGGGAAGATGAAAAGAAAAATAAATGAGAACAAAACAAAGCACACATTAGCTCCCAACTCATGGACAATGAGTGAACACATGCTGAAGGCATTTAAGGGGATGTTTGGATCTATTGTTGGTACTGTGAAACCTTGCCAAACAGTATCTCTGATCGTTTTGTTTTTTTACAATCGTCCTATCTCGATTTTTTAAGCAAAGGTTTTCCTTGCCAGCACAGGAGAGCCAAAACGGCTCATGAGTCTTGCCTGGAAGGCTGGAATGGCAAGGTAGGCCAGCTGATCGATCAAAGAACCAAACGGACCCTAGCTAAATCGACTCCCTCTTTCTTCTAAGGAGTTCATATGGTTACGGACGTATGGTAATGAATTACTGATGATCTGCCGAGTTCATGGCTCAGAAGCACGACGCATGTCCGTGTCCGTCGATCTGCAGTTGTTGAGGCAGGGCTAGGCAGGCACGCATCGACGGCACGGCACTAGGGATCAGAGAGCTTGGTGCAGCCACGGTTTTGGGGAAAACCCAGCAGCCGAGCGGGCCCCGATATGATTCAAGTGGTGAAATAAAGTTGCTGGCCAAACTGCTGTAGGCTTGTTGTGGATGATACGTCGTTGCTGCACTGGGAATGGAGAGCTGCAGCTTTGAGCTTTGTCGTCGTTAGTCGTCACAAAACTGTGGTTAGATAGACACAGGATTTTGTGATTCGGCTGGACCGATGACGTAGCGAATCTCGTGAGTGAAGGAGTTAGGTGGCACTATCTCAGCATCACCAAAGTAATCTAATCTAGTCTAGTCTTCTAGTAGGAGTAAAAGGTTGGAAATTAAAACCTCGCATCAACGTCAAAAAAAGCCTCCCACAATACAGTACATATCTGTTTATTCATCAGGGACGACGAACTTTTCTGAGATACCGTAACCAGAAAGTTAATACGGCTTAATTGAATGGAGATGTGCAGTGTTGCATAGATTCCGCGTCGACCTACCGCGTTCAGCAGAGTGTTTACTGACTGACCTTTTCCCGTCTTCCTTTTGCAGGCGTGGAGCCCACAGGATATGGCCGTGTTTGTGTGGGATCCAAGAGTCCGCGACGGGCGTCACGTCTACGGTTTTGTGCTGCCTTGCCTGCCGAAAACTGGGAGCGCCCCGCCGCCATCACTAAAACTGAGGGCACAGGCGCCATCGCCGGGACACACCAGACCACCATCGTCCTCAGAAAAAAATCATTGTGTCGTGTTAGGACTTGGGATACCGTTGCTTGCTTCTCTATGCACACTTTGACAATCACGGGTCGGATTCACCGTAAGTTACAGCTTGTTAAAATACTTAGGTGCGCGGTTGCCAAATGTTTGGACTGATGACCACTGAATTTTGGTCTGCGCATGCATGCAGCAGTGTCAACCACACTAGCGGTTGTGGTTGCTATTTGCTAACTTGTTACTCTTTTCTTTTCCAACCTTTTTCGAGTAGCACACAGATGCCGAAGCTGGTAGCTAGTGAGTAGTAGTGACGACCCACATCACAGCAGACAGCACCATATCTAATCCCTGGCCCTGGGCTGGGTTCTTGTAACCTTAATGACCTGCACGTGGTTAGGATTAATTAAAAGCTAACCCCTGGTGGCCTGATCTAGTCTAGCTAACTAGTTTCGCGAGGACGGAGGATCGATCGATCATCGACCAAGGCCGGTGAAGTTAGTCCCATGCACATGGTGTCAAGTGACGTCTGTCTGCAGATCAGGACTCAGGAGTGGATAGGGAATCGTGGTCCCCTGCTATCGAGAACGATGAGGTGAACCGTGAACGGCAACTGCAATCCCCTGCACTCCATCGGCCAGTCGGCCGCACCACACAGCACACATGAGCTCCAAAACCACGTCCGCGCCCGCCCGCCGTTTCTTCCCCGTCCGCCGATCGTTTGGGTCCCTGACACAGCCTATAAATCCTCGGCCTTCCCTGCGTCTGGCAACACATCCATCGCCCTAGTCCTCACTCACTCCTTGTGGTTTCAGAGATTGAGTGCATGCAATTCACACACTGCTAGCAAACAAAGCTGCCTCCTTTTCACTAGCTTTCCTTTGATACTGCAAGTCCGAATCTGCGATCGCAAAGAGCCGAGAGATGTCGACGGTGAGCCGTGCATCCCTGGATCAGAAGCTTGCTCTCGCCAAGCGCTGCTCGCGAGGTACGTGTATGCACAAACAAAGCATCCTTGAAGCTTTATGTAACAATGTACACTTACTTTGACTGACGCTTGTGTATGGAATATGGATGTCTGCAGAGGCGACTTTTGCCGGAGCCAAGGCGGCAGCCGTGGCCACTATCGCCTCCGCGATCCCCACAGTGAGTTTTCATCACAAATTCTAGTTTCTTTTTCCCTAGGATGGAGAGTTGCTCACACTTAATCACGAAACAATTGCATATTACGTCTCTAACTTACCGTTTTGCTTTGGTGGCTTGTCAGCTGGCGAGCGTGAGGATGCTGCCATGGGCGAAGGCCAACATTAACCCCACCGGCCAGGCCCTCATCATCTCCACGGTTGCTGGGATGGCCTACTTCATCGCCGCCGACAAGAAGATCCTCTCGCTGGCGAGGCGGCACTCGTTTGAGGAGGCTCCTGAACACCTCAGGAACACCTCCTTCCAGGGCACCGGTCGCCCGCACCCAGCTTTCTTCAGGCCATGAGAGTCTGAGACATGCGTCGAGCTACCTCTTCGTTCGTCAGTGCAATCACCAGAGATGTCATCCATGTCTGAATAAACTGCTAGGCTGATACTCTAGTAGTGCACCAATCATCGATCTACTAGTAAAACTACTATGTCAATGTAAATATTTCGTGATGATGCTCAATTTCAGAATGAATGCAAATTTATTTTCTCTTCCTAATTAACCAACTTTTATGTGCTATTTTCTTGTGAAAAAGGATCATCTTTACCGATAGTGGCCATATATATTGCCTTTACAAAAACAAATGATGTCGCACTATCTTATACTAGACTAGAAAGAGCCTTAAGAGTACAGTAACCCCTCACCAGATGCTGTAAAAGGATATGTACAAAATCATCATAAAGAATTTCTAGGTGCGAAATTATCTCCTATTAGATGCTTGGGTGTGCCTGTCAGCCCTAGCAGACTGCATGTTGCTGACTGGTTACCCATGCTTGAGAAGAATGCTAAAAAGCTAGATGTTTAGAAGGGAGCCACTATGTCAATTGCTGGAAGATCTACCCTGATCACTTCCAGCCTTAACAATGCACCTACGTATCATATGTCGATTTATAGACTTCCTAAAACCACAATCAAAGAAATGGACAAGATCAGGAGAACTTTCTTTTGGCAAGGTGGCCATACAAAAAGGAAATACCATTTAGTCAGATGGAATAAAGCATGCAAGAGTAAGAAAAAAGGGGGCCTGGGGATTAAAGATATCAATTTAATGAACCTTAGTCTGATGTGTAAGTGGTGGTGGAAGCTTGAAAAGGAAAAAGGTTTGTGGCAAGACATAATTGCATATAAATACTTGAGAAATCAGTCCATTGTTACTGTGAAACACAAGCAAAGTGATTCACCTGTGTGGTCAGATTTACTCAAGGTGAGAAACATATATCTTCAGGGGAGGAAAATAGTGGTAAGAAATGGTGAATATACCAGTGTGTGGAGGGACAGATGGCTACGGACTCTGTTTTGTATGGCCGTATGGGTCAATTACTAGAAATCGTAAACGAATGGCCTGTTTGGATCCTATGGGCTAGAGCTAGTTTGGACTAGTTTGCATTAAACTAGTTCAAAAGTTGTCAAATAGGAGGGCTAGAGCTAGTTTTTTAACTAGCCCACGCAAAAAACTATCCCTTCCAAAGGGTGATTATTTACTCTTAGGGCGTCCGCAATGGCTAGCTATTTGACTGTCTAAATGTGACATGGCAAGCAAAAAGTAGGAGAGAAAGTGCTCACTAGCTATAAGCAAATAGTCTATCTATTTCACGTGAACCAAGAATATGTGAGATGAGTATGTGGGTCCATTGGTATAAAATAATCTTTTCTCTTGCCTCTCACCTCCACATCAGCTTACTAAATAGCTAGTGCTATCTATTACCATTGCGGACGCCCTTATTTGGGCTAATTTGGTGGGCACCATAAAAAAACTACTCCCTCCGTCCTGAATTAAAGAGCATTCTAGCCATTCTAAGACAACATAAGAGAGAAGGCAATAGACGTATATGCCCCTCATTTACCTTCCTAATGTATTGAAATCTATTTCTATTTTGCATGATTAAAGGGTGAACTATTAGTTATTATACAAAATATGGCAAATGCATAAGTTATCTTCCTTGTAAAAAACAATCACGTACTCTTATTTAAGTAAATATTATTTTTTTATTTTTTAAATGCACTATATTTAAGGACACCTCCCAACGTCTAGAATGCTCTTTATATCAGAACGGAGGGAGTATTTCTCTCTCTCATACAAATGAGTCAAATGATTGAAAAAACACATTTATTGCTCATCTAACCCTTTCATCCGAACACCTCAAGGGATAGAGCTAGTTTAGGGCTAGAGTGAGAAACTAACTCTAGTTCTAGCCGAGCTAGAGGGATCAAACACGGCCAATATAAGTTTGACACGGTCATACAGTGAATAGTGTGTGATCTCGGACACACGCCGACAAGCACGTGGTGAATAGTGTGTGATCTCGGACACACGCCGACAAGCACGTGCCGTCCGGGTAACAGGTCAGTGACTGATTCAGTCATTTTGTTGTTCACCAGTTCATAAAAAATATATAAAAGAAAACAAGCCTTTTGTAATGACGGTGGTTGGTTGCTGCGCCCTCCATTTTGGGACTAAAGATGGCAATGGTGCGGGTTCGGATCGGATGTTGTCTCGGGTCACCCAAAACCAAAAACCAAATCTAAAAACCAAAATCGCACCAAACCCTGATGCGGGTGAAAATTCATCCCCAAAACCAAAACCGTAGATTAACCAAAAACCAACGGATTAACCAAAACCAACAAATCAGCAGGCAGAGCAATACATAACATGATATATTAGCAGTACATAATAGGTAGCCGATAGCGATGTCCAGAATTCTAGATTCCACAAACATAAAACATCAAGTCTACGACAATGTCAGGCTTATATACGAAGGGTTCCTAGTTGAGCTTTTAGTGGGCTGCAACTTTCGGGGCCCCAATGGAGCAACCACGGGTGAAAAATAAGATCCGCCCCAAAACCGTAGTGTTTCGGATATCCAAAACCGCAGAACCATGGGCGAAAAACAGGCACCAAAACCAAAACCGCGAGACCCGAAATCCACGGATATCCGCACCAAAACCGATCCGCTGCCATCTTTATTTGGGACTGATCACTCGGTGTGGCGCTCCCAGATTTCAGTTTTTTTTAGTAAGCTCCCAGTTTTCAGGTGGCCAGCGGCAGTCCGGCCGAGACCGGACGGCCTTATGAACCTCATCGACGCGTCTCTGTCTGTGTATGATCATCATCTATCCCTTGAAGACACATGACTATTTTGTGCATTGGTTTTAGATGATGATCAGAGGTTACAGATTCCATAAGATTTATGATAATTTCGCACCTTTTTTTCCGATTAAGGGGGATCCCCCATTTCCATTACCAACATAACGGAAATACATCAAGAGTTTGGGATAGTTCAGAAAAAAGAAAAGACGTGCCCAGATAACGTGGCCAACTAAAGATTACATCAAAAGATCATTCCTCTGCACGCAGGCAGGAAAGGCAGCACCACCTGATCACAGGCTCAAACATGCAACAAACGTCTACACACTCCAGCTTTTCTCACCATCTCCAACCCACCATTTCTGAGAATTGACCGGTATCAGGCATCAGTGTTGATCCTCATCAGCAGCTGCATCTGACGACGTACCTGTTGCCGGTTCCTCACCGTCTTCAGTTGCTCCCACGATCCTCATCCGCGGGGGCGCCGGGTCTTGTGTCGCCATCAGGCCCACCGCAATTTTGAACATTGTATCAACACCTAGCAGCATCACTTTTTTATCTTCAGATTTCAGAAGACCTGCCCAATGCTTCATCAGGGCACATGCATGACTCATAATAGATAAGGGAGTTTTCATTTTCATACGTTCAAAACAAACATTGTTTCGCATTTTCCAAATCGACCAACACACAGCTACCACACCAATAGCATAAAACTGATTAGCATTAGGCATCCATTGCTTGCACCAAGGCCAGCATTGCTCGAAGCAACAAGGTACATTATCAGCACCTATGCTAATGGCCACAGTTGCCCAGACAGATTTGGCAGTAGAGCAAGTAAAAAGCAAATGATCAACCGTTTCAAGGGAGGGGCAAAAAGCACAACTAGGATCCCCATTCCACTGCCTTTTTATCATATTATCTTTAGTTAGTATGGCCCTATTAGCAACCAACCAAAGAAAAAATTTAATCTTAGCTGGAATTTCCCCCTTCCAAATATGGTTGAAAGAAGGACCACTATCACATTTGGTTAGAGCATTATAAGTGGATTTAACAGTGAAGACTTTCCTCACTCCAAATCTCCATTGAACATTATCATGACCTTCAGTCAACTGCAACTCATCAATCCCTGCAAGATTTTTCCCCACTGTTCCTCAAATTCAACAGTGAGCCATCTACTGAAGGTAACCTCTCTTATATTCATTTTTAGTTGAGCTATAGTTATATCTTTTTGTTCACATAGCTTGAAGAGATCAGGAAAAATATTTGCAAGGGGTTCATCCCCTGTTACCCTCTGTTTACAATTACTAGTAATCAACAGCAGTTCTGTGGATTCCGGGAGCCAATCCGTTTCGCACCGGCCCAGCGGTCCGCCACGAATGGGCCCAATTGGCATGCAGGACCGCGACGCACTGGGGCATACGGCCCAATGAAACCGGCAGTCCACACTACTCTCGCATTCTTCCATTCTTTCCCACCCGACGACGCCGTCTCATAACAAGGCATTGACGAGATTACCTGTTGATGCTAGATGTCTACAAAGTCCATATCCAGTCGCATCAGCAATACCAACGACAAGAGAGTCTCCTGCGACTCTTCGCGGCAAGTGGCATGCCAGATCCAGAAGCCGGGACGGGCGTCTCAAGGCTGAAGCACAGCCACGTCCGCTCAGAGAAGCCGTTAACACAGTCAAGATCAAGACCCACCCGAGTCGGTCAATGGTTGGATCAATCAACAAACAGTAATGCAACGCCCATTTGTTGTCTCTCGCAGTCAGCCTTGCCCGACATGACACGGCGATGTGCCAAATTCCGCCGGCAACGACTGAACGACCAGGCGAGGGCGAAAGAGAGGCCTTTCCTTATATACTCCTGCGCAACACCACACAACAGTCTGTTAGCAACCTCGACACGCCAAGACGCAACAACGACGCGAACAACCACGACGGAGATGACGTCATCCGAACCAGGAAGGGAAAGCGTGACAGGCTTCCGACCGCCGATCTCGGTCCGATGTGGGCGTGAGCACAAGGATACGCACTGCGCTGCGGTGCTCACGCGGCTCCGTGCCATGTATAAAAAGGAGAATGAGCCAAGGGCTCGGCATCAAACATTTATCGAAAAACAATACAATTAATCTTTCCTCGCTAAACTTCTCTCCCACGGCTCCTTCCGTGTTCTTCCCCTTCCCTGCTCTTCCGTGCTACCGATCCCCCATCTCTGCTACCGATCCCCAACTCTCTGCTAACACTTGGTATCAGCCTTCAATTCAATCCCGGCCGGCGTCGATTTCGCATCCCATCGGCCGATTCGCAAACGCTCCGTGGTTGGATTGAGTTCGCCGGCGTTAGTGAGCTGCTACGCCGACGAGTTCTCTGTAATTCCCGAGCACGCGAGTTGGTTTGTGGAGGAATCGCGTCGCCGCTTCAGTAATCCACTCTGGCTTCCTCACCACCACCACCACCGCCACCACTTCCACCCAAACCACCAGTTCGCATCCACTACGCACGGAGAGCACCCGACGCATCCACCGCCATGCCTGCAGACATGGACATGCTGCTGAAGGAGATCCAGAAGCTGGCCGCGGCCACGGAGAAGCAGATCGGCGACGTCAACTCCAATATCGATCGACGGTTCCTGGCCATGGATGTGGCCCAGGAGGAGCGCTTCCAGGAAGTGGATCTCAACATCGAGCATCGCATCTCTGAGTCGGAGCTTCGCCTCGACGCCCGGTTGCAACCCATCGAGAAGCTCACCGCCGAATTCCACGAGTGGCGCACGGGTCACGACGGCATCATCGACGATCTGCGCCTCCGCGTCGCCAAGCACAACAAGTACTGGACGCGCGCGGCCGTCGACACCAAGGGCGTCTACGCCACGGCGCCACTTCCTGCGACACCTGGGGCGGCGACATGGATCTACACCGAAGTGCCGCACGCCGCGACGTCAAGCGCATCCTCAACGTTCTACACCGAGGCGCCGACCAACTCGACCCCAAGCTCGACTCCATCCACCACGGCACCAAGCGCGGCCCCGCCCATCGCGACGCCCAGCGCGACCCCGTCGCTCAAGGGGGAGGACTCGGCTGCAGGGCATGTCGACCCGCCGTTCAAGTTCGAGCACACCACGGTGGCGTTTCACACTGACGCGCCACCAACATCGGAGCAGCACGCTGCGTTCAAGTCTGCGAGCTATACGGCTGCTCGGCCCAGCGGGCACCGCGATGAACATTGGCACCGGGAGGGTGAACACGGGGTTGTCACCACCCTGGTTCATCCCCCGGTCACGGGTATGAACCACTCCCACTTCCCTCCTGTCAAATTACATGGTACAGCTTCGGATCTCATCCAACAACACAATCGGCCACCCGATTACCACACCCAGTACCAAACCCACTATTCTGGCAAAGTTCCTAAGATGGATTTCCCAACCTTTGATGGTACTGATCTGTGTTTATGGATAGAATGTGCTGAGGATTATTTTCGCATTAATTCTGTTGATCCTGCTATTTGGATTCAATGTGCTCGCATGCATTTCATTGGCCCTGCTAAAGGCTGGATTCAGTCTATGTCCACCAAACTGAAAACCATGCCATGGTCTGACTTTTTTGCTGCTTTACACTCTCGCTTTGATAGAGACCAGCATGAATCCCTATTACGCCAGCTCGATTGCATCCACCAAACCTCCTCAGCTCAAGCCTATATTGATAAGTTTGCCAATCTCATTGACCAGCTTACCACATACGACCCTACCACTAATCCTCTTCGTTACATCACTCGATTTGTTCAAGGATTGATTCCTGAGATCCGAGCTGTTCTTATGGTACATCGTCCCAATTCTCTGGATACTGCGTATTCTTTGGCTCTGCTGCAGGAGGAGGCCATCACCACACCACCACGTCGTGAATTCAGACGTGGGGATGGACAGTACCAGCGCTGGAATCAGAAAGCCCCTGCTCAGCAAGGAGGAGATAGGCAACATGGCGCTGTTGCTGATAACAAGAAGCCTTTTGACAGGAAGCTAGCGGACCTTAAGGCTTATCGACGTGCTCAAGGTCTGTGTGATCGTTGTGGAGAGAAATGGGCACATGGCCACAAATGTTCTCCGCAAGTTGGACTCCATGTGCTGGACGAGGTATATGCTATTTTTGCTCCTGAGGAACAACCTGTACAGACTGAAGATCAGGGTGATGATGATGAAGAGAATTTCTGTGAGCTGGCTGAAGCACGGTCGCCTGACAACACACTGAAAACACTGCAGTTTCGAGGCATGATGCAGGGCATTTCCATTGTCATTCTGCTCGATTCAGGCAGTTCATCTTCTTTTATCAGTGAAGCTGTGGTAGCCAAGCTCAACCTCCCTACTGTCCAAGGACCAGTAACCAGGGTCAGAGTAGCTAATGGAGCTCTGATGCAGTGTTCTGATATCATCCCTCAAGCTCAGTGGTTGATTGATCAGTACAGCTTCCAACATGATCTGAAAGTTTTACCTCTGCATTCTTATGATCTTATACTGGGTAATGATTGGTTGCAGCTATTCAGTCCCATGAAGGTTGATTGGCGCCGCCAGTGGTTAACCATTCCTTATCATGTCATTGTGCTAAGCTGTATGGAATGTCAGCTGCTCCACCTTCTGAAGATGAGGAGATCCTGGTTCAACTATTTGGTCTCTCGGCTGTTCAACCAGAATCTGATCAGGCTATTCTTCCTGAAGTACAGCAATTGTTACACAAGTTTCCATCGGTGACAGAACCACCTACTTCATTGCCACCACCAAGGGAGTGTGATCATTCCATTCCTCTTATTGATGGGGCACAACCAGTGAATATTAGAGCTTACCGCTATCCACCAGCCCTCAAAGATGAGATTGAAGCTCAAGTGGAAAGTATGCTGAAGCAAGGGCTGATCCAACCCAGTACATCCCCATTCAATTCTCCGGTATTGCTGGTTTGGAAGAAGGATAAAACATGGCGTTTTTGTGTTGATTATCGCTATCTTAATGCACTGACAGTCAAAACTGCATTTCCTATTCCGATATTTGAGCAATTGATGGACGAATTAGCTGGAGCAGAGTGGTTTTCTACGCTGGATTTATTAGCAGATACCATCAGATTCGCATGAGGCCTGGCGAGGAGTATAAAACAGCATTCTCGACCCATGTCGGCCATTATGAGTTCAAGGTGGTGGCATTCGGCTTATCTGGAGCTCCAGCTACATTTCAGGGAGCCATGAATACCACTCTCCAACCTGTCCTGCGGCGCTGTGCAATAGTGTTTTTCGACGACATATTGATATTTAGTAAATCCTTCTCTGAACACCTGGAGCACTTACAGGAGGTATTGTCATTGCTAGCTAAAGACCATTGGCACATTAAGCTTTCCAAATGCAAGTTTGCGCTGAATGAAATTTCATATTTGGGACATATCATCAGTAAGAAGGGTGTTGCAACTGACCCTGCAAAGATAGCTGATGTTAAGTCTTGGCCTCAGCCCACTAATGTCAAGGAGCTCCGCAGTTTTCTGGGATTTTCAGGATTCTACAGAAGATTTGTTCGACATTATGCTATTATTGCCAAACCTCTAACAGAATTGCTGAAAAAGAACACTCTATTTGTGTGGACATCTGAGCATTCTGTGGCTTTTCACACACTGAAGGACAAGCTAATTTCTGCTCCAATTCTAGCTATTCCTGATTTCAGTCAGCAGTTCTGCGTTGAAACTGACGCTTCTAATAGAGGAGTGGGAGCTGTGTTGCTACAGAATGGACACCCATTAGCATACCTCAGCAGAGCTTTTGGTCCAAAGAATATGGGTCTTTCTGCATATGAGAAAGAGTACATGGCCTTGGTTATCGCTGTCCAACAATGGAGGTCTTACCTACAGCTGGGCGAATTCATTATCTATACTGATCAGCGTAGTTTGGTACACCTTAATGAGCAGCGTTTACATACTGTGTGGCAACAGAAATTGTTCACCAAACTGCTGGGTCTTCAATACCGTATATTGTACAAACCTGGCGCTGATAACAGAGTAGCAGACGCTCTGTCCAGAAGACTAGATTCTCCTGAGCTAATGGCCATTTCTAGTCCAGTTCCTTTGTGGTTATCTGAGATTCTAGCCAGCTATGAAGTGGATGATCAAGCTAAGGCTCTCCTCACCAAGTTAATGATTACACCTTCTGTTGATTCACATTTCACACTGCATAATGGCTTGTTACGATACAAGGGTCGACTTTGGGTGGGTCAGTCACCTGAACTTCATCAAAAGTTAATTCATGCTTGTCACTCTTCTGCTGTTGGAGGGCATTCCGGATTTCCTGCAACTTACCATCGCATTAAACAACTGTTTGCATGGAAAGGACTCAAGTCGGATGTGCGTAACTTTGTGGCTTCTTGTGCAACTTGCCAGCAAGCAAAACCCGACAGCAAAGGTACCCAGGTCTTCTTCAGCCTCTTCCTACTCCATCAATGGCTTGGCAAAGTATTTCTTTGGACTTTGTCGAGGGCTTACCATCTTCAAAGGGCAAGAATTGCATTCTGGTTGTGGTCGACCGCTTCTCGAAATATGCTCATTTTATTCCTATGGCACATCCTTTCACGGCTTTCGATGTGGCCACAGTATTTCTTCAGCAAATATATCGCCTTCATGGTATGCCTGAATCTATCATTTCAGACAGAGATCGTATATTTACGAGTCAGCTTTGGCAAGAACTGTTTGATATGGCTGGGGTTTCACTGAAGATGTCTACTGCTTACCATCCTCAAACGGACGGCCAAACTGAACGTGTGAATCAATGTATGGAAATGTTTCTAAGGTGCTTTGCTAGTGCTTGCCCTACCAAGTGGTTTGAGTGGATTTATCAAGCTGAATACTGGTACAATACTACACTTCATTCGGCATTGGGGTTTTCACCGTTCTATGTGTTATATGGACAGCATCCTCGCACATTTGGCTTGAGTATCAATTCCACTGCCCCAGTTCAGCAACTTGATGTCTGGCTTCAGGACCGGTCTCTCATCACCGCGGTTGTCAAACAACATCTAACTCGTGCGCAGGCCCGCATGAAGAACCAAGCAGATAAGGGGCGTTCTGAACGTCAGTTTGAACTGGGTGATTGGGTCTACCAGAAACTTCAGCCGTATGTGCAGGCTTCTTTAGCGCCACGATCCAATCAAAAACTGGCTTTCAAGTTTTTTGGGCCATTCAAGGTCGTCGAGAAGATCAGTGCTGTTGCTTACAGACTAGAACTTCCAGACTATTCGAGTATTCATCCGGTTTTCCATGTGTCGCAATTGAAGGGAGCAATACCTACGAACACTTCAGCTTCACCATTACCAGATTCATTGGATGGTCTTCATTATCCTTTGAGGGTGCTGCAGCGTCGTGTTTCTACTTCACCAACTGCTGTTGTGCCACAGGTCCTTATTCAGTGGTCAGGACTGCCTCGTGACTTGGCGACCTGGGAAGATCTTGAGGCCTTGAAGCAAAAGTTTCCCCGGGCCCCTGCTTGGGGACAAGCAGCTTCTCAACGGGGGGAGGGTGTTAGCAACCTCGACACGCCAAGACGCAACAACGACGCGAACAACCACGACGGAGATGACATCATCCGAACCAGGAAGGGAAAGCGTGACAGGCTTCCGAATCGCCTGATCTCTGGTCCGATGTGGGCGTGAGCACAAGGATACGCAGCTGCGCCTGCGGTGCTCACGCGGCTCCGTGCCATGTATAAAAAGGAGAATGAGCCAAGGGCTCGGCATCAAACATTTATCAGAAAACAATACAATTAATCTTTCCTCGCTAAACTTCTCTCCCACGGCTCCTTCCGTGTTCTTCCCCTTCCCTGCTCTTCCGTGCTACCGATTCCCCATCTCTGCTACCGATCCCCAACTCTCTGCTAACACAGTCCTGCCCATGGGCGAACGTGAGCTTGAGCAGTGCACTGTGCGACGACATCTAGCTAGCATAGGATAGATATCTCCCAAGCTTAATTATTTGCCGCTCCTCAGACACTCTGGTCCAGATCCTCCAGAGGAATCGCATCGACAGCAAGTGACGCATGGCTTGGTCATCCCTACTCATTACAGGTAAGGTTCATGCTACTGCTAACCGTCCTGTAGACAGTAATGATCGAAACTTAGATTGTGTCTGCTTTAGGGATGCAAGCGGTTTGTTCTGGATCGACCTAGGCTCGCACACAATGACACAAACGCATCTCCGCTAAGTTCGCTCACTGAATACTATTATTCTATTTAGCGAAGTCGATACTACTTTAGGCATACTCACCATATAACTGTAGAGATGAAAAGTTTTTTTTTCTTTTGAAAATCTATAGAGATGTTTTTTAGCAGATTGAGAATCTCTAGAGATGAGATGAAAAGTTTTTTTTTTTTGAGAAATGATGAGATGAAAAGAAGGGTACCCAGAGGCGGATCTGGGCCTAGGGCCCAGGTCCTAGTAATTGGCCCAGTATCTCTTGCCCCATGTATTCTTTAGGCCCATAACTCAAGGCCCAATGCCGATTCCTTTGACCCGTCGCGAGTCCTGCCGCCCGCCGCCCGACATCACGTTCCTTCGTCTCTTTCACAGTTTGCACTGAGGCTCCGAGAGAGACGGAGCCGCCAGCAGCCGCAGTGCTTTCATCCCGCCACCGTGGCTACCGCAGGCACCGCGCGGCCGCCATCCGCGGCTCCCCGCAGGCGCATGCCACCGCGCTGGTCGCCCGCCGCGGGCCGACTCCGACTCCTTCGTACGGAGGCTAGCTCGGGGACGTTGCCTCGCCGGCCGCCGCAGCGCTCCCAGCCCGCCACCGCGCAGGCCGCCGGCCACCATAAGCGGATCCCGCAGGCACCGCGCGCCCGCGCCTGCCGCCACCAGCGGCTCCGCGCCGGGGCAAGTCACCGCCCCGGCCGCCCTCTTATTTCGTCACTCCGAGACTTTTGGTTTTATCTACTTATTATCTGGTATGAATACTAATCAATACCAGCAAATTTTTTTTCTTTCTCAGTTTGTAAACTCAATTTCTATTCAATATTAAAATTGGATATAAAAAATGAGAACTGAAATTATAGAAATATTGATGATGGATTTTTAGCACAGTGAAGAGGTCCTGGACTTGCAATCATATTTCCCTCCTTGTGTTATGTTAGTCCAGAACTCCAGATCAGGAGACAACTCAAGCTCGGCCCCGGTTACGGTTTTATTGAGAACTGGCATTAAAACTGGTTTTAGAGATGGGCCCGTCTCTAAAGATTTGTTTGTCAACCAGAAAAATCAAGAGGCTGGATAACCACTTTTAATAATCCTGATAATTCATGTACCTACCATGGATCAACTCTTAAATTTGTCACATCTAAGCTTAATCAGTCATAAATAATTTTTGAAAGGTTTGTTTGGTTGCTACCGTTGTTTAGCCTATGTGCCCCTTGTCATATACGCAACTTCATGCCTAGCTAGCTTTGCTTAATCCCTAAGGCTAGGTGGCCCTTTTTCTTGCTATAAATAAAAAATAGAGCAAAACTGAAAGGATTCGCGATAGAAATAGTTGTTAACCAAACAAGACTAATCTCTACTGTTGTAATCCACGATCCACATCACGGTATAGATGGGGCCTTCAATTGCCATTATAAAGGGGCCACCCACTCACCCTTAATCCCCCTCATCATACCTTTGTGGTAGTCTTAGGGCATGCTGGTTCTGAGAGGGACTTTCCTCGCCTCTCCTCACTTAATTGGCACAAGCAACAAGGCGCTTGCCAGCCCAAGAGAGCCTATTTGGTTCGCCTAAGAAATCAAGGTCAGCTAGCAAGACATCCAAACGTGTTTACTCTAGTTCCTAGCTTGGCGAGGTAACACGGTGTTCAGCAAAAAAACCAAGCACGCCCTTAGTTGCTCAATGATGCACTGGTATGTATCATATTTTAATTTATTTGCGTGTTTCACTACCTCAGGTAATAAGGTATTACTGCTAGTTGTGGTGGCCTCCCTGTCCTTGGGGCATTGTGCAGGAGCTGGTTTGTCCTTGCCTGACGACTGCCAACGCAAATGCGGTGACATAAGCATCCCCTACCCTTTCGGCATCAAAAATGGCTGCTTTCGGGAGGGTGCCTTTAGTGTCATATGCGACGAGGAAGAACAAGTGTTGTATCTTGGGAAGAATAAGAGCCTTAAGGTGTTGGAAATCAATGTGCCCCAGGGTGAAGTCCGTGTCGAGAGTCGCATATCAAGTAGCTGCCACAACCACAACAACCCCAACTTCTCAGAAGTGCATCAGCCTATCTTCAGATTTGACAACCCTTATTTCGTTGTTTCCAGCACCAAGAACAAACTCACAGCAATTGGGTGTGCTACGGTTGCAATCTTCCTTGGCCAGAACGAGAACCAGCTTACTGGATGTGCATCGTTCTGTGACAAGAATGGTATTGACAACACACAGTGCACTGGAATGGGCTGTTGCCAGGCTTCCATCCCTAACAACCTTAAGTCTTTGGATACCTTATTCGCAGCAGTAAACCATATAAACTACAGCAGTGTCTGGGAATACAGCCCGTGCAGCTACGCTTTCATCGCCGAGCAGAACAGGTTCAATTTCAGTGCATCCTATGCCAAAGCAACAAACTTTAGACAGCTATATGGAAACCGCACTGGGATTCCTATGGTGCTGGATTGGGCTATTGGTACTGGAACATGTCATAATTACAGCACGATCAATCATACATCATATGCCTGCGTCGACAGGAATAGCGAATGCATTGACGTACCCAATGGTCTGGGGTATCGCTGTGTTTGTTCCCAAGGTTACGAGGGCAATCCCTACATTGTCGATGGATGCATAGGTCAGCAGCATACTTTTTTTTTCTCTGCACAGTCAACTTTCTTTTGTCTTGGTACTGATATGCTATTTGTGAAGTTACATGTCATGTTACTACACCTTAGATTCACATTTAAGGTTCGACTAACTCTTAACTTGCTTATTAAACCACAGATATTGACGAGTGTGCTTCTCCAGACCTGTATTGCCATGGTACATGCATTAACACTGTTGGAAGCTATGAATGTTTATGCAGACCAGGAACTCAGAGCAAGGATCCAAAGAGCACACCTTGTACCCCAATTCCTAGGGTCAACCAGAAATCTCAGATGATGTTTGTGATAGGTATGTGTTGCAAGAACAGTTTGTTGTATGTAGGTTTTTATCTGTTATGCCCAATCGTAATGATGTTAGTTGAACTGATAACCATTCATTTCCAGGTATTTCCATCTTTTCCATTTCTATCATCATCTGTATCTCCGCTGTAATCATGAAGGAGTGTCAAAAAAGAAAGCTAGTGAAAGAGAAGGAGAGACTGTTCAAAGAAAATGGTGGTCAAATGTTGTATCAGAAAATCCACTCTCGACAAATTGACACAGTGATCTTATTTACAGTAGAAGATTTGGATAAGGCGACAAACAGTTTTGACAAGAGCACAGAACTTGGCACAGGGGGCCATGGCACTGTTTATAAGGGCAATCTGAGTGACGAAAAGCTAGTGGCTGTGAAACGCTCAAAGATTATCAATATGGCTCAAGCCGAAGAATTTATTCAAGAGATTATCATACTCTCACAAATCAATCACAGGAATGTGGTAAGGCTTCTAGGTTGCTGCTTAGAGGTTGAAGTGCCCATGCTGGTGTATGAATTTGTCCCAAATGGCACTCTGTTTCATCTACTACATAGAACCTACAATGACAGGCCACCTGTGTCGCTCGAAGTTCGCCTCAGGATCGCCCAAGAGTCTGCGGATGCACTTGTGTATCTGCATCTCTCCACTGACCATCCCATAGTCCATGGTGATGTCAAGTCTCTAAACATTCTCCTAGATGAAAACTACACGGCGAAAGTGAGCGACTTCGGAGCATCAAGGATGCTTCCCAAGGATGCAGATCAGCACATGACAATTGTACAAGGAACTCCTGGTTACCTAGACCCAGAGTACCACAAGGAGCGGCAGCTGACGGAGAAGAGCGATGTCTATAGCTTTGGGGTTGTGCTTCTAGAGCTGATCACAGGGAAGATGGCTATATACGCTGATGGTCATAAGGAAAAAATAAGCCTTGCATCATCCTTCATGCTGGCAATGAAGGAAAACAGAGTAGGAGACTTGTTGGACACTAGTATAATGGGTGTGGGAACAGAGGAACTTCTCAAAGAAATTGCTGAGCTAGGGATATGGTGCTTGAGTGACAAGGGGGAGGAGAGGCCTTCCATGATCCAAGTAGCCAACAAGCTGAAAGCTATTCGGAGCAGATGGAGGGAGCTATTATTGTTGTTGAAGCATAACGAAACTGAACTCCTTATCAAGAGGTCAGTAGCCGTGGCTTCAGCTGAACCATCGCCTAGCATGTACTGTACAGCGCCAATGTTAGGAATGGATATAGAAACACCATATGTAGACCATGCATGCTAGCAGCAAGCCAGCAACACTATGTCATGATATGTATATGGGCTTACCGTGCAACCAAAAACTCGGCGCGGCTTTGCCGTGCCCTCCTTGTAATGTGCCAACCTATCGTTTGTATCTCAACGGGAGAGAGACTCTTCTATTAGTACTGTTTAGTATATAGCGTCACAATTTACTTTGTGGTGCTCAATTCAGAATGAATGCAAATTTAGTTTCTGCTCCTCATTAACCAACTTTATGTGGTATATATAGAAGTGGAAGTACCCATATTGGTGTACGAATTCATCCCAAATGGCACTCTATTTCATTATCTTCATGGTAACCATGATAGATGACCACCCATTTCGCTTGAAGTTCGTCTCAGGATTGCCCAAGAGTCTGCTGAAACACTGGGATATATGCATCTCTCTATCAACCATTCCATAGTCCATGGAGATGTCAAGTCTCTTAATATTCTCCTAGATGAAAACGACGTTCCAAAAGTATCTAACTTTGGGGCGTCAAGGATGCTTCCCAAAGATGTGATGTTTACAGCTTTGGGGTTGTGCTTCTTGAGCTAATTACTAGGAAAAAGGCAATATACTCTGAAGGCTCTGAGGAAGGAGAAAGCCTAGCATCATCCTTCCTACGTGCAATGAAAGATAACAGAGTTGAAGGCATCTTGGACACAAGCATAATGGGTGAGGAAATAGTTGAACTTCTACAACAAGTTGCTGCGATAGGGAGAGGGGGAGGATAGGCCTTCCATGGCCCAAGTAGCTGACAAGCTGAAAACTGTTCGCAGTAGTTGGAGTTGGAGGGAGCTATATATTGCTATTGAAGCATAGTAAATCTGATGTTCTAATTGAGAGGTCAAGCGTGAATTCCGACGTGTCCCCGTGTATGTACTCAACATCGCAAACATCATCCATGGACATAGAAACAACAAATGCATACTATGCTAGTAGTAGTAGTATCTGCACGGCATGACAATTTTCATATATATAGACGCAACCATGTACCAAATGCGGACTTGTAGTTGCTGTTCTAAGATATACTTTTCTTTTGTATCGATGGGGCCCCAGTACTAGTACTTTGTGATTGATGAAGTGATTAGTTCAAAAGATCTTGTATAAAGCTCCTTAAAACAAGTAAAATTATGGTGAAGGTAATGGAATATTTTCAATATGAAAATAGGTGGTATATCCAAAAGGATTTCAAAACTACAACCAGGAATCTTGAAGTACTGACATGAGCTAGTCACAAGGCATTGCAATTGGCAGATTGATTCACTCAGATATTTGTCTATTTCACCTGAGTATTCGCAGTCAAAGATGGTAATTCCATACCTCGTCTAATTCACCAACGTGGCCAACCAGATACGATACAAGTTTTGGCTGGGAAGGGTCATCAGTGACGCGTCACTAATGTGTTTCTCATAGACGTAAATAAGTGACGTGTGTTTCTCTAATCTGTGATTCTGACATAGTGAGTCTGAATGTTCTTCTGCTACATGTGAGGTTCTGAGCAAAGCGTTGCAGCCACTGACTGAACACTGAAGCAGGAAGCCAGGAAGCACCTGCTGCAGTCAAGTTCCAGTCTGGCAGTCTGGCCAGCCTGCGCCTGCAAATCAAAGCTGCCCTGCACCACCATGCTCTGATCTCAGTTGATCGTCGCGTCGAGGTACTCTACTCATGCATCATATGCATCCATCCGTCCACTTTGACCTATCTGTTCATCATCAAGCAACCGGATTATCTATATAATATATGTATCCTCTTCCATTTCTTCATGCTCGATTTTGTCACACTAGCTCGCTGATTTTTTGGTTGGTTGTTCTTACTCGACGACGTCCTTCCACAGCTACTCGGATCACTCTCTCTCTCTCTCTCTCTCGGGCGAAACTAATTCCAGTCCGGGGGACAACGACGACGACGATGGACATCATCAACGGCGTCATGCTCCCATGCTGCCACCACGCAGCGCCCGCCACGGGCGCTGCGGCGGCGGCGGCCTCCATTGCCGACGCGAGGGTCCGCGGCCACCTCCAGCTGCTACGGCGCGTGCGCGTCAGAGGAACCGGAGGCGCCGGGCTGCTGCACGCTACTACGACGCCCCGCGCCGGCGTGGCGCGCAGGTTCTTCTCCTCGCCACCGCCGTCGCGGCACGAGCATATATGTTGTACATATTCGTTATGTTTCTTCTTATTTTTTTCTAATCCGTACTCCATCAATTAACTAGAAAACTTAGTAGAGGTTGAAATTGGTCTTCATGCTAATAATAATTCACCATGTTGCAATTCCTATTTAACCATGTTTGCAATTGTGTCACATATGATGTTGCAAACGGTGTACAATAGGGGTGCAGTTTTGTAATAAGCTGACTTCATTTGACTGTGAAGTTATATGCAGTCGGGGAGAGCTGGAATTGTTGGAACTAGCTTATTATTGTAGTTGTAACTGGTAGGTGTTTCTAGTTGCAATTGGTCGACATTTTTTGAATCTGGTACTCACCTTGTGGGTGGTTTGATGGATACTAATTTGTGGTTGAGTTGATGATGGTGATACTCGATTTTTTGGATGTGGGGAGTGGTGATGATGATATTGAGTTGATGATGGCGATGACCAGATTGATTAGGCATTTTTAGTTTGCCACTAATCAGCGTTAAGGTATCATTAGTTGCAACTGGCATGGTGTTGCAGTTAAAATTAGTAGATAAATTGGTTATTTTCGAGTTCTATTTTTTAGCCCTTTCTCCTCCCTTGCACTACCATAAGATCTGGTGAAATCGGACCGATGTGAACTAGCCTATTATCATAGTTGTAACTGGTAGGTTGTTGTAGTTGTAATTGGTCAACAATTTCATTTTTAAATTAAGCTGTCATCTTGTGTTATGTTCTATTTCTGATTTGTATTAATAGTTTTATAATTTTTTTGAGATTAGGGTCAGTAGCGTCGATAGAGATTAGAGTCAGTAGCGTCGACAGAGATTATGGTTCTAGGCATCACTATAATGTTAGTAGATCTGAGGAATTCCTAGTGTACTTCACTTTTGTTTCATCTTAGCATCGATAGAGATTAGGGTTAGTAACATCGACAGAGATTAGTGTCAGTAGCGTCGACAGAGATTAGTGTCAGTAGCATTGACAGAGATTAGGGTCAGTAGCGTCAACAGAGATTAGGGTTTGTAGCGTCGACAGAGATTAGAGTCATGGTGCACATTAGGTTTGCAATCAGGTTGCTATTGGCTTACTAGGAAAAGAATATGTTGCAACCGGAGGAATAACCAAGTTTGCAAAAGGAAAACACGACGAGTTGCAATTGGTTTGCCGCACTGCTGGCGGCTAGCTAGTGAGAATACACACATTTGGTATATAAAATGCACGTTGTTCACTAGCTAGGCTTCGCAACTAGGTTGTAACTAGTTGCATGCAGTAGAAAACGGAGTAAAAATTACGTTCTAAGTGGTTGCAACAAGCACTAACCACGCTACAGCCAAGTTGCAATTGTGTTGTAACCATGATGGTAACTCATAGTACACTAAGTTGCAATTACGTACCTAAAAAAAGTTTATCAAATATAGTCTTCATGGACCTCGTTTTGTTAATCACTTTTTTTTGAACAACCTGTGCAAACGGATCTGAAATAGAAGCTACGGTTTAGAAGATATTGCATTTTTTCGATCCGAAACAAGAAAGATTCCCTGCATGCAGCGGGACAGATCTGTTATTTTAAAGCACCTATGTGTTGCAAACAGGACACGACCAGGGTTGCAATCGACAAGCATTACATGATGCAAATTGTGCGCGGCCAATTTTTTTTTTTTTTTTTTTTTTTTGCGATGGAGGCGGCCGGCCCACGTGGCCGGCGTACGAACGCGGGGTGACATGCAGCGCCCAACGTGCGGCGTACGGACGCGGAGCCGCGCGCGGGGCGGGAAGCGCTGGCTGTCGGTTGGTTTGGTTGGGTCTGTGCATTCGCCATATAGAATGCACCTTGTTGCATTTTAGTCGCTCCGTATATATATATATATACGGAGCGACTAAAATGCACCCAGGTGCAACCCCTATAGCAAATGCACAGACCCCAACCCGCCAGCCACCCGCCAAACCCAACCGCGCGTCCGTACACAATTGCCCACCTGCATGCAAACATCTGTCCGCCGCGCACCAATTGCAACATTGTGTGTGTTGTGGCTGCAACATGTTGTTGTGCTCAATTGCAACATGTCTGTCCCGCATGCAGGGAATCTTTCTTATTTCGGATCGAAAAAATGCAATATCTTCTAAACCGTAGCACCTATTTCAGATCCGTTTGCATCAGATTGTTCAAAAAAAAGTGCTTAACAAAACGAGATTCATGAAGACTATATTTGATGAACTTTTTTTATGAGTATGTAATTGCAACATCAATGTACTATGAATTGCGATCATGACTACAACATAATTGCAACATGTCTGTAGCGTATTAGCGCTTGTTGCAATCAGTTACAACGATTTTTGCCAAATTTGCTACTACATGCAACTAGTTATAATCAAGTTGCAAAAGCCTAACTAGTGAACAATGTGCATTTTATATACCAAAATATGTGTATTCTATGCATGTTGTTCACTAGCTAGCAGCCAGCAGTGCGCGCACACCAGTTGCAACTCGTTGTGTTTTCCTTTTGCAAACTTGGTTATTGTCCGGTTGTAACATGTTCTTTTCTTAGTAACCAATTGCAACCTGATTGCAAACCTAATGTGCACTCTTACCCTAATCTCTGTCGACGCTACTGACCCTAATCTCTGTCGACGCTACTAACCCTAATCTCTGTCGACGCTACTAACCCTAATCTATATCGACGCTACTGACCCTAATCTCTGTCGACGCTACTGACCCTAATCTCTATCAAACGCTTAGATGAAACAAAAATGAACTATACTAGGAATTCTTCAGATACACTGACAGTTTGGTGACGCCTTCAACCCTAATCTCTATCGACGCTACTGACCCTAATCTCTATTGGTGCTACTAACCCTAATCTCAGTCGACGCTATTAACTCTAATCTCAGTTGACAATTGGTCCGAATCGAGCGCCAATTGCAACTCAGTGTGTGTTGCGGTTGCAACCGTTGTTGCTCTCTGGTTGCAACAAGATTTGTGTGACATGGGACATGAGCGGGTGAGAGAGAGCAAGAGATCGAAAGGGTGAGTTGCAACATGACGCGATTCGGTTACACCTAGAGTTGGGACAGTTGTAACAGGGCAAAAACTAGTTGCAACTAGGGTGGGTGCATTCTCTATAGCAAATGCACCCAGATGCATTATACCATTACACTATATATTACACTATATATATATATATATATATATATATATATATATATATATATATATTCAATATATATATATATCACTATTATAAAATATATGCTATATATTCAATATATATATATATATATATATATACGAGTTACTATTCAAATTCGGCGGTCACTATTTAAAATATATGCTACTATTCAAATTCGGAATATGAATAGCGCACGAGAGTGACTCGTACGCGGTTTATTTAATATTCGAGGCAATAGTATTTGCTACTATTGGACGCTATGCGAGGAACTATGCGTGCGAATATTATATGCGTGGATGAAAGCGACGCGCGTGATTATTAACACGGGTGATTATTAAACGCGTGATTAATTAATCGATATGCGGATTATGTGAGCGATCAGAGTATGCGGAAATATATATGCGTGTGAATATTTCTTCTCGGGATCTTTGGCGAGGCCGGCGAGACCAAATATTCGGCCGGTCGTGTACCTTATGCTTGTGTTGATCCTACTCGGTACTCACCGTACGCATCACTAACTTGCTTTTCGTAGGCGAAGCGGCTAATCCTATCCCTCTATAGCCATTTTTCATCGTGACGTAGAACGCTAAGAGATCTATCGTCTCCCCGTGCGCTTCCACCCGAAGGGAACACTTCTCTCGTGACTCGAGTTCTTTCGAGTTCCTCTAAAACGCCACACAACACGGGGCTAACATGGGAACAATACAAGAACAATATGCACAGAGGCTTCTCCTATAGGGTCCCTAGAATAGACTCAAACCTACTTGGATGGCCATAGGAAAGTAGGGATGCTCAAAGCTTCAAACTACTTCATTAAAACAAACAAGCTTACATACGGCTTTCCCTTTCGGGAAACCTGTTGACGCCGAAAAGTGATCCGGCGCCTAACACACCACACGTGGGCCTTGGACGCCCTCGAGGTAGCCTTCGCAACCTGCAACGCGGTGCCTTCGACACGTGACCGGCAAAAACCGATCTAGAGATCGGTTAGCCGATGTAGAGCTCGAAGTTGACCGAAAAAAGCTCCCGAACTCGCTCCCGGAAGGATCCGTCGGGGATGAGCACGTGGAGGATCTTCTAGGACCAGCGGATGGCGCCTAGAAAGCCAACGGAAATCATGGAGATAGCCGCCGGACAGCAACTAGAGGGGTTGAGGAAAGAATTAGGGAAAAAGGAGATAGATATGTTGTGTTTTATGTTTCGATTGATAGATGGGATCAATCGGCCATGATCCTCTCATATATATAGAGGGGGGTGGTCTTATCCCAGTAGGAAACATCTCCAAAGCTTATCTTCCAAGTTTCCCACGTCCGAAATTGACCAAAAACCGATTTGGAAACAAGTCGGTTCGATATCTGGAAAATTCTCGCAACAATCGGAAGTTCCGGGGTGACGACCGGAAGTTCCGATGGTCACAATCCGCGCGCAACCGCGCATCAGCATTCACCTCCGGCATTGGACCGGAAGTTCTGGTCCCAAATCGGAAGTTCCGGGGTGACCACCGGAAGTTCCGATGGTCACAACCTGCGTGCAACCGCGCATCAGCATTTACCTCCGGGGTCGGACCGGAAGTTCTGGTCCCAACCGGAAGTTCCGGCACTCAGGATCGGAAGTTCCGGCACCATGAATCGGAAGTTCCAGCACCCCGGATCGGAAGTTCCAGTAGGTCAAGTGACTCTTCTCGGGTGCATAATTTTCTCGTCCGAACTCCAAATTGGACATTCCATATATGTTTTTCGATCGTCTCGACGAGAGGAACGCAATGGTGAAATCCACTTCTACTTTTGACAACTCACCAAAATAGTCATTTTCACCTTGGTCATTTTTGAGCGTCAACACATGCCCCCCTGTTTTCAGGTAAATTTGTCGATGAACCTGAAAACAACTCTTCACCTGCAACCAACTAGCAACGATACCCATCACATCGGCTAGCCGGTGACTAAGGGCGATGTATACATCGGCCATTTTTGTTCTAAGGGCGATACATGTATCGGCCATTACTTGGAAGAGCACTAGGCCTCTTGCCAAACACTTGGGAAGTATTTTTTGAGATACCTCCCGTTAATTGCTTTATCAAGACGTTCCTTCTTCATTGTCTCTAGCACATAAGAGTTTCCGAGCACCACCTTGATCACTCTTAAAGGACCCTCCCAATTAGGCGACCATTTGCCAAATTCGTTGCTCTTCGATCCAATAGGTAGTATGGTTTTCCACACTAAATCTCCCACTTGGAACGATTTGCTCCGCACTTTCTTGTTATAAGCCCTTGCAACACGCAGCTTGTCTTTATCAATTTCCCTAAGAGCTTGCAACCTCTTATTGGTCACTTCATCTATGTTGTCCATCATGAGATCATGGTACATTGTTGGAGATAAATCATTTTGTTTAGCAAACCTGAATGCACCCAAGTTCACTTCAACAGGCAACATAGCTTCTTAACCATAAACTAATTCAAAGGGAGAAGTATTTGTAGCACCATGCTTTGATATGCGATACGCCCACAAAGCTTCTGACAAGACTTCGTGCCACTTCCTTGGAGTCTCTTCGATCTTCTTCTTAATGAGCTTGATCAAGATTTTGTTACTAGCTTCAAATTGGCCATTAGCTTGAGCATAGTATGGAGACGAATGAACAACCTTAATCTTGTATGACTCGGCAAAAGCCCTCACCTCTTTAGCCATAAAAGATGTGCCTTGATCCGTATGCAATGTTTGAGGTATGCCGAATCTATGAATTATGTGTTCTTTGAGAAATTCAATCATCTCCGTATGTGTCATATTCTTCAATGGACCGCCTCACACCATTTAGTGAAATAATCTGTAGCAACCAAGACGAACCTATGTCCCTTTGAAGACGAGGGATGTATTTGGCCAATGAAATCAAGCCCCCAACCTCTGAATGGCCACGGCTTTGTGATAGAATGGAGCTCCGAAGCGGGCGCCATCTGAATATTCCCGAACCGTTGGCACTCTTCACATCCTCTTCATGGACTTCTCCCATAGCCACTCTTGCTTGATCAGTCCCCAAACACTTTAGCAACAACCCTTCGGCAGTCTTTCTATAGAGCTCATCACCTTGCATTGTAAACTTGAATGCAAACCGCCGGATAATTTTGTCAACTCTAGTGTTAGGATCCTGCAAATATTTCATTATGGGAGTTCTCCAATCCTCTAAATCGGTATTAGAATCATTATTTGAACTAGACCGATTTGAGACATCATCAATAGCTTCATAAGCATCGGTCTTTTCAGCCCGATACTCCTCCAATCGACGCTTTAACCATTCGTGACTATCCATTAAACAATTGTATTTAGCCGATTGTCAATCGGCTTGAGAGATACAGGAACAAAGCTACCTCTAGCATAATCCACATAATCATAAGTAGATAAATCTCTACCCGATAAGCGGCCAAAGGCGCCATGCCCCCGGGCTCGGACGAATCGGCAATCGCAACTTCAAATAGATGAATCCGCATGGACAATCTCAACAAAGCATCGCCTACCCACCGAATGAGAAACCGGTGTAGACTCGGAAGGAACACACTCATTAGCATGTATCCAATCACGCCCAAGTATCACATTGTAGCTTCCCTTGATGTCGGCGACGAAGAAAGCGGTAGCCAAGGTTTTGCTCCCGATGGTCAACTCAACGTTAGCAATACCCTTAGCTGGAATTGGAGCATCTCCGCCAACTCCCGTGATGGTCATGTTGGTCTTAATCAACTCCTCTTCCTTGATCCCAAGCTTGCGGCACAACGAATAAGGCATGACATTAACAATAGCACCGCTGTCCACAAGCATGCTATGTACCGGAGTCCCATTGATGTGACCTCTGAAGTTGAGAGGACGAAGATGATCCACTCTAACTCCTGGCTTTTTGAACACAACATCCTCCACTGCAAACACAAGCTCTGCTGCTGGTGGCTCCTCCTCATCATGGTGGATCACATAGTAATCCGAAGACAGATACACCACATTGATCCGCTCTGGCGATGACTCATAATCCACCATCTCATCATCTTGTTCCGCCGGAGTTTCCATACCTAACACATTGGCAATCGCAGCAGCAAAATCTTTGGGATTCTCCCCAATGCTTTCAGAAACCGTCATAATCGGTTCCGTCTCTTTGAGAGGAGTTGCAACCGATTCAACAACTTCTGAAACGCTTGTTTCAGCATCTACCGGCTTAACCGATTCTTCAATCGGTTTGGTCGGTTCATGCTCCATTGTTTCTTGAGTCACCTCTACCGGCTTGACCGATTCTTCAATCGGTTTGGCCGGTGCAGGCTCTGCAGCAACATCCTTCTTCGGTGCACCCCCTTGAGAATTCTCAAGAGCTTGCTTTTTCAATTTCCTTGCCCGGGCGCGCTGCAACTTCCGCCTTTGAGTTTTGTCCAAGTTCGATGGACACCACTTGGGCTGCATGTACTTAGGATCTCTTGGCGGCTTCTCCTTCACCTCTTCTTCAGCAACTTTCTTTGCAACTTCCTCTTGCTTGTTTGCTGGAATTTTACTATCAATCACAATCGGTTCATTGTCGACAACTACAGGAGCCGGCATTGATCCGATAGTGATGCTAGGTGATGGAGTATTCTTGGTGGCAGACTTTTCAAGTTCTTGCACCTTCTTCTGAATATATGCTTGCTGAGTTGGTGCCTTGATTGTCCTTTCTTGATACACCTTGCTAGAGCTCGATTGAAATTCCAATCGGCTAAAGATAGGGCGCCTCACATCCTCCAACCTCTGATGAACTAGAATACGAGCTTGAGGATATGGAATCCACACACCTTGAGTTCCCCATTGTGGCAATGGCAACTCATGTGGAGATGAAATAACCGGTGGCCCCCAACGAGTTGGACGAGAACGGACAACCTGCATAAAAGAACCAACCGATTGAGCTACACCCTTTTGCTTCTTATCTTCAGCTTCTCTCTTAGGTGGTGTAGACTCCCTTTTTTTATGGGCCGATTCTTGGAATCGGCCTTTTCTTGCTTGTACTTCGTCATAAGTCGATCAAAAGTACAAAGTGGCTTGACCACAAATTTCTTGGGCTTCTGCTCTTGCTGCTTCCATACACCAATCTCCGGCTTGTGTGGTATAAAGGTGCGTGTCACATGAATACCGGAAGCAATGGAACCCTCTGGAATTTAGAGTCGGTTTGACCGATTGCAACAATCGATTTAACCGACTTTGCAGCTGTAGAAATATCGGTGGGCTGTTCACCTTGGGGCGCCTCTTTGCTCTCAATAGACGGGTCGACCCGGTCGGACCGGAGGGATAGGCCGAGCTGGTCTTTGCTGCGCCGCTTGATGCTCATACCACCATTGCCTTCGCAATGCTTCCACTGAACTAGCGGTGATTGTAAGTTTGCTCTTGCCTTGATCATCCTTCTCAAGTGCCACTTGTCGCCCCGAATTCTTTTGGACATTCGGTGCGGGACGTGGCTCGCCGATAATCACATTCTTGCCTTTAGCTTTATCGGCTTGGTGAGGACGAATCAAGATAGCCGGCTTCCCTGCTTCAATGGTATTTGTAGGAAAAGGATTTTTCTTGATCTCCATATCAGCAAGGCTCAATCGTCCCTCATTAAGGGCCGATTGTATCTGTCGACGAAAGTAATTACAATCATTAGTTGCATGAGAATAAGAATTATGATATTTGCAATAAGCTCTCTTCTTAATCTCATCCGGCGAAGGCATAGTGTAATTGATTCTAATGTGTCCGATTTTAAGTAACTCATCAAAAATCCGGTCACATTTAGAAGTATCAAAAGTATACTTTACTTCTTCATACCGATTCTTTTGAATCGGTTTGAGAGAAGGACAAGTAACTTGCTTATTCTCTCGCGGCCACCTAATTTCAGCAAAGCATTGCACTCATAGTTATCATCATCCGAATGTTCTGAAAAGCATCAAAAGTATGTGTATTCGAACGATGTGACTTATAAGTCTCACGAGAATCTTTAAGGCGCGATTCCCGAAAAACGGCCCTCTCCATGAGATGATTGAAGCTAGTAAATTGAACATTCTCTAGTTTGTCACGAATCCTAGAGTTCAAACCATTAAAGCATATATCCACTAGGTCTCTTTCGTAAATACTAAGATGAAAACATTTATTCTTAATTTCTCTAACTCTAGTGAAAAAATCTACACAAGCTTCATCACGCATTTGCCTAACAAAGGAAGGTGTGCCGCCTAGTTTCTTGGGTTCCGGTATAAAAATGACTATGAAACCTTTCCTCTAATTGAGCCCAAAGAATTAATAGAACATGGTGCTAAAGAAGTAAACCATGCAAAAGCAGTACCAGTCAATGATAAAGGGAAATTACGAATTTTCATATACTCATGAGCACTATGTTCCCCTAATTGAGCAAGATACATACTTATATGTTCCGTGGTAGTTTTATTACTACCATTAAATTTCTGAAAATCGTGTACCTTCCATCCTTCAGATTTCTCATGCAATCATAAGCATGAGGATACGGTTTAGTATACAAATTCTTAACCGTCTTCAAGTTAATACCTAGACTTTCTTCGAGGGACTTAGTAAAATCATCCCTAAACCGATTCAACATGTCATCAAAATCGGTAGAGGAAGATTTATAAGTGTTTTTTCCCTCAAAATCAGGAATTGGGCTAGGAGACTTCGGTGGGTTAGGTAAAACCTTAGTTCCCTCCGAATCTTTTGATGCCCTATGATCGCTTCGCAATGGAATCGATTTAGGAACACCACCCGATGTGCTAGCTCCAGGATGACCGGTTCCACTAAATGGAGCCGATTTCAATTTGCTAGCATCAGAATAAGATGACTGATCTTTATAAAATCCCTGTGGCATGCTAAATTCAGGTTGTGGCAAGACGCCCGAACTTTCTCGGTTCGGTCTTCTTACCCATCATCTTATTTATCTGAGCTTCTAACGAATAATGTGATTTTTTAATCATATCAGTTAGAGCAATATTCTAAGTTGACAACATCTTAGCTACACCGGCTTGATCAATTGGACCCTCATCATATTTAACGTTAGTTTCGAGGTTTACCTATTCCTCTGCCGATGCTCCTAAGAAGTCGTCGAACTTTGGTTCTTCCTCCAGAATTATCCGTTGATGACGATCTTTTACGCAACCGTCCGGAACGCTTTGCCGAAAAGCCACCATCTTCTCTTCTAGTTGGGCCTTCAACTCTGGAGATAGCTCCTCCACGGAGGTAGGTCGAATGATATTGCCGCCATGGACTTCGCTTTTGTCCTGCGTTGAATTTTCACCCGCCATGTCACCGTTTGAAGGAAACTTGAGCTTACGCCTAGATTTCCCCAGCGGAGTCGCCAAAAAGTATGTTGACGCCGAAAAGTGATCCGGCGCCTAACACACCACACGTGGGCCTTGGACGCCCTCGAGGTAGCCTTCGCAACCTGCAACGCGGTGCCTTCGACACGTGACCGGCAAAAACCGATCTAGAGATCGGTTAGCCGATGTAGAGCTCGAAGTTGACCGAAAAAGCTCCCGAACTCGCTCCCGGAAGGATCCGTCGGGGATGAGCACGTGGAGGATCTTCTAGGACCAGCGGATGGCGCCTAGAAAGCCAACGGAAATCACGGAGATAGCCGCCGGACAGCAACTAGAGGGGTTGAGGAAAGAATTAGGGCAAAAGGAGATAGATATGTTGTGTTTTATGTTTCGATTGATAGATGGGATCAATCGGCCATGATCCTCTCATATATATAGAGGGGGGTGGTCTTATCCCAGTAGGAAACATCTCCAAAGCTTATCTTCCAAGTTTCCCACGTCCGAAATTGACCAAAAACCGATTTGGAAACAAGTCGGTTCGATATCTGGAAAATTCTCGCAACAATCGGAAGTTCCGGGGTGACGACCGGAAGTTCCGATGGTCACAATCCGCGCGCAACCGCGCATCACCATTCACCTCCGGCATTGGACCGGAAGTTCTGGTCCCAAATCGGAAGTTCCGGGGTGACCACCGGAAGTTCCGATGGTCACAACCCGCGTGCAACCGCGCATCAGCACTTACCTCCGGGGTCGGACCGGAAGTTCTGGTCCCAACCGGAAGTTCCGGCACTCAGGATCGGAAGTTCTGGCACCATGAATCGGAAGTTCCAGCACCCCGGATCGGAAGTTCCAGTAGGTCAAGTGACTCTTCTCGGGTGCATAATTTTCTCGTCCGAACTCCAAATTGGACATTCCATATATGTTTTTCGATCGTCTCGACGAGAGGAACGCAATGGTGAAATCCACTTCTACTTTTGACAACTCACCAAAATAGTCATTTTCACCTTGGTCATTTTTGAGCGTCAACAAAACCCCAAGCACTAGTACAAACCTTAGTTTACCTTACAAGCACGGGAAGTCGGTGACCTTCCTTATTCTCTAATTTACAAGGGTTGGTATTGTACAGGGGTAGTGGAGTGCTACTACTATTAGTTATGGTGGACTCGGCTCGAGGAGCGCCGAGCGTGGTCTTCATGGTGTATCCTTCGTGGTTCCTCTCTCGGAGTGCGTGTGTCTCGCATATGCCCGGCTTCCTGCTTTATAGGGCAAAGGGAGCCTTCTCGGAGCGTCCTTGTGATTATCTTCCGGATGCATGACAGAGCGTCCTTCAGCCGAGCCGGGTTGTCCTTTGAGCTTATCTCGGGCGCCGAGCTGGATGAGTTATCGTCCTTCGCTGCGACGTCTTCAATTATATGACATTACTTGTTGTAGGATGGCGACTTGCCACCGTCACAACTTCATCTCGGAGGGATAACGGTCACCGTTGACCGAAAGTGACTTTCTCGAATATTTTATTCACCGCATATTGTGCTTGTCTTCGGGGGCTTTAATTCAGCGAAATTATTCAGTAGGGTATGGTATGGGTCTTCCACGCCCAAATGATTGGTGTTGTAAAACAGCAATCAAGAACCCTGGCATGTGATCTTTTTATTATATTAAAGTGCAGAATAAATAGCTCTGAAGAGCATACTTGGCCACTGTGGGGGATATTGCTATTTAAAACGTACTTGAACTTTCAAATTCGAAATTCAAATTAAAATTCACGAGTTACTATTCAAATTCGGCGGTCACTATTTAAAATATATGCTACTATTCAAATTCGGAATATGAATAGCGCACGAGCACTCAGAGTGACTCAGGCACGCGGGTTATTTAATATTCGAGGCAATAGTATTCGTTACTATTGGACGCTATGCAGGGAACTATACGTGCGAATATTATATGCGCGGATGAAAGCGACGCGCGTGATTATTAACACGGGCGATTAACTAACGCGTGATTGATTATGCAGGGTATGCGGAATTATATATGCGTGTGAATTAAATATTCTCAGGATCTTTGGCAAGGCTGGCGAGACCAAATATTCGGCCGGTCGTGTACCTTATGCTTGTGTTGATCCTACTCGGTACTCACCGTACGCATCACTAGCTTGCTTTTCAGAGGCAGAAGCAGCTAATCCTATCCCTCTATAGCCATTTTTCATCGTGACGTAGAACGCTAAGAGATCTATCGTCTCCCCGCGCTCCACCCGAAGGGAACACTTCTCGTGACTCGAGTTCTTTCGAGTTCCTCTAAAATGCCACACAACACGGGGCTAACACGGGAACAATACAAGAACAATACGCACAGAGGCTTCTCCTATAGGGTCCCTAGAATAGACTCAAACCTACTTGGATGGCCATAGGAAAGCAGGGATGCTCAAAGCTTCAAACTACTTCATTCAAACAAACAAGCTTACATACGGCTTTCCCTTTTGGGAAACCCCAAGCACTAGTACAAACCTTAGTTTACTTTACAAGCACGGGAAGTCGGTGACCTTCCTTATTCTCTAATTTACAAGGGTTGGTATTGTACAGGGGTAGTGGAGTGCTACTACTATTAGTTATGGTGGACTAGGCTCGAGGAGCGCGAGGCGTGGTCTTCATGGTGTATCCTTCGTGGTTCCTCTCTGGAGTGCGTGTGTCTCTGCATATGCCTGGCTTCCTGCTTTATAGGGCAAAGGGAGCCTTCTGGAGCGTCCTTGTGATTATCTTCTGGACAGACAGAGCGTCCTTCAGGCTGAGCTGGTTGTCCTTTTAGCTTATCTGGGCGCTGAGCTGGATGAGTTATCGTCCTTCGCTGCGACGTCTTCAATTATATGACATTACTGTTGTAGGATGGCGACTTGCCACCGTCACAACTTCATCTCGGAGGGATAACGGTCACCGTTGACGAAAGTGACTTTCTGAATATTTTATTCACTTTGCATATTGTCTTTGTCTTCGGGGGCTTTAATTCAAATAAATTATTCAAAGAGGGTATGGTATGGGTCTTCCACGCCCGAATGATTGGTGTTGTAAAACAGCAATCAAGAACTGGCATGTGCGTCTTTATATTTCTTTCCCCCGGCCAAATTGTTGATAACACCTTATCAACATAAGGGTTATATATATATTGATCTTATCCTGATGCTGATTAATCAATATCGAAATCTGGATCATCAGGTTGGCACATTTCATAGTGAGACAATAAGTCTGCATATTCTCTTCTTAATGAGCATTCTTCACCATAATTGGGTTTGATCAATCTTCCAACTTCTCTTTGTAATATGCTACGCCTAGCATGATATTCTTTTAAAAATACTTTTATTATTTTATTTTGGTACATCATTCGATAGTCTAAATCAAACATGACATTCCCTTCTAATTATTTTGCTTCACTAAATATTCTCCAATTATCATGGTTTGTCTTTTGAGCAAATAATTCTTCATATTCCGGTATAATTCTCCATACATTAGGGAGCTTATATTGACCTTTTGTAATATATATATCATGGCATGCTGGTCTTATTGGTCAGTAAACTTTGGCGGATTTGAACAGAATTTAATCTTATATTTACCTTGAACATAGGCTAACTTCTTGCATGCTTCTTTAATAGCCTTTCCAAGGTCGACTTAAGAATTTCTTCAAGCGTTCCATATATATCATGAATCAATCCATGATCAATAATGGTTTGCAAAGATATATCTTCTTCGGTATTTCTTTGTATATTACTGAAATATTTTAAGTCTATGTCGCCATGAATATTATAAATCTTAGATGAGGCTTGACAATAGGCTTTTCATCAATATGAATTAAGGGAAAGGTATTTGCATTAACAGTTATTCCTAACGCCTTTCTTTTCCTTCATATATTCTCATGAAGTGATCTTGTATATTTTGAAAAGTCTTATGTCAGCCTTTCAAAGATATTTTTCCCATATTAAATCTATGATATCTTGTGTAAAATATGATAGGATATGATCAGTTTTAAAACTTAATCTGGGATGAGAAACTCTTGTGGAATATTAGCTACATATTTGGTACTTTCGTCTTTAGACTTTCTTCTTCTCGCGACTTGTTTTTCTCATATTTTGTATTCATTAATATTTCATTTTTCTTTTCTTTCTGCTGATTCAAACATAGCACACATGCTTGTCTTAAGCATAGGCCGCATGTTGATCTTTCTTCGGACTTTGATGATATATGCGTAACACACATCTTATATTCATTCCCGCAAAAGTAGATGATTGTAAAGATGTATTAGATAGAGTAACGTCTTCTTTCATATCTCGTAAATGTTATTTGGTCTATCATTTCTATCTTTAATCCAGATAACTCATCAATTAAATCTAATTCCTCATCACTTGAATCATTCACTTCATCATATTCTATTTCATCTGTCTTTATAATAGAGTATACTTGATTCATCATCCATTATATCATCATCACATACTAGGATATTTTCATTTACACTATCAATTATCAAAACCTTTTCTTGTTCTTCTTGTTTATTAGAATATCTTTTCTTGTCTTTATTAGGACAAGTTCTACTCAAGTGATCTGGTGAATTACAGATGAAACATCTACAAGTACTATCATAATTCTTTCTAGGATTATATCATCTAACATTTCTCTTCTGTAGGAAAGGAGCTCTATTATCTGATCTTCGTAGAAAATAGCGCTTCTTTGTTCTTACATTTCCCTTTCTATAATTCTTATGATATTTCTTGTGTCTAGATCTCTCTTCTCCATATGTCAATGGTATTTGAACTATCTTATTGCAGAAATTATAGTCAGATTGCTTCATTGATCTATGAGCTTGTATATTCGTACAAATCTTTCTTAACTGTTTGAAAACAAATGTTATGGCTTGAGAAATATTATATTCTACTGTACCTTCTGACTCTTTTTTGTATTTGTCAAATATCATAGAACCTAAGGGATCAGGTAATTTATTGAAATATTTATCAACAATGCCTTTATTATATCCTTGTTTAGCAGTTGTAGCATTGTATAAGTAATGCTGAGAGAATTCCTTTATTCCTTTCCAGTTTGTTAGTGATAATTTTTCTAATTCTCTTAGTCTTTCATTTTGCAAAGCTGTAAATCCTAACTCTGGATCTTCTCCTATTATAATACTTGATATGATATTTGCAAAGTTATATGGGTTACTACCAGCTCTTTTTAATTGTTCATAATGAACAGGAAAAGCTTCTACCCATTGTTCCCATAGAACTTTAGCTGATTCACCTAAAAATGTCTCTAAATAAGTAATCATATCTTCTACTCTATTTCCAATATTATGTTGATTTTGTATATA
Source organism: Themeda triandra (assembly GCA_018135685.1). Lineage (NCBI taxonomy): Eukaryota > Viridiplantae > Streptophyta > Magnoliopsida > Poales > Poaceae > Themeda > Themeda triandra. The sequence goes on along the minus strand of JAENPR010000356.1, from coordinate 500,146 downwards.
TTTTTGCACTAATAACCCTTTCCATATGCTAAGTATATTTGGCCGAGTCTATAGGGTCATGTGCTGCTAGGTTTAGTATAGCACCGTCACTTTTAGAATTCTGAAATTGAACCTTCTTTTCAAAATCTCTTCTTTTTGAACCCATATGAGTATATTGACCAGGTATATAATTATATGTAGAATCTTCTTTTTCTGGTGGCCATGTTCCTGGGTTTCTAGATAGTCTTTCTGTTTCACTTTCTAACTTTATTTCTGGGCCACGTTTTCTTTTTGATCCGCTTGGATCTAATTCCATTGCTTCTATAGCACTATCTTTTTTATAAGATTTTTCCAATGAGTTCATAACATCTTCTGAATTATTACTATTTATCTCATTTATAACCTCGTTATCTTCTTCTTCTTCTTCATAACTCTCTCGTAGCAGTTTATTATTAATTTCCCATTGCTCATCTTCACTGATATCATTTTCTTTATTGTCTGGGACTATGATTTTACTATTCTCTAGCTCCTTTTTATTTTTATCTTTCTCAACTTTTATTGTTGTTGACACAGCTTCATATTTCTTTGGGACTGTAAATTTTTTGCTTTCTAGCTTCCTTTCTTCCTTCATTTTCCATAGTCTATAGATTTGTCTTTTGAAATATATTTCTTTTTCTCTTATAGCATTCCAATCACATATTCCAGATGTAAAGTATTCGTTAGAAATTTTTCTTAGGTTTTGCTCATAATGTTTTATTTCATTGTCTAAGTCTACAATTGAAAGCATTGATTCATCATCCATTTTCAATCTTCACAAATATTGGTAAATCCCTTAAATTCAAATATTATTAACCAGGCTCCGATACCACTGTGGGGGTATTGCTATTTAAAACGTACTTGAACTTTCAAATTCGAAATTCAAATTAAAATTCACGAGTTACTATTAAAATTCGGCGGTCACTATTCAAAATATATGCTACTATTCAAATTCGGAATATGAATAGCGCACGAGAGTGACTCAGGCACGCGGTTTATTTAATATTCGAGGCAATAGTATTTGCTACTATTGGACGCTATGCAGGGAACTATGCGTGCGAATATTATATGCGTGGATGAAAGCGACGCGTGTGATTATTAACACGGATGATTATTAAACGCGTGATTAATTAATCAATATGCGGATTATGTGAGCGATCAGAGTATGCGGAAATATATATGCGTGTGAATATTTCTTCTCAGGATCTTTGGCGAGGCTGGCGAGACCAAATATTCGGCCGGTCGTGTACCTTATGCTTGTGTTGATCCTACTCGGTACTCACCGTACGCATCACTAACTTGCTTTTCAGAGGCAGAAGCAGCTAATCCTATCCCTCTATAGCCATTTTTCATCGTGACGTAGAACGCTAAGAGATCTATCGTCTCCCCAGGCAGTTCCACCCGAAGGGAACACTTCTCTGTGACTCAGAGTTCTTTCAGAGTTCCTCTAAAACGCCACACAACACGGGGCTAACATGGGAACAATACAAGAACAATGCGCACAGAGGCTTCTCCTATAGGGTCCCTAGAATAGACTCAAACCTACTTGGATGGCCATAGGAAAGCAGGGATGCTCAAAGCTTCAAACTACTTCATTAAAACAAACAAGCTTACATACGGCTTTCCCTTTCGGGAAACCCCAAGCACTAGTACAAACCTTAGTTTACCTTACAAGCACGGGAAGTCGGTGACCTTCCTTATTCTCTAATTTACAAGGGTTGGTATTGTACAGGGGTAGTGGAGTGCTACTACTATTAGTTATGGTGGACTGGCTCAGAGGAGCGCTGAGGCAGTGGTCTTCATGGTGTATCCTTCGTGGTTCTTCTCTGGAGTGCGTGTGTCTCCGCATATGCCCGGCTTCCTACTTTATAGGGCAAAGGGAGCCTTCTCGAGCGTCCTTGTGATTATCTTCGGGCCAGACAGAGCGTCCTTCAGCCGAGCCGGTTGTCCTTTGAGCTTATCTCGGGCGCCGAGCCGGATGAGTTATCGTCCTTCGCTGCGACGTCTTCAATTATATGACATTACTTGTTGTAGGATGGCGACTTGCCACCGTCACAACTTCATCTCGGAGGGATAACGGTCACTTGTTGACTGAAAGTGACTTTCGAATATTTTATTCACTTGCATATTGTGCTGTCTTCAGGGGGCTTTAATTCAGCGAAATTATTCAGTAGGGTATGGTATGGGTCTTCCACGCCCGAATGATTGGTGTTGTAAAACAGCAATCAAGAACCCTGGCATGTGGTCTTTTTATTATATTTACCCAAAGACCACATGCCAGGGTTCTTGATTGCTGTTTTACAACACCAATCATTCAGGCGTGGAAGACTCATACCATACCCTACTGAATAATTTCGCTGAATTAAAGCCCTCAAGACAAGACAATATGCGTGAATAAAATATTCAGAAAGTCACTTTCATCAACGGACGATTATATCCCCTCGGATGAAGTTGTGACGGTGGCAAGGCCATCCCATATAATGAAGGCGTCGCGGCGAAGGACTGACGATAACTCATCCAGCTGGCCGCCAGATAAACTCAGGACAGCCGAGTCCGGCTGAAGGCACGTCGAAGATAATCACAGGACGCTCGAAAGGCTCGCTGCCTTATAAAAAAAGCCGGAGGCATATCTCGAGGAGAGGAACCACGGGGGATACACCATGAACCGCTGCTGCGCCTCTTTCCCCCACCATAACTAGTGTAGCACTCCACCACCCTCGCATACCAACCCCAGAATTGGAATTAAGGACCGACTCTCAGGTAAACCGGTTTGTACTAGTGCTTGGGGTTTCCCGAAAAGCGATGTGCTTGTTTGTGTTAATGAAGTTTGAGTTTGAGCATCCGCACTTATGGCCATCAAGTAGGTTTGAGTCTATTCTAGGAATAGAGAAGCCTCCGTGTTGTCTTTTGTATTGTTCCATGTTACAAGTGTTGTGTGGCATTTTAGAGGAACTCGAAAAGAACTACGAGTCACAGAAAATGTTCCCTTCGTGGAGCCGGGAAACGATAGATCTCTTAGCGTTTACGCCATCCACGATGAAAAATGGCTATAAGAAAAAAATAGGGATTAGCGCTACACCTACGAAAAAAAAGTGATGCGTGCGGTGAGTGCCGAGTAGATCAACACAAGCATAAGACGCGAAAATTTGCCGGCGAAATTGATCGCCGGCCTAAAAAAGATCTCGAGAAGAAATATTCACACGCCTTCCGCATACTCTGATCGCTCACATAATCCGCATATTGATTAATTAATCACGCGTTTAATAATCACGTGTTAATAATCACGCGCGTACGCTTTCATCCACGCATATAATATTCCAGCGCGCATAGTTCCCTAGCGCAAGCGTCAATAATAGTAGCAAATACTATTGCCTCGAATATTAAATAAACCGCGTGCTGAGTCAACTCTCGTGCGCTATTCATATTCGAATTTGAATATAGCATATATTTTGAATAGTGACCGCCGAATTTGAATAGTAACTCGTGAATTTTAATTTGAATTTCGAATTTGAAAGTTCAAGTGCGTTTTAAAATAGCAATATATATATATATTGCTATTTTAAAACGTACTTGAACTTTCAAATTCGAAATTCAAATTAAAATTCACGAGTTACTATTCAAATTCGGCGGTCACTATTCAAAATATATGCTACTATTCAAATTCGGAATATGAATAGCGCACGAGAGTGACTCAGGCACGCGGTTTATTTAATATTCGAGGCAATAGTATTTGCTACTATTGGACGCTATGCAGGGAACTATGCGTGCGAATATTATATGCGTGGATGAAAGCGACGCGCGTGATTATTAACACGGGTGATTATTAAACGCGTGATTAATTAATCGATATGCGGATTATGTGAGCGATCAGAGTATGCGGAAATATATATGCGTGTGAATATTTCTTCTCGGGATCTTTGGCGAGGCTTTGCGAGACCAAATATTCGGCCGGTCGTGTACCTTATGCTTGTGTTGATCCTACTCGGTACTCACCGTACGCATCACTAACTTGCTTTTCGGAGGCGAAGCGCTAATCCTATCCCTCTATAGCCATTTTTCATCGTGACGTAGAACGCTAAGAGATCTATCGTCTCCCCGGCGGTTCCACCCGAAGGGAACACTTCTCGTGACTCGAGTTCTTTCGGAGTTCCTCTAAAACGCCACACAACACGGGGCTAACATGGGAACAATACAAGAACAATACGCACGGAGGCTTCTCCTATAGGGTCCCTAGAATAGACTCAAACCTACTTGGATGGCCATAGGAAGCGGGGATGCTCAAAGCTTCAAACTACTTCATTAAAACAAACAAGCTTACATACGGCTTTCCCTTTCGGGAAACCCCAAGCACTAGTACAAACCTTAGTTTACCTTACAAGCACGGGAAGTCGGTGACCTTCCTTATTCTCTAATTTACAAGGGTTGGTATTGTACGGGGGTAGTGGAGTGCTACTACTATTAGTTATGGTGGACTGCTCGGAGGAGCGCCGAGGCGTGGTCTTCATGGTGTATCCTTCGTGGTTCCTCTCTCGGAGTGCGTGTGTCTGCATATGCCCGGCTTCCTGCTTTATAGGGCAAAGGGAGCCTTCGGAGCGTCCTTGTGATTATCTTTTGGACCAGACAGAGCATCCTTCAGCCGGTGGTTGTCCTTTGAGCTTATCTGGGTCGCCGAGCTGGATGAGTTATCGTCCTTCGCTGCGACGTCTTCAATTATATGACATTCTTGTTGTTGGATGGCGACTTGCCACCATCACAACTTCATCGGAGGGATAACGGTCCTTGTTGGTTGAAAGTGACTTTCTGAATATTTTATTCACTTGCATATTGTCTTTGTCTTCGGGGGCTTTAATTCAGCGAAATTATTCGGTAGGGTATGGTATGGGTCTTCCACGCCCGAATGATTGGTGTTGCAAAACAGCAATCAAGAACTGGCATGTGCGGGGGGTATATATTGCTATTTTAAAACGTACTTGAACTTTCAAATTCAAAATTCAAATTAAAATTCATGAGTTACTATTCAAATTCGGCGGTCACTATTCAAAATATATGCTACTATTCAAATTCGGAATATGAATAGCGCACGAGAGTGACTCAGGCACGCGGTTTATTTAATATTCGAGGCAATAGAATTTGCTACTATTGGACGCTATGCATGGAACTATGCGTGCAAATATTATATGCGTGGATGAAAGCGACGCACGTGATTATTAACACGGGTGATTATTAAACGCGTGATTAATTAATCGATATGCGGATTATGTGAGCGATCAGAGTATGCGGAAATATATATGCGTGTGAATATTTCTTCTCGGGATCTTTGGTGAGGGCGAGACCAAATATTCGGCTGGTCGTGTACCTTATGCTTGTGTTGATCCTACTCGGTACTCACCGTACGCATCACTAACTTGCTTTTCGGAGGCGGAAACGGCTAATCCTATCCCTCTATAGCCATTTTTCATCGTGACGTAGAACGCTAAGAGATCTATCGTCTCCCCAGGCAGTTCCACCCGAAGGGAACACTTCTCTGTGACTCAGAGTTCTTTCAGAGTTCCTCAAAACACCACACAACACGGGGCTAACATGGGAACAATACAAGAACAATACGCACAGAGGCTTCTCCTATAGGTCCCTAGAATAGACTCAAACCTACTTGGATGGCCATTGGAAAGCAGGGATGCTCAAAGCTTCAAACTACTTCATTAAAACAAACAAGCTTACATACGGCTTTCCCTTTCGGGAAACCCCAAGCACTAGTACAAACCTTAGTTTACCTTACAAGCACGGGAAGTCGGTGACCTTCCTTATTCTCTAATTTACAAGGGTTGGTATTGTACGGGGGTAGTGGAGTGCTACTACTATTAGTTATGGTGGACTGCTCGGAGGAGCTGGTCTTCATGGTGTATCCTTCGTGGTTCCTCTGCGGAGTGCGTGTGTCTCTGCATATGCCCGGCTTCCTGCTTTATAGGGCAAAGGGAGCCTTACGGATGTGATTATCTTCGTTATCCTTGAGCTGGTTGTCCTTTGAGCTTATCTCGCGAGTTATCGTCTTCAAATTATATGACATTCTTGTTGTAGGATGGCGACTTGCCACCGTCACAACTTCATCTGGAGGGATAACGGTCACTGTTGACTGAAAGTGACTTTCTGAATATTTTATTCACTGCATATTGTGCTGTCTTCAGGGATAACGGTCACTGTTGACTGAAAGTGACTTTCTGAATATTTTATTCACTGCATATTGTGCTGTCTTCAGGGGGCTTTAATTCAGCGAAATTATTCAGTAGGGTATGGTATGGGTCTTCCACGCCCGAATGATTGGTGTTGTAAAACAGCAATCAAGAACCCTGGCATGTGGTCTTTTTATTATATATACCCCGGCCAAATTGTTGATAACACCTTATCAACATAAGGGTTATATATATATTGATCTTATCCTGATGCTGATTAATCAATATCGAAATCTGGATCATCAGGTTGGCGCATTTCATAGTGAGACAATAAGTCTGCATATTCTCTTCTTAATGAGCATTCTTCACCATAATTGGGTTTGATCAATCTTCCAACTTCTCTTTGTAATATGCTACACCTAGCATGATATTCTTTTAAAAATACTTTTATTATTTTATTTTGGTACATCATTCGATAGTCTAAATCAAACATGACATTCCCTTCTAATTCTTTTGCTTCACTAAATATTCTCCAATTATCATGGTTTGTCTTTTGAGCAAATAATTCTTCATATTCCGGTATAATTCTCCATACATTAGGGAGCTTATATTGACCTTTTGTAATATATATATCATGGCATGCTGGTGAAAGGCCCTTGTTTGGTTTTGATAATTGAGTGACAACTTTAGGTGGACTGACATGTGTGATGATTGAGATACACAGGAGTTAGTTCACAGGTACATGTGTGTGAGCAACATATGCCATGGTGGGGATGGCTTGGAGATGAGAGGCTCAACACATGAGTTGATGGAGGAGCTCATTGCAAATGAGACATGACATAGAGTCATGTGACCAAGTGGTGAAGATCAAGATGAGGCTTGGCTCAATGGACCGGTTGCAAGTGTGAAGGGCAAGTTGAGGCTACGAAGCGAAGGACCATGCGATGGTGAAGCTTGGGCAAGACTTGGCGCCGATGGACCGACGCAACGGTGAAGAGCAAGTGAGGTCAAGATCGACGGACCAAAAGGGTCACATGATGATATGAAGTGGATCATATCATTTGATGATCGTGTCATGCATGCGGTGCATTGGCACAATGGAGGATGACGGTGGAGATGAAAATGCGCAAGGCAAAGGTATAACCTAGGGCATTTCATTTCACCGGTCTAAGGTTGAGTAGAGAAGTACTTGACCGGATTTAGGATAGATGGCCGTACTATCAAGAGGGGTAATCTTGTTTGCATATCGGTCATCTAGTGCCACTTGAGCGATCTAACATTGCAACGTGCTAGGATCGAGTGGCGTTGTGAGATGAAGAGAAAATCCTTTGAAAATGATTGTGAAAATGCTAACACACAAGCATATGGAGTTGTACACTTGGTGGTGTTGGCACATTTACAAAGGTGGCGTTTGTTCGCGCTATGGTTTGTAGGGTTGAGTTGGGCTTGGGTCCCTCTCTCCCTCCCGCCGAGCTTGCGAGGCGGGATTGGCGCTTTCGGGAAAATTGGAGGCATATTTTCCATTGCGCCAAATGCAAATTGTTGTTGGAAACATACTCCCATGGTGATCAAGTTGGTATACTTGTTGGATAGCATGGTGGAGAAGTTGGCGTTGCGATGCGGCGATGAAACGACGGAGTGTGCTCCTGAAAAGGCGTCGGACGCGCCTTGGGGAGCACCGGACGCGTCCGGCGCGTAGAGGTCTTCGGCGCTCTGCTGGCTGAAGGCGTCGGACGCTAGGGAGGCACGTCCGGCGCGCGCCGGACTCGGACCAGAAACTTCTGGTGCCGAGTGTTGCGCGTGCTGGACCGCCGGACGCGCGCCGGACGCAGGCGGCGGACTCGGGCGAGTCAATGTTTGGCGTCCGGCGGCTCTCTGTGGCGCGCGGGTGGTCTGTGTGAGAGCGCCGGACGCGTCCGGTGGCTTTGGGCAGACGCGTCCGGCGCAGGTTTCCTGAGCGCGCTTTGGGACTAGCCGTTAGGCGACAACGGTCGGGTTCAAACGGCTAGGACACGTGGCACATCGTGGTGCGCCGGACGCGGGTTGGAGCGTCCGGTGGTGGTGGCCGGACGCGTCCGGCGCAGGCAAGTCGGTTGCCCGAGGTGGCAACGGCTCTCTCAGCCCTTGGGGCTATAAATATGAGTCTTGGCCGGCTGTGGCTGGTTGCTGAGCACGCCCTGGCTATGTTGCCTTGTGTGGTGGTGCTTGGAAGCCCTCTAACTCACATATGCTTGGTAGTGACCATCCGATAGTGTGAGAAGAGCGATTCTAGTGCGAGTGCTTTGTGAGATTGCATTTGTGGCACTAGGTGGTTGTGTTGCAAGCCGGAGAGCTTGTTACTCTTGGAGGATTGTCACCTCCTAGACGGCTTGGTGGCAAGAGGCTCCGTGGTAGCACGCGTGGAGATACGGTGCTCCGGAGAAGAGATTGTGAGAGGTTCGGTGCTCACCTCGCGGGGATCGCGAAGAGTAGCCTTATTGGATTGCGCGTGTCATTGAGTTACCACCCTTGCATGTGTGGGTTTGCTCGGTGCCTTGAGGGGCTCACTTGAGAGTGGTGTCTTGCGGTGCCTTGCGGGCGTGCCTTGAGGGGCAAGTGACTTGAGGGTCACACCGAAGAACCATCTAGGTGAAAAGACCGGAGGAACCACCGAAGGTGTTGGTCGACACAACGGGACGTAGCTTGGGGGCAACCAAGTGAACCTGGTGAAAAATCGCCGAGTCATCTTGTGTCCACACTTCGCGGTGGTTTGCAATCTCTTTCACAAGCTTTGTATTTACTTTTCTTACATTCTTGTATAGCTTGTGTAGTTGCTCTTGTGGTTAGTTAGCTTGAGTAGCTTGTTAATCACCTTCTTGCTTGTGTAGCTAGAAGTAGAGTAAGTTGCCTTGCTTAGCTTGTGTAGTTAAGTAAGATTGAGCTCTTGGGTTTGGCTTGTGTAGCTTTGTCCATGAGCATCTAGTGAGCTTAGGTTGGCTTTGTGCTTTTGCTCATTAGAATTGTGTAGGTGCACACCCGGTTGCTAAAGTACTAGTTGCTTAGGTTTGTGTGACCTTGCAAGCTAGACTTGTTTAGTGTGCACTAGCTAGATTGGCACCTTGTCTTCTTGTTTAGGATCTTTTACAAGGTGCATCTAGAGACATAGATAGAGGGGTGAAAGTCTTGGTTAGGCCGATAGATTTAATTCCGCACTTATATCGGTTAGCTGGAGCGATTAGTTTTAAAAAGGACTATTCATCCCCCCCTCTAGTCCGCCATCTCGACCTTACAAGTGGTATCAAAGCCGGGTCTCTCATTTTAGTGGTCTTCACCGACCCGAGAGGATGGCGACTAGTGGGATAGATGTTGAGTGCTCTTGTGACACACACATTTTTGATGGCACGGACTTTGCACGATGGAAACACCATATGCTTGATCATTTTCGTGCATCGGGACCTAAGGTTTGGTGGGTTGTCACAAAGGGTCTCACTCACGTGATGGACGATGAGAACCTTACCGAAGCTCAACAAGCTCTTTATGATCTTAATGATAAAGCTCTTTGCTTTCTAATGCTTGCTTTGAGTTTTGATGTGTTTAAGAAGGTGAATCATCGAGGAACCGCACGTATGGCGTGGGATTCCATCAAGCACATCTTCGGCGATGCCTCCACATGGGATGATGGCAAGTATGAGGTGGAGGAAGCCACGATGGTGCTACATGAGTGTGTTGAGCATGATCACAACAAGATTGCTTTGTGAAAGATTGCTCCACCTCATGGTCAAGTGAGGAAGATGATCGATCTACCTCAAGCTCACTTGACAAGATGGAGGATGATGCCTCAAGTGATGCAAGTAATGATTCTACCCCAAGCACACTTGATGGCGATGATGGTTCATGCTCCAATGATGATGCTACTACAAGCTCTCCGACATCATCATATTGCTTCATGTCACAAGGTGACACTAAGGTATCAAGTTGCAATGTGATTGATCATGCCTCTTATGATGAGCTTGTTAGTAGACTTGCTAGCATGACCATGTCTTTAGAAAATGAGAAAGCAAAAACAATGAATCTTGAAAGTGAAAACTCTTTTCTAAAGACAACATGTGAACAACAAAAGCATCTACTTTATGTTACTACTTGTTCACATGATGTGCTAAAATTGACTCATGAGCAACTTTGTGTTACTCATGAAAACTTGTTGAAAGATCATGCTTTTCTCACTAAGAAGTTTTCCTTTGAAGAAATTAAAACTAGTGAGAGCTCATCACTTGGGTTGAATGATCAATCACATATGACTAACCCTTGTGATGTAGGGAAGAAGCATGTATCCACCTCTAGCTATGATTTATTTGATATGTCATGTTCTTCACAATTATATGCTTGTTCAACTTCTATGTCTTGTGAGACTAATCTTTTGAAGGAGAACAATAGACTCAAGAGCAAAGTGAAGAATTTGAACAACAAGCTAGAGAGATGCTACAACTCTCAAGTCACCTTCGAATATATGTTGAAGAACAAGAGAAGATATGGTGACAAAAGTGGCCTTGGTTTCAACAAGGACAATGTTGGGTTGAGTGAAGTGCCAAAGATCACACATTCTCAACTCTTGAAGAGCTACAAGAGATTTGGCAACATGAATGGCATCCGCTACAACAACACCAACATCAAGGGAAAGAAATGGGGCAAGAGAAAGTATGAGAAAGAAATGAAGAGGCTAGAAGAAGAAAGGCTCTCTCATCTCATGTGCTTTCAATGCAATAAAATGGGACATCTAGCAAGAACTTGCCCAAACAAAGAGAAGTCTCAACCAAAGCCACAAGATGAGCAAGAAAAGAAACCCCAAGATCAAGTCAAGATCAATCATGAAGATATAGTTGATGACTTGAAGATGATGAAGAAAAAGAAAACAAGAAGGGGTGGAAGAGCAAGGCATCCAACTCCTATTCTAGATGCCAAGATGATGATGAGCAAGAATCAAGAGAAGAAAGAGTTGGCTCACATCAAGTGCTTCAAGTGTGAAGAGATGGGACACTATGCCTCGGGGTGTCCTACCAAGCTTGAGAAGAAGGCTCAAGCAACTCAAAGAGGCAAGGCAATGAAGAGCATCACATGAGCAATGAAGAAAAGGCTCAATTAAAGAGAAGATGCTACTCATGCCGGAAAGGGGACACATGGCTCATTCATGTCCCCTAGGTAACACTTCTAAGCCTATTTCAATTGATACAAATAATATGCTTAGAAAGGATGGTAATGGTACCTCAATGGTTTCTATTGCAAAACATCCCGCTATCCATACTAAGGCTTTGTCTAAGTATGTGGCTCCTAACTTGAGAGGACCCAAACATGTTTGGGTACCATCAAAAAGTGGATGATTGTGTGTAGGTACCATGGCATTGGAGACTTGATTCAATTGAGTTCATTTCATTCATCATTTGATTGAATCAAGTATTGAAGCTTAGTGCTATTCCTCTCCCAATGCCAAGTCATGACAAGTGAAGTCCAATGAGCTACAACATACAAGTGCAATAATCAAATTTTGGTAATTTATTGGTCATATTCGAAGGCTTGCAAAGTATTTGAGTTGAAGCTTGCTAGTGGATGATCATGTGCTTTCAAAGGTATATTCCTAGTTGATCTAATCCATTTGGGTGCATATGAGTTGATTGAATTGGATCGATATGCATATGTTGCTTGCTATGAGATGTTTGAATAGATTAATTGCTTAGTAGTCAAATTTGGATTGGTTTGGTTGGATATGATCACAAGATGACTCTTTAATAAGTGGTTTGAATGGATATATGTCTTGTGTTGGTATTCAAACAAGTTGATATCAAGTTTGATTCAATTTGAAGAAGCATAGCTCAATTGCTTAAATCTGTCCAAATTCTGAAATCTGAGCAAGCTGTGTTCAAATCTGAGGTTGAGTGATCAAATTTTATTTGGATTGGCTTGAAATTTGGTATGGATGCTCTACACTTATGGTACAATATGCTGTACAAACTTCATGAAGATTGGATAAGAATTGCTTCGGTTTTGGAGCATATCTTGTCAGCATTAGTGCATCAGTTTTGAGCATGCAACAGTAAGTGAAGATGTGAAATCTGGTAGCAATCTAGAAGGCCAATGAAGCTCAAATTTTTATAGCTGCTGGTATACTCAATATTGCACATCTCCACCAAATTTCATGGCATTTGGAGCTGTACATTGTGAGATATGAATTATTCTTTGAAGAGTACAGAATCTGCCAGAAAAGTGACTATCATTGGTTATATCAAGAGTCACTCAAATTGAAAGGTCCTCAAGTTGGTTTCATGTTTACAAGTGGTTGAGGAACCTAAGTTTGGTTTTGAATTGGTCTAGAAGCATGAAGAATAATGAGTACAAGGTCATTTGATTGTGAAGTGTATTTGTTACACAGTTGGGTACTCAAATCGAAGATCAAGATCAAACTCAAGATGAAGATGAAGTTTAAGTTCGAGTGACAAATTGATGATCATTTGGTAGAAAGAAAAGAACTTAAACAAGAAAGAAAAGGACTTAAAGAAGATTTCAAGTGATTCATCATGTCAAATCCAAGGATCAATTAAAAAAAGGGGCAATTCAAGTGAGTGTCAAGGATAGTTCTTGGTGATCCAAGAGATATTGGAGATGCTCGATTGAAGCAATCAAAAGGGTTGATAAAGTAAGCAAGCAACACCCAAGATAGAGAGCAATACATGACAAGTCAAGAAATAATACAAGTGGTGCACAAGTGGTACCCATTCAAGTGGTATTCTCTCATGCAAGCAAGAATCACAAGAAGAAGCAGGCCAACCACAACAAGAAAATGCACTTGATCTCAAGTGGGTTTTCATCTCATATGGGTGAAGCATGGTATTCAATCATGGTATCTATTGGCTTCATCAAGCTTATAAATGGACTTCACATTGCTATTGGAGTAATGAAATTGGAATCTATGTGACTATCCTCTACTCCAACATAGCAAAGGTATCATTGTATTGTGCATGATCATTTCATCCCTTACTAGTATGCGGTTAGTGCATATAGTACATGCTTATTAGGATCATGCATAACAATGAAATGTTTTAAATTCATAGTCTACCACTATTGCTTGATTGTTTGATTTATCTAGTGGTATGAGTATGAGTTTGTTCATGAGCTAGTGAACCCAAGTACTTGATCTAGTTTGAATTGCATATAAGTTTCAAGTACAACATTGACAAGATAACCCTTCTAGTGAGGTGTGAAGAAGCTTGTCATTGGTTCAAACTGGACTTGGATGTTTATAAGTGATTCATATTGGCTCAAGTCAAAGAAATAGAAGCTCATGAAGCTTATCAAGTTCAAGAATTGGATATTCATGACAAATCCAACAAGTGGTTACCATAACGATAGTTCTTGCAAGAAATGTCTAGTCTATCACTATCTTCACAAGTGGTGTTCCTACAAGTGGTATGGTACACATGTTTTTCATTCAAGTGAGATCTAGTACATCAAAATGATGGTTCCACAAATGATCCTCAACTTTAAGTGATCAATTCAAATCAAGAGAAGCTACCCTCATCGACAAGAAGGTGTCTATGGATTGGTTTGACCCATGCTTTGTCATAGGGGGAGGAGCCCCACTTCATCGGTATTAGAGACAAAGAAACTTCAAGTGACCTACATGTAGTATCTTTGGTGCTATGACAAAGGGGGAGTGCCCAATGCATAGTTACAAGTGGATTCCTTGCAACTACATGTGGATTTTACAAGTGGTGTCATTCCAACATATGGTGTTGTCCATCAAAAATGAAGATTCAAGACTCAACCATCAACCCCTAGTTCAAACCCTTTGCATCAAGAGAATTTTCTTATAAGTGGTTTCTTACATGTGGTATCTTCAAGTGGTATTGCTGCATACCTTTATGGTCATTGATGACAAAGGGGGAGAAAATTGTACAAAGATATGCGAAGAAGCATACAAAGGGGAGAAATATGGAACAAAAGAAGCATACAAAGGGGAGTAGAAAATGGACATGGATCAAGAGGGAGCAATATTAAAGAATGGAGGAGGATAAAAAATTCCTGATTAAGAGAAGCACACAAGTAGGGGGAGCAAGCTCATGGACTTGTTTGATTGCATTTGATATGTGCATATCCATATGCTTGCTTGCATTTGCATAAGTTTTTCAATTCAATATGCAATGCTTGTGTGGTGAATGCTAGTCATAAAACTTGATTGATAATTTGAAAAACTAGCATGCATAGGATGGTTTAGCTAGTCACATGTGCTTTACAAGTGGTACTAGAACCTTGCTTATAATGTTGATCTCATGAGGTATCTAGTGTTTGTTTCATGTGATATCTAGCTAACCATGATGCTAAGGATGAACTTCAACCGTGCAACTCCGATTGATATCACGCTTCAAAGGTTTATCCTATACACCTTAGCATCACTTAGTAGTGCTAACTCTCCCAAAATTTCCATATTCATACATGTGTGCAAACTTGAAACCAAACCATTTGAGCACACATGTAGGGGGAGCTATCACTACCAAGTTGACTTTGTGGTACTTATCCAAATCATAACATTGAGCTTAAATGTTGGATAAGTGGCATAAAGTCTAAATATTCTTAAATTCCATATCTTTGTAGAGTTGTCATCAATTACCAAAAAGGGGAAGATTGAAAGGCCCTTGTTTGGTTTTGATAATTGAGTGACAACTTTAGGTGGACTGACATGTGTGATGATTGAGATACACAGGAGTTAGTTCGCAGGTACATGTGTGTGAGCAACATATGCCATGGTGGGGATGGCTTGGAGATGAGAGGCTCAACACATGAGTTGATGGAGGAGCTCATTGCAAATGAGACATGACATAGAGTCATGTGACCAAGTGGTGAAGATCAAGATGAGGCTTGGCTCAATGGACCGGTTGCAAGTGTGAAGGGCAAGTTGAGGCTACGAAGCGAAGGACCATGCGATGGTGAAGCTTGGGCAAGACTTGGCGCCGATGGACCGACGCAACGGTGAAGAGCAAGTGAGGTCAAGATCGACGGACCAAAAGTGTCACATGATGATATGAAGTGGATCATATCATTTGATGATCGTGTCATGCATGCGGTGCATTGGCACAATGGAGGATGACGGTGGAGATGAAAATGCGCAAGGCAAAGGTATAACCTAGGGCATTTCATTTCACCGGTCTAAGGTTGAGTAGAGAAGTACTTGACCGGATTTAGGATAGATGGCCGTACTATCAAGAGGGGTAATCTTGTTTGCATATCGGTCATCTAGTGCCACTTGAGCGATCTAACATTGCGACGTGCTAGGATCGAGTGGCGTTGTGAGATGAAGAGAAAATCCTTTGAAAATGATTGTGAAAATGCTAACACACAAGCACATGGAGTTGTACACTTGGTGGTGTTGGCACATTTACAAAGGTGGCGTTTGTTCGTGTGGTTTGTAGGGTTGAGTTGGGCTTGGGTCCCTCTCTCCCTCCCGCCGAGCTTGCGAGGCGGGATTCGGCGCTTTCGGGAAAATTGGAGGCATATTTTCCATTGCGCCAAATGCAAATTGTTGTTGGAAACATACTGTCCATGGTGATCAAGTTGGTATACTTGTTGGATAGCATGGTGGAGAAGTTGGCGTTGCGATGCGGCGATGAAACGACGGAGTGTGCTCCTGCAGAAGGCGTCGGACGCGCCTTGGGGGAGCACCGGACGCGTCCGGCGCGTAGAGGTCTTCGGCGCTCTGCTGGCTGAAGGCGTCGGACGCTAGGGAGGCGCGTCCGGCGCGCGCCGGACTCGGACCAGAAACTTCTGGTGCCGAGTGTTCGCGCGTCTTGGAGATACCGGGCGCGCGCGCGACGCGCGGGACTCGGGCGAGTCAGCTTTTTGGCGTCCGGCGGCTCTACGTGGCGCGCGGGCGGTCAGGTGAGAGCCGGACGCGTCCGGCGGGCTTTGGGCGAGACGCGTCCGGCGCAGGTTTCTGAGCGCTTTGGGACTAGCCGTTAGGCGACAACGGTCGGGTTCAAACGGCTAGGACACGTGGCACATCGTGGTGCGCCGGACGCGGTTGGAGCGTCCGGCGGTGGTGGCGGACGCGTCCGGCGCAGAGCAAGTCGGTTGCCGAGGTGGCAACGGCTCTCTCAACCCTTGGGGCTATAAATATGAGTCTTGGCCGGTGTGGCCGGTTCTTGAGCACGCCCGGCTATGTTGCCTTGTGTGGTGGTGCTTGGAAGCCCTCTAACTCACATATGCTTGGTAGTGACCATCCGATAGTGTGAGAAGAGCGATTCTAGTGCGAGTGCTTTGTGAGATTGCATTTGTGGCACTAGGTGGTTGTGTTGCAAGCCGGAGAGCTTGTTACTCTTGGAGGATTGTCACCTCCTAGACGGCTTGGTGGCAAGAGGCTCCGTGGTAGCACGCGTGGAGATACGGTGCTCCGGAGAAGAGATTGTGAGAGGTTCGGTGCTCACCTCGCGGGGATCGCGAAGAGTAGCCTTATTGGATTGCGCGTGTCATTGAGTTACCACCCTTGCGTGTGTGGGTTTGCTCGGTGCCTTGAGGGGCTCACTTGAGAGTGGTGTCTTGCGGTGCCTTGCGGGGCGTGCCTTGAGGGGCAAGTGACTTGAGGGTCACACCGAAGAACCATCTAGGTGAAAAGACCGGAGGAACCACCGAAGGTGTTGGTCGACACAATAGGACGTAGCTTGGGGGCAACCAAGTGAACCTGGTGAAAAATCGCCGAGTCATCTTGTGTCCACACTTCGCGGTGGTTTGCAATCTCTTTCACAAGCTTTGTATTTACTTTTCTTACATTCTTGTATAGCTTGTGTAGTTGCTCTTGTGGTTAGTTAGCTTGAGTAGCTTGTTAATTACCTTCTTGCTTGTGTAGCTAGAAGTAGAGTAAGTTGCCTTGCTTAGCTTGTGTAGTTAAGTAAGATTGAGCTCTTGGGTTTGGCTTGTGTAGCTTTGTCCATGAGCATCTAGTGAGCTTAGGTTGGCTTTGTGCTTTTGCTCATTAGAATTGTGTAGGTGCACACCCGGTTGCTAAAGTACTAGTTGCTTAGGTTTGTGTGACCTTGCAAGCTAGACTTGTTTAGTGTGCACTAGCTAGATTGGCACCTTGTCTTCTTGTTTAGGATCTTTTACAAGGTGCATCTAGAGACATAGATAGAGGGGTGAAAGTCTTGGTTAGGCCGATAGATTTAATTCCGCACTTATATCGGTTAGCCGGAGCAATTAGTTTTAAAAAGGACTATTCACCCCCCCTCTAGTCCGCCATCTCGACCTTACAGCTGGTCTTATTGGCTGTGTAAACTTTGGCGGATTTGAACAGAATTTAATCTTATATTTACCTTGAACATAGGCTAACTTCTTGCATGCTTCTTTAATAGCCTTTCCAAGGTCAGACTTAAGAATTTCTTCAAGCGTTCCATATATATCATGAATCAATCCATGATCAATAATGGTTTGCAAAGATATATCTTCTTCGGTATTTCTTTGTATATTACTTGAAATATTTTAAGTCTATGTCGGCCATGAATATTATAAATCTTAGATGAGGCTTGACAATAGGCTTTTCATCAATATGAATTAAGGGAAAGGTATTTGCATTAACAGTTATTCCTAACGCCTTTCTTTTCCTTCATATATTCTCATGAAGTGATCTTGTATATTTTGAAAAGTCTTATGCTGCCTTTCAGCATATTTTTCCCATATTAAATCTATGATATCTTGTGTAAAATATGATAGGATATGATCAGTTTTAAAACTTAATCTGGGGATGAGAAACTCTTGTGGAATATTAGCTACATATTTGGTACTTTCTGTCTTTAGACTTTCTTCTTCTGCTAACTTGTTTTTCTCATATTTTGTATTCATTAATATTTCATTTTTCTTTTCTTTCTGCTGATTCAAACATAGCACACATCCTTGTTTTAAGCATAAGCCACATGTTGATCTTTCTTCGGACTTTGATGATATATGCGAGAACACACATCTTATATTCATTCCTGCAAAAGTAGATGATTGTAAAAATGTATTAGATAAAGTAACGTCTTCTTTCATATGCGTAAATGTTATTTGGTCTATCATTTCTATCTTTAATCCAGATAACTCATCAATTAAATCTAATTCCTCATCACTTGAATCATTCTCTTCATCATATTCTATCTCATCTGTCTCTATAATAGAGTATACTGATTCATCATCCATTATATCATCATCACATACTAGGATATTTTCGTTTACGCTATCAATTATCAAAACCTTTTCTTGTTCTTCTTGTTTATTAGAATATCTTTTCTTGTCTTTATTAGGACAAGTTCTACTCAAGTGATCTGGTGAATTACGGATGAAACATCTGCAAGTACTATCATAATTCTTTCTAGGATTATATCTTCTAACATTTCTCTTATGTAGGAAAGGAGCTCTATTATCGATCTTCGTAGAAAATAGCGCTTCTTTGTTCTTACATTTCCCCTTCTATAATTTTTATGATATTTCTTGTATCTAGATCTCTCTTCTCCATATGTCAATGGTATTTGAACTATCTTATTGCGAAATTATAGTCGATTGCTTCATTGATCTATGAGCTTGTATATTCGTACAAATCTTTCTTAACTATTTGAAAACAAATGTTATGGCTTGAGAAATATTATATTCTACTGTACCTTCGACTCTTTTTTGTATTTTTCAAATATCATAGAACCTAAGGGATCGGGTAATTTATTGAAATATTTATCAACAATGCCTTTATTATATCCTTGTTTAGCGAGTTGTAGCATTGTATAAGTAATCTTTGAGAGAATTCCTTTATTCCTTTCCGGTTTGTTAGTGATAATTTTTCTAATTCTCTTAGTCTTTCATTTTGCAAAGTCAGTAAATCCTAACTCTGGATCTTCTCCTATTACAATACTTGATATAATATTAGCAAAGTTATATGGGTTACTACCAGCTCTTTTTAATTGTTCATAATGAACAGGAAAAGCTTCTACCCATTGTTCCCATAGAACTTTAGCTGATTCACCTAAAAATGTCTCTAAATAAGTAATCATATCTTCTACTCTATTTCCAATATTATGTTGATTTTGTATATATTTTTGCACTAATAACCCTTTCCATATGCTAAGTATATTTGGCCAAGTCTATAGGGTCATGTGCTTTGCTAGGTTTAGTATAGCACCGTCACTTTTAGAATTCTGAAATTGAACCTTCTTTTCAAAATCTCTTCTTTTTGAACCCATATGAGTATATTGACCAGGTATATAATTATATGTAGAATCTTCTTTTCTGGGTGGCCATGTTCCTGGGTTTCTAGATGGTCTTTTCTGTTTCACTTTCTACCTTTATTTACGGGCCACGTTTTCTTTTTGATCCGCTTGGATCTAATTCCATTGCTTCTATAGCACTATCTTTTTTATAAGATTTTTCCAATGAGTTCATAACATCTTCTGAATTATTACTATTTATCTCATTTATAACCTCGTTATCTTCTTCTTCTTCTTCATAACTCTCTCGTAGCAGTTTATTATTAATTTCCCATTGCTCATCTTCACGATATCATTTTCTTTATTTTAAGGGACTATGATTTTACTATTCTCTAGCTCCTTTTTATTTTTATCTTTCTCAACTTTTATTGTTGTTGACACAGCTTCATATTTCTTTGGGACTATAAATTTTTTGCTTTCTAACTTCTGTCTTCCTTCATTTTCCATAATCTATAAATTTGTCTTAAAATATATTTCTTTTTCTCTTATAGCATTCCAATCACATATTCCGGTTGTAAAATATTCATTAGAAATATTTTTTATCTTTTGTTCATAATGCTTTATTTCATTGTCTATATCTAGAGTTTCTACAAATTCACATATGCTATTTCTTCTATTTACTTCTAATTTTGTTTCGAACTAGATGTTTCTAAATCATCTAGACTACGCTCTTCATAACCTACAAACCTAATACAAGTAGATCCTTTGCTGTTTTCATAACTTATATAATCTTTAGGTTGCTTTAAAATCTTTGGTTCTATTAGAGTACCTATATTCCACTCTTCTCCTGCTCTTTCTTGAAACTAATCTTCGGGGACTCATAAATTTTATTCCTTTAGACTTCATGCTTGCTATTACATTATTCACATTTATTTTGTATTTGGTTCCACTTCTATTTGTTAGTCTTCCTAAAAATTCTATGCTTACTAGCAAATTTGTTCCTTTAAAATCTTCATAGCCTTTAGTCGAAATCCAAAAGCCATTTTTCCTATAAATTCTTTTACGCATTAATAGATCGGAGCTATATATGTTATTAGCATATTTTCATTCATATCTCCTTCTAAAAACCCTAATGCTGCTTTATTTATTGAATCCCATCTTTTGTCTAACAAAGTTATTAGGACCTTTGATCCAACTTTCTTCCTTGTCATACCTTTTATTCCTATGATATACATGCCTTGATGTATATATTTATACCCAGAATATTTTAACTCATGCTCAATTTGTTTATTAACTATGTTCAATTGAACCGGATCATTTAATACACTTAATTCTACTTCTCTAGATATTCTCAGTATAATCCACTTTTATTATCAAACCATCCCATTTGATATATCTGCTTTGAGACCTTATTTTTCTTAAAGCATCTTTCGATATCTTTCAAGGTCTCTTTCTACATCTATCATTTCTTCCAAAGTCTCAACATCATCACAACCTCCTTTTATTTTGTCCATAAAACCTAAAGGTCTTATGTCTCTATTTACTACTTGGAGTGATTTGTCTCTTCTAGTTTCGAATCTCGCCATTTGTCGAATTCAAAGATCTATTAAGATCAACTAATCCAGTAGGTGATAGCACAATTTCTCTGTTATTAGTATTCTCAAGTCTCTTATCAAGATAAGTGATATCGTTCTTAATATAATCACTATTCTGAGTAATTCTTCCTAGATATGTTTTACTTTCTTCTAGCACTTGTAAGGCTAGTTCTAATTTGTTATTGGAAACTGAATATTGTTCTTTTAAATGCTTGTATTCTTTTTGAAGACTTTCAAATTTTATTTCTAAATCGTCTTGTCTTTTACCCCAAGATATATAGAAATTGTGTATTAAGTCAACTAGTAAATTTATCTAGGTCCGTGCAAGATGCCAAGTATGCTCTTGAGCTATTTATTCTGCACTTGATATTTATATTTTCTTTAGTTTTGACCGTCTTACCTGTGCTAACTTCTAAATTTAGATAGTGTAACTTTTCAATCTTCACAAATATTGGTAAATCCCTTAAATTCAAATATTATTAACCAGGCTCCGATACCACTGTGGGGGGTATATATTGCTATTTTAAAACGTACTTGAACTTTCAAATTCGAAATTCAAATTAAAATTCACGAGTTACTATTCAAATTCGGCGGTCACTATTCAAAATATATGCTACTATTCAAATTCGGAATATGAATAGCGCACGAGAGTGACTCAGGCACGCGGTTTATTTAATATTCGAGGCAATAGTATTTGCTACTATTGGACGCTATGCAGGAACTATGCGTGCGAATATTATATGCGTGGATGAAAGCGACGCGTGATTATTAACACGGGTGATTATTAAACGCGTGATTAATTAATCGATATGCGGATTATGTGAGCGATCAGAGTATGCGGAAATATATATGCGTGTGAATATTTCTTCTCAGGATCTTTGGCGAGGCTGGCGAGACCAAATATTCGGCCGGTCGTGTACCTTATGCTTGTGTTGATCCTACTCGGTACTCACCGTACGCATCACTAACTTGCTTTTCAGAGGCAGAAGCAACTAATCCTATCCCTCTATAGCCATTTTTCATTGTGACGTAGAACGCTAAGAGATCTATCGTCTCCCCAGGCAGTTCCACCCGAAGGGAACACTTCTCTGTGACTCAGAGTTCTTTCAGAGTTCCTCTAAAACGCCACACAACACGGGGCTAACATGGGAACAATACAAGAACAATACGCATAGAGGCTTCTCCTATAGGGTCCCTAGAATAGACTCAAACCTACTTGGATGGCCATAGGAAAGCAGGGATGCTCAAAGCTTCAAACTACTTCATTAAAACAAACAAGCTTACATACGGCTTTCCCTTTCGGGAAACCCCAAGCACTAGTACAAACCTTAGTTTACCTTACAAGCACGGGAAGTCGGTGACCTTCCTTATTCTCTAATTTACAAGGGTTGGTATTGTACGGGGGTAGTGGAGTGCTACTACTATTAGTTATGGTGGACTGCTCGGAGGAGCGCGAGGCGGTGGTCTTCATGGTGTATCCTTCGTGGTTCCTCTCTCGGAGTGCGTGTGTCTCGCATATATACCGGCTTCCTTCCGCTTTATAGGGCAAAGGGAGCCTTCGGGAGCCCTTGTGATTATCTTCGGGACGACGGAGCGTCCTTCAGCCGAGCTGGTTGTCCTTTGAGCTTATCTCGGGCGCCGAGCTGGATGAGTTATCGTCCTTCGCTGCGCGACGTCTTCGATTATATGACATTACTTGTTGTAGGATGGCGACTTGCCACCGTCACAACTTCATCCGGAGGGATAACGGTCACTTTGTTGACTGAAAGTGACTTTCTGAATATTTTATTCACTGCATATTGTGCTTTGTCTTCGGGGGCTTTAATTCAGCGAAATTATTCGAAGAGGGTATGGTATGGGTCTTCCACGCCCGAATGATTGGTGTTGCAAAACAGCAATCAAGAACTGGCATGTGTGTCTTTATATTTCTTTCCCCCGACCAAATTGTTGATAACACCTTATCAACATAGGGAATATATATTGATATTATCCTGATGCTTATTCTGATTTATTATTCTAAAGGCTGCCCATGACCACGGACATCCATCATGTTGTCGTCCAACATATCATTGATATCATCTTCAGATATTTGTGCATTCATCTTTAAATCATAATCTTTCTTTATATATTCTTCATAGTCTTTCTTTATATTTTCAAAGTCTTGGCTTCTGATTGGAATATTTCATTTATTTCTGTTTTGCTTCTTGCAAGACTTCTTCTTTTTTATTTTTCTTTAAATGAGGAATTATTGAATCAAACCTTTCTTTCATCCTCTTTTCAATAATATCTTCAATGGATATGTCTTTCTTTACAGCATCTTTATAAGTGGGTGTCTTTGATGAACTGGCTTCATGCATATTTATGCCTGGCACATTTATCTTCACATTTTTTGTTTTTTTATAATGCTGAATATATTCTTTTGCTGCAGGCTCTAAAAAATAGTTTATACCCAAAATGCTTCATGCATATAGGAGGGCTTCATCAATATCTAGATATTTTTTCCATGATGGTCTACCCTTTCCTTCTCTTTCCATTTCCATCTGCTGAACTACAATTGCTTCGTATGTTATATAAACTCCTGGTTTTGTTCCTTTATATATAACATATATGGGTCTTTTCTCTATATTGGTAGGTAATTCTTCAGGTTGCATTTTCCCATTAATCATATTAAAATATTCAGCCAAGCTATTTAATATTGCTAGCATATAACCTCTATCTTCTCGTTTTTATTATATTGAAACCAAAAATTATCTAGAACACATTCTTGGACACCATCTAGAACAATATGGTCTCTAGGCTTAAATTTATATGTATTAGGTGGGAAAATTCTTAACTTATTTTCGGTTCCAAAGTAGTAATGTTCACCCCAGGTGGGGCTTACTCCTTTCTTCATTCCCGCAAAATAGATGATCGGGAAAATATATCGGGCAAGGTATTATCTTTTCCTTTTATATGCTCAAATATTACTTTATATCCATTTCCGAGTAATAATATCTTCAAATAAAACCCATCTCCTGGTTGAACTTTTCTTACTATTAATTTTATTATAATATTTGCATATAGCTTCACAATCTGTCCCTTCTTGTGAATTCTTTAAAACCTAGATATAATCTAAAAGCATTTATTGCGTTGATCACAAAAAAAATTTCTCTCATACGTATTATTTATTGCCTTTAGCTTATATTTACCTGAAGCGTATCTACATATTTTTTCTTCTAACTTTGGTGAATATTTGTGCGGCTTTTGTTTAAGTATTGCACCCCATCCTAATTCTGATGCATCTGTCTCTATAATAAAATAATTGTCATCTAAAGGTAATTCTAAAGGCTTTAAATCTTTAACCTTTTTTTTTATGATTCTTACTAATCTTATATCTTGAGAATTAAAATGCTTTTGCCCATTCTTTCTTAACTTAGCATATAATGGTCCATAACTTTGATAAATTTTCAATATAATTTCTAGCGTAATTTACTATTCCTAAAAATTGTTGCAAAGTCTTTTTATCATTCATGATATCGAGGGAATTGTAAGATTTTCTTCGCAATATGGTCTTGCGAGATGAATTTTTCCATATCCTATTTCATGACCTAGGAAATTTATCTTTTCTTTGCATATTTCCATTTTTCTTTTAGAAAGTATCAACCCGTGTTGCTCTACTTTTCTAAAGAATGTTTCCAAATGGGCTATATGCTCTTTGTAAGTTTTTGAAAAGATTAAAAGGTCATCAATATAGACTAATATAAATTCTTGATTTTCATTGAAAATATTCTGCATTTTCTTTGAAATAGAGCGAGGGGCATTTTTTAAACCTAATGGCATTACTATCCATTCAAAATGGCCTTGAGGACACGTGAAAGCGGTCCATTCTATTGATTCTTCGCCATTTTTACTTGCCAAAACCCAGCTTTTAAATCAAATTTTGAGAAATATTTACATCCTTGTATTCTATTTATCCATTCTTGCTTGTTTGGAATATTATATGCGTCATCTATGGTATTATCATTTAGCCTTTTATAATTAATAACCATTCTTGATTTTCCTCTAGCTATTTCAGCATGATTTCTAACTATAAATGCTGCTGATCTATGAGGACTTCGACTTTCTCTTATGGCTCTTAGTTTTAGCAATTCTTCTATATGCATTTTAAACTCTTCTATATCTTTAGGTGTTGCTTCTATAGGGCTTGTCTTAATTATATAGTCTGGATTTATTATATTAATTTTGCATACTATACCATTTCTATCCCAATGCTTCATTGGTATTTCTCCAATTATTTGAATGTCTTCTAACCTTTGAATTATTTTATCTATGTCTTTTTTAGATTTTATATCTCTGTACCAATTTGGCGCTAGAGATTGTAGACTTATACATTCTTTGCTTAAATTATTTGCATAAAAAGCTTCTATAATTTCACCTAACTCTTCATTTTTATCATTATCAAACTCTTCTATTTTTAGTTTAGTCTTTTCTAAATTAGCGATTCTGTTTCTTTCTATTTCTATTATATATGGAATATTATCTTGATAAGGAACAAATGTTATTCCTTGCTCATGTATAATTGTGGTTTGCACTTGAATATTGTAAAAATCTTAAACCTAATAACATATCTACATTTATTTTAGATAAATCTCTTATTGTGATCTCATCAATTATATACTTTGTATTATTTATTTGTATTTCTACATTATAGGCTATTTGATTATGAGCCCTTGTTATTCCAGACATATCAGTAGAATATTCTGCTTTATCTTGATCTATTGTGTGCACTATCTCTGGGCATCTTGCAAAATATTTATCATGTATGATATTTTTTGTACACCCAGTGTCTACCAATGCTAAAGTCTTATAAGTAATGGTAGGTGTTAAATTTAGTTTTACAGGTATTCTTATTCCTACTATCTCTTTAAATGGTAACTTGACTATATATTTGCTTCCAAAACTTATTATGGCGTCTTTAAATTGTGTAGCCTTATCATTTTTCTCACTTACTATTGCTTGATCTTTTAACTCAGTATGGATATTGTCTTTATCTTTGTTTATTTCAATGAGTTCTATTAATGCTTCTTAGCTCTTCTAATTCTCGCTTCTAAGTTATTTACTCTATTTTCTAAATTTCGACTCTTTTTGATAATAATTTATCTTCGGCTTTAGTTCCACTTCTTTCCTCCATTTCTGATTATTTTCTTTTAAGCACAAGACACATGCTTGTTTTAAGCATTTACTACATGTGGCTCGATTTTCTTGACTTTCGGGTAGTATATGCAAAACATACACTTTATATTATAATCACCTCTACCTATTATCCAGTCATGTTCACAACTTACTTGGTCCATTAATTCATTTTTTGCTTTTATTGAACTATTATTAATTATTATATCTAGTCCTTCTAAAGCATTATCTAGATTGCATAATTCTTCATCACCTAAAGAGTTTATGAAATCTTTATAACACTGAGCATTATTTTCTTCTTCATAACTTTCTTGTAGCAATTTATTATTAATTTTCCATTGTTCTTCTTCACTGATATTATCTTCTTTAGTGTCTAATATTATAATTTTACTATTCTCTAGCTCCTTTTGGACTCTGTAATCTTTACCTTCGGTCTTTATAGGTTGCGGCACAGCTTCAAATTTCTTTACTAGAGTTTTGAATTTTTGACTATTTGACTTCCTCTCTTCCTTAAGCTTCCATAGTCTGTAGATTTGTCTTTTGAAATATATTTCTTTCTCTCTTATAGCATTCCAATTACATATTCCAAATGTAAAATATTCGTTAGAAATTTTACTTAGCTTTTGCTCATAAGTTTTAATTTCATTGTTTATGTTTATAATTGAAAGCATTGATTCATCATCCATTTTCAATCTTCACAAATATTGGTAAATCCCTTAAATTCAAATATTATTAACCAGGCTCCGATACCACTTTGTGGGGGTATATATTGCTATTTAAAACGTACTTGAACTTTCCAATTCAAAAATCAAATTAAAATTCACGAGTTACTATTCAAATTCGGCGGTCACTATTCAAAATATATGCTACTATTCAAATTCGGAATATGAATAGCGCACGAGAGTGACTCGGGCACGCGGTTTATTTAATATTCGAGGCAATAGTATTTGCTACTATTGGACGCTATGCAGGGAACTATGCGTGCGAATATTATATGAGTGGATGAAAGCGACGCGCGTGATTATTAACACGGGTGATTATTAAACGCATGATTAATTAATCGATATGCGGATTATGTGAGCGATCAGAGTATGCGGAAATATATATGCGTGTGAATATTTCTTCTCAGGATCATTGGCGAGGCCGGCGAGACCAAATATTCGGCCGGTCGTGTACCTTATGCTTGTGTTGATCCTACTCGGTACTCATCGTACGCATCACTAACTTGCTTTTCGAGAGGCGTAGCCTAATCCTATCCCTCTATAGCCATTTTTCATCGTGATGTAGAACGTTAAGAGATCTATCGTCTCCCCAGGCAGTTCCACCCGAAGGGAACACTTCTCTGTGACTCAGAGTTCTTTCAGAGTTCCTCTAAAATGCCACACAACACGGGGCTAACATGGGAACAATACAAGAACAATACGCACGTAGGCTTCTCCTATAGGGTCCCTAGAATAGACTCAAACCTACTTGGATGGCCATAGGAAAGCGGGGATGCTCAAAGCTTCAAACTACTTCATTAAAACAAACAAGCTTACATACGGCTTTCCCTTTCGGGAAACCCCAAGCACTAGTACAAACCTTAGTTTACCTTACAAGCACGGGAAGTCGGTGACCTTCCTTATTCTCTAATTTACAAGGGTTGGTATTGTACGGGGTAGTGGAGTGCTACTACTATTAGTTATGGTGGACCGGCTCGAGGAGGAGCACCGAGGCGGTGGTCTTCATGGTGTATCCTTCGTGGTTCCTCTCGGAGTGCGTGTGTCTCGCATATGCCCGGCTTCCCGCTTTATAGGGCAAAGGGAGCCTTCGGAGCGTCCTTGTGATTATCTTCGGGAGACGAGCGTCCTTCAGCCGAGCCGGTTGTCCTTTGAGCTTATCCGGGCGCCGAGCCGGATGAGTTATCGTCCTTCGCTGCGACGTCTTCAATTATATGACATTATTGTTGTAGGATGGTGACTTGCCACCGTCACAACTTCATCTCGGAGGGATAACGGTCACTTGTTGACCGAAAGTGACTTTCTGAATATTTTATTCACCGCATATTGTGCTTTGTCTTCGGGGGCTTTAATTCAACGAAATTATTCGGTAGGGTATGGTATGGGTCTTCCACGCCCGAATGATTGGTGTTGTAAAACAGCAATCAAGAACCCTTGGTATGGGTCTTCCACGCCCGAATGATTGGTGTTGTAAAACAGCAATCAAGAACCCTGGCATGTGGTCTTTTTATTATATTTACCCCGGCCAAATTGTTGATAACACCTTATCAACATAAGGGTTATATATATATTGATCTTATCCCGATGCTTGATTAATCAATATCAAAATCTGGATCATCGAGTTGGCACATTTCATAGTGAGACAATAAGTCTCGCATATTCTCTTCTTAATGAGCATTCTTCACCATAATTGGGTTTGATCAATCTTCCAACTTCTCTTTGTAATATGCTACGCCTAGCATGATATTCTTTTAAAAATACTTTTATTATTTTATTTTGGTACATCATTCGATAGTCTAAATCAAACATGACATTCCCTTCTAATTCTTTTGCTTCACTAAATATTCTCCAATTATCATGGTTTGTCTTTTGAGCAAATAATTCTTCATATTCCGGTATAATTCTCCATACATTAGGGAGCTTATATTGACCTTTTGTAATATATATATCATGGCATGCTGGTCTTATTGGCTGTGTAAACTTTGGCGGATTTGAACAGAATTTAATCTTATATTTACCTTGAACATAGGCTAACTTCTTGCATGCTTCTTTAATAGCCTTTCCAAGGTCAGACTTAAGAATTTCTTCAAGCGTTCCATATATATCATGAATCAATCCATGATCAATAATGGTTTGCAAAGATATATCTTCTTCGCATTTCTTTGTATATTACGAAATATTTTAAGTCTATGTCGGCCATGAATATTATAAATCTTAGATGAGGCTTGACAATAGGCTTTTCATCAATATGAATTAAGGGAAAGGTATTTGCATTAACAGTTATTCTTAACGCCTTTCTTTTCCTTCATATATTCTCATGAAGTGATCTTGTATATTTTGAAAAGTCTTATGCTTGCCTTTCAAAGATATTTTTCCCATATTAAATCTATGATATCTTGTGTAAAATATGATAGGATATGATCAGTTTTAAAACTTAATCAGGGGATGAGAAACTCTTGTGGAATATTAGCTACATATTTGGTACTTTCTGTCTTTAGACTTTCTTCTTCTGCTGACTTGTTTTTCTCATATTTTGTATTCATTAATATTTCATTTTTCTTTTCTTTCTGCTGATTCAAACATAGCACACATGCTTGTCTTAAGCATAGGCCGCATGTTGATCTTTCTTCTGGACTTTGATGATATATGCAGAACACACATCTTATATTCATTCCTGCAAAAGTAGATGATTGTAAAGATGTATTAGATAGAGTAACGTCTTCTTTCATATCTGTAAATGTTATTTGGTCTATCATTTCTATCTTTAATCCAGATAACTCATCAATTAAATCTAATTCCTCATCACTTGAATCATTCTCTTCATCATATTCTATTTCATCTGTCTCTATAATAGAGTATACTGATTCATCATCCATTATATCATCATCACATACTAGGATATTTTCATTTACACTATCAATTATCAAAACCTTTTCTTGTTCTTATTGTTTATTAGAATATCTTTTCTTGTCTTTATTAGGACAAGTTCTACTCAAGTGATCTGGTGAATTACGGAGGAAACATCTACAAGTACTATCATAATTCTTTCTAGGATTATATCTTCTAACATTTCTCTTATGTAGGAAAGGAGCTCTATTATCGATCTTCGTAGAAAATAGCGCTTCTTTGTTCTTACATTTCCCCTTCTATAATTTTTATGATATTTCTTGTATCTAGATCTCTCTTCTCCATATGTCAATGGTATTTGAACTATCTTATTGCGAAATTATAGTCGATTGCTTCATTGATCTATGAGCTTGTATATTCGTACAAATCTTTCTTAACTGTTTGAAAACAAATGTTATGGCTTGAGAAATATTATATTCTACTGTACCTTCTGACTCTTTTTTGTATTTTTCAAATATCATAGAACCTAAGGGATCAGGTAATTTATTGAAATATTTATCAACAATGCCTTTATTATATCCTTGTTTAGCAGTTGTAGCATTGTATAAGTAATGCTGAGAGAATTCCTTTATTCCTTTCCAGTTTGTTAGTGATAATTTTTCTAATTCTCTTAGTCTTTCATTTTGCAAAGCTGTAAATCCTAACTCTGGATCTTCTCCTATTACAATAATTGATATAATATTAGCAAAGTTATATGGGTTACTACCAGCTCTTTTTAATTGTTCATAATGAACAGGAAAAGCTTCTACCCATTGTTCCCATAGAACTTTAGCTGATTCACCTAAAAATGTCTCTAAATAAGTAATCATATCTTCTACTCTGTTTCCAATATTATGTTGGTTTTGTATATATTTTTGCACTATTAACCCTTTCCATATGCTTGATTATATTTGGCCAGATCTATAGGGTCATGTCTTTGCTAGATTTAATATAGCACCATCACTTTTATGATTCTGAAATTGAACCTTTTTTTCAAAATCTCTTCTTTTTGAACCCATATATTTATATTGTCCAGGTATATAATTATATGTAGAATCTTCTTTTTCTCGGTGGCCATGTTCCCCGAAGGTCTAGTTGGCCTTTCGGTTTCACTTTCGACCTTTATTTCACGTCTTCTTTTTGATGAAGTTGGATCAATATCCATAGCTTCTATAACAATATTTTTTCTTACTTTATTTTCTAAAGGGTTAATAAAATCTTCTGAAATATTGCTACTTATTTCATTTAAATCGTCATCTTCTTCGTTATTTTCTTCAAAACTTTCAAGTAGCAATTTATTATTAATCTCCCATTGCTCTTCTTCACGATATCATTGTCTTTATTGTCTGGGACTATGATTTTACTATTCTCTAGCTCCTTTTTATTTTTATCTTTCTCAACTTTTATTGTTGTTGACACAGCTTCATATTTCTTTGGGACTATAAATTTTTTGCTTTCTAACTTCCTGTCTTCCTTCATTTTCCATAATCTATAAATTTGTCTTCTGAAGTATATTTCTTTTTCTCTTATAGCATTCCAATCACATATTCCAGTTGTAAAATATTCATTAGAAATATTTTTTATCTTTTGTTCATAATGCTTTATTTCATTGTCTATATCTAGAATTTCTACAAATTCGCATATGCTATTTCTTCGTTTACTTCTTGGAGTGATTTGTCTCTTCTAGTTTCGATATCTTGCCATTTGTCCGAATTCAAGGATCTATTAAGATCAACTAATCCAGTAGGTGATAGCACAATTTCTCTTATTAGTATTCTCAAGTCTCTTATCAAGATAAGTGATATCGTTCTTAATATAATCACTATTCGAGTAATTCTTTCTAGATATGTTTTACTTTCTTCTAGCACTTGTAAGGCTAGTTCTAATTTGTTATTGGTAACTGAATATTGTTCTTTTAAATGCTTGTATTCTTTTTGAAGACTTTCAAATTTTATTTCTAAATCGTCTTGTCTTTTACCCCAAGATATATAGAAATTGTGTATTAAGTCAACTAGTAAATTTATCTGTCCGTGTGCAGTATGCCAAGTATGCTCTTCAGAGCTATTTATTCTGCACTTGATATTTATATTTTCTTTAGTTTTGACCGTCTTACCTGTGCTAACTTCTAAATTTAGATAGTGTAACTTTTCAATCTTCACAAATATTGGTAAATCCCTTAAATTCAAATATTATTAACCAGGCTGCGATACCACTTTGTGGGGGTATATATTGCTATTTAAAACGTACTTGAACTTTCAAATTCGAAAATCAAATTAAAATTCACGAGTTACTATTCAAATTTGGCGGTCACTATTCAAAATATATGCTACTATTCAAATTCGGAATATGAATAGCGCACGAGAGTGACTCGAGCACGCGGTTTATTTAATATTCGAGGCAATAGTATTTGCTACTATTGGACGCTATGCGAGGAACTATGCGTGCGAATATTATATGCGTGGATGAAAGCGACGCGTGATTATTAACACGGGTGATTATTAAACGCGTGATTAATTAATCAATATGCGGATTATGTGAGCGATCAGAGTATGCGGAAATATATATGCGTGTGAATATTTCTTCTCAGGATCTTTGGCGAGGCTGGCGAGACCAAATATTCGGCCGGTCGTGTACCTTATGCTTGTGTTGATCCTACTCGGTACTCACCGTACGCATCACTAACTTGCTTTTCGTGAGGCGAAGCCTAATCCTATCCCTCTATAGCCATTTTTCATCGTGACGTAGAACGCTAAGAGATCTATCGTCTCACCAGGCAGTTCCACCCGAAGGGAACACTTCTCTGTGACTCAGAGTTCTTTCAGAGTTCCTCTAAAATGCCACACAACACGGGGCTAACATGGGAACAATACAAGAACAATACGCACAGAGGCTTCTCCTATAGGGTCCCTAGAATAGACTCAAACCTACTTGGATGGCCATAGGAAAGCAGGGATGCTCAAAGCTTCAAACTACTTCATTAAAACAAACAAGGTTACATACGGCTTTCCCTTTCGGGAAACCCCAAGCACTAGTACAAACCTTAGTTTACCTTACAAGCACGGGAAGTCGGTGACCTTCCTTATTCTCTAATTTACAAGGGTTGCTATTGTACAGGGGTAGTGGAGTGCTACTACTATTAGTTATGGTGGACTGGCTCAGAGGAGCGCTGAGGCAGTGGTCTTCATGGTGTATCCTTCGTGGTTCCTCTCTCGGAGTGCGTGTGTCTCGCATATGCCGGCTTCCTGCTTTATAGGGCAAAGGGAGCCTTCGGAGCGTCCTTGTGATTATCTTCTCGGGACAGACGGAGCGTCCTTCAGCCGAGCCGGTTGTCCTTTGAGCTTATCCGGGCGCCGAGCTGGATGAGTTATCGTCCTTCGCTGCGACGTCTTCAATTATATGACATTACTGTTGTAGGATGGCGACTTGCCACCGTCACAACTTCATCTCGGAGGGATAACGGTCACCGTTGACCGAAAGTGACTTTCTGAATATTTTATTCACCGCATATTGTGCTTTGTCTTCGGGGGCTTTAATTCAGCGAAATTATTCAGTAGGGTATGGTATGGGTCAATATATATATATATATATATATATATATATATATATATATATATATATATATATATATATATATATAGCCAGGAGCCATTCTTGCTGTGTGTAGCCGGCTGGCCGCATAGACATGAGTCAAAATGTCAATGGGTACCCGAAACCCGAGTACCCGACGGGTTTTACCCGATAAGAAGGCGGGTGTGGAACGAGTTTTCTACCCATGGGTACGTTATTGGGCAAAAACCTTTACCCATCGGGTATGGCGGGTACGGGTGTGGAATAGCAGTACCCATACCCGTATACCCGTGGGTAAAAAATACCCGTAAAAATAAATAGTCATCCTCTACAATTTAGCCCATATTAGCAAATGGCCCATGAATTTGGTCCATATAAGCATATGAGTATATATATCCCCCTCAAAATTTAGCCTCTACAAGTCAAAAAAAAAAATTAGCCTCTACAATTTAGCCCATATAAGTTGTTATGTTTAATTTGCTGGAAATTGCTATATTTAACTTGCTGCATGTTATAATTTGTATATGATTCTCGAGTGTATGGTCGGGTATGGAATACCCGTCGGGTAAGAATTACCCGTCGGGTGCGGGTATGGAATGAATTCCGCACCCGTCAGCTTTCGTGGGTAACCCGATGGAATAGTTTTGATCTGGCGGGTACGGGCATGGGTCGCCAGGACCCATCGGGTGTGTACCCGTTGCCAAGTTGAGACATGAGTTCCTCGATACTTGCAGGTCAGGTTTTCTTACTACCCCTCAGAAGTTTAGGATGTGTCTATATAGTTAGTTTTCTTAAAACACAAAAATGCAATTATATATATGGTGTTGTAACCCAGCTCTACAATCCATGGTTTTGTCGATTTGGTTATGAAAACTAGGTGCTTTGATGTAATAACGTTATATGTAGTTTTGAAAAGCATGTATCGCTAGTCTTTTCGAGTTTCAGAAACTTCACTTCTACCACCTCTTTTCTCTAAACCATGGTTTCCCACACATCTCTTGTTTTAACTACAGTTTCTTTAATTTTCTCAAAATCACAACATCCAAACACAGGGTCTGTTTAGATGACATGGTTTTTGAAAAATTTAGTATCAACAAACTATGCTTTTCTAAACCAAAGATATACAAAACCGTGGTTGTTTCGAAAAAAAAAACCAGGCCATGAGTGAAGTTTCTAGACTTTGTTTGGATGCAAAGTATTTTTAGAAGATCAGAAATGCCATGGTTTTTTTGTGAAATACTTTGGTTGTACACCATAGTATTGCTAAAACTGTTGTCCTTTTGGAGTTTTATAAACTCCACTGTAGATCTTTTGTCTCTAAACCATCGTTTTGCATTTCTGTGAGTAAAGCTGTTTTAAAACCACAATTTTTTTAATACTACAACATCCTGCTCTTTGACAACACCATGTTCTAAAAACAAGATTTGTTGTATTCAAACACCCAATAACTTTTGTAACTAGGTATTTTACAACATCATAATATTTTTTCAATACTCCAAAAGTACTTTGCATCCAAACATGCATGGCCTAAAATTGTGCCTTTGCCTGTGTCACCTGCAGCAAGAAAGAGGTTAGTACTACTACTAGTAGTAGTATTGGCCATTTTGTCCTCGGAGCAACAAAATGCTGATGGGGCGGCTGGCATCAGCAGCATGGCCTTACCAGGCTGCCCAGACAAGTGCGGCAACACCAGCGTTCCCTACCCTTTCGGCTTCAATGATGGCTGCTTCCGAGAACCCTTCGGTGTCTACTGCGAGGACGACCAGGCCGTGTATCTCCAGGATCGCAAGAGGCTTAAGGTCTTTGAGTTTAATCTATCCGAGGGCGAGATACGCATCCAGAAACGCATAGCAAATAGTTGTGATGATAGCACCCAAAGTGCCTTCCTTCCTGGTCAACCAAAGATGTTCATGCGTGGTGGCATGGAATCCAATGGCATTCCTTATGTCACAGTTTCCACTAGAAAGAACAAATTCACAGCCATCGGATGTGCTACCACAGCAATCATCCAAGACTGGAGCCAACGTAAAAATTACACCAGCGGATGTGTATCATTCTGTAATGAGGATAGCATCGAAGATAGCACGCAATGCAATGGCATGGGCTGTTGTCAGACTTCTGTTCCAGGTAATCTTTTTTTTCTTAATGTAACGAATTTTAGCTTCAGACTTCTTCAAAGAAGCATCAAACCGAACGTATTACAAAACCCACGCAGGTTTAACTTGTTGCAGGTAATCTTAGTGCTTACCAGCCCTCATTCTTGGCAATAGGCGGTGTGGATTACACCACCGTTCGAGAGTTCAGCCCATGCAGCTATGCTTTCATCGTCGAGCAGAATTGGTTCAAATTCAATGCCTCTTATGTCAAAACTAGAGAGTATGGAGAACTGTACGGGACTAAGGGGCGTGGGGTTCCTTTGGTGCTGGACTGGAGCGTCGGTGATCAAACTTGCGACGAAGCCAAAATGAACAAATCATCCTATTTATGCGCCTCCACAAACAGCGAATGCATCATTGTGCGCAATGGCGCAGGTTATCTATGCCAGTGCTCTTCAGGTTATGAGGGCAACCCCTACCTAGAAGGTGGCTGCAAAGGTCAGCATGAATTTTATTTTGAGTTCAGCATGCTTTTTTTTTATCGGCTCTCCTCTGAACTTGAATTTTTGTAAATCCTCATTACTTGTCTTTTATCCCCGTGCCATGTTTGATGGACAGACATCAATGAGTGCGATGATCCATCGCTATATCCTTGCAAAGGTGGTCATTGTCGTAACACGGTTGGAAGCTACACCTGTTCGTGCCCATCAGGAACTCAGAGCAAAGATCCAAAGAACATACCCTGCACTACAACAATAGGTATATAATTTAGTGCACCATTTTTTTGCAGAAAAAAGAAAACAAATACTCCTGCTTTGCACAAGTACTGAATTAGCGTATATAGAATAGTAACTTTTCCATGGGTTTTCTATTTAATTCTGCGGAGTAGTTACATGTGGCTGCAACTCTTAGTTTTTGGTTGTGTTTTCAAGGTTGTTTACTGGGCTCACAATTCTATATACGGACTGTATCTTGGTATATCTGATCACCGTTATTTTGGCGTTTATTTTTATGCTTGATTCAGGAGCCTTCGTTGGTTCAATAGACATGCACTAATTGTGTTACTGAAATTTTGATACTTGATTGAGGGGCATCACAATAAATTTTCCATCCTTTTTAACATATTAAAAAACCTAACAGTTTGGACAGAATAGAATAATCTACATGAACACTAGCTATAGAGAGCTATCCTGAAAAGAATTCCTTCAAAAAAAAATCCTAAAAGGATAAAGAACCCTTAAACAATATCGATTTCTATTTGTAAATGTGGACAGAAACTAAATGTTGTCATTTATTATTTTGTTTACATAGTCCATATACTTTACTGAAATTTATTGAGAGATGATAATAAAATTATCTATCAATTTTCAGGTTTAAGCATTGGCATAGGAGTTGGTAGTTGAAAGGCCCTTGTTTGGTTTTGATAATTGAGTGACAACTTTAGGTGGACTAACATGTGTGATGGTTGAGATACACAGGAGTTAGTTCACAGGTACATGTGTGTGAGCAACATATGCCATGGTGGAGATGGCTTGGAGATGTTGTGAGGCTCAACACATGAGTTGATAAAGGAGCTCATTGCAAATGAGACATGACATGGAGTCATGTGACCAAGAGGTGAAGATCAAGATGAGGCTTGGCTTGATGGACCGGTTGCAAGTGTGAAGGGCAAGTTGAGGCTGCGAAGCGAAGGACCATGCGATGGTGAAGCTTGGGCAAGACTTGGCGCCGATGGACCGACGCAACGGTGAAGAGCAAGTGAGGTCAAGATCGATGGACCAAGAGTGTCACATGATGATATGAAGTGGATCATATCATTTGATGATCGTGTCGGTGCATGTTGTTGCATTGGCACAATGGAGGAAGACGGTGGAGATGGAAATGCGCAAGGCAAAGGTATAACCTAGGGCATTTCATTTCACCGGTCTAAGGTTGAGTAGAGAAGTACTTGACCGGATTTAGGATATATGGCCGTACTATCAAGAGGGGTAATCTTGTTTGCATATCGGTCATCTAGTGCCACTTGAGCGATCTAACATTGCGATGTGCTAGGATCGAGTGGCGTGGTGAGTTGAAGAGAAAATCCTTTGAAAATGATTGTGAAAATGCTAACACACAAGCACATGGAGTTGTACACTTGGTGGTGTTGGCACATTTACAAAGGTGGCGAATGTTCGCGCTGTGGTTTGTAGGGTTGAGTTGGGCTTGGGTCCCTCTCTCCCTCCCGCCGAGCTTGCGAGGCGGGATTCGGCGCTTTCGGGAAAATTGGAGGCATATTTTCCATTGCGCCGGATGCAAATTGTTGTTGGAAACATACTATCCATGGTGATCAAGTTGGTATACTTGTTGGATAGCATGGTGGAGAAGTTGGCGTTGCGACGCGGCGACGAAAAGACGAAGGCTGCGCCTGGCAGAGGCGCCGGACGCTGGGCGGACGCGGACGGGCGGCGGACGCCGACCGAAAGCGGTTCGGCGTCTTTGCGTCCGGCCGCGCGCAGAGTTGTGCGGCTTGCGGCTCGGCGCGGAGCAGGGGTTCTGACAGAAGGCGGCGGACGCGCAGGTGCCGCGTCCGGCGCACGCCGGACTCGGAACAGAAAGTTCCAGAGCGCGGCGTTGCGAGCGGACGCGGGCGCCGGACGCGCAACGGCGCCGGACGCCGCGCCGGACGCCGACGTGGCGGCACGTGGTTGGCCGCGGCGCCAACGGTCGTCTGGGGCGCGCGCGCGGGCTGAGGCGCCGGACGCGTCCGGCGGCCTGCGGCGGACGCGTCCGGCGCATGGCTTCCGAGCAAAGGAGAAAGAGCCGTTGGGCGCCAACGGTTGTGTTTGATTCGCAGGGACATGTGGAGCGCGGAGGAGCGCCGGACGCGTCCGGCGGCTTGCTCCGGACGCGTCCGGCGAGTACTGCGTTGTTGCCCGAGGTGGGTAACGGCTAGTTGAGACCTTGGGTCTATAAATACGTGGTTTGGCCGGCTGTGGCCGGTTGCTGAGCACGCCCTGGCTATGTTGCCTTGTGTGGTGGTGCTTGGAAGCCCTCTAACTCACATATGCTTGGTAGTGACCATCCGATAGTGTGAGAAGAGCGATTCTAGTGCGAGTGCTTTGTAAGATTGCATTTGTGGCACTAGGTGGTTGTGTTGCAAGCCAGAGAGCTTGTTACTCTTGGAGGTTGCCACCTCCTAGACGGCTTGGTGGCAAGAGGCTCCGTGGTAGCACGCGTGGAGATACGGTGCTCCGGAGAAGAGATTGTGAGAGGTCGGTACTCACCTCGCGGGGATCGCGAAGAGTAGCCCTATTGGATTGCGCGTGTCATTGAGTTACCACCCTTGAGTGTGTGGGTTTGCTCGGTGCCTTGAGGGGCTCACTTGAGAGTGGTGTCTTGCGGTGCCTTGCGGGCGTGCCTTGAGGGGCAAGTGACTTGAGGGTCACACCGAAGAACCATCTAGGTGAAAAGACCGGAGGAACCACCGAAGGTGTTGGTCGACACAACAGGACATAGCTTGGGGGCAACCAAGTGAACCTGGTGAAAAATCGCCGAGTCATCTTGTGTCCACACTTCGCGGTGGTTTGCAATCTCTTTCACAAGCTTTGTATTTACTTTTCTTACATTCTTGTATAGCTTGTGTAGTTGCTCTTGTGGTTAGTTAGCTTGAGTAGCTTGTTAATCACCTTCTTGCTTGTGTAGCTAGAAGTAGAGTAAGTTGCCTTGCTTAGCTTGTGTAGTTAAGTAAGATTGAGCTCTTGGGTTTGGCTTGTGTAGCTTTGTCCATGAGCATCTAGTGAGCTTAGGTTGGCTTTGTGCTTTTGCTCATTAGAATTGTGTAGGTGCACACCCGGTTGCTAAAGTACTAGTTGCTTAGATTTGTGTGACCTTGCAAGCTAGACTTGTTTAGTGTGCACTAGCTAGATTGGCACCTTGTCTTCTTGTTTAGGATCTTTTACAAGGTGCATCTAGAGACATAGATAGAGGGGTGAAAGTCTTGGTTAGGCCGATAGATTTAATTCCGCACTTATATCGGTTAGCCAGAGCGATTAGTTTTAAAAAGGACTATTCACCCCCCTCTAGTCCGCCATCTCTACCTTACAGTAGTGCAACTAGTTTTATAATTTTGGTCCTCATTGCAATATTCCTTACTAAAAGGTTCCAGCATAGGAGGGCAAGAAAGATAAGACAGAAGTTTTTCGATCTAAAACGGGGGCAACTTTTGGAACAACTGGTATCCCAAAAGGCAGATATTGCAGAAAGGATGATCATAACAATGGATGAGCTTGAAAAGGCAACAAACAACTTTGACAAAGTTCGTGAGCATGGAGGAGGAGGGCATGGTACTGTTTATAAAGGAATTCTATCAGACCAACATGTTGTAGCCATCAAGAAGTCAAATATAGTGGTCCAAAAAGAAATAAATGAGTTCATAAATGAGGTTGCCATCCTCTCTCAAATCAATCATAAGAATATTGTAAAACTTATTGGATGTTGCCTAGAGACTGAGGTTCCGTTGTTGGTTTATGAATTTATTTCCAATAGAACCCTCTATCACCATCTTCATGCTGAGGGTGAGAGATCTCTCTCTTGGGGAAATAGGTTGAGGATTGCAGCCGAAATTGCCAATGCTCTTTCCTATCTTCACTCGTCAGTTACAGTCCCAATAGTCCATAGAGATATCAAGCCTAGTAACATACTTCTTGATGACAATCTCACATCCAAGGTATCAGATTTCGGAGCTTCAAGGTACATCCCCATTGATAAAACAGGGTTAACAACAAAGGTTCAAGGTACTATGGGATACTTGGATTCTGTGTACTTCTACAGAGGTCGTCTTAATGATAAAAGTGATGTCTATACCTTTGGTGTTATTCTGGTGGAATTGCTCACCAAGAAAAGGACATTTCCATATCTATCCTCGGAAGGTGAGGGCCTTGTTGCAGATTTTGCCAGATTATATGATCTAGGCAATCTGGTCGAAATACTAGATCCTCAAGTCATGGAAGAGGGGGGCAAAGAAGCCCAAGAGGTTGCTCAACTTGCAGCATCATGTACGAAATTAAGAGGCGAGGATCGGCCTACAATGAGAGAAGTGAACTGTTCACTGGAATGCATTTTGTCACCTGAGAAGCGTGTGGAGGATAGTATATTGGTAGCTAACGAAGGGCAAAGCACAAGGCCGGAATCCAATAAATGGCACAGCTTGTAGCATGGGCTTTTGATGCTTGTGGTGGTTCAACATAGTATAATAATAATATATAGAGAAAGTGGTCAAAATGTGTGCCGGAGAAAGTGGTGTAATAATTCATTGTTAATTTGATGTTTTTTGTTTTTTATTACCCTATGTCTTTTGAACTTAGAACTCTTAAGGATAAAGCTTGCTTTCACAGACACAATGATGTGCCTGGCAAGGGATCCAAACATAACTATTCTTTCCAGTTCATTCTCCCTCCTACCAAATACTATCCACTTGTGTATATAACCTGCTATAGGCTTCTAAACTGCCTCTTACAGGACTTCAACTATCATGTGCACAAGATAAAAAGCTTGGTCACATGAACAGGTTACGCGAGCTAGTGCTGCCGCTGCCCTGCCCACCCCATCATTGATGTCACTACTGTGTACTCCCACCGAATTACTGTAATATATCATCATCATATTAATAATTATAGAAAATGGAAAACAAGTGAAGTTTGTCATCTTTATATAGTAACAGCTTCTAGTCGTCTAGATACCACATAGGTGCAATGTAATTATACAAGCTTATGAATTGGAAGATAAAAAAGTTAATACGAGCATCTCCAACAGTTTGCCATATCCCTTTGCTATCCTTACTTTTTTAGTAAAATGAGAAAAAACCTTCTCCAACAATATCCCAACTGACTTGCCATCTTTTAGTAAGTCGGTAAAAAGCAGGGCTTTGTGCGCATATATGCGCGCGCGTATACTTGCTGCGCATCCATTCTCGCTCTGCTGCGCTTGTCTCCTGACGACGTGTGAACAGCGTCGGGACGTGCCGGCTGTCTGCACTAGCGACGCTCTGGTTCCCGTGCATCCAGACGCTCTGGTTCCCGTGCATCCAGTCTCGGTCTGTTGTGCACTGCTCTGGTGGCCTGTTGTGCACTGCTCTGGTCCCGTCCGTCTCAGCCAGAGAAGAATTCCAAGCAAAAAGTTCACGATGCCTTCCTGTATGCTACTGCTACTCATGGCTACAGTGTCGGCTTCTACAAGTTGATGGTGGACTTGTGCTAAAAAACATGCAGAGAAAATATGGGGAAAAAGTGGCCGGGGAAAAATGTGGACCTCTTTTTTAATTTTGTCATCAGGTCTAAAATACCTAGGAGTGTGTTTTTCTACTTGGCATATATTCTAGAGAGTTGTCAAATCATAAGATTTATTCGTTCCGTTAGCGGGGCTCTTCGTTCGCTTAGCGGGCCTTTTCGTTTCGTAAGCGAGATTTTTTATTTTACCAAGTTCAAATGGCAAACTGTTGGAGAGAGACCATTTTTTCACTTGCCATATATTTTAGCAAGTTGCCAAATCACGATATTTGCCAAGTAAATTTTGTCAAACTGTTGAAGATGCTCTTAGGTACCAAATATGTTCTTAACAACTAGACATTGATACTTAGTAGCATTGGCCCTGATAGGCACCCTATGGGTGCAATTTGACCCAGTCATCATTCATATCCGACCCCTACCTAATGAGACCCATCCCATGGATGCAATTTGACTCCCGCGCCCGCGAGTTCAGATGCCATCCCTATTTTGCCCAAGCAGTGGATGCATTTGCATCATGATGTTTC
Organism: Themeda triandra; assembly: GCA_018135685.1. Classification (NCBI taxonomy): domain Eukaryota; kingdom Viridiplantae; phylum Streptophyta; class Magnoliopsida; order Poales; family Poaceae; genus Themeda; species Themeda triandra. The sequence continues at coordinate 457,961 of JAENPR010000356.1, read as the reverse complement.
TACTAGATTTGAGTATTCACATAACAAAACGGGAACTGCAACAGTCATGGGATAAAAGGGAGGGTGGATCGTTTGCCATTACCTCTAGAACTGGAATAACTGCCTCTGTCGCTGAGCAGGGGCGTGCCGATGTTTCTGTTTTTTCTCATCTCGTACACACACGCGGCATCGGATTTCCTTCTCCACCGAAAGAAGACATAACAAGATTACTTTTTTACCTAATCATTTATAATATTTCATCTGGTACTGTTCCACGGCTGAGGTGAAATAAAAAGGAAAACAAGTACTTATGTATGAACCATTTATTTTATTAAAGACTGCAAATAAACTGTCAAAACTAATAACACCTAATCATGCATAATACTCATCTGCAATCTGCAACAAAAATATCCATACTGCTCCATTGCTTTTTTTTAAAAAAAAATATATCCCCGGAGTATAAATATTGTTGAAAGTTGAAACAATCTAATACTGTGGAGTATAAATCAAAAACAAATGAGTAACCCTAATAATTATTGAAACAACCAAAAAGAAGAATAAATACTCCAGAGTAAGTACAATCTAATACTCAGCTCTACTAGCATCTGTCGCACTAAAGCAACTCAAAGGTTCACATTACAAAGGTGGGTCTTACCGTACACTCTTGATACGATCAGGTCAAATACTTTGGATTTAAAATACATGTGAGCTATGAAAGCTACTTTACCGAGTTCCCCGATTCTAATTCCTAGTTTGACCTACAAACATACTTCCCTGCCAGCAAATATAAAAAATATCACTTTACCAAATGGAAGAAGGGCAAGGAACCTCTTAGTACCAAGCGGGCTACCAACTAGTTGATTTCTTTCCCAGCCATTTAAATTAAATTAGTTGATACTCCCGAATCACTTCTTTTGATCTTGTGTGATTAGACTTGCCTGAACGAAGACCAAGAATGACAAACTTTGGCGAGGCAAAGAAAGCTTTCAACGGAGCAAATCGCTAATGTGGGAAAGAGATTTAGACTTCCCATCGTTCAAAACTGGACAACGGGGTCTAAGAATTTGTCGACGAAGAAGCTTTTCAAGTAGAAGTGGGCTGGAATCAAAGTCTCAGGTAGAACTAAATGCATCCAAAGCAAGCATTTCTTGGAAACACAGGTCCTGATTCTTAAAAACAACTAAATTGTATTCAGCTGGGAAGTGCTAAATCCATCTTTCTGGGATTTGGTATGATCAGCAACGGAGCCATGCAGTTAGACCATGGACAAGGTGATACAATCTCATCCATCGTCTTGGTTTCTAAGTTAAGGATGCCAATAACAAGGCGGCAGCGCACCCTGCTTTTCCAAGACACGGACTTGGACTCATCAGTGAAATAGACATGATTTGGCTTCACCTGTGGATATTCCTCTGCGCGGAAACAAAGTGATAGATTATGCCCAAGAAACAACACATAACCATCTAGCCTATTTATTTGCACTAGTTTTCTGGATGCGATGGAAACTTTATATATTTGAAGCCCCCAAGTTCTGTTCTCAAATGTTGCTTGGTCATCACAAGCACCATCTTCATGCTCAGCTGGAGCTTCGTTTATCCAAACTTCTGATCTCCGCACTAGCAGGAAATCACCGCATGGAGCTTCAACAATGTATACCCTCTGCATCCCAAAGAACCACTGCCTGTCCATAATTATCTTTGTTACGACAACAGTACTGCTGAGATCGAAGGCTAAAATTTCACCAAGCATTGTCACTGCATATAATAGACCATCCTTATAGATGCAGTCCTCAAAATTCGAGTGTGGTGGCAGCCATGTCCACTTCTCATCCCTTAGCCTAGCAAAGGAAAGTTGCCCGAATGGATTGTGGATTAATACCACGATATAGCCTCCTGCAGATGTATCATAGAACACAAGCGCTTTATCAAAGAGGTAGTCCCGCAATGTGCTCAGAGAATGTGTTGAAGGCGGACCAATAACTGACTTTGCGGTATGCCTTGAGTAACCATACTTACAAATCAGGGCTACAGTAGCCAGGCGATTCAGGGGCGACCGAGGGGAGACCGGCGGCCCGCCGGCGATTTGGTCGGCCCCTCCCCTCCGGTGGCCCGTCGGGCGCTGGAGGAGGAGGGGGCCAGGCCTCGCCGTGCGGATGGGGTGCCCCCGAGCTCGCGACGGCGGCGGCGACGGCGACTCCGACGGGGGCGGTGGCGTGCTCGTGCCCGGCGACAAGCTTGTGGGGAAGTTTTCCTCCGAGTCGGTGCGGAAGGCGGCGGCGGTGTTCGTGCGCCCTCGTGCAGGCCCTGGAGGCGGTGTCCAAGCGACGGCGTCGAGATGGAGGCGGCGCCGGCCAGCGGGAATAAGGTACTCCGGACCTCCCTCCCTCTCGTCGTCGTCTTCGAAGTCGGCGGCGGTGGTCCAGTGAGGTTGGGGTCTAGGGTTAGGTTAGGTTTTAGGATCTGGGGGGCTCCGGCTGCTTCTTCATCTTCTTCAACGACGACGAAGTTGTTTCCGGCGATGACGGGTCAGTCTTCTCCGCTTTCTGGGAATCCCGGTCTGGCTGCTGGCCATGGCGTTGGTGGTAAGGTTTGGCGGTCTCGCCGGAGTTGGAAAGGAAGTTGCCGATACTCGTTCAACGGAAGACGCACCTCGGTGGAGTGGCTGGGGAGCTGGATTTTGCGGCGTTTGCAATGCGTACTTCCTCTTCTTCTCCGGCAATCTTGGGCGGATCCGGTGCGGCGGCGGCCAGTGGCTTGGGCGGCTCCGGTACGGCGGTGCGAAGACTGGAGAAGGCTCTGGAAGCCACTTCTTGCAGCCTGGTCCTTAGTGTACTTGTTTGTATTTTGTTTTGGTTCTCAGTGCCTTTATGTAAAAGGGGTTGTACTTTTCTTGCATTTTTAATGAAAAACCCTCCATTTCGCAAAAAAAAAAAAAAAACCATACTTACAAATCACACCTGTTTCGTCGAAAATCGGCGTCACCTGCTCAATGGTGATGACCGATGGGAGCGAGATCTGTTCACTGGTGACTGGGTTGACAAGATGCATCTCAGAACGCTCATCGGCAGTAACCAACCAACCCTGTGACGATCCAATCAGATACCTTCTGTGGATGGGCGGCTCTGGGAGAGCTAATTTGTATGCCCTGTTTTCAGCAAGGCTGTGGAGGAAAGCAACATCCTCACCGGCAGACTCATTGGTGTAGAAGAGGCTAGGTGTTTGGGGCCATTTGCACCTCCCTGAGCTGCACATGCTGGTGTATACAGAGTTCCAGAAACAGCAGACGGAGCCCGCACGCACTAAGTCAGGTGTCTCCAGAACATCGAATATATGCATCAGGATGTCCTGTGGGAGCTCTGTACAGTTTCCTGCCACAACCTCCAGGTTGAAAATTTTATCTTTCTGGACTGGAAAAAAGGCCAAGGGCCAATATGGATCACCTTCCCTCCACGATAACCAATCCGCTCAGGATCAGGTTTTGGAAGCCCCCGGACGAATTCCCTACGGAGCACGCGCGTCGCTGCCTTGTAGCAACGATCGTGCGCCGTCGGGATGCTGGCGGATCGGAGCACCGGCAGCAGCTCGGAATCGGAGAAGCCGGCGAGTTAGGGTTTCCGGGTTTGGATTGCCGGCGGCAGCAGGGTTCCAACCTAATGGCTGCAGGCTTAAGAGGGGAGCCCGGGAGGCAGGCTGGCCAAGGCGGGGCAGCGGTTGGTGGGCGGGGCGGCTGGACGCCGCTGGCAGAGGTTGCTGTGGACCGGCGGTGGGAAGGGATGGAGCGGCGGCAGAGGACATCGGAGTGGTAGGAAGAGCGGGGTGGAAGCGATGGCGGTGGGAGGTGGGCGGAGCGGCGGCCGGCGGTGGAACTGGTCGGCGGGAGCGGAGCGGGCGTCCGTGGCGCCGTCAGCCGCAAAAGAGGCGGCCCGTGGGACTGATCATCTTAACAAACCTTGCTGACTAAATTTTAACATATAACTAAATGATATCCCACATGTTTCTACAGAAATTTTAACTTTTCTAATATAAAAAATTTATGAAATCATAAATATATGACTTTGTGTTAGAGAATCATGTTGTGAAAATCATAAATATGGTGCAATCTTGAAATAAGCTTAATGGTTTAAAAAAGATTTGAGTTAAGTGAAAATTATCTTCAAATTCATAAATCATGATTCCACTTCTCCCTTGCAAATAATTAGTAAATTGGATCAAAAGTTATTATATGAAACTCTATTGTACAATCACGGTAACTCTCCACTTTCAAATGGAAGAATAAGAAATGCATTAAGATTTTAGGAGACATGGAGAAACATACTTCCCCTGTCCTAGAAAAAAGGTCGTTCTAAGTTGCCCCTATAATTTAATAATTATAGCCGGTGCATGTGTGCGAAACAACCACATTGATTTCTAAAACTTGCACCTGATGGAAACTGTGGAGGATTAGGCAAAAGCGGTGCGTGCGGTATGGCAATAGGTGCAGGATGTGCAAAAGTCTACAACGGCCTTCTTCTTGGGACATATTTTCATCTGTACAACGACTTTAATTATGGGATATAGGGAGTGTACCACTGGAGAGAACATGTCCAGAAAAAATTCAAAATTATTTACTCAAAATGATTGGGCGGCCAGCCCTTTATTCCTGGGCAATCCGGAAAAAACTAAAATTATTTCACAATTGAAAAGAACAAAAATATAAAAACAAAAGAAGAGGAAATGGTTGGGTGGCTGCATAGCCCATTGCCGCCCTCCTTCGCCGTCGCCGTCGCACCTCACCGCGGCTGCCAGAGCCCGACGGGTCATCGAGTGCGCGCCGCAGGGTGTCGTCCGAAACCTCCTACCACGGCACTTCCATTGTACAAGGACACCAACGTGGTGGCCAACATCTTGGCCAAATTTTGGACGCGGAGGTGGATTACTGGATTACAAGTTCTTCTTTGTCGTCAAGCTTGGTGGGGACTCATGCCAGAGTAGAGTGAATAGCACATTTTTATAGGAGGAAGACCCGAAATGCCAGGGTGAGTGGAGGAGCCCTTGAGGCCGTTTGCTGGAGGAGCTGAAGCCCAAGGCAGAGGATGATGACGTGGTATCAACCGCTTTCCTTCCTATCTGGTGCAATCCACCCGTGTTTCTTCTGATTCTAACGAGCCAGTAGAGGAGTAGGTAGCAAACTGCTGCAGACTACTTGGGATCTCTAGATGATATGGCTTCACAAAATTACTAGTGGGTCCCTCCTATTAGGTATAGTAGATAGTAGGTACTACAATTGTTTTCATATGGCGAAAGTAGTGCTATCCCGTCTTCAAAATTATACATACAATTCTTATTATATCTTGGGTAAAATTCTCTAAAAATTGATCAAATTTATAAAATCTTCTATTTATCTGCCCCCGTCTTATATTTACAAATCTTTAATTCATCAGCCACCACCCTATTACTTTTATCCACCTCACCATCCAGGCTCCACTTCATTGCTTCATTAGGTAGTTGTTTCCACCGCCTTCAACCATTGGTTTTGGCAACAAGATGACCCCATTGAGGAATCGGCTCAAGAATCTACTCTAGAGATGAAGGCAGAGAGATTTCAAGCATCACCCAAGCCCTCACCTTAGTAGATAGGTTGTAATTTTGTCATAATGTACAATTTGGTTATTTATTTCATGGTGTAGTAGTAGGGCTTTGGTTTGATGTCACCAAATTTGGCTAAAAAATCCATTCGGTCTGCAATCATCTACTATGAGTTCACCTTATAACTTGCTCCCAACGGTGTGCAGACTACGACATGTCACGGAACAATATTCGTAGTGCTGAAGCTATGGGACCAAGCAAACGGAGACTACGATATCGACATGTCACGGGACAATACTCTTAGCGATGAAGCTATGGGACCAAGCCAAGAGCTGAGAGAGCTGGAGAGAGGAAGAGACATATCCCATGTTGCGTGTGTGGACCCCTTACTCCAATATGTGGTTGCCACAACAAATGGTCACTCAAAAAACTAGTGAATTGTTGATGCAAAGCGTGTATCATGTCAGATTTATACATTGAGATCAGCAGACAAGATTGGTGTGTGCCAAGGTTTTAAAGAAGACAATGCCGATGTTCAAGTTAGCTGATGAACTTAAGTCTGCTCGGACCAGGTACGGTGTCGCAGATCAGATTGTTGGTGATGGACGATGACAGGCATCGCAGATCACAACTCCAACTGCTTGGGCGTCATTGGTGGCGCTCACGTAGTCACGATGTTGGCGATAGCGCTCCGTAGTCATGTAATTTGCAGCGATAGTGGGTTCTAATCTATCGGATGAGCCAAGCTGGATAGAGGGTAACCTGCCCTCTATCATCATTTGCATACTCCCTAGAAGCTGCAACCAGCATAGAGTTTGAAGAGCCATCATGATGACCTGTGACGCTACTGTATGTCACAATTGTAGATTAGACTTTTTTTTACAAGGATTGTATGTGAGACTTTGACAGAGATAGGATTGGTTCAAAAGTGAGCTTCTCTTCTCTTGTGGTTAGAAAATAAAAGTTGATTTAAGAGTCGTTATATCAAAACTTTGTAGTTTGTGAATTGCATGCCACGCACCTCACCACCCGTGAACTGCATGCCTAGTTGCCCACAGTAGTGTAGTCCAACAGGCAATAGTTGTTTTCAACCCACGGCATTTTGTGGACACCGTCATTTCTTATCTGCCATAAAGGGCCTAGAGCCACAGAGGGTAACTTGTCCTACAACCATCATAACCAAGCTCCTACATGCCAACTTGCTCTTGATCTTTTTCATGGAAATTACTTGAATGACCATAGTACGGATTATGTTATGCAATCTACATGTACTAAGCACTCTTGATCAGCCGTTAGGTGCATATCCCTAGTTCATGGTTGTTGGTCTGCATCATTCAACATTATAGATTGTGCTTGGACATCTTGATGTCGCTGAGAAAGAATACTACAAAGCACTCCACTTTGGACCACGACTCGCTGCGTCTTGTGTTCTAGAGGTATCTCTTGTTAGTTTACTGTGTGTAATCATATGCTTAGCCAACTATGAAATCACAAACCGTGGTGTTCAACACCAAGTAAGATGAGAGGAGAGAGGAAAGCGTAAGAGTGAAGACCAAGTGAATAACTGGTCACCTTTTATAGAGAAGTTGGGAGAGGAGGTTTTCATTATTTCTTCCTAGCAGGACGTGCATGTTAAAAAAACTATAAGAGCTACAAATGGGCCATAAATATTATCTTAAATCCCCACCCCCCCCCCCCCCCCCCCAAAATTTGTAAATTTGGTCTCTATAGAATACTAATGGCATATAACACCTCCATGCCCCAACAATGGCCCTTTATTCAGTTTTGATCGAAAGTATGAGACTCGCTAGATTAATCTTACTATTACTACTAATTGGAGGCTCCAACGAAGCCTCCACGTTAACTCTCACCAGATGCGCTAAGAAAAAAGATAATTGCTAGAAATTCTCACGTTAATCAGAAACATCTAGCCATTAACGCTATAGACTCCAATGATTTGTAACCATTAGATCTATTTTGTTTTCTAGAAAATTACCCACTATGTCATTATATTATATATGTAAAAAGAAAGAAAATAAATAAATAAATCCATTATTTTAAAAACAACGTACAAAGAAAGAAAGAAAGAAAGAAAAGAATGATAAATACGTTATTTTCCCTGAGCACCGTCCATTGGTTACCGGGCCCTAGGCGGTATCCTCCGCTGCCTCTACCCTATTCTGGTCCTGGCGGCGGCGCTTCTTCACCAACGAAAGGCACCCATGGGCGATGTTCCATTGAGAGAAGTGGCGGCGGCCTCGCAGCAGATCTGCATCGAAACCAGGAGCCAAGGACGATCGGCAGCTGGAGCATGGGATCAGGAAAGGACGATAGATGGCTTCATTGCGCCATCCTCCACGACGGTTGAAAAAACTAATTTGATTACTATCTTCTCCAGTGGCTTCACATCATCCACCATGATAGGTGAGAAATAATCTGATTACTATCCCCTCCAGTCTGTACAGTAGCATGCACGACGTGGGCTGTTTTCACCAAGAACTGCTGTGCGCAATAGCCAGATGATCAAGATAGTGCCAGACCGTGAGACGAAGTGTCGCGACATGAACGGGTCACACATCGCCGGCAGGCTCTGGCATGTTCGTGATATGAAGATAGGAGGCAGGACATCAGCATGGTCATCAGACATGAGCGCGAGGGCCAATGGGTACATCTACCATACGTGTATGCATCCATATTGAGGCAAGCATCTGTCTGACATGCATGCATATGCACCCACGTCTCAGTAAACCATGGTGGCCATACACATTCGTACTTGGCGAGTACATGCATGAAAGATGGCCGTAAGCACAACATAGATGTGAACATTCAGGCCACCAGTGCCACGATATTCGGCATCCATGGCATCTACATTAACACTGGCACCGGCTACACCAGCAAATTAAAGGTGAGACCATCTTGCTAGATCACCTTGAGGTCTTGTAACCCTGTTGTAACTTTTTCCATTCTTTTATTTAATAAAAAAAAAAAAAGTAGGTCGGGAATTCCCGGCCGATTCGGTCAAAAAAATTAAATTTCTCTTCTTTGATTACCAAATTTGAATATCCCATAATTATAATTTCATTTTGTTTTGTCCAAGTATTTTTAGTACAGTTTTGGTTTGGTAAAACTTTAGGTGTGTGAGATTAGACCAATGAAAGAATTGTAAATAATAAAAGCAAGAGTCGTGAATTACTTTGAACAAAAAATTCTTGATATAATCCTTATAGACAAAGACTTCCATTTTTTTGTTCACTTCAATAATAACTTCTTTAGATTATCCATGAAATTGTCAATAAACTCATGCAAAAACTCAAACCTCCACTATTATAAAAGATATCTAAAGAATCAAATAATATTTTTTTAAAAATTATCTCGATCATTACTAAAGATAATGCTTTTGCCCTAAGTTTGCATTCAAATTAACCATACTGGGCATTATGAAAGATAATATAGTGTAATATAATATATAACTATATAATTTGTACAGAATTATCCATCACAAGTGTTACAAATCTCTTAAATCTACATGTAAATACTAATATATGCAAATTAATTCAATATTCATAAGTACACTATATGCATAGAGCTATTTCAATACACACTTCTGCTAATGTTAAGTTAAAACTAAGGACGAAGCTATTTTGCACTGAGTAGACAAGGAAACATGTATACATTAGGATAATTTTTTTGCAAGTTATATTAGTACACTTGACTTAAAGTTATATTAGTTCTCATAATAATAAACATTACAAGTCATTATCTCAAACAAGTTCAAACAATTTGATGGGAACATTGTATCATATGAATATTAATAATTTGGCTCAAAAGGTTATTTATTAATAAAAGAATATTGATATAATATAATAAATTCAGCATCTTGAGTGCCAAGCTCCATGATAATACAACTATATATATGCCATTGTAATAACTAAGAGAATAGCCTATGTCCTAGAATATTCTTTAACAAAAAAAATAAAAAGGGCTTGACTAACGCACGCACGGCATGCTTTTGGCTTACCGCACGCACACCCTAAAAATAGAAAAACCCACCAAACCCATGCTTCTTTTTCCGGCGCTTGAGAGCAACGGTAAGTGCACGCTGCACGGGAGCAGCCTGTACATTTCGCGCTCTTCCACGCAAAGCAGATGTGTTCCCAGGATGCAAAAACAGTATGTACGTACAACTAATTAGCTGCTTCTTTTTTTAATCTCAATTAGCTTCTTCTCAGCACCAGCATTATACAAATGATAGAGAAAAAAGAACTATAAAACAGATCTATTCCTAGAAGCAGTTCATTTGCTTTGCATCACCTGATATCAGATTTGTTACAAAGAAGCAAATCTGACAACTGATAAAATAATTCAGTTATTTTACATAAGCAATTTAGTTATTTTGCTTAAGCAAATTAATTTGTAAAAATAGTACTAGAGTTCCTGCTGCTTGCTGCATAAGCAGATCTAATCATACATGTTTCTACTTTCTGATTAGTTGTTCCTGTATTAGCTGCTGCACATGATTACTACTATTTTGATATCATAACATGTCCATTTTGATGATTGATGGCCACACACCTACAATAAAATAGAAGTACCAAAGATAAGCACATAGATAATAGTGAGAAAATTGGGAAAAGTGACAGCCTCAAATTTTAACTACACTATCAATGTTACTAGAAACCAATTCTAGTTGTTTTGCATCACCTGAAATCAACTAGTACTGCGGTTCCTATTGCATTAGCATATCTGACATAACTGATAAGCAATTCAGTTCTTTTGCATAAGCAATTCAGTTGTTTTGTATAATCAATTCAGTTCACCAAAAAAATAGTATTGCGGTTCCTACTTGATATAATAACATGTTCTAGTTCCTCTGCATGCACATGTTACTCCTTTTTGATATAATAACATGTTCATTTTGTACCATGGACATTCTTAAGTACTTAGCACATTGTATGCATTTTTGATCAAACAATAAGTGCTTAGAAGTGGAAAACATAAACTAAATTATTTCTCGCAATTTATGTATTCTAAAAATACAATTTTATGTATTCTAAAAGGCAAATTATGTATTCTAAAAAGACAATTTATATATTCTACAAAGTGTAAGAAAATATGGATATGTCTCTCCCAAAAAATAGCACTACATGCATGTCTGTTTGGAGCTCTACTTGTTCTAGCAAACAAACATCGGGCGAAAACTATGAAAAGGACACATGCCACAAAAAAATCAAAAGTATATTGCGACTTTGCACAAGCACAACATCAAAAAGTATATAAATCTGGTGACACTTCATATGAAAATATTAATTAATCAAGACCAAAGATGAAAAGCTAGCTAAATAGAGTTCTGTTAAGCAAGTATCATTAGTTAATGAATTTTATATCATCATTAATCTAATATCATCAATTAAGCAATTTAATATCACTAGTTAATCAATTTAATATCACTAGCTAATCAATTTAATATCACAATGCGCAACCTTAACTACTAGATTCCAGCCCACAAGGTGCTGTTGCATCCCAACACAACACCATTACCACATTAATTGACCCAAACAATAACAAACCCAATCTCATGAGAGTTAGAACCAAACCTGCCTAGTGACATTGGGATCAATGAGGCACTCGGACACAAGCTAGAGTAACTTCTGCTGCGACACCCCGCCCCCGTCAGTGTTCAGTCTGACCACGTTCTTCAGCAGCAGCACATCACCTGCACACACACACACACACTGGTGGCATGAACAAACACTCATAGGTAGATCAAACGCGGCAATAGCTGATTCATTATCCAATATATATTGACTAAGTTAAGAAAGGAGCACTACGCTTTTTTATTTCGGCAAAAGGGATGGAGAAACATTTTTTTTTACCTTCTGACATTATTGAGAATCCATAGGTCGACCAAACATGTCCACATCAACTACCTGATTGAGTGAACATGTTAAAGGAATTTCTCCAAACATTGTACCTGCACAACACTAATCGCTAATCGTCAAATGCATCCAAGGCAGAGGGAGGATACAAACACCCAAAAAAAGAGGAAAAATCAGTACAGTAATAAGGCCTCTACAAAATTCCCTTCATCCCGTCTCGCCTTGGCCGCATCTTGGATGAGATCCCTGTAGTGGCCTGTACATGGATGCAGTTGTTGAAGACGACCTATAGTGGCCTATACATGAATGCAGTTTAGAACAGCTACCATCAATGCAGTCTGCCAAAAGAGAGAAAACACAGGGAGCAGAACAACAATGATGAGGATTACCCCTGACAAACCTAAGTAACTAAATGAAATAGATTAGAGGTGACCACTATTAATCTTGCATTCTCATGATGCAGAGGAGAAAAGTGAAGAGTGTGACCACTAATATATGGCTTTAGCCGGCTGTAAAAACCGAGAAGATGTATACCTGAAGAACTGAACTTCCAGTGGGCTGAGCCGACATCAGCTCGATTATAATTGGGGTACTGACAAGCATCAATTAAATACTATGCATGACAAGCATCAAGGCTCTCTCTAGATATATTATAGCATGACCAAGAGAAAAAAATATGCAGTAGGTGGCACCATAGAAATGAACATGAGTTCGGAGTACTTCCTTATTTGAAACCCAGACTATCAGACTATTTGCACATATCCATATTTTAGCATATACATACGGGCTAACAGGCACATAGGTTAACATGCTTTACTTCAACTGAGGAGCCATAAAGCTACAAATCATGTATTTTGCATTGTCATTTATGTGAAAAAGAATCAATATCCTCTATAGTTTCCCGACTCCAACCTAAAATATGCAAACTACCTTTTGTTTTGAAAAACTAGAACCAAGTATGTAGACATTAGTCCAAAAAAATAGGTAAAATCATGTTGGATGAAACACCTCATTTGGCATAAATATAGGTAAAATTAACAGGATAGACAAGCAGTTCAATACTTTCAGAAAAGTAGTTTAATAACTTCACTAAAGTGGTTCGATAATTTTAGAAAAGCAGTTCAATATAAAGTTCACTGCATCTATATTAGTACAACACATACATACATCCATGTTCTCTGTTTGTAGTCAAACAAAAAAATAACCTTATATACAGCCGAATGGCAACCCTGAAAACCTACAATCATTCCATCCTATTGTCCAAAATCACAGCAAAAGGTCATGTGGTAATATTGTGTATTAGGAACGACATCTAAATCAAATGTCACCCTTTAGCAAAGAACAACAAAACTAAACGATCCAAAAAGATAGGTGATGATTTTCATCGAACGGACTATGGAGTACTGCTTCATAAAGTTTGGTAATTGTTCTAGATAAATTCAAATAAAAATGGTCAAGCGATAACTGTGGTCCTAGGTTGGTCAGAAACAAGCCACATCCAGCAATGAATCGGAATTCATAATCAGTAAGTCTAATACACCTGATATTAATATCACAACAAAAAAGACAAATGGAATCCTGAAGCACAATGGTAGCAAGTTTCTCTCCTTTGCAGTAGATTCCAATAGCTATGCATAGCAACCCAAACAAAATGCAGAACACGAGAACAGCAACAACTTTGAGTATACAAGCAGCTGAGGTAAAATTTATCTGCATTCCATTCCCAATTCGGAGGCCAGAGCAGGGAGTGTGGTGGCACCGAACTTTTAGAAATCAACAATGACACTGAACCTCTACTTCATATATTTTTATTTGAATATGTGTGTGTTGTGTTAAACAAACCTGTATCAATGGAAATGACAGAGTGGAGAATAGGAAAAATACAAAATCAACAAACTAAAATAGCATGAATTATGGCAGAGATGTCACTTCAGATATCCAAAATGCCTAATAGTTGCCTATAGCAGAGATAACTAGTTGGGGGCAGCACAGATGAGATGCTGAAGTGAGAGATTCAATTTCAGTCAGCAACATGGAGTAAGAGCATGGAGAAAATAAAGGGGAATCGAACGGAAATAGAGAAATCACTTGCCTGTGTCCACCAGATCGGGGGATTCAACTTCATTCAATAGCGTTGGTGTTGCAGAGATTTGAAGGAGCACTAGATCGGAGGAGAGGAAGGAGGTGGGGATGCCTACAGCAGCAACATCGCACCCAGAACGCGAGGCTAGCGAGGTCCACTGCCGCCTCATGCTGGGCGCGGACAGCGTCGCGGAGCCGGAGTGCGGCCTGGACCACGTCGTGACGCCGGAGTGCATCCTGGGCCGGAGGGAGGCGGCGTGAAGGGCTGTGGCCGAAGGGGATTCGTCCTCACCGGTTCCATTGAAGGACGAGCGGATGTTGTGCGGGAACCGAGAGTGAGGGAGCAACGCCATGGGAAGTGGCGGCGGCGGCTCTATGTGCTGCTACGGCGTGGCCCCCAACCGCACGGTGGTGGAGCTCGTCGTGGTTAGGGTTAGTGGTGGAGCTCGTCGTGGCTAGTGTTGTTGCCGCAGCAATTGGCGTAGCTAGATCTGGCTGCGGGGGGAAGGAGAAGGGGTAGAGCAGAGGGAGGCGGGCACGGAAGGGGTCAGAGCCGGCGGTGGCTGGGCGGTCGGCCGGCGGTGGCTGGGCGGTCGGCCGGAGGCGGCGAGGTGAAAGCCGTCAGGCCACTCGAGGAACGTGCGCGTCGCGTGCGAGGGGGAATGGAGATGGAGACGATAGGATGGAATGGAAGACCACCACTAGGTGCGGGGGCACGTGGGTTTGTCTGATACGTGCGTGGGATGCGACAAACGCACGCAAGCCGAAACAAAGTCATTACCAAATAAAAAAGGAAAATTTGAATAAGTGTCACAATAAGCATTTGGAATTTCAAATATACATGAGATCAAAAAGCCGAAAGTTAATATCGATTTTTATGATATCACATCAAGTGATAAGAGTTCATGTTTTTTAATTTTATGTTTGAACTAAACACATATATTGATAAAACAAAAAATATTAATGCTAGAAATTATTACTCAAGAGACTACGAAAAACAAAAAAAAAAAAGATCCTAAAATTGTTACAAAAACTTAAGATACTTTGTCATCAAATTGGTTTACATAATTAGCATTGCAAAAAATATTAATTGTTTAGATTTAATAAGATCAAAATTGTCAAAAAATAATCAAAATTTAGGTTCATGTCATCATATACTACAACTAATGTCATCATAGTTTATAAATATGATTCAAATAAATAGATATTGGACATAAAGAAAGGTGTTGTGTAAAGAAAAATAAAATGTTGGATATGAGTGAAAATTATGTAAAAATCAATTATTGTTATATTATCAAAACTGAATATAAACTATATTTGTTATTAACATTAGTCAATAGAAAATATTTAATATAAGTAATTTTTATTAGTTAGTGTCTACTAAAATTCTAACCCGTGCGAGAGCACGGGTTGATGAACTAGTACAACTAATTGTGGCCCAATTACAACTCAATTCTAACACACAACTCTTGTCTATACAGAGATATTCTATGCATGATTTTATCTTTAGCTAGTTTTTGTGTCAATCTTCTACTAATTGTGACTCTGTCTTTGGCAGAAGGCAGATTGCTTCTTTCTATGTTCTTGAGCCCTTGATACCTTCATTTTTTGAGGCGAGCAATATTGACCACCTCAGCAAATAAAAATATCTGCCTCAATAAAAGATTTTGCGAGACGATTACTTGTGATTGCCTCTATTAATAAAAATGTTCGCCTCTGAAAATACTCAAACATTTTGCGAGGTGAATGGATCATAGTGTGAATAACAAGAAGAATTACACTTGAATCTAGAAATGCCAATTAAATAAATCAAAATTAGGATTAAATACTTTACGATGTATTACAAATCTTATATGTACAATATATATCTATAAATCTGATAGGATCTTAATACGATCATTTGACCTATGGTCCGAATGATACGGTCAGAGAAAAATGATTCTACTTAGAATCCTTATCCTTACAAACCCTGCTCGATCACTACTATAATATGACAACTTGCTTCGACGCAGGGAAATTATCACCGTTTGCAAAATTATGGAATTCTAGTTATATTTTTAGTAAAACCATCTAAAATTTGACCAAATTTCTGAAAAATAACCTGAATATTCTTTGACTAGGAAAGATAAAAACACACATATAAAAAAAGGCAGATTTGGTGGCCACACCAATCTGTCAGTTCCTACAAACGAGCAACGCAAAAGAAAAACATCCAAAACCCATTACAACAACATCCAATACGAGAATTATACTTTAGTTCAAAACTTCAAATAAATGTCTTGCCCGTTTTTAGAATCCAGTACTTAGAAAATCTGACAGATAAAAGTAAATAACCAAATCCAATACTTATTCCGTCATATGAGTGCATTATGAAATTATTATACTTAATAAATACTATAAATATTTATAACTTCATAAATTTGCCCAAATTCAAGATAGTTTGACTCAGTACTATCCTATAATTGCATTTTTTGCAATGGTCATACACATCAACAATATATACACATATGTATAGATTTCAGATAGATGTTACTAATTGCGCAATGTTAGATCCTTGAGGTAGTAGAAATAAAGCTGCTGGACGGGGGCAATGCCGACCGTACCGGACCGGATCTACATGGAGTGTGTAATGTAGCCATGGAATGGAAACGTCGCCTCGTGGGGCCGGCAGGCGAGCGATCGAGCTACTAGCTTGCTACTAGGCAGCGTTGCCGAGGTTCTCGAAGCTCCAATCCCGGCGCATGCCGACGCTGCGCCGGAGCCGCGGGCCCTGGATGAGCTGCGACACCTTCAGCTCATCCACCGTCGACTTGCACTTGCGCACCATCTTCTTGTTACTCCTGACGCTGCTTCCGCTGCTGCTGTTGCTGTCGCTCCTCATCGTGGTCGCGGCGGCCGTGTCGTCGTCGTCCTCCTTGTCGTCCTTGCCGTTATTCGAATCATCCTCATCCTCTGCCTCTTCGTCGTCGACGGTTGCTAGCGTCCGCAGTGGCGCGTACCGCGGCTGCCCCAGGCCGTCGGAAGCCACGCCACGCTGCAGCGCCGTGCAGCAGGTGGCCGTCTGTGGCTGCGGGACATCGTAGGGGTCGTCCACCGCGTCGTCTCCGGCGACGACAGCGGCCCCGCGCCGGGGCACTTGCAGGCTGGTCAGGTGCGACGGTAGGTTGCTCTTGCTCATTCTTCGACGATCTTATTGGATAATCAATAATCTCCTTATTGTTTCACTGCTCTCTCCGATGTTTTAACCAATAAGCAATGGCACCAGAAAATCAAACAGAGGCCAGGCTAATTTTGGATCAACTCCTTTGATTGGCATCCCACCAAAAGTGCTAGATCTTAAACAGACATCCTTAAAAATAGCTAGGTGCTCTGTTTTCAATGCAATACAGGTGATACGTGCTGTGAAAAAAAAAACCCAAAGTATAAATAAAACTTGACCCATTTTTTAAACGTGCAATGGCTTTCGCACTTTTGTCATACATATACCTACAGTAGCTTCATTCCACTAACTCCTAAATAGACACCTTTAGTGCAACTTCTAGCTAAGTTCAATGACCGACAGCGTGCATGATTTTTACTCTATAAGATATATGTCTTATGCAAATCATAATTTCAGTAGTATGGACATCTTCTTTTCTCTCAGTTCATCATCTCTAGCATTAAAACAAGACATATATGGCATTCAGGTAAGTAGCAACCAAGCAGAATGATTAAGCAACTAAAACATTGCAAGCAACAAATGTATTATTTAAGATTTCTATTGTCAGCAATTGAGCATCATTTCTTCTTTTTCTTTTTCTTTTTAAAATGGCAACTAAGCATCACACTCCTGCACTAACCAAGCAAATAAGACACAAATAATGTAAGCAGCTGCTCAGCATAATGTGACAACTTTGCAATTTACACGCCACATGCTGCTAGTTCGCACCGTCCCATAAAGTGATCTGCACTTGTTCATAGAGATCTTACCGTGCTAAAAAACATAGAAGAAATGTTTGCAATTGGCACATGAATACTCCGAGGTACAAACTCATCACAAGATATATATGGTCCCCTCAAAAAAAAAAAGATACATGGAAGTTTACAAATACAAATGATAGATTGCGCACATCTTTTGAAGTCGACCACTTTTGTTTGCTAATTACTCTCCCAGTGCAAAGGCAGAGGCATCGAAGGTGTCGGAGAGGCCAGTGCCGGTCTTGAAGGTAACCTTCTCCGGCGAGGCCTCGGGAACATATACCTCGACGACGCTGAGCCATAGCATCAGCTCTTTTGTCTTGACGCCGGTGATCTTCCTCAGCTTGCCCTGCTCAGCAAACGCCGTCACCTCGGCGGCATACGACACGGTCTGCTTGATCTTCTTGAAGGTGTGCTCCACCTTCTTCTTCCCCTGCACCAGCCACATGAACCCTGTCTCGCGGTTGTACCCGAACTCCTGTGTCCTCAAGAGGCAGGAAGCCTTTGGGGAGGCCGAGCTCCTCCAGCAGCTCGATTGACTTCTTCCTGCAGATGGCGTCTGCTCCGGTGACGACCTCAGCACCGGCACGGTGGCTCTGGATGGCCTGGGATGCCATGATCGTTCACTAGCTATCTCCTGTGTACACAACGAGCTGTGTGAGCAAGAGTCGGTGGAAGTAGCTGATGCTGCTTTAGGAGGCGATGGAATGTTTGTGTAATGGGAGAAGGAGATGCAAAACATTTATATAGGTACAACTTCTACAGAGATGCAATGCAGGGCGGGCAGTCTTATTTGACTTCGTTGGCAGAGGGAGTCAAATTTGGCGAAGTCAACATTGCCACCCCTGAATTTCTATTGTGACAAACTAAGTCAACATTGCCGCCCCTGAATTTTGGATTTATGCTATGCCCTGTTTCCCTTCTCATTTAAGAAAATCTTGTATGAAAAGGAAGAAGCGGGAACAAAAGCAGTTCAGATGAAGTTTATTTTTTAAGTTCTGTGAACCCTCGAAAACATGTGGAAGAAAAACAAATATGCCCTGCAACATGTGGTTCTGCACTTCCAATGAACCTGTGTTTTCTCTGTTTCTAGTCTTGATCAAGTTAAGGAGAAACTTGGCCAAACATTACTTGAGCTTTCGCACAACAAAAGGCACACGCTGCACCACCTTTTCCATAAGAGTACTTGAGTGCAGGTAGCCTGCTGCAATATGGTATATGGAGAGGGTACTGTCAGCTACGTTAGGAAAACTTGCTACTTGCCACAACCCACGACGAACATATCCATGTATTTTTCTGTAAATTTGATTGAAGTTATAGAAGTTTCACTTAGAATAATGCTAAAGTGACCTATCATTTGGATGGGAGAGGTTTCTTGACAACTTTGGCTAAATAGCGGCACTAGAACTACTACAGTGCAGACTACAGAGGCCTCGAGATTTCAAGCTGTATTTATAATGGACGGTTCAGGCTAAGCAACTGATGTTCTTTGACAGTAACAGAATTGAAGCAATCTTTAAGCGTATATGTATCATCTGAGAAAGCACTGATTTTTATTTTTTTTTTATTTTTTGAGCTACCATATCCCAACTCGGTGAAAATTGCAGAAATACAGAAGACAGGAGTTATGCTTGAGATAGCCTCTTAATATCATTTCTAATGGATAGGAATAGAAACTTTGGTAAACAATTATCCTCCAATAATTTTTTAATTAGCTCTTCAATAATATTGTCATACTCTTACATCCTTCTTGATCGATAGGAATAGAGGTATTGGTGAAAAATACTCTTCAACACCTTCTCTAATTGCATATCTAAATATTATTATTCCTTTATTCTTATTTTCTCAGTAGCCAAAAATAGATAGTAGAGATTACTTTTTAGAATGTGCACAAGATATGGAGAAATTGTTGAAAGGTGAAAAGATATATAGAGAATCTTTAATCAACAAGCTAAAATAGCTTTCCAAATGATGATTCGGAAAGTGAGGTTAAAAAACTCTTGAAGATGCTCTAAATGTAAATGAAGGTTTGAAAAGTGAGTTTAAAAAGACACGTTTTTAGAATTATGTTTAAAAAAGACACTTGGAGATGCTCTAAATGATGATTAGAGAGTTAATTTAAAAAGAAAACTCTTGGAGATGCTCTTAAAACAAGAAATTAAAGATGTTTTTCTTTTGTGACTAAGAAATTAAAGAGGTGGGAAACATAATAGCAGCTTCATCCGACCGAAACTGCTAGTAGCTCCGAAATATAGCACCCTTTAAAATAGCTACCCCTCGGTCTCAAATTGTAAGCCAATCCAATAATCTCAAGTTTGACCAAGATTATATAGAGAATTATAAATATTTTTCATATCAGTTAAGTAAACTATGAAAATATAGTTAACAAACAACCCAATGATACTTAGTTGACATTCTAAATGTTGTTATCTTATCGTATAAATTTAGTCAAAGTTACGATGCTTTGACTCTCCAAGTCTTGGAATGACTTATACAATTTGAGATGGAGGGAGTAGTTATATAAAGTTTTCAAATTAATGCAGGCGTCATTGCTTGCTAAGGAAAAAAACTAAATAGAATTAGCCCATATATTCACAAAGAAAAGCACAATAGCCTAGATTTGCAATTAATTATTAAAAACATTATTTTAAAAATTTCCTCGTTCCTCGCTTCTTCAGCGTGACAGCGTCCATCGAGGCCGTACATCATATCAGACTGGGCGTCCCGCGCTCGCGCCGGCGCCGCCGCTGCCTCCGTCGCCGCTATTCCGCCTGACCTGCCGCCGCCACCCAGCCTGGTGCCCGCCCTCCGAGCTAGGCTTCGGTGGCCGGTGGCCGCATCCAAATTCCACCTCCCTAGACAAGCCTACCAATCAGTCGAGCAGCGCGCGACGCGAGGAGCGACGGCGAGGAGCTGTCTTGTCCATTGGGGCTGTGCGCGAAGCGAGCCTAAACGCAGCGGCGGCGTCAAGCGGCGCAGGACACCGGCGGGCAGCGAGCAGGGGCGAGGCGCTGGCAGGTAATGCCCGTCCTCTCCCCAAGTATACAGCCGCCGTCATGGCCGTCGCGGTCGACGTCCCCGCCTGCATCCAGCTCCTCCGCTCCTGCAGCACGGCCGCGGGCCGGCAGCTCCACCAGCTCCTCCTCAAGTCCGGCCACGTCCCCTCCTCGCTCCCGCCCACCAACTCCGTCCTCCTCATGTACGCGCGCGGCTCCCCGCTCCACTCCGGGGACGCCCGCCGCCTGTTCGACGAGATGCCCACAAGGAACTGCTTCTCCTACAACTCGCTCATCACCGCGCTCTTCAGGTCCGGGGACCACCGCGCGGCGCTCCGCGTGTTCCGCGCCATGCCGGACCGGAACACCTTCTCCTGGAACGCGGTGGTGGCTGGCCTCGCTGGTGCGGGGGATCTTGACGCTGCGCGCGAGTTGCTGGAAGAAATGCCCGTGAAGGATGCTGTGGCTTGTCACGCGATTTTGAATAGGTTTGTCCGCTGTAGCCGAGTGGATGAGGCGTTTGCTCTGCTCAAGAGGATAGGTTCGCGGTGTGGTCCTGATGTGATCCCGCCATGGAATGACCCCTTCGTGCTTACCACAGTGGTTGGCGCCTGTGCTGATCGGAGGAAGTATGAGATTGGGAGGCAAGTCCATGCCCGGTTGGTGGTTGCCAAGACAGAAATCGATTCGGTATTGGCTTGCGCATTGATTGACATGTATTGCAAGTGTGGGGATTTGGACTCCGCTCACCAAGTTCTTGATAGATTAAAACATGTCGATGAGATTTCACTGTCTGCACTGGTCTATGGCTATGCATCTCATGGACAGTTGCACAAGGCGTTATGCCTTTTTGACAAGGTGGAGAACCCCAGCATTGCTCTATGGAATTCTCTTATCAGTGGCTGTGTCCCTGCCTATCATGGAGATAGTGCTTTTGTTTTATTTGTCAGGATGTTGCGGTCAGACATGTTGCCTAATTCTTCAATTTGTGCCATTGTTTTGAATATGTGTGGCTTTTTAGGCATGCTGAAGCCTGGCCAGCAGACACATGCTTGTGCTTTAAAGACTGGGGCTGTCAGTGACTTGATAGCAGCAAGTGCTCTCATTGACTTCTACTCGAAATGCAGCCTCTGGGCAGATGCCTGCCAAGCTTTCGGTGAACTTAGGCATCATGACACCATTGTGCTCAACTCGATGATCACTGTATACTCAAACTGTGGCCAAACAGATGAGGCTAGAAGAGTGTTTGATATGATCCCGAGCAAGAGTGTCATCTCATGGAATTCTATGATTGTTGGGTTCAGCCAAAACGGGCATGCTCTTGATGCAATGGAGTTGTTCTGTGAGATGCATCGGCTTGGTTTGCAGCTTGACAGTGTAGCTATATCCAGTGTTCTGAGTGCATCAAGCAGCATGTGCTCTATAAGTTTTGGGGAGCAGATTTTTTGTCTTGCTATTGCAGTTGGCCTGCAGTCTGACCATATTGTAACGTCCTCACTCATTGACCTTTACTGCAAATGTGGCAACTTGACCAATGGATGCAGGATCTTCAATGGAATTGATAATCCTGATGAAGTCTTGTGGAACTCAATGCTTATAGGTTATGCTTCTAATGGCTATGGACTTGAGGCACTGAAACTTCTAGATTTAATGCAAAGTAGGGGTCTGAAGCCAAGTGAACGGACATTTGTTGGTGTCCTTTCTGCATGCTGCCATTCTGGGCTTGTGGAAGAGGGACTCAGATGGTTTTACAAGATGAAGAAAGATTTTGGTGTGAGTCCATCAGCTGAGCATTATGCGTGTGTGACTGATCTGTTGGTCCGAGCAGGTCGACTGGATGAAGCGGTTGAGTTCATAGAGAACATGCCTTTCAAAGCTGATGCAATTAGTTGGACTTCTATTATTGGAGGATGCAAAGCCCAGGGCAATGAGGCTCTGTTGCACAAGGTTGCAAACAAACTGATGGAAACAGAAGTGTCACCGCATTCTAGTTTGTATGTGCAGCTGTCAAGCACACTCGCAGCTCTTGGGGATTGGGACAAATCAGCAGAGATTAGGAGTATGATGCATAACAGAAGAATTTCGAAGAACGCTGGCTGCAGTTGGATTGACAGCGCATAGAGGAAATTGCCAGTATCACCTCCCACAGGCATCTCGGTCCCTTTCCCCTGGGCCCTTCCCTATTGGCTTTGGTTTCTTCGATTTGTTCTTCGGCTAATCAGGAAGTGGTAACAAATAACGATCCTGCTTTATGTACTTTTGATCATAGCTTTCTATCTGACCTTTTGCTTCTTTTTTCATTTTGTTATGTTGCAGTGACATATGAGTTACTAAATTACCCCTCCCCCTGATCTCACCCTCCGTTACTGATCTGGTCTAGTCTATGGTGTCTCTATGGAGGCTGGGGGCAGAGGTGCGGACAAGAAATATCTTACTGAATACTGATCAGAGAGACTTGTTCCAACAAGACTTAGACTATACTTGTTCCAACAAGACTTAGACTAGATCAGATCGGAATTCTCTTTCTCCAGAGTAGTGAGTGCCCTGAAGAATCACTGAGGATTTAGGCAAGAATGGCATTTTAAGAGTTACATGATGGTGTGAATTAATACAGGCGCTTGTTTCTTGCATTGATTTTGTGAACTGCTGTGCTCCAAATGCGTAAATTTTCTGAGATTTGTTCATTGCTTAGTTGAACTATATGAGGTAGTTTCTTGGGTGAGGACTCCTGAAGCATGCACAGGTTAATATAAGCAGAATCATGCACATATTGATTTATCTGTGAAATGTTGTATTTTGGTGTAATAGTGTTAAAGCTTCTCTTTGTATGTGCAGGGCAATGATTTTCTGCACAACATCTTTGACATCAGGTAAGCTTTCACCTCTTGCACGGCCTTGCCTTCTGCATATAATTTGTCTAATTCTATTCAGAGATTAGTTTGTATGGTAGTGTTATTCCACAACTTGAGGACTATTGAACCAAAAAGATCAGGATTACTGTCACTTAGGTAGCCATCTTCCGTAATGATCATCAATAACAATTAGGTCCTGCATGGCTGCGCTGTGCTCCCAGGTGCTTTGGCTGCGGCTCCCAATCACTATCGAGCATTGTTCAGTACTGTAGTGTACTGTAGCAGTGAAAAAAAACGGCTCTGGCAAAAAAATGGAACTGTGAATGGGAGGAGCTGTATATTTGGGGCTTCTCCCGGCTCTGTTACAGTAGTGCTGCAGTGTCAGAGTTGGAGACTGGAGGAGCTCCTCCAAACAGGCATCTACTTTTGACATTGAGTGATTTTCAGTTTTATGTTCGGTAATCTGGGTTAGCTGCACCCTAGGTGTAGAATAGTATATTTGAGAATTACTGTTGAAACATATTTTTTTTTGAAGTATTATCAGGACTGAGCATTGTTGGATTTGATATCCTCTTTTCCTTATTTTGTAATATAAGTTGTGCTGCCATGAAAAAACAATCACCAGCTTTGGACATATTATATTGTATCATTTCTAAGTTGATCCAACCAATCACCAGTACTCGTATTTTGTTTAGATAGCTATCTAGACATGGTCAGAACTTTAAAAGAATTCTTTTGCATTCAGAAAATCTGTAGATCTGAAGAAAAGTAACCAAGAGCTCTGAAGTTGCACAAAGAACGTGGTCTTGCCCAGGAAAGCTGTACTTTGAAGATCACTCTTTTCATTTTGGTGGGCCTAGCAATTGCTAACTATGGATGTTCTCCATCATTTTTCTGTTGGTCTTTTAGCTGGAACATAGTAGTTCGACAAGGATCGGAAATTATGCTATGCTACATCTTGTACTACCATAATGACGGTGAAATTAGACTATTAACTTCCAAAATTATTTCTGCAATCTGCATAGGAGAGGAAACAGAATATCTTACGAGCAACAGATAGAAGCGTACCAGATAGTGGCCAATATGGCAATATTGATGCTATGGCTATGATGAAGCTTATTGCTGGGTACTGATGGATATCAAAATACAACTTCATGCCAGAACACTTGTATAGTGTCATGTTTGATATTGTACAGGGTCATATGCCCTGTCTAGTATGAACTATTTCTTATGGGTGTGCAAAGGGGGCTCTTGTGTTTACTCAATCACAGTTCTACAATTCTATTCGGCTCAGGGATGCTTCAGAAGAGTTGTTTTGTGGATAACTATAGGTCTCGGTCCACTCTGCAGGAGAGTTGTTCTGTGAACAATTCAGCCATTTATGTCAACGTGATTCCAAGGTTTTTGTTCAGGATCAAGCAAACAGACAAGTATGCCCGCCGTTTTCATGTTCTAGAACTCAAAGCTTTTTAAGAGGTGCCTGATGTTTTTACATGGAGGCACGGAGCATATACTACGACATATATTGGGGTTGCTGTTTGTATTAGAAATTGCCTGACTCTTGCTGTTTGTATTAGAAATTGCCTGGCTCAGGTAATTGATCCCAGACGTACGATTTGTTCTGTCTGCGTCCCGCATTGCTACCTGGGGAAATGCGGCAATGGCTTCCCCCTTCCCCCTTCATGTATCGCGTATTCGTGTCACGTTCTCGGGAAATGCTTCGCGTCGAAGTGTGTTATGTGTACGGTATAGCACAACGACTGGCTAGTGTGAGTGGCCTTGGTGCCATGTGCATGTGAATCGCCTTGCGGCAGAAACAGAAATCGCAGCTCCCGATCGAGACAGTGACAGTAACGAGCAAAAGAGAAAGACCGCGTGAGTCGACGACGCGCATTGGAGTAGATGCAGATGCATAGCAGGATAGGAGGATGCGGCGTGCTCGTCTGAATTTTTTCGACGTCTAGCACTCTAGCTAGATGAGCCAATGCAACCAAGCTTACAAACGACTATGAACTACTAGCAGCTATACTAACAGGTGTCATTCTTGTGCAACGGCCGATCGATCCGAGCAACCTGGATGGGCGACGGTGGAGCAACCTGCAGCGACGGCATCTTGTGATCTCGCTCAGCGGAGGGAGACGGCGCCGTGGGCACTGCCGTGGCAGGTGATCAGCATCTGGAGGACATCGGATGCGTGGAGGGAGGTGGAGACTCCCAGCAGCAGGGGACCGAAGACGGCGATCGGCGGCCACGGCGGCACCAGCAGGCCCATCGTGCCCACGAGCATCTGCGCCGTGGCGGCCAGGAGCAGGTGCTCCGACGCGGTGCGCAGGCTCGCCACCTCAGCGTCGGTCCGCACGCAGGCCTTCGTCCCCTGCAGTCGCCACAAACATCAGATCGATCAGTTACACACCACACCGCCCTTGAATTGGAGAGATTTCTCAAGACGTTTAATTCAGAATGCAGAAATTTCGAAATATAGTGGAGCAAGATTATTGCCGTGCGTTCTGCGTTGGATCACTCAAAAGGTAGCGAACGAGTTCAGCAGTAAAAGATGACTTGACAAGCGAGGGGGGCGAACGTACGGTCAGGGGGATGATCATCATGGCGACGATGGCGAGCGAGGCCGCGGCGCATCCGAGCAGGGCCGCCGCCAACGCCAGGCGCGCGCTCAGCCGGGTCCACGCGGGCGGCGGTGCCCGTCCCCGTGCCGCTGCTGCCCCCGCCCACGTCACGCGCGCGCTCACCCGTGTAGTCCGCAGCGTTGACGGCCGCCGCCGTGCCCCTGCCGCCGCTCCCGCTGGCGGTGCTGCCGGCGCGGCGGCCTCCAGCTCCACCTCCACGGGCACCCGCACCACCACCGCCCCTGCTGGCGGACCTGAGTAGCGAGTAGTAGCAGCAAGTTAAAGCAACGATTAACAAGGGTAAGGGTGGTAGTTCGTCGATGATCACGGATGGAGAGGTGAGATGGAAATCACTGCACATTCACACGAACCTCCAGCACTGCTCCCAGCACCAAGATGATCACCCATCTCGGTCGTCGTCAGAACTAACTCCCTCCCTCTCCACTGCCCAAACTGATCGACTACAGGTCTCGCGTACCGTGGAAGTGGAACTAGCTAGCTGCACTGCCTCGTGATCTCGCGTCTGCCAGTGCCAGGGCAATGGAATGGGGGATGGCCGAGCGAAAGCGATCGTATATATAGGGTGTGTTTGGTTACCTGGGTAGAATCTAGCCTGGCTAGGATTTGGGCCAGGCCAGAGTTGGCCACGCTTTGTGTAGCCAATTCATGTTTGGGTGGGCTTGTTTGGTTCTTTGGCTAAGTCTGGCCTGGCTTCAGTAAGATTTTGTTTGGTTCCCTGGGTTGTGGCGTGGCTAGCCCAACTTAGCCAGGTTGGGCCTTGTTTGGTTGCCTGGTCCAGCCCTGTTTGCTTCACCGGTGCTCATTTGTGGTGAGCTTACCACTCCACCGCCGCCACCCCTGTATAAAAGGCCGCCCCGCCGCCGCTGAGTCGCTCACCCTCACTCTCACTCGCTCACCGCTCTCTGTCTCCTCCCATTCTCGTCTTCTCCGTCGAGTCCCCTTCCTCTCCCTCACCTCGTCGGCGTCGCCTTCCCTCCCCGCCGGCCATGAGCGACGCGGCTTCCGCTCAGCGCGCGATGAACGCGGCGCTGAATCGCTGCATCGGCGCTCAGGGATGCCAGTGCAACTCGGAGCCGTCTTCTTCTTCTCGCCATTCGTCGCCGTCTCGCAGCCGCTCGACTACCCTTCGCGGTGCCGGAAGCGGCGAGTCCGGTGACTCCTTCGACAGCGGCCACTCGGCCGATTCCGAGGTAAGATGGAACCCCACCCCTCCTCCTTTTAGGGTTTCGTTGTTGTCCATCCCTTTAGGGGATTTTTTCTTGAACCGATTGAATGCTTCATGGATGGTGTCCATTGGTCCAGATTGCTTCGATTCGTTGATTAGGCTAGGGTTTCACTGTTTGGTTTCATTAAGGCAGGCAAGATTGGATAGATTAGGGATGTTTGGCATGGGGATGTTTGGATAGATTAAAGCATGGGGATGTTGGTTTCTGAAATTTTCCCCTAAACCGATGCATGGCGGCCTTGTTCTGAAATTTTCCCCTGAAATGTTGTAGGGTCACAGCGATTCTTCGCTTCCTCATGCCTTTCCAGAGCAGGAATGGTCTGGCCTGGGTACTGTTAGGGTTGAGACTTGCCACCATGGCCGCCATGCAGTTCTGAATAAATGTTGGGGTGGCAAGAACACTGCAAGACGCTTCTTGGCATGTCCTGTTCAGGTAAGCAATGTACTGTTGTTGTCATTCATGATTCCAGGTTCAAAATGTTTTCTTTTTTCCTGATTGCTTGTTCATGGATGAGTTAGGATGAGGGTCATAGGTGCGACTACAGGGAGTGGCTCGATGAGGCTTGGCCGGAGCGTGCCCAGGCTGCTTTCAAAAGCATGTGGAAAGAGCTGAAGGTGTGGAAGGGCCTTGAGGCTTTTTCTCATGAGTCAATGATGGAGGCAATGCAGCAGAAGGAGGACGCCGAGAAGCAGAAGACACTGATGCAGGAAGAGGTTGATCGCACCAAGAGGGTTGCGGAGGAGGTTTGTGGTCGATATCAGCGTCGTGCGGCGTACGCGACTGTTGACAAGAGCAAGCTCATGTACCTTGTGTACTGCCTGCTCGGAGTGGTCGCTCTCCAGCTTACACTGATCTTCGCCATGCTCCACAAGTGAAGCTGCACCTACTGCACCGTCGTCTTCAGTCACTGATGAAGACTAGGACATGCATGGAGGTGCCATTTTGGTAGTAACTGGGTCACTTTAGACTAAGTAATGTAGATGGTTGTTGTCTAAGTAGTTCTGAAGGTGCTGGGTAATGCAGGCTAAGTAGTAGTGCTGATGGTTAGGCTTGTTGGTGAACAATGCTTCGAACAATCCTTGCTGGATGATGACTGCCAAGTGTTGGCGATTTTGGGTTGCCCATCTGTTTGGTGCAACATTGTGTATAAAGCTACCTCTTTGTTAATGCTTTGTTGAAATGTCCATGTGCTGATGCTATCTCTTGTTCTGTTGCTATCTTTGTAGTAATGTTTATGTTTTGTTGAACAATGCAATCTATTGTTCTGTTCTTAAGAAGCAATGGTACTGCTTATTTGTTGACTGCAGTTTGCCCAAGTATTTCCCAAGTTGTAAGCCAAATCACCAACTTGAACTCAATGTTTAAGTCCTCCAATTGCATTAGCACATATTAAAATAGTCTTACATGCCACTTTGTCTAACAATGTCAAATGAAAGAGTAGTACAACTCCATTAGCTCCTTAATTAGGACTATTACATCAGTACTTCTAAATTACAAAGAACTGGACAACCACGAGGACTACCAGTGCAGCAATGATGAAGTCCTTCTTGTTAATGGCATGCCCAAGTTTGTCTTCAATTCCAGCTCCTGCCTTCTTCTCCTGTTCTTCGACAGCATATGCCACTGCTTCCTTCACCATCTTGGCCTTCTCCTTGTATTTCTGGTACTTCTCAAAGGCTTCAACAGCTTCATCAAAGGTTGCATAGCCTTGATACAAGTTTCCTTTGTACTTGCTTATCTGGAGGTTGCATTCAGGCCAAGAGGCGTACACACCTGGTGTGAACCCTTCGAACACAGCATAGGCATGGAACTTCATCTACAATGTCCAGAAACCATTGAAGAGTATTAACAGTACAGCAATGTACATTTCCCCAAAACTGATAGATTGTATCACAAGCATCTAATGGATACTCAGCAACTCAAAAGCTTAGTAACACAAACAGAGATTGGATGAAGGCAAATTAGTTCATAACTTCAAACACAGATTAGCTGAATGATGCAAGCTGTTTAAAGTTGACAACACCAGATTGAACCAGCAAGCTATGATAGGCAACTAAGTCCTAGTTGACATCTATCCTAACCTCCCCAGAAAGTGATGAAGCAACTACCATCTAGTTGTCCCATCTTATTTATATTACAACAAGCCTAAGTTACATCCTGTTTGAGGATAATCAAAATTGGTCAATCTGTTTCAATCATGTGTTATCCCAAAGTGCAGCCACACCACCTCTTCTTCTCACTTGATCTGCATCACTGGAAGGCCATCTTGGCCCTCATCTTTGCCAGGTGATGAGCAAGCCAAAGGGCCTTGTCTTCAGGCTTCATCCCAACAAACACCAGTGCAGTCCCCTTGTTCTCCATCAGGTAGTCGAGGCAGCTCATCAGATCAGTCCTTGCAAAGCCTGGAACATCCATAACAGCTTCATAAATCCCTGGTGCAGCCTCATTGTTATTCCCCTCCTTCAGTGCAACACCAACCTCCTTGACAGCTTCTGTCATTCCGGTAAAGACTGCAACATCATCTTCAGACAGCCCCTTCTTCTTCTTCTTGTCTTTCTTCTCCTCTTCAAGCACAGCCTTGTTCCTGTCAATCTTGGGCTTCTTGGCTGGTCCACTCTTGTTTGCAGCATCCTCTTCCTCTTCTTCAAACACCTCCCCCTCAGCTGGCGTCCCCAGAGGCTCTGTGGATCCCATTGCAAATCTCCCAGTGGCCACACCTCCTCCAAACACACTCTGCATGTAGTGGTAGTTGATCAGAGGCTTGTTCAGGAATTCTGCATCCTTGGGGTGTGTCTGCAATACAAAGACAAGAAAAGGATTAGCAATTAGAAACGCAAAAAGAATGCAGCAATGGAAAACAAGTGTAATAGAGTAGCAAAGGACAGTTGAAAACTTACAAAGACATGGCCATTGTAGTGGTCCGAGTCTATTGTGATCATGCAAAGCTCTTCATCCCAGTTTGCTCCACTGAGGTCCTTCAGCCTGCAAATCCTAACCCACTTGGTACGCCACTTGCGAAGATGGTTGTAGATCTGGGTCCCTGTAACCGGCAGGTTGATGAAAGAAGACAGGTCCTTGGCAACTGCATTGAGATGCACATCCTTGAACCCCTTGTCAGTCCTCAAGCCTCCAGCCACCAGATCTGAAAACTTTTCCAAGATGTGTGCAGACATCAAGGGTGTCCAGTTCAGCCTGGCATGAACTGCATTGGCTGCTGCTGGAGGGGCAACCTCCATGACTTCCTCATGCTGTGGCGCTTGAAAGTCCTCCCCAAATATGTTAAACTCCCCAAGCCCATCCATGTTTTCTAAACTATGTAATGCACATAGAAATTGGAACCCAAGGAACAAGTAAATGAGACAAGCAAATACATATAGAATGAAAACAGCAAATGAACAAGACACATAATAATTGAACCAGATTTGAAAGAACAAAGCACAAGTACTCATATTACAACTTAATGATGTTCAAATGAAAAGGCATCATTGCCTTAGGGATTTGGTCTCAGTTAAACAGAAATAACAAGATACAGTGGGTCCACTACTCATACTGCTGCTAAAAACATCAACTAGTTGTGTGCATTCCTAGTCAGCCACATATGCTCGGCCCATTCATCTCTCTTAGCAGCCCAAGCAGCATTGTCCTCAGCATTATCACCTGGTCCAATATGGTTAACTGGATTGGGCTCCCAATCATCCTCAGATGGGATGATTTCATCTTCACCATATCTGAGTATCCAGTTGTGCAAGATGCAGCAAGCTAACACTAACTTCACCTGGGTCTTGTAAGGATGGTGTGGCTTGTTGTCCAGGACCCTAAACCTACCCTTCAGGGACCCAAACCCCCTCTCAATGGTAGTCCTCAAGGATGAATGCCTCATGTTGAACAGCTCCCTTGCATTCTGTGGGCTCCTGACACCATACTCCCTCAGATGATACCTTACTCCTCTGTATGGTGGCAGGAACCCAGGCCTGACAGCATAACCAGCATCCACCAGGGTAAACTTGCCTATAAACAAATAGTGTGGACAAGGATTACAACAATGCAAAAGGTCCTAAAGGCAGTGGGTAAGATGCAACTAAGATTGTACCTTGTGGAATCCTAAGGCCATCACCCCTAGCCAAGGCATCTGCTAGAATTCTAGCATCATGAGCAGATCCTTCCCAGCCAGCCAATACATAAGTGAATCTGAGATCCCAATCCACAGCTGCAAGCACATTTTGGGTGGTTGTGTGCTTCCTCCCCATGAATGCAGCTTTGTGTCTGGATGGAACTTTGGCCAAGACATGAGTCCCATCAATAGCAGCCACAGCATCCTAGATAAACAACAGAATAAGAAGAAGACACACTAATATGACAGAGTGTACTAAGTAGGATAGGAGGACTCCAACCTTAAACCAGGGGTTCCATTTTCTACTGCTGCTGATTTTGGGGTGTACTGCAGTGGTAGGTGCTCTTATCATCTCATCCCTCAACTCCCCAACAGCAAACAGGACCTCATGAAAGTACCTGCTAATGGTCTCAAGGGAACGCCTAAAGATAGGTGTGAGGACCCTGAACCTCTGATTGTGGCCTACCACTAACAGGAACATGGCAACCTGTTCTTCAATGGAGGTGTTCAAGCTGTCCCTCAACAAGGCCCTGTTGCGGAACAAGTCACAGAGCTGGAAGAATGGGGCTCTCCTCATCCTAAGAAGCTCTAAACAGCGCCTGTCAGTGGTATGGTACATGAAGTTTAGGTTCTGGATCCTTGCTCTCTCTCTGGCAGTCAATGGACCATAGCAAATGCCTTCTCTGTGGTTGGACAGTCGCCTGAACCTGATCAACATCCAGGCAGAAACCACGGCAACCAGAGCAGCTGCCCTACGCTTGAGCTGACGACGACTGCGGACCGCATCCATGGTACTAAAGATGATAGGAATGGCACAACAATTAGGAAGATCTACAGCACAGAGCCACGGATCGGCTGCGTCACCACATGGTGCGCCACCCAGATCCGGTACAAAGGTATGAACTAACCAGCAAAAACGACCAGAAAACGGACAACAACAAGGATATGATTGCAGCAGTATGTAAGCGAAACCCTAACCAAGTTCTAAGATCAGCTCGCACAACAAAGATTGCACCACCCAGATCCTACACATCATCGACCAATCCCTAGAGCTCAGCTAAGCAAACATCACAAATCCAAGCACAAACAGTCAAACCAGACGAATACGCACCATCAATCCAGCCGTCCAAGGTAGGGGTGAGAAAGAAGGGTCGGGAGAGATGTACCGGTCTGCCTTACCAGAGCGGGGGGCCGCCGGGCGTGGCCGCCGGCCGCCGGAGGACGGAGGAGGAAGGAGAGGCGGCGGTGAGTGAGAGGGCGAGAGTGCGAGAGCGGCGGCGCGCGAGTGAACAGTAGCCAGGAAACCCTAGCCAAGCGGTGACTCCCCCGCTTATATACGGTGGCCAAAGGGGAAGCAGCCGGGCCCACGGCGGGAGCGCGAGTGGAGCTGGCGCAGGCCTGGCTAAGCGTGAACGGCCGATTCGGCCGTTCGAGGATAGCCAGGCCAGCCCAGTACGGCTGGCCCGAGTTAGCCTGGCTACGGGCCTTGGCCAGGTAACCAAACAATGAAATTTGGGCTGCAAAGAAGCCTGGTTGGGGTTGGCCACCCAACCAAACACACCCATAATGTGCCGTGCGACGCGCCGCACTGCCTTGCAAGTGCCAAAGATGACGTACGAAATTGCATAGTCGTGTAGTAGCGCGCGGGCGAAAGAGGTCATGGCTCACGGGGAAATTGCCTCCGTCCGATCCGAGCTGAAAACGGAAAGGCTTCTCGTGGCAGGGTTTTGCACGACTCGCTAGTGCCATGTGCCGATCTCATGCATTGGAGTAAATCAGCTGTAATGCAGTAGCTAGGAGGAGGGCGCGGTCGAGATTGGAGTAGAGTAGATGCAGCAGTAGCCAGTAGGAGGACGCCTACTGTGCTCGTCTGAATTGTTTTGGACTGGGGGGTAACGTGACATGTACGATTTTTTTAAGAAAACAGTTTTTTTAGAAGTTTTGTTGCATTGCTAATGGGCCTTGATCCTTCCTCATCGCGGACTCCACACTGTGGACCCGAAAAAGGTTGTGATCGAGTGACGCGACGAAAAGAGATGAATGGAGCATGAAGCTACGAGGCCCAAACGGGGTTGGAGGAAAAAATCTTCGTACAGAATTAATTACTACGTTGAAATATGGGAGAATTGTCTATTTGATTTCAAAATAAAATTTTAGAGTAAAACGCATCCAAGGTCCTCAAACTTTTACGGTGTTCCCATCTGCGTCCTCAAACTATCGAAGTGACTATTTGGGTCCTTGATCTATTGCTAGCGTGCATCAAAGGTCCAAAATTGGCCATGTCAGCTCCAACATCTGACGTGTCCGTGCCATGGTGGCAGATGGGTATCGTGGCATTAACTTTTCAAAGAAACTCCTATTCCTTTTCTGTCCACAACTGAACGACGACGGAAGCCGTCGTAACCGGTCGCTCGTCTCGGTAGCGCCGTGGCCCGAGCAAGTGAGCTACCAGCAGCTCGCCAACCTGCAGCAGCAGCTCAACATCATGTGCACGACAGCGCCTAGCCGCTCGAGTGGCTCACCGTGTCGTGTCGACGAACACCTTGTCCGGACCGGTGCCATGCGGGCGAGCAGCCATTGCCGGCGTGTGCGTGCGTGCGAGGGAGGTGAACGCGAGCAGGCACCGGGCCGAGTTCAGCACGACTTCACGCTGCTCCGCCGCTGGCGCTCCCCGACGACACCGTCCTCCAGTGCGAGGACTACGCGTGCGCTACCAACGCACGATCGCCTCTTCGCCAACCCTCTCCACGGTGCTTAAGATTTGGAACGTAACCGCTTCGTCAGCGTCGTCGGCGCCTTCAACTGCTAGGGCGGCGGGTGGAGCCTCGAGGCACGGCGGAACAAGTGCCTCTCCGAGTTCTCGGTGCTCATGGCGGCGCGCGCCTCGCCAGCCGACGTCGAGCGGAGGAGCGGCAGAGCGGGGCCCGACCTCTGCATCAAGGCGTCCCAGTTCGCCGTGTACATGGTCGAGGCCAGGACGCCGTCGCTGCTGCGCCCAGACCAAGGTGTCGACATCACACTCCGACTCTTCACCTACGAGCTCCTTGTCGTCGCCCCGTGCGTGCAGCGGCCGCGACGACGCATGCTCGCGCGACCGCGTGCCAAGGCGGCGGCTTGTACGCACGCACACGCACGCAAGGGCGGCAGCGGTGACGGCATGCTCGCACGCCTGCATACCGGGGGCGGCAGCGTGTGCGCTCGCACGCGGCGGCGGCGCGCGGCACCCCGACACGCCCATGGTGGCCCGTTGCGGCCTCTCCCTCATGGAGCCTGGGCCACGACGAGGTCCGCATGGGGCCTGCCCCGTCGGCCAGCCACCAGCCATTGACGCCGCTGAGCCCTCTGCGAATGGAATCGGACATCGGTCGGGACTCCCATGCGGCCACGTTCATTCAATGATTGGAAGGACCCATGAGCAAGAAAGGAAAAAAAGATAAGGGTCTTTATGAAAAGTTGGCACTGCCACGTCATCCATCTGCCACCATGGCACGGGCACATCAGATATTGGAGCTGACATGGCTAATTTTAGACCTCTGGTGTGCGCTGACAATAGATCAAAGACCCAAATAGTCGCTTCGATAGTTTGAGGATGCAAATGGGAACACCGAGGACCCAGAGTGCATTTTACTCAAAATTTTATTACTTATTTGGTCTTCTGATGTGTCAGGTCGAAGCCCTCCTCATCGCGTACGCGGCGCGATTCACTTCTCTTCCTCCCCATCGCGTGCAGGCCTCAAAAATGCCAAAACGGGAGGAAAAAATGTTACGAAATGCATGGGCGGGCTCAGCCCAGCAAAGGGCAGCAGCAGAAAGTGGCCGCTCAGCCCAACAAAGGGCAGCCCCAGAAAGCCGCCGCCGTCTCGGCCCACGCCGAGATAACGGGAAGATGCACGCCCACGCCGCCATGGAATCTTCTCGCCTCGTCTCCGTGACCTCCGCTGCGCCCCTTCCCCACTCTGCTTCCCGTGGCCGAGGTTCAAAATTCGAATCCAGAGAGATTTCCCCAAGCATCTCCGTTCCCTTTCTTTAATTAAACCGTCCGCGGCCCTCCCTCGTGCTCGCTCGTTGCGCGTTCAAATTTCGAACCCCCCTGCCTCCTCCGTCTCCTCCGCCGCGAACCCTAGTCGTCCGATCCCTCCTCCTCCCCTGCCACCGTGCACCATGAGCTCCGCCGCCGCGCCACCTGCAGCCGTCGGCAGCGGCAAGGAGCTTGCGAACCCGCCGGCCGACGGGATCTCCAACCTCCGCTTCTCCAACCACAGCAACAACCTCCTCGTCTCCTCGTGGGACAAGGTCAGTCGGTGGTGGTGGCCAGCCGCCTCCTCCCCTGTTCCCCCCGTTGCTCCTTCCGTTAAATAAACCCTAGCTCCTTGATCCGGCTGATCTGACCTGGTTTGGTTTGGGCTTGCAGACGGTGCGGCTCTACGACGCCGACGCCAACGTGCTCAAGGGGGAGTTCGTGCACCCCGGGCCCGTCCTCGACTGCTGCTTCCACGACGACTCCTCCGGGTTCAGCGCCGGAGCCGACCACACCGTGCGGAGGTGAGCGGGTTTTTTATTTATGTGCTGTTGTTATCTCTGTCTCTTCCATTCCTGCCGCATTCCGCACGTTGCTCTGCATCCAATTTGGGGATCGGGTTGGTGATGTGGACACAAGTACTGCAGCTGCAAAATTGCACGTGGCTGTGTGCTTTCAGATCACGATTTTGTATCCATTTGGTGAGACTGATGCTGTAGGTCTGCTGTGTCAAATGTAGTTAGCAATAACTAACCAAAGAACTTTATAGTGAAAGAGAAATCTGTCAATTTTGTACTGACAGCTGTGTGGTGTTTATATTTAAGTTGGGAAATATCTGGTCCTGTCCTGAAATTTTTCCAACTGTTCATGAAACCAAATGTTAGTGTTTGGTTCTATGTTTGTTGTTTGATGTGAATGAGTTATTCATGTAAGATGGACAATCATTGTGCCCAGTTTGTTTCATTGAATGCTACTAGTTCTATAATTGGTAGCCTGTAAATAAACTTACATTTGCAGTGTCTGGGATCCACTTAAATCGAAATCTGAAGATCTGATTAATGAATGTTACTTATTTTCATAATTAGTTTGCATGCAAATACAATTAGATCTGCCTTCTCTTGTATATATGTGATTGCAAGAAGTAATAGGCCCAAATCATCTATTTCAGGTTGGTATTTAGCTCGTCAAAGGAAGATGTTTTGGGGCGGCATGATGGTCCAGTTCGTTGCGTGGAATACTCCTACGCTGCTGGTACTTGTATTCCTATTGATTTGCTTTTAGATTTCTGTTCTAGCCTTTACTTTTCTTCTGCAAGGTATGCAGCCTGATGCAGTCAAACCTTGTTGTCTATAAATAGAACATATTGATAACTGCTTTTGTACCTGAATCCCAAAAAAACTATATATAGTTATGCACTAATGCTTTTGAAAGAATTAAATCCTAGGCCAGGATAGAAGTTTTTTTTTCAGAGTTATGTCTTTGGTACCTAGGCTATTTTTTTTTGTTTTCTTTTTTTGGTCTTGGAATATTTGTAGTATTCCAGTTCTTAGCAAATTAACTATGCACTGTCCTCAATTTAGTCGTAAACTCGTAATCGCTATCCAATGTAAATTAAATGAAATTTCCTAAGCTTGAAATGTTCTTCTGTGAACTGTAATTTCAATAAATATCTGCTTGTTGAAGTTAAATAATGAAAACCCTTTAATGCGCTTGGTGTTCTTTTACATATCGTACTTGATTTGTTGTGCTATGAGTGACTACCTAAGGAGTCTGAATTAAACTCTTTGTTTTGTTCTGTTTAGGTCAAGTCATCACTGGCAGCTGGGATAAAACTGTAAAATGCTGGGATCCAAGAGGAGTGAGTGGGCCAGAGCGTACCCTTGTTGGGACATATGCTCAACCTGAACGAGTATATTCTCTTTCATTAGTAGGAAACAGGTTGGTTGTTGCAACGGCAGGAAGACATGTAAATATTTATGATCTGCGCAATATGTCTCAACCTGAGCAAAAAAGAGACTCTTCTTTGAAATATCAAACACGATGTGTTCGATGTTACCCCAATGGAACAGGTAATTGCTTCCATCTTGATTAGGTTGCTAGTTGACAGAGCAACATTAGATATAACAATTTGCATTCATGGATTTCCTTAAGCTCTTTTTAGTCTACTAGTGCTATGGTTCTGTTGATGGGGGCTTTCATCATCATCTTCTTCTAGAATAAAGATTAGGGGTGCCTCATGATTTGGTCATGGCCCAACAAGGCCATGGACCATACAGGGCCATGACAGGTTCCATAAGCTCAGTTCAATATTTATTTATGAGTTTGAGTTGAGGATTATTGGGTAGATTCATCCAAGTGGACAGCAAGGCCATGGACCATATAGGGCCATGACAGGTTCTATAAGTTCAGTTAAATCTTTATTTATGAGTTTGAGTTGAGGATTATTGGGTAGGTTCATCCAAGTGGACATTGAATTGAATTTCCTCTAAATGTTTAGTTACAAAATCCAAGCTGGGGTATTAGGATTTTATCTGTTGATTCAACTTCAGTGAATACAGTTTTCTGGTGCTGTCTGTGTCGTCTGTTCATGCCTTGATAATTTCAAGCTGCAACTTAACTTTGTTTATTTTTTCACTTCTAGTCATTGTTTATACTAGCTTTTCATGATCTATCTTCCAAATCAATAGCAGTATGGAAGTAATAATCCAGAATAACTATCCCACTCTTGGTACCATCGTGTGAGAGCTTATTCTTGTATTAGAATTCAGAATATTCTTCCGAGTTCAACAATAGTTACTTATTTACATTATATTGAAATCGTAAACTAGTGCCTGTATAATGAATTCCTACATTGTATTTAACCTTTTCTTGAAAGGGCATCACATCCCTTAGTTCTATCAATAATGGAAAGTATGGTAAGCTACAATTTACCAGTCTACACAGGGCTTGTTTCATTTAGTTACTACTTGAAACATGTGTATATTCAAGATCATGCCTACCGTTGGTGGTAGATTAGGGTATTTGAGATGAGAAGTGTTACCCCTGTTTGAAAAATCATGCGTTTGACACTCTTGGGAAATATTCCTCGAGGATTGGGTGGCCAATTCAAGTGAGTCTTGTTTGCACAGGAAACCTGCTGATTCAGCTACAGTTTGATTGCTGTTAGCTGCTCTATAATGGTCCAAGTAATATGGTGTGGGCATAATGGTCAGCTTTCAGTTTTAGTTTTTCCAGGTTGGATGACTGGTCTGGCATTTTTTTAATAATTATAGGCATATAATATGCTTTCCAAGCTACCTGTAGTTGGTACATTTATTGTTCAATATTGTTTGTTTAGTTTTAAAGTTATTGTATGATGTATATAAATCAAATATGCATGCTGTATGCTGATCTCAGTCTTCCGTGTCTTGTTGCAGGATATGCTCTAAGTTCTGTTGAAGGACGAGTTTCCATGGAGTTCTTTGATCTATCCGAGTCTGCTCAGTCTAAAAAGTATGTTTTCTGCACCTTAGCTGCCAAAAGTTGGGCGCTCAATACTATGACTCAAATTTACATGTGGTTTCTGTATCATCAATTGAAGCAATGGATAGTCAAACTTAATTCGCAAACACACTTCCACAGTTCCGCATATATTTTTTCGAAGCTTATGGCAATCTGTGATTGTACTTACATGCAAACGTGCTGACACATCAGTTGGAATGCAGGTCAATTTGTTTATGTTATTCAAATTCAAACAAAGATTGGGGCAATCTATGCAGTGTCTGTGTCAACATTTACATTTTATAATGCCAATTCAAAATTGCCTGCAAACAGTAACCTTGGTATTTATTTTTCCTATTATTTTGAGTCTTCTTAGAAATTTGTCCTTTTCTTACCTCTCAAAAGAGAGTATCGCTTAGGAAGTAAATTGAGGTTTTTACCTGGCATTTTCTAGTTGTTTCCTAATCTAAATTGGATTGTATGATTGCGCCTGGTTACAGATTGCACTGCATATGTACTAAGCAGAAACTACCTCTTTTGTATAACATAAACTAGCTGGGCCACAAAATACAATTGGTACCCTCTTGCATCTCTAGTCGCAATGATCATGGGCAATTTTTCATGCAGGTATGCTTTCAAGTGTCACCGGAAATCTGAAGCTGGCAGGGACACCGTTTATCCTGTCAATGCAATCGCTTTCCATCCCATGTAAAGCCTTGATGTTCTAGTTTCTTGTAGTTTAATATCTCACTAGATTATTAGTTCTCATTTTCTTGTCCTTGTGCAGATACGGAACATTTGCCACCGGCGGGTGTGATGGATTTGTGAATGTCTGGGATGGCATTAACAAGAAAAGACTATATCAGGTAAACCAATTGAAGAGTTTTGTTTCAATAGGATGCTACTGTCTGAAACGTTTCTTGTATTCATTCATGATTTCCCTACTTTTGGTTGCAGTACTCAAAGTACGCTTCAAGCATTGCTGCTCTGTCATTCAGTAAGGATGGCCATCTGCTTGCTGTGGCATCCAGCTACACTTATGAAGAGGGAGAAAAGACGTAATACTGAACTACTCTGTCTGACATCTCTGTTCACACATGGTTAAGAAAAACTGTTGACTCACCAGTGTTTTTTTGTACTTTTCAGGCATGAGCCCGATGCTATATTTATCAGGACAGTGAATGAAGTCGAGGTGAAGCCCAAGCCCAAGGTATTGGCCGCCCCCCAGTAGTGTTGTGACCTGTTGGCGGAGGTATCATCACGTGGTTATATGACCCGTACTTCTCTAAGTTGATGTCAATTACATTAGTTGACGCAGAGCTTGTTTGTGGTGAAAGAAGTGAAACGCCTGTTTCTTAATCTGGTCCTTCATTTTTGTTTTAGTTGTCCGTGGAACCATGTCATGTTCTAGCTGATTGTATATTCCGAGACAGATTATGTTTTAGTTTATTGGATCCTTCGTTAACTTGAACTTATTTATTTATTATATTTGTATCGTAAGTCTGGAACCTGGATGGAAGAACTATGCTGGCTGGAGTATTTGATTATTCCTGGCTTTGTTGTGACGAACCTGGAGGGAAGGACTTCAAGCTTGGAAAGTGGAGGAAATGATTTATTCCGGTGCCGCATGTGGGCACTTAACTGTTAGGTAGATTGTCCTTGAACTGAATTCCATCAAATCTGTGACCTGCTCAGGTGCTGGTTTGCTGGATCCATGTGCTTAGTTCGAGATGCAAACATGTAGGGTCATTGTCCTAACGTATTCAGGTTACATGATTTATATTGGGAATATTTTCCCATAATGATAAAAGACTAAGGAAATGACATCTGAAAAGTATTAACAAGAACATTCCAAAAATATGTAATCCTTGATACTTTGAAATATAAATTTAAACCAACTACTGCAGATATAAACAAAATTTCAGGTTGGCTCAAAAAAAATTATGGGCGAAGAATGGACCCTATATAAAGCATGTAGGTGTAATGGGGGAGGATGGGACCTTTTTTTTGATCATTTGCCAGACTCTACTGGCTTAAATTAAATGAACCATGCTCAGCTAAAACGGGAGCCAACAAATTTGTTACAAACTCTGGGAGGGGGTCAGCCCACACATGGTACTGTCCCGGGTCCCAACTCGGAGGATGGGACCTATGTGACTCAAATCATCATCAGGTTGGCTCAAACTTTTGTTTCCGTGTAGAGTGTAGACAACCATTCAACAATTGAGAAGGGACCAAACAACTAGAATTAAGCGGCCTCATGGGATGGGATGGAACCAGTTGTTTAGAAGCTTGGATCAAATATTGATTAATCTTTTAGCAGGTAGGGCGTTTAGCCTTTTGAGCCAGTTTAGTTATGCGTTTATGTTGCTACGGACTCTTTTTTGTTAAACAATGGTGTATAATTTGGAGATTTGGCTAGCGTAGGTTTTAGCGATTATTTATAGGCGTAATAGAATAGGTAGTAGGTGTCTTGAAGTATTCATTTTTTTATGACAAAGAAGATGTAGAAAATATTTAGATACGTTCTAGATTGGTTTTAGTTTGTTTACGAATTTGCCAAGCACCGATCAAGCCTCTAAAAGGTAGGAGTTGTACTGAAACGCTTAGTAGTCCATGTGTACGCCGGTTCACTATAACCCAAATCCAAAAAGCCACTATTTGACATAATCACAAAACATATTAATCCGTCTACCCGGACCACATTTTTCACTAGGGTGCTATGATTTACCACAAAATGAAGCACCCTATTCCATATGGTAGTGGTGTTACGGTGAGCATCACCGTAGATACAAACCAAACCAAACTGCTCAAAAGTATTAGTGCTATACATAGAGCTAAAATATAGCGGTGACTGTGATCTACTACAATGACAGAAACAGCATGGGTCCAAAACAACCAAAGACACCCCCGATTGACCTTGCGCTGGGACTACAAAGGCATCCACAACATTAAAGTAGTGATTAACAATAGAGGAATGTTTGATAGAAGAGTTTCTAGTTTTGAAAATAAAGCAAACATGTGGCTTCGTCGACGTCAGAAGACGAGAGAGGTGCTGCATTGTAGAGCTGCGCAGGGATCCACCCGATTATTGGTAGTTCCATGCCAACATCATCCGAGCCGGTGTGCTTGGCGTGCTTGTAGAGGGCTGTCGAGGGGGGAGCGCGTTGATACGTGGCATCACGAGTAGAGGAGGATCAGGGGAGGTAGGCATGATGGGAGAGATAAGAGGTGGATCAGGTTGTGGGGTGTGCGGTGGAGGATCAGGTGGGGTGCGAGGCGGAGGAACTGGTGGTGGATCCTCCATGGGAGAGGTAGCCGTGATGCTGGTGGGATGATTAATCGTGGTGGGGAGCGGCAGTAGGAAGCGAGCTAACAGATGCAAGAAAATTGGAGCCAGAAACCTCATCGACGGGGTAGAGCATGACGACTAGGAGGCGGACCGGAGA
Organism: Themeda triandra; assembly: GCA_018135685.1. Taxonomy (NCBI): domain Eukaryota; kingdom Viridiplantae; phylum Streptophyta; class Magnoliopsida; order Poales; family Poaceae; genus Themeda; species Themeda triandra. The sequence continues at coordinate 415,726 of JAENPR010000356.1, read as the reverse complement.
AACAACGTGTGAGGGCGGTGAGGAGAGAGATCAGGGAGCTTGGGCGAACTGGGAGCGGAGCGGCAAAATCGAATCGCGAGCCAGAGGAAGAGGTGGTCCGGGCAACCTGCCAACCTCGTGATGGTCGCGGGCGCACACCGACCGGGGCTCTTGGGGTTCGTTCGCTCGGCACAGGGCCCCGCGCCGGCAGCTGCTTGCACGCGCGGGAATTTCCTGCCATGCAGGGTGAAGCGGGCGCCAACCAGAAAGAGTGCAGATCTCGCAGCGGCCGGGCCCACCTCATTTACAAAAACAAAAAATATCTCTACTATAATTGAAATCTTCTAAAATAGTGGGAAGCCTGAATCTCACCCCTCATGACCAGGCTTCCCACCCTCTTCTCACCCGCGCCACGCCCCCAGCCACCGCAACACGCACCTCGTGACAGTCGGGCGGCCAGGGTTCGATTTTCCACCCTGCATCGTATTTTCCTAATTTCTTCCGGAAAGAAAGGTCAGGATGTTTCCATGACTCCATGTGCGCATGGACTCCTTCCCAGACGCGAGCTGCCGCCTGCGCCCGTCGCAGCGACCCCCGTTGCGCGCACCCGTACCATCACCCGCCGTACGTGGCGCCTCTCCTCATCTCCTCCCCGTCGTACGTGGCGCCCCTCCCCTACCGAGATCTGCTACGGACGGTGGTGGCGGCCCATGGCATGAACACGTGATGGCGATGGTACCACCGTCGCTGCCCGGCGACCGAGATTTGGAGCCTCCAACAATGATCCAGCATCTGCGACTCTCGACTCCAGGTACGATTGGATTTGACCGTGTCTTCCCCCTCTAATCCGTTTTCTGTTTTGATCCATAATTATTGGGTTTTGATGGTGTTTTGTTTGTTGTGGGCGAGCATCATGGACACATCGGCTAGAAGTGGCAGCGACATGGCAAAAAAGAGGACAAAAAGCATTCAACGCTGACCAATAAGAAAGGCATGTCCAGGTACTTGGACTGCCTCCTCCACGAATCCACCCCATTCTTTGCGTTACTTTAGCAAAGACAACACCACATGCCAAGGTCAGTGCTTGCATCTTCCGATCCATCTAGCAGCCAACCAGTATGGTGGTCAACTTGCCCTTCCAAATCAAAGACTTTTGATATGTTACAGCTTTTTGTATGAATTACTTGATATGCTTTGCCCTGCTGCAGGTTGCTAGGCTTTCCTTGCAATGGATAAAATAGCAAATCTCTGCACATAATTAGTGGATGAATCCTCTACCTATACTAAGTGGGAACTTTGCAGATGCATAGATGAATTCTCTCTATTTTTGGTGGTTTAGCATTAGCAGTTAGAACTAAACAATGACAAACTGAGACAATTTTGGTGTTAGGTGTATATTTGTAGAATTGTAGAGTTATGGCAAGGCTCTTATATTATTATATATCACTTATTTTGAGAAGGCATTAGAAAGGCAAAATGCATATGAATAACTTACAATGGTGGGTCATTGAGAAGTAGGATATCGCAATTCTTTCCTGCTTTCCTCTGATGCTCCAGACATATGCATTAGGAGAGCTTTTAAAGTGTGTCGAACTGTATACTCTTATTTGTTTGTTAAAATTCTTAGAAACTTGTGTCCTGAAATTTCAATTATTGTTTTAGCAATGTTAATTTCTCTTACTATATGGTGAAAAATGATGAAAAAAGTTGTGTGAATTATGATGTGTATTTTTTGGTGTGTCCACAATACATTGAGAATCAATTTTCTATTCTGCAGGAGGTAAAACATTGCATGGTATGACCAAATGGTTGCTCGTACCTCCAAGCTAGCCATCCCTGCCCGAGACGACCCAGGCAAGGACTTCACCAGCATATCCCTGCCACTACTCCAAGCCATCGTTAAAGCCATCAAGTTCTTGGTACGCTAATTGACTATAGATTTAGATCAATGTGACAGTTTAATTAGAAATGTCATGCAATTGCATTGTGATTTCAAGCTCCTGGTGGTGACATGAAGGAGCCTATTGGATTATCCTCAATGCATTGTGATTTGTTGTTGACAAAGCACAATATCTTGTATTTCAGTAGTTGTAAATGAAATTTGGATGCACCATATGGCACTTCGAAGTTTCATAATTTAGTGTGCTAGGATAATCTATCTTGGTAGGTTTATCAGTAGACCTTTGAGAGTTCAACACAAATGATTGTAACTGTTGAAATTCAGAAAAAGTTATAGGCTATAGCCTATCTTATGTTGCATGATTGCAAAGTATGAATAGGTTTGTCTTGTGCTTTACCAGGACACATGAATGATCATATGTTGTTGTAATTGAATAGAGTGATTTGACAATAGTTTCATTATGCAAACCTACTCGATCCACAAAGGTTGTTCAACTATGACTTCTGGTGTAGTGATTCAGAATCTGAATCAACAAACGTCCATTGGTGAATTATTTAAAATAATCTCTAATCTTTTAGAGGTAGATTATGGAGATTAAAGCAAACTAGAGGAATATTGAGTTGTTGAATCCATTGGCAAAGGTAAATTTCCTAATCTTAGTTATCTTTTTTTAAACAATAGATTGTTGAAAAGATGGTACTAACACTGGTTAGTAATAAGGTTCTCAAGATTTTCAAAGAAAAAACACGAGAAAAAATTATGGTGGGCCTAAAGGGGCAATGGTGCAGTATCAATCAACCTCAACTGCCATCCCGACCTAGCCTTGCCGAGGTTGCCACACCGCTGCGCGGCTGGTAATTATACTGATCTCATGCTACAGTAGAATTTGATCAAACAAATCACACATTTTATTTAAAATGCAAGCATGTTGCAATTGGATTTTCCAAGCACTAATGGCACTATGTCTATGTTTATTCTTTATACAGTAACCTTCGTAATAAAAAGAGTGTGGATAAGAAGCCTGTAAGCTGTTACCATACAGAGTATTTTCATGTGCCGTGTGTCTCCAAGTGTTAATGTGTGGTTGTCTCTTTTCTCAGAAAAGCAGTGAAAATAATAATTCACAATGGACAACTGAGGGCGTGCTTCATTTATTTATAATAAATTTTTGGATGCCATATGGGTGGTTGGGGTGGTATCCAAAACATGTTTAATTGCTACATTCTGTTATAATGTCTTGAATTCGTTTTATACAACTACTACTCAATTGTTGAGAGATCAATACAGTTTAGTTAAGCTTGATGTCAGAGAAAGAGCTTGATAACATTTTCTTTTGCCGCTGGCCGCCCAAGCTTATGAAGAATTTTTGCTCTTACAAAGTTATTTGGAAGAAGTAGAGTTTGATGAGACTACACCTGATTCTTGGAGACCAACGTGTGTGTGTGTGTGGTGGGGGGCAACTATAGTTCTTGAAGGTTATATGCACATGTCTTCAGTGGTGTTGAAGCGCATCCATAGTGTAAATTACTCTAGAAAGCTGGTTGTGCTCCTAGAATTAATTTTTTTGCCCTGGCTGATCCTTGTGGACAGATTGAACACAAAGACCATGCTTCGAAGAAGACATATCAACATCTAGGGTGATGTGCTTTGCGTTCTATGCACCACTGGTCTAGAGGAGGATGTTGACCATTTGTTCTTTGAATGCCCGTTTGCCATTCAGTGCTGGAATTCGATCAACTTCTTCTGGGACACCAACCTGCCTCTTGTAGAGCGTCCGTCAACGACAAGCAGTGTGCATAACTTGCCATTCTTCACTGAAGCTAGGATGACAGTAGAAGCTAGGTTCTGTCAACTTTTCATTTGTAAAATTATAAGTAGCATTATGTATAAAATGTGCGTGCCTGACAATATGTCCCTGTTATGATCCCATTTTGCAGGAATTATTCTGAAGACAAGGACGATCGTCGAGTGTTTGCACCGGTTTTGTAGGGACTGCATAGATAAAAAAATGCGGATTGGGTATGGTGCCATATGTTCTTTGTTTAATGTGCCTTGTGCCAGTGCCATTTCTAAAAAAAATGGAGTTCTAACCCGGTCGCATTGGCAAAATACTGAACTTTCAGTTCTCGCTTCTCAGTTCAGTTCTATGGAAACAGGTTTGACAAAGCACAATTAGCCAAGTACTTCAAATTTGATAGAAATAATTTTATACTCAAATTGGAACTTCTAAATGGTGTATTGTCGTATGTAATATGGCTCGTAGAGTTTTGATGAGTTGTGCACAGCTATCAACTTGAAAAAACAAATTCGGTTGATTTTATGAGCATTCATAAGATAAAGCCGTAGCGTTAGCACGGGTATTATACTAGTATAACTAATAGACGAAAACTTCAAATTAGATTTCGATTGCGCCACTAAATTCGTTACAATAAATTTTTCAAATCAAGATCTCACATGGATATATTTAGATAATATTTTATTTATTAGTATTTATCTTATTTTTCTTAAAAATGATAGAACACCGTTAAATACCTAATAGAACATCGCTACAAACGTGATAGAACATAGATAAATATATAATAGAACATGACTAGTAATATAATAGAACATCACTAAAATACATAATAGAACATGGTTATAAACGTGATAGAACATCGCTCATCCACATGATAGAACATCGCTAGTCGCATGATAGAACATAACTAGAACATGATAGAAAATCGCTAGATAACGAACAAAACATCACTAAATAAATAATTGAAAACATCATTAAAAATAAATAATAAGACATCACTAAAAACATAATTAGAAAAAGAAAGAATAAAAAATAAAAAAATCACATGAAACAATAAAAAAAATGAAGCAAAAAAGAAATATAAAAAAGAAGTACTAAGGAAAAGAAAAGAAGAAGAAAAGAAATGAAAAAGAAAAGAAATAAAAAAATAAATGAGAATAATAAGAAAAAAAAGGAAAAAAGAAACTAACATACGCTAGTACGCTACCTACTTACGTAGAGGAAGCTGGAAGCGGACTCTACAGCAGAGCCGGAAAGCGCGGACTGCAGCGCCGGAAAGCCTGAGCAAGCTTGAGCATGCAGCACAGGGAAGCTGGCAAAGCCTGAGCAAGCTTGAGCATGCAGCACAGGGAAGCTGGCACGCAGCGCGGGAAAGTGCCGGCGGAAGGCTGAGGTCCGAGTGTTCAGACCCCAAGATTTCCGGCACCGACGAGCTCCGTCCTGGGTTTCCTAAGATGGGGATGGGCCAGGGAGGGGATTTCACAGGCACAACTGAGGAAGCAGATCAAAAGTAGCAGGATCGGATGGAGAACTACGATTGATGCAGGATAGGAAGATGGATAGGGAAGGATTAGGGGATTTAGGGATTGGATTCAGGGGGAAAGTGGGGTACGGCATGTCGCCCAGAGAGATACGGCATTTCGCCCAGTCTACTACGAAGAGCTTTGTTCTAGCAGCTTTTTTCAGAATAACGTACCAAGGAACCGTCCCTTTTGACACCAAACCAAAGTTGTGTTCGCTTTGGTGAATAGCAGTGGTGGACGCAGCACTAGCTGCTCTAACAAGCGACATCTGGAATGAATACCGAAAAGTTATGCCACAAATCACATGCTTCCTCTGTTTAACTTTTTTTATTTTAAGTTTTACTAGTCGTTTTATTTAAAAATTTGTGCAAACATATTCAAACTTAAGTCATTTTTAAGGACCTTTTGTTAATAAAGCATGCTACAACAAGAAAGTAATATTTTACATAATTTTTTCAATAAGAACTTAGGGTTGAAAAAGTCAAACGAAGTATAATTTGGAACGGATTTAGTAATTAGCAGAAGGATTACACGTCACAGAAGGAGATACATACAAGGATGAATCCAAACCCAATCAAAGGATGGGACGATGGGTTCGGTGTATCCGTGTATACACACAATGCGGGTACCTCCCATACAGGTTCCACGAAATCCGTTTGCTAACTTCTTTTTTAACCTTTTGTACCGATCATTTTTTGAGTAGTGTAAACGTAGTTCTACTTTATAAAAATCAACATATAAATGAAGTTCAGTCTCAATGTGGATTGGAACACCTACATCTTAGAAATACATAACTTGAATAATGTGCTGGAAACTAATGAGAACAGAAAGTGGGCACCAAGAGACAGGTTGGTGATGTTAGATCATATCAAGGAGATCAGAGTTAAAAGTTTTACCCAAATGATATCTAAGCTTCAAGACAGGCCATTTACCTAGCAAGTAAGTAAAAATTGGCAATAAAACTGACAATAAAGAAATTCCAATAGCCAACCATAGGAGCCGTGGGGCTAATACGGTGTATAAACCAGTAGCAAATGCCACAGTGGTTGCCATGTATGCAAACCACATGAGCTTCTTAGTCAAGGACCTGTAATGAAGCAAGAACTGAAGATCCTCCCACCTTGCTACGATGCAAATGAAGGCAACAGCAAGTGACGAACACATTGCCAAGGTGTCTGCAATCAAGAATAACTGAAATGCGAGTTTCCTTGCCATGACAGGAAGTCCCTCGTTTCCAGCATCATTGCTATATCCTCCAGGCAAGGTGAAAGCAGCAGCAAAGGTAATTGTAGCAATGAGTATAGCAACAACGGAAGTGTTGCTTGTATACATTCCAGTCAGTGACTTAGCATCCTTCCTTGATGATTCAGTTAATTCTTGCTTGGCTAGCTTGTGAAGATTATAAAGGCAGGTTGCATTTTTGGGATCGGCTTCCAAGAGAAGCATTGACACTTCATTCTGCATTAGTCGCAAAAAAAAAAAAAAAAAAAAAAAGACACTTCATCTGCATTGGTTGAAATGAAGGTACAAATGTAGATCACAAAGATACAACAAAAATAATAGACCCGTTCCCAAAAGACTCCACCAAAGAACACTAGTTCATGCGGAATATCTAAAAAAAAATGCGGAATATCTAGTTTATATATAGACATTGTATTCTAGAGACAACAGATCTCATCGATCAATGGTGGCATGCAAATATGCAATAATCCCCCAAAAAATAATTAATGATGTAGTAGCAAACTCGCATAGAGTTTAGTTTAATCTATATACATGCTGCCAAACTAAATAAAGCAAAAATGTGCATGCCATGAGTGTATATAGACACGTACCCAGTTTAAAGTCTTGGCATAATCGGTGCCCAAGTGCCACTCTGCCGAGTTTGCATAATTGTCCTCTACTGTGACGTCTATGCCTCTGTGAAACAACAAAGCGCGGACGATTTTAGTATCACACCTCTGCACCGCATGATGCAGAGCAGTTCTCCCATCGCAATCTCTCATGTTGACGAGCTTACGAAGATGTGGCGACTCTAGGATAAAGCCGACGAACTCAGCATGACCTTGGCGCACGGCTATATGGAGGCATGTCCAACCACTAGCGTCACAATATGGCGCGTCTGGGCAATGGTCAAGAATCTCTCGAGCAACATCAGTACAGCCCCGGAACGCCGCAGAATTAAGGAGAGGAAGACGGTTGTCATCGCTCGTTACAGCATATCCCAAGGAACAGTCATGCTGCAGCAATACCCGTATCACATCAGTCTTGCCCCATATTGCTGCCAAACGTATTGGCGTACTCTTTCCCACGTTTTCTTCTCCGGCCAGCCATGGGCGTGTCTCCATTAACTCTTTAGCAATAGCTGAAAGCATATAGATTTTATCAATGCTCTTTCTAGTTTGATTCAAGTAATCATTGCCCGCACAAAATATATAGGATATACTTCTTACCTGGATTCCCATTTCTCACGGCAGCATGCAGAGCATTGTACCCACAACTTCCCACATGAGCAGATTCTGGAATTTCTACCAGTTTCTTGAAGACATCTGCAAAGTCTCTCATCGCTGCAATGAACATTGGTGACTCGTTGTGTTTGTTCACACCTTGCGACAAGGCAGGCTCTGCAGCGATCAGCAACAGCGCGAGGTCTCTGTGCCCACTGCGGATGGCATGGTGCAGCGCATTACATCCATTCTCGTCTGCCTTCAGAATTGTATCCCTGAGCCCAAGATCTCGGCAGCACTCAAGCAAAACTGATGCCAAACTGACATGGCCGCTGGCAATAGAGGTGAGCATCGGTGTCTCGCCATTTGAGTTTGTAGCGTTGAGGAGACTTTGGTTTTGCGTGAGCACGTCCTTGCAGAACCCCTCGTGGCCATGGATCGACGATATATGCAAGCAGGTGTTTCCCTGAGGAGTTGTTCCAAGCAATATGCTCGGATCCTGTGTCGCCAGTTGCATCATTGATCTGGAATCACCCGACTTGGCTGCCTGCAGGAGCCGCCGGTCCATCTGTGGCTGTTCTCCTGCTGTTGAAGTGTGTTTGGCGGTGCTCCAAACTGACTCCGCTCCACTCCTCGATCCGCGCTGCTCCCGCTCTCCAGCTTCGGGCGAGGTGACGACGGCCACGAATCCAGCACAGCCAATCAACCCCTCTGAGCAACGAATCGAGCACTTTCTCTCGATCTCCACAGCTGCGCGAGGAGGACCCAGCAGCCCAACCCAACTCGTGACTCCGGCGACGGCTGCCTGCAGGAGCCGAGCGGCAGCGAAGGGGCGTCGCGGCCGCGCAAGGAGGACCCGAGCTCACGGCGGCTTGTTGGAGACTTGGAGTCGAACGACGGCGGAGGGGTGCCGGCGGTCGTACGAGGAGCAGCGGACGGCTGGCCAGCGAGCGGACGGGCGGCACGGGCTTGGAGAGGGCGCGATTGACGGTGACGGGGATTGAGGGACGGCGGACGCGAACCGAGAATCGTGGGGAAATTTAAATATTTGTCACCTTTACCAGAGTAACATGCCTCCTTGCCAGCCTTAGGTTTGCCACCTTTACCAGAGTAACATGTACTACTAGGGGAAGGTGGCCTATCTTTTTCTAAGATCTTGTTTAGATTGCAAAATTGTTCAACATGTGCTACTCTATATTTGGTAATTAGTATCTAATTATAGACTAATTAGACTTAAAAATTCATCTCATTATTTATAATTAAACTGTGCAATTAGTTTTTTTTATCTAGATTTAATGTTTCATGTATGCGTTAAAAAATTAATGTGATAGAGAGAGTGAAAAAACTTAAATTTATGATGCATCTAAACAAGGCCTAAGCAATGCTATTTAAGATATTTTTAAGCATGATGAAAACTTTATTCCCTCCGTCTCGCTGTCTTTGTCGTTTGAAAATCACGCCCTCCTCAGAGGCACGAGAATCGAGCGACAATCTAACGTGACGGAGGTAGTAGCTTTTTAGGGGGAAACAAAGGCTGCTATTCTACCAGTGGGGGTTTGTTTTTTGTAAAGAGATTAAGTATCAAGCTTAGCATCAAAGATTCTTGGCAAAGGGATGTGGGCAAGAGCTCCTCCCTTCACTCTCTCTTTTGGCCGCAGCTGCTTTATACATCTCAGTAGGTACCCTGTTTTCTTAGGCCAAGTTTAGATTGCAAGCTTTTGCAATTCAAACTTCTGTAGCACTTTCATTTGTATTTGGTAAATATTGTCCAATCATAGACTAACTAGACTTAATAGATTCGTCTCATAATTTACAACTAAACTATATAATTAGTTATTATTTTTATCTATATTTAGTGCTTAATGCATGTGTCCAAAAATTGATGTGATAGAGAGTGTGAAAAAATTTAGAATTTGAAGACAATCTAAACAAGGCCGATGTTCATTCTTTTGCATTGCCATTGTATGGTCTGCACCACAGCAGCAGCAACACATCACAAATTTGCTAAAGGAGTCATGGGTCTGAACTCTGAAAAGAAGCACCGGCACATACAAGTCTCTTACAGGACTTTATCTTCATTTTTTTGTTTCGAAATTTAGTCCCTGCTGTTTGCCAAAATTCAAGCTTGCGTTACTGGTCTTGACGTCTTGTGAATGTCTCTAGCAGTCTAGTTTTTTACCACAAAATCTGAACTTTTTGCGTCAAACATGCCACAAACAAACAAACGAGGAGCAGGTTAAAAGCAAAAGGAGAGAAGGGGTAAAAAAAGAGAAAGATGAGAAGCGCCAGCCGGAATGCCAAAGCAGCAAGCCTGCCTTTTCTCTTCTTTTGTTTCGCCTGCCTTTTCTCTTCTTTTGTTTCTTCCCTCCCTCCATTGTTACTTGTCTCTTTAACTTCTTTTCTTGTGAAGCTTTGAACAGACAAAGTGGCCTTGCTTAAAGTGGCCTTGCTTGAGTTCTAAAGCAGACAATGACGCTAGAGAGAGAGAGAGAGAGAGAGAGCACTGTGACTAAGAATTGTGGTTTCTATCCAAAAGATGAAGGCTCTTGATGGACACTAGACACAGGAAGTTGTGTGAATTTGAAGCTGATTCAATTAATCTCCATCGGTCGCTGTGAAATCTAATGGAGGTAAAAATTTCTAAGGACGTGGATGGTGGTCCTCTCCGAGGAGCAGGCCATCCTTTATCGTCACCGGTGCTGGATCCATGGTTTTCCCAGAGGATCATGTGCTCGAACGAATGTTTGGCAAGGAACCACATCAACTTCATGGTTACTGCTTCGTCCATCTGTATACCATGGCTTTTCAGGATGGTGATTAGCATCTATCTAGTGTAATAATAGAGAAATCTAGCCATCCATGACTACATCAGTGAGCTAATAGAAAAGAAGCCCGCATGTCAATACTTTTTCTGAACATGTTTTTTTAGATAATGGATATATTATACCCGTCTTTATCTATCAAAATATAGAATCAGGCTAATTATTATAAAGTTTTGCTCACGGACACAAACACGAACTGCAAATTAAATAACTCCAACTTACAAATGTGGAATGTGATACTCATAGAATTAAAAAAATGAACAATCTATAGTGAATCTCTAGTGAATCAGCAAGATAAATAAAAATGTTCAAGTACTGGAATGTGATACTTCAAGATTTTGTCAAATCCCATAGTTATCTTGGTAACCATAAATCAAGATGCACATCGTGAGTTTGCAATAATAGGAACAAATGTGGGAAAAATCGAAAGTTTACCTCTTTGTTCCTCATCCTCCCTCACATGTTGCTTTAGTTGGCTCCATGTAGTGGGGATTTAGCAAGATTTCTTGAAATCGTACAGCCCGCAACAAAACTTGGAATTCACAATGAAATCAGGACCTTGGAATTAGGGAAAGAAAGCAAAAAATCCTCTTTTATTTTGCAGCTTCCCTCACACTGGCTGCTCTGTTTGCATTCAGAGAGGGGCTGTAACACGGATTTGCAGACAGAAGATGGCTGCTCTCTCTTTTTTTTTTTCTTTTTTTTCCTTGCCTTGCGGTTGCTCAAGCGACACACAGGTGGGCTACGCGAGTTCAGCGTGGGGCCCATTTTCTATAGCGTCAGACAAAGTGACCGTATACATGGATTTAGCGTCAGATGGTTCAACGTTAAATATGTATACATACAGTGTCAGACAACAAATCGGTAAATGATGATTTAGCGTCAGATGGTCTCTGAGTAAGCTTTAGCGTCAGATCGTTCATCCCTAAAATACAATCTTTAGCGTCAGATGTCCGACGCTGAAAAAGTGTTGTGGTGTAGTGAAATCAAAACCCTAGAAATCAAAATCTTCAAATATCACTGCATCCCCTAACCCTAAGGCAAAGAGATAAGGTCATTTACTTACACTAAGACGACGACGAACTCAAGGACCAAGGCACCAGTTGGATATACAGCGCCGCCCAAGCTATAGGCACCGCCGATGCACCCCCACCCACCCGCGGCGCTGCCGCTGAAAGCTCTTGTTTGGTTTTGGTAATTGATGACACTCAATGTTGCTAATGGTTTGCTCTAAGTGTGACTAGACACATAACAACATGATGGTGAAGCCTATAACTTGGTGATGGACTTGTCATGGAGATGATCAAGCACCAAGGGCTCAAGGCAAAGGTATCAAGAGATAGGTGTTTTCCCTTTCGGTGATCAAGTGATCACGTTTAGGATTGATAACCAACTATCAAGAGGGGAATTCACGGTTGAATTCGCTATCCAAGTGCCTCTATGTTCGACTTTGCTTGATGCATATGAGAGATGAACTAGAGAGCTAACACTTGCCCTATGTTTCTTGTGATGATTTGCTAACTCATGTGGTCAAGAGTGTTCTACATGCTAGAGTTAGCACCTTAAGGCAAGTGGTTCGACTTAGATCGACGATGGCGCGGCGATGACGACCAAACGATGAAGATAGCATCCTGGTGAACTGGCCGGACGCGTCAGTCGGTGAGCGCCGGATGCTGGCTGCAGTGCCGGACTCCACCCAGGAAAGACTGCATTGATGAGATGCGTTGGACGCGACCGACGGAAGGCGCCGGACGCTGGGATCAGGCGTCCGACGGTTTTGAACAGGAGCTCGACCTAGTCAACTCAACTGCATCAGACGCGTCTGGAGGACATGCGCCGGACGCAGGGTCAATCGACCTCAGCGTCCGACTCTCTTTGGTGTGGCGCTGCTCTGAGTGACGTGGCACGGCGCCGGACGCTTGTTGGAGGACGGCGGACGCGTTCGATGGCCATCAGACGCAGTCCAGTGGGGGTCGCAGACTGGATGATCAACGAACGCAGGCGTCGGACGCTAGAAAGAAGTCGCCGGACATGGCATCGAACGCTGATGTGGCGCTGCGAGGACGGCAACGGTCGACTGCAAGAAGACGCCGGACGTGTCTGACGCTGGAGGACAGATGCGTCCGATGCATGCAAATTTGCTGCCCGAGCTGCATAACGGTTGAATTCGTGGTGGCGGCTTTAAATAGAATTGTGGTCGGTTGGGGAGGCATCTGCTGCCCATTCTAACTTCTTTGAGTATCCTTTGAGCTAGAGAGACTCCTCCCCACTTATCTCTTGACTTGATTGAGCATTCTTGAGTGAGAATCAAGTGCGAGCATTGAGAGTTGCATCTAGAGGCACTTGTTCTTTGAGTTCGCTGCGGAGTTCTTTTTGCTCTTGGGTGATTCACATCACCCTAGACGGTTTGGAGAAGCGGTGGTGTTGAGCTCAAGTTGGAGGTTGTTCGAGACCGCACGCGATGATCTTGTGAGGGGTTCTTGGTCCTTCTCCGCCGGAGATTCGCGAAAGAATATTCTAGTGGATTGTGCGTGGCTTGGAGGATCCTTATCTTGTGTTGATAGTGTGGCTCCCGGCAGTGATATTTGGCATTGAGAGCCAATTGAGCGTGCATATCACCAAGCAAGTACATCGCCACAACAAGGACTAGCTTGCCGGGAAGCAAGTGATCCTCGGTAAAAAAAATTGTGTTCATCTCTTTTTTGACCGAATCGGTCGGGGAGGCCCCGACCTACTTTTTTTTCAATTAAATGAAAGAATGTTTACAAGCTCAAAGAGCAGAGTTACAAGACCTTCAGGTCCAAAGAGAAAGAACTACAGCTTATCTAAGTCTATCTCTCCAGCTATCAATTCTAAGTCTTTTATTGGGGTTTGATTTAGCACTAACCAAACCCATCTGCAGCTTGAAGTGGTGAGTCGAGACATCCAAGTTTTGAGTGCCATTGTTGAAGATTATTTCATTTCTTACATGCCAGATGCTCCAACAGCCTGCTAATAGAACTTCTCTGAAGATGATATTGTTGAAGTCCTCCCTTGCTCTAAGTAACATATCTACAGGTGACAGATTGAAGTCCCAATTGATATCTATTGATTCCCAGCATCTTTTGCTAAATTGACAATCAAAAAACAGGTGGAAGCAACTTTCCTCAGTTCCTGTGTTATAGAGTACACAACTATAATCAGTTTGTTCCTTGCTAGCAGCCAGAAGAAAAACTTATGGTTTCCAGGATTGCTTGACTTCCATAGCCATTTGAAGAGTGGTGAGCAAACAGACTCTGGTGTCATTGCTTTATAAGCCCTTTTGCTGGTGAAGTTGTCTGATCCCCAAGTGTACACCCATTTATCTGTGACTTCTTCATCCCAGTCCCTTTGGTCCATAATTTCCTGTAGTTCTTGTAGCTAATTTCTGGCAATGGCAAAGAGGGTTGGGCAGAAGACTCTGTCCAGCTGCTGATTTATGAGGAACCTGATAGAGCACTTTGGCTTTCTTGCAAAGGAGAATAATTCAGGGAATTTTTCCTGCAGGGGTTGATCTACCCAAATATCAAACCAAAGTAGTATTGAGTTACCTTTTCCAGGAATGCATGAGCTCAAACTCTGGAATTTTGGGAACAATTTCATAACATCTTTCCACCAGAAGGACCCAACTGGTGATCTTCCTTGAGGTTGGGTGTTGACATTGGAGTAAAGTTTGTTCCAGGTCAGGGAAACCCAGGGAGTATCAGCCTTGTTGAAGAACTTGTCTAGGTGTTTCAGAAGAAGGGCATCATTCTGCCTTTCTATGTCAATTATGCCCAACCCTCCTTGGTGTTTTTTTTTAAAACAGGCTTCTTCCCAAGCCACTAGGGCCTTCCCTCTGTAGTTTAAATCCCCTTTGTTCCACAGGCAGGCTTTTCTTGCTTTATCAATATGGGAGATAACTGTGGGTGGAAGCTTCAGACTACACATATAGAAGGTTGGTAGTGCTGAGAAAACAGAGTTGACCAGTATTAATCTGCCATTGTAGCTCAGAAGTTTACTGATTCCAGACATTCTTCTTTCTATTCTACAAGTCAGAGGAGAGAGATCAACTACAGTTGGTTTAGTAGTGCCCAGGGGAAGTCCAAGATAAGTAAATGGCATGTTTCCAACTTGGCAACGAAAGGTTCTGGCCAAGTGGGTTGCTCTTTCCTGATTCATATTTGAAACATCCTCAATTTTCCGCGAAGGGAAAATCCACAGAATGATATACAACAGTTGATAATCAATTCCATACATCGAATTTAGAGAATACAGGGTACAAATAGAAGGGTTTACATTAATATTTACAACGCCACACTGGCGCAATCAAAGTATATCTAACATCCAGAACAGCTTGCGAAGGCGGAAGAATAACGCGAAAGCAACTTCAAACTCCAACTTGAGCGCAGGCACGAGACCTTCTAATCCTTTCAATTCCTAACATCACAGGAAAACTGCACACCGCCAGATGTGTGCAGGTCATGGTCAGCACCGAATGAGCTTTAGTGGAAAAGAGAGAATAAAGGGATCTGGCGATCCTATATTTGGCTGTGGTTTGCATCCTAGCGCATGCGAGGTAGCAACAAGTATAATATATAATAATAATAATAATCAAGTTTAACACATACCCAAATCCCACACGCACATCCACCCACCATCCCATCCATCCCATCCACACATCACCACACCTCACACCCCACACACCACACCCCACCACGCTTCACGTGGCCGGCATGACGACTCCCTCTCGTCAGGCCTCAACGACCCGCAGCCTCCCAGGCTCACGGCCGGATGTAACATACCCATATCCCAAGAAAGGCAGAAGACTCCTCTCCTAGTCAAGCAAGCTTCACACGGGACTGGTCCATAGCCAACGAGTCAGCTATGTATCGATCGATCAACCATACACTCTGCAGAGGTTTCACTATTCCACAAGATAGCCATCATCGATGCGGCCACATCTAGGCAGATTTCGATCGCCATAAGCCTAGAGCGAATACCATCCTGCCACTCGACCCTGGCCGCCGAGACTGTGAGACATAGTACCAGGCCTCGGGGGTCACTATGTTGGTTAAGGAGGGTGTGAGCACTCTCGGCCCGTACCTCCCGACACATCCGCTTACTCCGCATGAATAATGGCATTCGTTCTACCGGATGGTTAGACCGTCTCCCTTCCCATTAGAGAGCGAGTGGAAAGTAAGCGTCCAATGATCCGGTCACTAGCACTCAAGTCCTTAGGTATTGGCCGGACAACGATGTCTCCCCCGTATGGGCTAATCTTTACCGTGCTTTGCCACGGCACCCCCTTTCCAAGGCTCCACCCCAAGGAGCTCACACCAAGGACACCTCAATCCAAACCAGTTACCCGCCACAGTACTCACAAAGCGGGGATACCCGGGCCGTATCCCCTCGGCAAGACTCGCTCAAAGCTCGTCGTAATCCCAATCCGGCCGACTCAACCCTCACCACACACCCAAGACTCACGCAGCACACCGCTCATCACCATAACCACAAGTCCGGCATCCCAAGCCAAACCATTCCTAGGGGTTCACCACCCGCATCACATATATAATGCAAAGTGGAGTTATATTAAGTATGGTGATAATAAATGCAAGCACGCAGAAGGGCGGTAATATATAAGTGCGAGCGCAAGGCTGGGTAACATGGTAAAAGGGCTTCAAACAAGGTAAATATAGCTCAGGCAATATCATGCATCATATACTAGCAAAGGAATAAATATAAAGCGCTAGCATTTCTAAACATGCAATGTCTAATAGGATTCTCTAAAAGAGGGTGCTGCCATGACACCTGCGATGTCGAGGAAGTAGTGGTACGAATCCGACAGTAGTGGTACAAGTCCTCCTCCATAGTCGTACAGCGGATCTCCACCTCACGTCCTTAGGTCGCTCCTTTCCCGAATCGACTCTGAAACCGAAACGTAATAGTCGCGTTAGCGACTCCTATAGAATTCACAAAGAAGCAAATGAAATATAGAAGAACCAAATGCACTCAAACATAAGCTTAAACTGTACATCTCGATTTTATATGAATTTCCATATAAAGATCATAATTTTTGGACATCGTATGAATAAGTTATGAATTTTGGAAGTTTATACCATTTCCTGAAAATAATAAACAGCAGATTAAATATGGAGCCGACACGTGGCAGCACCAGGTTAGGCCACGTGGCGCACTGGTAGGCTGCTGATGTGGCGCTGACATGTGGGGTCCATGATGTCGTCACCACTGACGTCATCATTGACTCAGTCAACCCTATATGGGCCGCTAATGGGCCGGATGGGCTCGACATGGGTCGGATGGGCTGGACTCGGGCCGGGCTGGGCCCAACACGTGTCGGCACCTCGCTGCGCCACGTAGCGCTCCAGGGTTCAATTCGGGCTCTGGTCCACGCGGTCGGCTCATGGTGGACAGCGGCTCATTGGTCCATAGACCACAACACGGTCTACAGTGGACCAGTTCCATCCACTCTCCTTCTCCTCTTGGTCCACGTAGTCCAGGTCCATGGTACGGGGATGATAGGGCATCTGGTCCATCCGATTGGCGCACGGTGGACAGGCGCCTTGGGACCCACCGTCTGTGGCTCGGTCCCATGGACCAAGTCCATCCACCACGCACCAGCAACATTCCATCTCCATCTCCATGTCTGCCCCTGCTCCGTGCGCGGCCACAACATGGCCGACGGCGACGTGGTCGCGCGCTACTGCGCCATGGCTGTTCTCAGTCTCAGGTAAGGAGCGCATCGGCTCCGCACGAGCATGGCGAACGCTGCGAGGTCGTATTCCAAGGTCGCGGGGCACCAGGCGAAGCTCCGCCGCGGCGACGGCGGCATAGCTGCGGCGGCGTACGGAGACGAGGGTCAAAAGGGGCTAGTCGGGCCAAATTGGGGGCTCGTTCGTTGAATTGGGGTCGCGCGGTGACCATAGGGCACGACGGCGACGACCAATTTCGCCACGGCGGCGCCCAATACGCGGCGGAGGCTCGCGGCGGCGCCAGCGGCATGGCGGTGCGCGGCATGGCGTCAAGGCGGCGGCTTTCCGTTCAATCGAGCGCGCGGTCATTCAATTGCCATCACCAAGATCGTGTCCGAGCTGCCGGCGGTGACCAAGAGGCACGGCGTCGCACACACGCGGCGGAAGCTCGCGGCGGCGCCGGCGGACATGGCAGCGCACGGCATCGTCGAGGCGACGGTCTCCTCCTCCCAGTCCGACAACGCCGCGGAGTGCAGCAGTCCATGGCGGAGCTCGATGGCACGGCCTCGAGCTGAGGTGGCCGGAGCTCGCCGGCGCAAGCGCGCCACTGTGGCGCACAAGTGTGGCCCCGTGTGGACGTGGTTGCCGGTGAGAGGGTCGGGAAGTGTCTTCCCCGCGGGCGTCTCGCGCCAGCGACTGGCACACGGGGTGCGCCCCGTCGCGGCGGACGTTGTCCGGGGGTCCAAGGGTCCGGTTGGCCTCCATAACGGCCGGGAATGGCGGCGCTCTGCGGCGGGCATGGCCGCGGCGGCGCCCATGGCGGGCAAGTCTACCGGCGTGTGGTGGCGCCGGTCTTCCAGTGGCTGGGCTGGTCGTGCTCGGTGGGTGCGTGTGTGCCATAAGGCCGGCTGTGGCCCTCGGCCTACGCGCTCGTGGGAGCGCCATGGCCGGAAGAAGCAAGGCGAAGGTTTGGCAAAGGGGCTCGGCGGTGTACCAGCGCGGTGGAGGAAGAAGAGGTTGGCGCCGGCGTCGATGTGCAGCTCGCGGTGGCCGTAGGCGATGGAGGCTTGTGGTAGCAGTCCAGCAGCGCCTCACGTTCTCCCGTCTCCGGCGCGCTCCGCGACGGCTTCGTCTCCTCCAAGTCCGGCGACTCCGGCTTCTTCTTTCCCGGCGTCGGCTTCCTCTCCTCTTCTCCACCTATCTCCGTTCAATTGGGCGTGGTTGGTGGCGAATTGCAAACTGCAAGCGGCGGCGGTGGTTGGGGAACCCTAGCGCTCCCAGGGTTCTGGCTTTATAGGCCGGCGGCGGCCATGGTTGGGAGCGGACGGTGGTGGAGGCGTCGGGCGTGATCAAGCGGCTCCCAGGGGCTCGAGCTGTCGCTGTCGATCGCGCGGTGGGGTACAGTGGTCAGTGGCATGAGCGTGGTTGCCTTTGCGGCCAAGGAACGGGAAGGGCGGCCGGGGAACGTCGGGGCACGTGCTGGCGCTGCCGTTGCGCGCGAGCGCGAGATTCCTACGCCGCAGGCGTGACCTTGTCGGCCTGTCGGCTCCAGCTGGCGCGCATCGCATCGTCCGTGTGGTAGGTGAGGAAAGGGAACGGCACGGACGGCGAGGATGGTCGGGGCACCTGGGATTCCCGCGCTCGGGGCCGGCGCTCTGCTTTATCCCAACGCGTGCGAGGCAGAGAGGCGAGGGGAAGAAAAGGTATGACAGGCGGGGCCAGGGTGTGGGGTCGCGCCGTCAGTGGCCGCGGTGGCAGCTTGCCTTCGCGGGCCGGCAGCTCCGATTTGGGCCGGTGAGGATGAAAACGCAAGCTGGGCCAGCTTGGTTTGGATGAGGAAAAGAAGAAATGGGCCGGCGAGTTGGTCTGCTGGAAAAAGAAAAAGAAGAAGAGGAAGCAAGCGGGCCGGAGTAGGAAAGTGGGCCGGCAGCGAGAGAAAGAGACAGTAGATCGAGCTGGGCCTGGTTGTCCGACCGAAGAGAAGAAAAAGAAAAGGAAAAGGATGGGAGGGGTTAGCGGGCCAGCCAAGTGATGGGCCTGATGGCCGAGTTGGGCCGGCGGCGGTTGCAGGCCAGAAGTGGAAAGGAAGGAAAGGAGTTTGGCAGGCCGGCTTTAGGATCTTGGGCTGAAATGGTGGTATTTGCCATTTGTTTTCCTTTTCTTTTCCTTTATCTTTTTCTGTTTTCTTTTGTAAACAACTATGTATAAACATTGTGAATTGCATCACTTGTGTGAAGTTCCATGGTGGTCATAACTAGTCATAGGATGAGTTGGGGGTATTATTCCCCATATAACGTTTCATCTGTTTATTGTATAAATAAATAGATGTTTGGTTATTGATTTCACAAGCAACACAAAAATCCAAATAAAAGCCAAATCAACCACAAAATTAATCTACAAGGATGGTGCATGCTTAAGACTAATCCAGGTGACCAAGGGTAGGCTTCTATGTGACATATCATTCCCTCTAGAGCTAGCACTAGGTGTTCTATTTAGATTGGCTAAGCATCTAGATCATGGATGGGCAACTAGGTAACTATACCTAGACTATCTGCTAGTCATACCCCATGGCACTATGGCGATGTGTTGGTCCACTAGGTCATAAGCGTAAGGTTAGGGCACATCCCTCTAATTTGGCATAGTTAGTAGGTTGTCTCACTAGGGTGGTCTAGTGGGGTCTATCCATCAGTATGATTAGGCAGCTAGTCAAGCTGAGGTAGGTAGCTCTTACAAAAAAGGTGTAAGGTTAAGTAACTACATTCACAAGGCAGAGGTATTTACCCTGGGTTTGTGAGGGTTGATCCACTAGGATGATTAGGTAGCTATAAGTGTAGGTGGCTTCTATTACCATGACACTAAGTATCACAATTCTCATGTGGGGAGGTATCATCACGGGTTGGCATGATGTCACTAGACTCTAACCAACTAGGGTTAAATAGTCGACTACCTACATGAGGATAGCACCCTGGGCTATGACCTATGGTTTAAGCTCAAAACCTCTCATAGGTGGGGTCGAGGTCATGGGTCTAGGGTACCATGTCAGGGGTTGTGGGGTAACACTAACCTCTAGCTAGCTATAGTTAGGTAGTAGCTAGTCGTAGGGTTTATACTATGGGTAGGTGTACATGTATACACATTGCACCTTGGTGGCATTGCTACTAATTCTAGCATAGGATCATTAGGGTTTAGGTTCATGACCTAGGGGCTAACACTAGGTCATACTATAGTGAAAGGTTGGTCATAGCAGGCTCTCGCTCATAGGTATAGTAGGTTTTCCCTAGGGTCCTATTCACATGTGGCTTAAGATCCATATTAAGACACATGTGATGATGTCGCACTGCAATGCTTAACAACTAGTTATAGATACTTTATATGCAACTACTGGGGTTTCTTATATGACAAGCATCAAACATGGGTTTATTTAGAAAAAAAAAATTTTGTAGTTCGAATTTTCGGGATGTTACAATATTGATGGGGACTATAAAGGACTTGTTGAAGTTAACATGTAAGCCACTTGAATCAGAGAAGGTTCTGAGGAGACCTTTGAGGTTAAATAAGGTTCTGGCATCACCTGGTAATATTAGCAGAGTGACATCAGCATATTGAACAATAGGAAAGTCTCCTCCAAAATTTTCACTTATTGGGTGTTTGATCACTCCAGACTGCCAAGCTTTGTTCACCAGAGTCTGAAGAAAGTTAGCTGATAGGAGGAATAGCAGTGGTGACAATGGATCCCCCTGTCTTACTCCTCTCTTGCATCTGAAAGGTTTTCCAAGACAGCTATTAAGAATGACTGAGGAGGAAGCAGTACCAAGTATGTTCTTGACCCATTCTATCCATTTGTCAGGAAACCCTTTGCTTCTCAGTATGCTAAAAATGAATTGATGCTCAAGCTTGTCAAAAGCCTTCTCGAAATCAAGTTTCAGAATGACCACTTCCTTCTTTGACTGGTGACACAGGTGGAGGAACTGAAAGGACCAAGCCAGACAGTCCTGAATAGTTCCCCCTTTAATAAAACCATACTGATTTGGTGTACCAACTCTATGATGCTACTCTGTAACCTTAAGGACAAGATTTTGGTGATGCACTTCAGGGAGTAATTCATCAGTGAGATTGGTCTAAAGTCACTAACATTTTCAGGGTTTTCCTTTTTTGGTATGAGTCAATCAGTGATGAATTGATGCTTGTTAAATCAGAGTTGTTCTGGCTGAAATCCATGAATAATCTGATGTAGTCATTCTTGACCATGTGCCAACATTTTTTGATGAAGATCCCACTGAAACCATCTGGACCTGCTGCATGTTCATTGGGTAGGCTCTTTACTACTGTTTGGATTTCTTCCTCACTAAAATCCAGAGCTAGGTGGGATAGTTCATGCTGATCAAGCAAAGTGTTTAGATTGTAATGAATTGCACTAAAGTCACTTACTCCCATTCTGTCTTTAAAGGAGGACCAGAGGAGGTTGGACTTTTGATCATGATCACTGATAAAGTCACCCTCTTCATTCGTCAAGGATACAATAAAGTTCCTCTTATGGGCAGCAGTGGCCATTATATGGAAAAAGTGGTTGTTTTCATCACCTAGCTGTACCCATCTGGTGATATTCCTTTGTCTCCAATAAATTCTCTTGGATTCTTGCTATTTCCCATGGTGTTCTTTGACCAGCCTTCTGAAGGAGGCTTCTAATCTAGACAAGGCTCTTTGTTCTTCTAGTCCATCTAAGAGGAGAAGGACCCAGTTGCAATTGAAGATCAATTTAGAGAGGTGTTGACGATCGTTAAGTATCAATTTTATACCGTCAACGCAGCAAGAGAAAGGACTAATATGAGTTCACCTGTTAGATATAGGGGTTACACTGACAGAATTCCATGAGTTTTGGTGATTGTCTATTTCTGCGGGGGTTATCGAAAGAGAACCAAAGGAGGCCCACATGTCATGATTACATAGAGATAAAGACCGAACGGGTAAAATTGTATAATCTAGAAGACTCCGAAGGCAAACCCCGGAAGCCGGGGCCCACCTGGCGGGGGTGGCCAGTCGGCCGACCCGGGGGGAGTCGGCCGACTCCCCACCTCCACCAATCGGGTGGAGTCTCGTGGATCCCGCCTCCACCGCCTTTGAGGATGAATAATTATCGTCCATTTAGGTCGGTTTGATCCGAGGGCTGTGGTTAATCCTAGGGGGCTATATATTCGAGCCCCCGGGCCCCGGGTGAAACCCTAAGTCATTCAAGAATTCATTCTCTCATCGAATTCGAGAAGCCGAGCCACCATCTCAATTAGAGCTCCATAGTTTAGTAGCATAGCTACATAGGAATAGATCTAGAGGGAATCAAGCCTAGCTTGGAGTCCGGATCTGTCGGAGTTCTTGGTAATTCCCCTCTACATTCTTGTAATATTCATCATTGTTCGTGATACTATGAGTAGTACTTTATTCTATTCTATTATATCGACTTAACTTTGCTCTATTTGATTATGTTCTCAATTATATTGTTCTTAGTTTACTTTGATTATATGTTTAGCATAGTTGGACTAGAATTATGTTTATGCATAGGATCGTATAGCGCTTGCTCATTAGATCGATGGGTGAGTGGTAAATATTGTGTAGGCGTGGTGCCTAGATTGTATTTATCTCGCGATTGCACCCTATTGGCCGGGTCGTGTGGTAGATCGCGGAAGTGACAGTTCCGTTGAGTCCTTTGTATTCCATCCCCGTTGGTAGGTCTTAGTAGAACAACCTATTACATTGAAGTCATTGCTATGTCTCTTGTCTTCTCGGTAATATCACTATGCATAGATGTAACCTTTTCCCGCCATGATTGCTAGATGTTCTTGCACTAATCATTGTATGCTTTGACCTTATAGTTAGAATAACATAGGATTATACCCTAGATCATCCTAGTCCATGCTAGTGTTATAAGCTTAGAGTGCTAAGTTGAGATGGCTTATTACTATTATTTTATGTGGCTAAATGCTCTCATTTATCTTATGTCATTTATCATTCATTCCTATATTTTATGTGACACTTACCCCGTATGAGATGATCGATACGCATAAGGTTAAGCTCTCCATTACAAAGATGTGCATTGCTCATCACTCATTATCCAAGGCATTCCCTTCCCAAAGTGGTAAAAATATAAATAACGATACCCGGATACTCCCGGTTAAAATGCTACATCGGTATTATCTCGTGCGCTTGCGGATCCCATATTTATTTCTAGTAGCAAACTTGCATTATTTAGTACCAAAGCATTTTTGGCGCCATGTTGGGGATGACAACCTAACACCGAGTGGCGTTAGAAATGTCAACAAGCATTTTTGGCGCCGTTGCTTGCAGGGGAAGGTTGAAAGCCAATGGATAATGAGCAAAGCATTGCACTACATAATGAGATTGAGCACTTTGTCATCATTCTCTACTCATACAGCCTTACCCTTGTTTTTCGTCTATTTTTATATCTTATGCGGGGTAATGTATGAAAAAGACAATTCTTCCCGATAATTATATTGACGATCCGAAGCTTTATTCGGGAAGGCCGGAAGCGGGTTGAAGAAGACCAATCAATCATCATCATCATCAACTCAACTTGGAAGCTTGTCGGAAGCGAAAGTCGACCTTTCGTTCGAGACTTGACACCAGCGTTTGAAGCCATGGCGCACAAGTCACTCCGCGAGTTCTCGGCTCCAACTACGGACAACATTCGTCTTGGACCAGCTGCGGACATCGAAGGAGCTTTTGAGCTCAAGCCTGCGCTAATCAACATGGTGCAAGCAAGCCGGTTCGTGGGAAGGCCCATGAAGATGCTAGTGCTCATCTCCAACACTTCCCGGAGATTTGTAGCACATTCACTATCAAGGATGTCCCCGGAGATGCTATACTACTTCGCCTCTTCCCATTCTCACTCTTGGGGAGAGCGAAGCGTGGTTCTACGCCAATAAGGAGAAGAATCCTACGTGGGCACTATGTTCCACCAATTTCTTGGCGAAGTTCTTCCCCATGGGCAAAACAAATGCTCTTCGTGGGAAGATATCAAGCTTTCAAGCAACACCATGATGAGACTGTCCCGAAGCTTGGGAGCGCTTTCAAGATTACATCCTCGAGTGTCCTCATCATGGCATGGAGAATTGGCTGCTCATGCGTAGACATTCTACCATGGGCTCAAGAACAAAGACACGTGAGACGATGGATGCCGCTGCTGGGAGGTGCATTCTTATCACTCACTATTCCTCAAGCCACGCTCTTGTGGAGAAGATGGCATCCAACCAAGGTTGGAGTGAAGAAAGAACGCACCCGCAAGAGAGGTGGAGGAATGCATCGGCTGAAAGAGGTAGACATGCTTTCACGCCAAAATGGATTTGCTAATG
The DNA here is from genome assembly GCA_018135685.1 of Themeda triandra. NCBI lineage: Eukaryota > Viridiplantae > Streptophyta > Magnoliopsida > Poales > Poaceae > Themeda > Themeda triandra. The sequence goes on along the minus strand of JAENPR010000356.1, from coordinate 391,192 downwards.
AAGAGGCTCGATGAGAGAGCCCCGAGAGAAGAAAGAAGTCATGCATATACATGATGCTCGCATGACATGTGAAGAGTGTGGAGAGACGGGCACACAAAGCTAACCGCCCGTAGCCGAAGGAGGACGTGAACTACCTCAACAACAACAACAATAATAATTACTATCGTCCTCGCAGAATCAAGGTTGGAATCAACAGCGAGGCCTAACTACTCGTGCAATTATTCGTGGCAACTATCAAGGTAACAACTCCTCCTACAATAATTACAACCAGCCGCCTTTGAGAGAGTTAGTGCTTGAACCAAGGCAAGATGATGGACAATCTGTCCAAGAAGCCGACATCAAATGACAAGGTCCTAGAGACACTCGGCAAGAGAATGGATGGCTTTTCCAATGCCATCAAGAGTCAGCTTCAGCTTCAACAAGATACTTGAGTCACAGTACAAGCAGCTTGTTAACCTTGCTCCCTCCACTCGGCCAAGGTAAACCGGCAGGACAACCCGAAGAGCTCGAGACTGCAAATCTTGTTGATATATTCAATGTAGAAGATAGCCGGAGTGATCCATCGAAGGGGTCATGGATAGACTCAACTCTGCCAATCAAGAAGGGCGATCCAGGGAGACCAGTCATTCCGATCTCCATTGGAAGTACTAACTTTAATGAGGCAATCTGTGACTTCGGTGCAAGCATCAACATCATGCCAAGAGTGATATACGAGAAGCTATTCAGATGCCCCCTAGCATACACAACCATGTGCTTGCAGCTTGCAGATCAGTCACTCCGTGTTCCTTTGGGAGTACTTGAAGACATATGTGTACGAGTAGGCAACTCATATGTCCCCGCAGACTTTGTGGTAGTGGATACGGCGCGATGAAAGGTCCCCCGTCATTTTGGGACGACCATTCTTGAACACCGCTTGGAGCCATTATGTATGCCAACACCGCCAAGATCATCTTCAACATCAAGGGCAAGAGAGAAACCTTCTTCTTCAAGAACAGAGTGCTGCAGCTTCCCAAAGACACCCTCATCGCAGAATGTGAGGAGAAGAAGAGTCCAGCTAAGAAGAGCAAGAACAAGAATAAGAAGACCAAGAAGATGGAGACAGTAAGGATGGTCACTGCAGTCCACAAGGAGCATGACCATACTCGTCCCCACGTCGATCAAGAAGGATGACCCGTGTGTCCCAACCATTCAATGCTTCATCAACGAAGCTCTTTCAATAAAGTCATGTCTCGTGACACCGGATCGGGCGTCAACATTATGGCCAAGGTAACTTATGAGTATCTATATGGCACTATGCCTTTGGAGCCTACCTATGCACAAACTGCGGATGGCGAGATCGGACATTCCGCTTCGTCGAAGGAGAAGTGAAGGATGTCCTCATCCAGATAGATGACCATTATGTCCCTACGAGACTTCCTAGTCATTGACATGGGAGATGACTACGATCCTCCAATCATCCTAGGAAGACCATTCCCGAACACCACCGTAGCTATCATCTATATTGGGACAGGAGAGATTCATTTCCACTTTCCCACCGAGAAGGTACGCCGCTACTTCAATAATAATTATATAATCACTGAGGAGCCCAAGAAGAACAGAGCAAGGAGAAGGCAGCGTACCCGTCGCCAGAACAAGAAGAACATCACTACAGATGGATGGGCCAACTATGAGGGAGAAGTATTCAGATATGAAGATCGGTACCCAGAGAAGGTGCTGTCATCAGAAGAGAAACAAGTGCTTCAAGAAGCTTCCTCCTCAAGATCACCCTCTCCAACAAAGAAGGTGTGGAAGGTAAAAGAAAAATCAGAAACTACTCCTACACAAGAGGCGACATCATCAGAGGCGCCGGCCAATGCGCCCCTTGAAAAATGAACAAACATGATAAGTCCTGTTCGGAGGACTTAACCACCGAACGCCGCGCCAAGAGGTAACTTGGTATTTATCAGCATCACTTTTCCAGCATTGCATTTTTACCTTAGCATCCTTGTTTTTCTACTTGCACCTTAATTGCATCTTTACCATCTCTGCATTAGAAAAGAAAATAAAAATGTTGTGCATTTGCATCCAGAAAATCTTTAAGCCCCATGTGGATAATCATTCACCGTGGTGGCACAAAAATAATTTCTCAAGCATATTTATTTTCCCCGTCTCGCATTCCTTAAATAATAAAAAGATAAAAATATTTCTTGTGATCCCGTTAGAACAAGTCTAAGTTAAGAAAGTTCTAGACAACCAAGGCCTAGAGGTTTTATCACTAACGCTTAATCGCCCACAAGCTTTGTTGTCTATTTGAGCTTCACGGAGAACATCAAGGATCATAAAGAGCTAACAGCGAGAAGGACATCCAGTCCCCGTCGGAGTGCTTGCCCGCGAAAATTGAATGCTTGTCTCCAACAAGCAACTATCTACGACACTCCCGGAGGACTAGAACGTCTTCGGTGCGTCGGCAACATCGCGAGACTATGTCAACATCCAGCTTGGGGGAGAGCATCCCCGTGTACCAAGCTAAGTGTTTCCAACTTATCTATTTATGCTTTATTAGAGTGTGCTTTGATTAAAACAACTAAAAAAGATGCATAACCATAGAAACCCGTAAAGATTTCCTTATTTATCTTTTCTACTTTTGGAGAGCTCTTGCAATCTGTCTTTAAAAGTGATCCCTAGAATAAACTCTACATGGAGATGATGAATAGTTGCTCTACCGTAATTCCTTTCAAGTACCTAGTTTTCAACCTTGCACTCTCCCGAGTTTTGGACACAACTCTGTTTAGATTTGAGATTTGCTCAACCCGAAACTTGTGGGTAGCGAACACTTGATCTAAGTCTAGGTGGTTGACGGGTATGATATGGGAAGGTTTTGAGCTGCTATCTATCTTGTTCCTAGAGATACTAGAGTTCGAGAATTTATCTTTGAAAATATTAAATTTGCATGATGAGTTCCTTTATGATGAGAGTTCAAATTCCTACCACACCATATATTCATGCTTACTAGATTAGAAAAGACCCATCTGTTTATATAGATCATATTGTAGGTTTGAGTGTAGACTTTATAGGCATTGAGTATGGTTATGCTGTGGACCCATAAGGAATCAGTCATGCAGTTAAAGTCAATACTATGTGCTCTCCATCCGTTGATCTATGCTACTTCTGTCCTCAGAAGCATGCACCCATTTTATAGCTACTACATTCATTTTTGTGCTACTTCTGTCCCTAGAAGTACCACCCACATATAGATCCATGTCCACCACATATCGTGCTATCTCTACCCTGGAGATACGCACCTATGCTACTCCTACCCTGGGAGTACGCATTCTCCACATATTGTGCTATCTCTACCCTGGAGATACGCACTTATGCTGCTCCTACACTGGGAGTACGCATCCATCCATTCATCCATCCACATATACATACGCCATTCCTTTCACAGCATCCAGAAAAGGTTCTACTCCTATTCTGGGAGTGAACGTCTAGACATAATCATCACCGTTCTATTTGCCTACATAAAAGCTCCAGTTATTATCATTTCAAGTTATATGAATCCCCGTTGCTAAAGTTTTGTTTCCGAGGATTGGTTATTCTAAAAAAAAAAGAGAAGAAAAAAAAAAAAAGAAGAAAAAAAGAAGAAAGAAAAAGAAAGGAGTAGCCAAGTCCTTCCATTCAAGAAGTTTCAAGGTTTTCGAATAAAGGGAGTCATTTTATCCTCGAAGGAGCAAGTGTAGAAGTAGATGTTCACCAGTTGAGTACCCCTCATAATCATTTCCTTATCACCATCATCCTATCATCTCATCCATTCCATTTCCTCATTCACATGCACATATGACTTTATTATTATTTTAGTTCCTATTGGATCCATGTCTTAACTGTGCAATATATGCAAGTGAGTTTGAGTGTCTCCCCACCTATGAGCTCCACATAAGCCTATTAGAAAGAAGGGTGAGAGAGAGAAGGCACTTTTCACTATGCCTTAGTTCCATAAATACCACATATTCTTGAAAGAAGAGAGAAGGCATACACTACTCATGCCTTGGAGAGGATCCAGAAATACCACAAATGAGAGACTTGAAAGGTTCATACAAGGAACTCTGAGTTTTATTTCAAAACCTTGCAAAAACTCCGGGATAATAGTTGATCAAAGAGCGAGAAACATGGCGCTTGACTTGACCGTTCTATTTTTCAACTACTCAAGATCCAAGTGACGGTTACAAGCCCCATGGTGAAAGGTAATATGAGTGAGTTTTGAGTCAGGATAGTTCACTCTAATCCGGAGGAGAGTTCTTGTTTGAACGCATGTGTACTTATGAGGAGTGAAAGCATTGTAGCAACTCCTGATCCATCACTGAGTCTATCTTTGCTCAGGGACGAGCAAAAGGTAAGCTTGGGGGAGTTTGTTGACGATCGTTAAGTATCAATTTTATACCGTCAACGCAGCAAGAGAAAGGACTAATATGAGTTCACCGTTAGATATAGGGGTTACACCGACGTAATTCCATGAGTTTTGGTGATTGTCTATTTCTCGGGGGGTTATCGAAAGAGAACCAAAGGAGGCCCACATGTCATGATTACATAGAGATAAAGACCGAACGGGTAAAATTGTATAATCTAGAAGACTCCGAAGGCAAACCCCGGAAGCCGGGGCCCACTGGGCGGGGGTGGCGGTCGGCCGACCCGGGGGAGTCGGCCGACTCCCCACCTCCACCAATCGGTGGAGTCTCGTGGATCCCGCCTCCACCGCCTTTGAGGATGAATAATTATCGTCCATTTAGGTCGGTTTGATCCGAGGGCTGTGGTTAATCCTAGGGGGCTATATATTCGAGCCCCCGGGCCCCCGGGTGAAACCCTAAGTCATTCAAGAATTCATTCTCTCATCGAATTCGAGAAGCCGAGCCACCATCTCAATTAGAGCTCCATAGTTTAGTAGCATAGCTACATAGGAATAGATCTAGAGGGAATCAAGCCTAGCTTGGAGTCCGGATCTGTCGGAGTTCTTGGTAATTCCCTCTACATTCTTGTAATATTCATCATTGTTCGTGATACTATGAGTAGTACTTTATTCTATTCTATTATATCGACTTAACTTTGCTCTATTTGATTATGTTCTCAATTATATTGTTCTTAGTTTACTTTGATTATATGTTTAGCATAGTTGGACTAGAATTATGTTTATGCATAGGATCGTATAGCGCTTGCTCATTAGATCGATGGGTGAGTGGTAAATATTGTGTAGGCGTTGTGCCTAGATTGTATTTATCTGCGATTGCACCCTATTGGCCGGGTCGTGTGGTAGATCGCGGAAGTGACAGTTCCGTTGAGTCCTTTGTATTCCATCCCCCGTTGGTAGGTCTTAGTAGAACAACCTATTACATTGAAGTCATTGTTATGTCTCTTGTCTTCTCTGGTAATATCACTATGCATAGATGTAACCTTTTTCCGCCATGATTGCTAGATGTTCTTGCACTAATCATTGTATGCTTTGACCTTATAGTTAGAATAACATAGGATTATACCCTAGATCATCCTAGTCCATGCTAGTGTTATAAGCTTAGAGTGCTAAGTTGAGATGGCTTATTACTATTATTTTATGTGGCTAAATGCTCTCATTTATCTTATGTCATTTATCATTCATTCCTATATTTTATGTGACACTTACCCCGTATGAGATGATCGATACGAGACAAGGTTAAGCTCTCCATTACAAAGATGTGCATTGCTCATCACTCATTATCCAAGTGCATTCCCTTCCCGGTGGTAAAAATATAAATAACGATACCTGGATACTCCTGGTTAAAATGCTACATCGGTATTATCTCGTGCGCTTGGATCCCATATTTATTTCTAGTAGCAGTTGCATTATTTAGTACCAGCATTTTTGGCGCCATGTTGGGGATGACAACCTAACACTGAGTGGCGTTAGAAATGTCAACAAGAGGTTGGAGAGGTTTCTACTCCATTTTCTTAGACTTGTTCTTACATGTTTCAGTCTGACAGCTAGATGCTTGGAGGGGTTGGCAAAGTAAGGAGCATGATTCTAGTGTAAGCTGACAGTATCGAAGAAGCCTGGGTGCTCAAGCCAAAAACTTTCAAATCTGAAGAGGTTGGATTTGGGAATGCTGTTACCAATGTGCAGTACATAGGGGATATGATCAGAAGTAGGCTTGGCAAGTGGCTGGATAAAAGTTGCTAGAAATGAGAGAGGCCAGTCTGCAGAAGTGAGGACCCAATCTAATTTCACCAGGAGGGGATCTGGTTGCATATTGCTCCAAGTAAAGCTCCTGCCACTAAAAGGTATCTCTGTGAGATCAAGGTCAGCAATCAGCTCATTAAATAGGTCCATCTCAGAATGATCACCTCCAGGTTGATTTCTGTCTTCTGGGCTCCTGTACAGATTGAAATCTCCTCCCAGGACCCAGTTATCAAAGGTAGAGGTGTCCAGGTTCATTAGCCAGGTAACAAAACCGAATTTCTATTCAGGTCTAGAGGGACCATAGATATTTGTGACATGAAAGGAACTATGGTCTGCCTTGCAGGTTAACTGAACAGTCAGAGCATAGGAGCAGGTCTGGATCACTACTCCATCATACAGGTTGCTATTCCAAGCAGTGAGGAGTCCTCCAGAAGCTCCAGTAGAAGGTGCAAAGGCAAATGTGTCCATGGTTCTTGGGCAGGTTTTTTTCATGTAGAAGCCGTCAAAGCTTTCCCTTTTTGTTTCTTGTAAACAGATAACATGACAGGCACTTTCAGTGCATTTGTTTCTGATGCCATCCCATTTTTCTTGGGAATTGATTCCCCTAATATTCCAGAATAAAATTTTGCTGCTACTAGTTCTGTTTCTGTTGTTATCCATAAAGTAAACTCTGGTGGGTGTATGGGGGTTTGAACTTAAACAAGCCAAACAAAATCAGTCTATGCTGATTAGATAAGGAGATGGACCCCTCTCTTTCTTCTAGCACAACAGGTGCCTTTGAATCCAACATCCAGGGGGTGGAGAGAAAAAAGGGAGCATTGCATGACAGGGGAAGACCAACCCAAAAGTAGCAGAGAAGCACAAGATAGTAAAAAGCAAACTGATGATTGATATAAAAGAGGTTCAGGTCAACAGACCACAGATAAACTGACCACAGGTACCACGCATGCACATCACAACATATTATTAATCCAGTACAGGCACCGGAGGATAAGCCAAAAGATTAAGAAAAGTTTTGATTGCACACCAGAAAGAGCAGGTGCAGGTACTACTAGGTTGGGCCGACTATTCACCGATGTCATCGACTTCCAGAAGAGAGGCAGAAACAGCCGTAGGCTGCATCTTTAGGAATCCTTCTCCTATCCCAGTTAGGACGTCACGAGTGAGATGTGGTGCAACAGGGGCTTCAGGAGGGATCATTGCCAGGGGGACTGCATCCTCAATCACCTCTTCAGCCTGCTTCTTCTTGGTCTTCCTGGGCTTGGGTTTGTTCTTCTTGGAGCTGCTTGGGTCACCTTTCTTTTTCTTGGCTTTCTCAACATGGGCCTTGGCACTGTCATCATTTTTGAACCCCCTAAGCTTTCCCGTGACCCTCTAGCTCCTCTTGAAGAAGCTGTTGTCCAGGAGTTCTTCAAGTCTCACCACCTTTTTCTTCTTCTTGTTCTGGTCTGTTGTCCAGGTGTTCATCTCTTTGTCGAGGATTCTCTTGTGTGTTGATTGATTGTGGTGATTGGCGATCTTCATCTCTATACAGCTTCTACTTGTACCTAGCTTGTTGTTCTTTCGTTACTTAACATAAATATTTTGATGTGTTGTTATTTTGATGTGATGGGGAATCTTCTTTTGCATAGTGTCAAATTCTACTTTTTGGCCCTCAACTTGGGCATCTAAACAAGGCCTAAGAAAAGAATGGCTAAATGGGTTGTATGAGTTTGGCACGTCATATACAGCCAACTAATAGCCCACATGTATAGTGGGTTGGTTGAGACGCAGGCTGAATCATTAATATCAGACCCACCTCTTTCTCTCACAGAATACATTGGAACTTGTGCATCAGCTGGCTGTAAGAGCAACTCCAGCAGGCTACCTAAACAGACTACCTAACCTAAATCTGGAGGCTAAAAAAGTACTCCAACAGGCTACCTACTTGACTACCTATTTTTGTTGCCTTCCTAAATCCACTCCTCCTCTACCTATTCTTGTTGGGCCAACAGACTGGGCAGCTATTTTTCCTCCCCTCTTTCACGCGAATTCTCCTTCGTTCGCAACTTCTTCCGTGCGGCGACTTCTCCTTCGTTCGCAACTTCTTCCGCGCGACCCCGACGGCGCTTCTAGCACGGTGATGAGGATCTCGGCGGCCCTCCATGGAGCGGCGGCGAGGATCCCGGCGGCCCTCTAGGGCGCGGCAGCGAGGATCCCGGCAAGCAGCCGGGACCCCCACCGGCGCGACCTTCCCCAACGACGTCATGGCCCTTCCACGGCGGTGCGACCCTTCCGCGGCGCGACCTTCCTCTTCTCTTTCATCTTCTCCTTCCTCCAACTCAGCACAAAAGTGGTGTGGCAACTCTTGCAGCCCGCTTACATCACCTTGATACTTGCTCTTAACATGGCTTCCTGTCAACATGCCAGCAGCTTCGGCCCCGCCCTTCCCCTCTCACCCACCTACCCCACCACCCATTCGCCATTCCCAGCGCGGCCAGATGCGATGCCTGTCAACATCCCAACGAAAGCCCCCCATCCCAAATAAAAGCCCCCCCGCCCCCAGCGCCTAGTGATTCTTGCCCAAGAATAGCGCTCTTCCTTTGGTGATGAAGTTGTGCCATCTTTTTTACTCTCGGGTACCAGTCCAGGTGCATGGTTTTCAAAGGAGCTTCGCTAATTATAAAACTGCTCACTAAGAGCAGGTACAGTGGTAGGCTATTCGCTTAACACATCAGCGCAATGGACCATGTGAAGGGAAGAGAGCGCGGAAGCCAATGCTCCAGCCCCTGGGCCTGCCACTCTCTCAAATGTTCTCTCTTTTTGTCTCGAACTTTCTCTCTCTGTATGTCATACGTGCAAAAATAAATGTTTAAGTGAGAGCAAAGTATTATAAAGCTGAGTCAGCAAGCTAAATAGAGTCCACGTCATGAAAAATGATGATCTGGCACATAGAAAATAGGAGAGAGAGAATGAGCCGACGTTTGATTAAACGCCGGGCTAAAACACAGGTACCGAGACAAAGTTATACAGCAGCCGGTCTTTGTCTACCTCTCTCCTGCTCTCATACGCTGGACATACAATCAATCAATATTAAAATATTTCATACAACCGATCTTGACTGCTAGCCTATTGTACGTGTGTGTGCGCGCGCGCTAGTTCCGGCTACAAGTGACCTGGCATATCCAGCCGGCTGCCCGCGAAATCATTAAACTTGCTCTCAAGGATAAAAGACTAGTTATTGTATGCATTGGGCTGCAAACTTGTCTCCAGATGATTAGTCTTGGCTTATAGCCAAACCTTATTGGCCTTGCTCTATCGCAGGCTCTTTGGTGCTAACAGCTAGCCTTACATGATCCCACCCACTTGCGTGGCGTGTTGCCTGTTTAATTAGAGGTGATGGGGTTTGTCTAATCGCCTAGTGGATCAATGATTTGTACTACTAAATCTTTCATGGTTTAGTTAAGTGATTAGTCGAGATACGCTCCGATCCGGTCCGTTTTGTCGTTTACGGTACTGAGAAGATCTTTAATGTGTAGCTTCGGCAACCGTTTCTTTAATTACATATTGCTTTGGTAAAGATGTACTCCCTCCGTTTATTTTATAAGGCGTTCACACGTACCGATATTCAAACTTTGTTATCTTCGATAATAGTTTAACCAATAATTTTTTATTTTTATGATGCAAATTTAAATGGTTGGATTTGCAATCAAATGTACTCTCCATTGATTATAACCATATATAATTTGGAACGGATTTAGTACCACTACATTTGACTCTTCTCCTAACAAAATGCTCAGCTTGCATCCGTGCTAATTCTTCTTAATAATCTTGCGTGGTTTCTTTGCTACCAAGTTGGATCGATGATCAGCGAAACAAAATGCGGAATCATCCGCACCGCACCGAGGAATCATCGTCACCGGATTTCCGAGCCGAGTGAAGCGCACCTGGTCATGCACCCACGCCCATTTCTGCGATCGGTTAGGTTCGGCGCCCAGCCCAGGCGTGCGCGTCCGGCATCCCATCCCGATCCATCGTCACATGGGCACGGTGGCGTTCAAGCGTGGCAGCATCTCATCTGCCGATGCGCCGCCTCCGCTGCCGTGCCGCCTTTCCCCGGCCGGCGTACGGAGGAGATTCGCCGCAGGTCTGTCCCGTGCCGCCTCCCCGTCCCATGCCGTGCGCACGCGGCCGGCGAAGTTATCGCATGTGGTGAGGGGGGTGAGGATGGGGAAGCCGGGCGCCGTCGCCGTTCTCCTCTCCACCGTCGAGGTCGTGCCAGCGACGGCTCGTTTCGGCCGGGCGCTACAGCGCCACGCGGCCGCGCACGCGTCGATTTCTGCACCTGCATGGCCGCGTGCCTGTCTCAGGCAGGCCGGGCCGGCGTTCAGCGGTTCCAACGGCGTCACCGCGTCAGGCGGCCTTGGAAAAGGGAGCCGGCCGGCCTGGCGGCCGATCCCCCCCACGGACAAGCACATGCATCTACACCATGCAACATTTGGAGTCACTAGCTTATTCCTCCCTCTACATGTATCCGCGCCACATCTCCAGATGTGAGTCAACCACGAACACAGGTATGCTTCAACACCAAAGACACAGATTCGATCGATACATGATCGATCACACACGCTATAACTGGTATGTGAAGTACTAGTGGCGATCTGAACGATATAAAGGTGACCGATGAAGAACAATATCCATGGAAGAACTAGTTGCCGCCATCACCCTTCTGGCCTCGCACCTCCACGGCGCCGCTGCCGGTGGGCATCACGCCGTAGTCACCCTTCAGGCCTCGCACCTCCACGGCGCCGCCGTCGGTGCGTGCGCTGCCGTCGGGGCGCGCGCCGCCATCGCCTTTCCGGCCTGGCACCTCCGCGGCGCCGCCGCCGATGCGCGCGCCGCCCTCGCCCTTCCGGCCTGGCACCTCCGCGGCGCCGCCGTCGGTGCGCGCGCCGGTGTCGCCCTTCAAAAACGACATGCCAGCTGCTTCGCTATGAGGGAATCTATGTGTTTCAGTCTTCACTCACTCGGTGTGTTGCTCACTTCTTGTTCTTGATGCTGAGGACTAGAAGCTGTACCTTGTCTATTTATAGGCCAGCAAAGGAATGCTTTTTTTTTCTCTAATACTCAAAATGTTTACGCATCCTTTATATTAAAACGAAAATAGTGAAAGTTACAACGATGCGCCACGAATAACACACTAGGGGCAAATAGAGTTATACAATCAGCTTTGCCCTCCCTAGCAGAAGGAGAACAAATGTTATTAGACTACCCGCACTGGCGAACTCAAAAGCGAACGCAAAAGCTTTTGCGTTACGAAATCGCTGCAGTGGGCGACGCTAAAGGCGACGCAACGCTTGCGTTCGGCCGGAGGAACGCTGTCTTTGGGGGCGGTACGGAGCAAACGCAAAAGGACCGTGCGGGGCCCGTTGGAGGAGAGAGACGATGGGGAGAGAGAGGAGAGAGACGATGGGGCCGCGCGCCATGGACGAGCAGAGGAGGATGACGAGCATCGCGGCCATCTCCTTCTTCGTCGCAGACCTCGCACGTGGAGCAAGGGCGAGCTTGTGGCCGGCGCTGGAGGAGGGAGACGCCCGCCATGGACGAGCTCGCCACGCGCCGCCGCCATGGCCGCCGGAGCTGGCGGGGCGTGGAGCCGGCGTCGGCACCGGGGCTCGCCTGCCGGAGCTCTGGACGAGGAGAATATGGGAGGAGGAAACGAGGAAGACGAGGAGATGCAGCGCGGTCCACGACCTCCGCTCCGGTGAGGAGGTCCGGCGCATTCTCGACCTCCGCTCCGCGCCGCCCGCGGCCGCCGTGTCCGCGAGGCCAGCGCGCCCGTGAGGCCGCCGCCCCCGCGGCCGGCGAGCCCGCGAGGCCGCCGTGCCCGCTGCTCCTCGCCCGAAGATGCGTCGAGCTCGCATCGCCGCCCGTCCTCGTTCCCGAGCGCGGACGCCAGACGCAGGAGCGCGGACGCGGCGCACGAGCTCCTCCTCCGCATGGTCTACTCCATCGCGAGTCTGCGGTGCTCGAGCTCCGCCTCCGCATGGGCTCGGCCTCGCCGGCGCGGGGAGGGAGGGAGAGGACGACGCCCGCCGGCCGGTGCTCCTCCCGCCGCCGCGCCCGCTCGCTCCGGCGCGCGGCTCCTCGCAGCTCGACGCCGGGATGGGCGGGCCGTGCACCTCCTCGCCCGCCTGCTCTCCCGTGCTCGTGAGCGCCGCCATGGCCGGCCGCCCGTGCTTGCCCGCGCCGCGCCATGCCCGCATCGTGGAGTTCGCCAGCCGCCCGACGAGAGGAGATTGAGGAGAAGGGGAAGGATAGAGGGGAGAGAGAGAGAGAGAGAGAGAGAGAGAGAGAGAGAAAGAGAGAGAGAAGTGTCGGTGGGAATAAAAAAGAAAAAAATTAATACGTGGGTCTTACTTTTTGGTATTGAGTAAACTGTAAAGGATTGATGAGTGTGGGAGAAAATTGTATAGAGTAAGGAATCTAGTTGATGAGGACAGAATATTCCTTTGAAAGAATGAATATAGAGGTTGATGAGTGCGGGTAGTCTTACTCGCACACATACTACCTAGTCATTACTACGTCGATCAGACGCGGTGGCTTGCGCGGCGCGTCAACCACCTCGGCCCCTCTTCTAGCAGCTCCGGGAACAACTCTCGCATTGCCTCTCTTACGTGAGGGGTTGGGGTCTTCGCGGAAGACACTGTTGTAGGCCTTCTTTGCCACCGTGGAGGGCTCCGTCCGTCCATCTTTGCCACCGTGGAGGGCTCCATCCGTCCATCACGACAACCCAGAGGCGGTGGCGACGTGCTTGGGTCCGTCTATATCAGGCCAAAGCTAGGTGGTTAGCGCACTTCGCCCATCGTGGCCGCATCAACCTAGAGGAGTCGTCGAACATCAACAGCTTTGGTGTGACCGACTGCCCCAGCCGAGACGACACAGGGGGAGGGGTCGCAAAGGTGGTGTCTGCGTCATCAAGGGAGCCTGCGTGCAGCCCCGGTAACCACCTGTGGGGCCTCTTCCTCTGGTTGTGTGACCGGCGTAGACCGCGGGACGACCTGGCTACGGGTGAGCGAAGCCACGAGCTCTAGTAGCATCGAGTCATCCGTAGAGTCACGATCAGCTGTGGCGTCCACGCGCGTGGTCAGCAACAGCGTATCAACCACGGCGAGGATAATCGCGCTAGTCAGCTCTCTGTGCCCAGCCTAGTCGCCAGCTACGATAGAAGCCTCATCGTGGCGCCTCTGTCGTTGCTGTCGGCGTCGGCGTCGTTGTCGCCGTCCTTTCTTTGCCGCTCCCATTCACGACCGGCACGACCTGCCCGAGCCCACTGTGCCTCCTCCTACGCTAAAGCCTGGTGAAGCGACGACTCGATACTTTGTCCCAATAGACCTGAGGTTTTTTATCTCGGGTATTTTGAGCAACTACCCCTATTCTGGGTCCACTCGGCAGTGAGAGAGGGAGAGATTTGAGTGAGAGATGATAGGTAGGGTCCATTCGATAGTGAGAGAGGGCATTTCTGTCTTTTCGTCCTATACTTAACACCGTTAAGCTCACTTCACGGAGCAGGGGCAACTAGTGCCTTCAAATTCAAAAAACAGGGGCAAATGAAGTTTAAAAACGGAGCAAACGAGCAATTAGCCTTCAGAATAGAGGCAGTTGCACAAAAGAACCTTTGATATTCTATATGCATATATGATCTTCTAGGAGCTTGTATGCTTCTTCTAGGAGCAAAGAAAAGCCCATGAGGTTTTTGAGTGAGTGGATTGTCCCAAATCTCCAAGGTTTTTGTACTTGCTAAAAAACAATTTACAACAGACTGAGATCCAGAGTTCAAGACCTTATTAGTATAACTAGCGAAAGTATCCATGCGTTGCAACAGATGATGGGCAAATATATTATAGTATCATCGATTTAAACTTCAAGTCGCAATAATCTTCTTTCGTCTCGTATGATGTTACCCGTATTTCTAATTATTTGACAGTTGACACTCAACAAAGGTGTAGCCCTAGTAAAAAAGAGTGTAACAAAATTGTTTTGCTTTTTTGTGATTTTATGATTTTCTATAAATTTTATAGAATATACTCAAGTGGTTTAAAAGAAATCTCTTGGCAAAACAGCCAACGCCGCATGCTGTTTAACAAAACCGTCGTCATGTGTCACGCAGCCAGCGCCCACACCCCTTTGCACCACACACAAGACCACACACAAGAATGCACCGCCACACACGCGCGTACGCATGTTCGGCTTTCCTTTGTGCTTTCTCAGCTTCAATGACAGTTGGGCCCCTCTTGTGGCCAGCGACCGTCGGATCCTTGATCCATCACGCGGATTGCTGACTTGTCACAAATCCATCCCTTAGCGTGCACAACACAATTGTGCTTCTTGTCTACGGCTGACGCGCGGGCCCTGCCTGCCACACGTGGGAAGCCGTGCCGTCCGATTCCAAATCCTGCTTTTTTTTTTTTTTTGATGCCTCAACTCTTTCTTTGCCGATTTGGAACTCTATACGCTCGACCTTGCTGCTGACGTCTGAACTGGTCCGGTTTGGTTTGGCTGTAACAGTTCTTTTTTTTTTACAAGGATCGAGTCCCTACCGACGCTACCGTTAGAACGGGTACCGGACAGCCAAAAGTGTGCTGAATTAAACTTTCACTTGTATTCTTTGCTTTGTTAATGAAAACGTTTTTTTTTTTTGCTTTGTTAATGCAGTTATGGGTATATAAACAGAGGAAATTTGTGCACCTTCAGTTCTCTAGTCTAGAGAAAAACGATAAAGCAGTCATGGTCCAAAAGTACGGATCAAAGCAACAAAGCAGTAACCTGGTACTTGCAAGAGCAAAAACTAATCGAGAAAAACAATGTTTATAGCTTTGGAGTCGTGCTTCTAGTTCTAGAGCTGATCACAAGGAACACAGCAATATATTTTGAAGGCGACGAGATGGGAAAAAATCTCACAAGTTCCTAAAAGTGCTAAAGGATAACAAATTGCAAAGAATGTTAGGCACTAACAAAGTGCTAAAGGATAAAAGAGGAATTGTCCAGAGGTTGCTGAGCTGGCTAGCCAGTACTTGAGTATGAAAGGGAGTGAGAGGCTTTCCATATGTCCCAAGTGGCCGCTGACAATCTAAAGGCTATACACGAAGGGCGCGTTTGCGACACCGGCCCAGCAGCCCGGTTGCGCTCGTGGGCTGCAACTCCCCGTGTTTGCGAGCGTGGCCCAATCTCGGAGCCTGTGCAGCACGAACCTTAAAGCGCCTTGGGCCGGGCCCTAAAGAAACGACGATTTTCTTCGTTTCTTCACGGACAGGCTCGTTCGAGCCCACGGTGCGCTCCCGTGAGCCATTCGGAGGGCTACCGTGACCGTTGTCGCCTCTCCCGACACTTCCTCCGCACTCGTCTCACCGGTCACCTCCCGACCCCCGCCCACCGCCCCCATGTCGGCGGCCATGCTCGCCCGCATCCGGCGGCGTCTGCGGCTGTGCCCCGCGGCCCTGCAGCCGTGCGCCAGCGTC
This sequence comes from Themeda triandra, assembly GCA_018135685.1. NCBI lineage: Eukaryota > Viridiplantae > Streptophyta > Magnoliopsida > Poales > Poaceae > Themeda > Themeda triandra. The sequence continues at coordinate 375,514 of JAENPR010000356.1, read as the reverse complement.
TGCGTCCACTGGCGCATCTTCTACCTCTCTCTTGCGCCTCGGTGTCTGACGGCCGCGCTCCGGCCCCGCCCCTCCGGCGACTGAACTCTAGCCACGCGCCCTTGTATGTCGCGCCCCGGCGCCGGCGTGCTCGCACGGCCGCGCCTCGGCCCCGACCTCTCCCAACGGCGCTGCGCTCCGGCGGCGGCGAGCCTGCACGGCCGCGCCCCGACCTCTCCCAGCGGTGCGACACTCCATGGCCGTCTCGCCCACGCCGCGCTCCTTGACCAGATGCGGTTGGAGGAGCTGTGGCGCGTGGATTGGTCGTCGTTGCTCCTCCGCTTATCTTCCTCAGCACGCCCAGATGCCGCGGCCGCTGCCTCCCCTTCCATAGCAATAACTAACCAAAGAACTTTATAGTGAAAGAGAAATCTGTCAATTTTCTACTGACAGTTGTGTGGTGTTTATATTTAAGTTGGGAAATATCTGGTCCTGTCCTGAAATTTTTCCAACTGTTCATGAAACCAAATGTTAGTGTTTGGTTCTATGTTTGTTGTTTGATGTGAACGAGTTATTCATGTAAGATGAACAATCATTGTGCCAGTTTGGTTCATTAAATGCAATTAGTTCCATAATTTGTAGCCTGTAAGGCCAGTCTCAATGGTGTTTCATGAGAGTTTCATGCACATTAAATATGCTGATGTGGCACTATATTAATCAAGAGAGAGGTGATAGAGTTTCATGGGAGCAGAGAGAGTTTCATCCCCATGAAACTCTTATGCACTGTTTCCAAAAAATTAATGCATTGGAAACGATGCCATGAAATCTCCATTGAGACTAGCCTAAATAAACTTACATTTGCAGTGTCTCGGATCCACTTAAATGGAAATCTGAAGATCTGATTAATGAAGGTTTCATAATTAGTTTCCATGCAAATACACTTAGATCTGCCTTCTCTTGTATATATGTGATTGCAAGAAGTAATAGGCCCAAATCATCTATTTCAGGTTGGTATTTAGCTCGTCAAAGGAAGATGTTTTGGGGCGGCATGATGGTCCAGTTCGTTGCGTGGAATACTCCTATGCTGCTGGTACTTGTATTCTTATTGATTTGCTTTTGGATTTCTGTTCTAGCCTTTACTTTTCTTCTGCAAGGTATGCAGCCTGATGCAGTCAAACCTTGTTGTCTATAAATAGAACACATTGATAGCAACTTTTGTACCTGAATACCAAAAAAACTATATATAGTTATGCAGTTATGCTTTGAAAGAATTTAATTCTAGGTCAGGATAGAAGTTATTTTTGTCAGAGTTATGTCTTTGGTACCTAGCTATTTTTTTTTGTTTTCTTTTTTGGGTTTTGGAATATCTGTAGTATTTCAGTTCTTAGCAAATTAACTACCTACTGTCCTCAATTTAATTGTAATCGCTGTCCAATGTAAATTAAATGAAACTTCCTAAGCCTGAAATGCTCGTCTGTAAATTGTACTATCAATAAATTCTCTGCTGATTGAGGTTAAACAATGAAAAACCCTTTAATGCACTTAGTGTTCTTTTACATGTTGTACTTGATTTGTTATGCTATCAGTGACTGCCTAAGGAGTCTTAATTAAACTGTTTGTTTTGTTCTATTTAGGTCAAGTCATCACTGGCAGCTGGGATAAAACTGTAAAATGCTGGGATCCAAGAGGAGTGAGTGGGCCAGAGCGTACCCTTGTTGGGACATATGCTCAACCTGAACGAGTATATTCTCTTTCATTAGTAGGAAACAGGTTGGTTGTTGCAACAGCAGGAAGACATGTAAATTTACTTATATTCATCCGGCTAAGGTTGGGGAGCAACCAGCCATGCCACGTCGCCCCATGAACAGTACAGTACGTATGAACAGTAACCGTACTTATAAACAGTAACCGTACTTATGAACAGTAACCGTGTGTATGAACAGCAATCGTATGTATGAACAATATTTTTTTTTTTTGCTTTTCCCACCTTTCTTTCCTTTCTTTTTTTTTTTTTTTACCTTTTTTTTTTGCTTCTTCCCTTCTCTCTTTCTTCCCCACGGGCCCGGATGCCGAGACCCCGTCCTACAGTAATTTTTTTGTTTTCCCATCTTTTTTGTTTTCTTTCCCTTCTTTCCCTTCTTTTTATCTTCTTTGTTCTTCCCTTCCCTCTTTTTTCCTGCGGGCCTAGGTGCGTGGGCCCACGGTAACGCGGGGGTCCTTCTTAAGAACAGTGCTCCGGATAAACAATCGGCCTTCACATTTTTCGCACTTGCAAGTTATAGCGCGTACTATACAAACCCGGTAACATGAAGAGTACAGACCCGTTAAATAATTTAATATTTTTTCCAAAATAATTAATAGAGTTAGTTTCCTTAATTCAATTGCTATAGAAGCTTTAGGTAATTTACCCATACCACGCATAAAATAAAATAATTTAGTAATTTAACCGGCTTTACGCTCCTAGAATACGCCATTTTCATATTTTTCTTACACATTTATTATTTATCCAAATTTGCTCAAATTTTGTACAAACCATAACGAATCAAATAAAAATAAAGAAAATACCAAAACAACTTTGTTGACATCTATGCAACTATCACATATTTTATTTTAATTTTATTACTACGAGATGTGGGTCTATATTTCTCTAAATTTTTTTGCAAGTAATTAATAAAGCTGATTTCCATAATCCAGTTGTTATGGAAGTTTTATGATACCTTACCCATATCACACATAAAATTAAATGATTTAGTAATTTTACCGGCTTTACAATCCTAAAATATATATACATATACACATTCGTCTACATATAAAAATTATACTAATATAAAATAAGAGTCCATCAAATATAGTATCTGTAAAACCATATGCGTTTGCCTGCCGACGCGCGCAATGGCGCGCGCAACTTACTAGTATTTATGATCTGCGCAATATGTCTCAACCATAGCAAAAAAGAGACTCTTCTTTGAAATATCAAACACGATGTGTTCGATGTTACCCTAATGGAACAGGTAATTGCTTCCATCTTGATTAGGTTGCTAGTTGACAGAGCAACATTAAATATAACAATTTGCATTCATGGATTTCCTTAAGCTCTTTTTAGTCTACTAGTGCTACGGTTCTGTTGAAACTTGTTTGGTTGTCTTTATTTGTGATGGGGGCTTTCATCATCTTCTTCTTCTAGAATAAAGATTAGGGGCGCCTCATGATTTGGTCATGGCCCAACAAGGCCATGCCCATACAGGGCCATGGCAGGTTCCATAAGTTCAGTTCAATATTTATTTATGAGTTTGAATGAGTTGAGGATTATTGGGTAGGTTCATCCAAGTGGACATTGAATTGAATTTCCTCTAAATGTTTAGTTAGAAAATCAAATAATCTAAATCTGGACAGCACATGGTTAGTGTCCTTTAAGTTGTTGCACATAAGTGATAGAAACCTGTTAAAAATGTAGCATTAACATTTGTTTATTTATTTTTTATAGAATGGTTTGTTATCACATATTAAGCTGGGGCATTAGAATTTTATCTGTTGATTCAACTTCAGTGAATACAGTTTTCTGGTGCTGTCTGTGTCGTCTGTCCACGCCTTGAAAATTTCAAGCTGCAACTTAACTTTGTTTATTTTTTCACTTCTAGTCATTGTTTATACTAGCTTTTCATGATCTATCTTCCAAATCAATAGCAGTATGGAAGTAATAATCCAGAATAACTATCCCACTCTTGGTACCATCGTGTGAGAGCTTATTCTTGTATTAGAAATCAGAATATTCTTCCGAGTTCAACAATAGTTACTTATTTACATTATATTGAAATCGTAAACTAGTGCCTGTATAATGAATTCCTACATTGTATTTAACCTTTTCTTGAAAGGGCATCACATCCCTTAGTTCTATCAATAATGGAAAGTATGGTAAGCTACAATTTACCAGTCTACACAGGGCTTGTTTCATTTAGTTACTACTTGAAACATGTGTATATTCAAGATCATGCCTACCGTTGGTGGTAGATTAGGGTATTTGAGATGAGAAGTGTTACCCCTGTTTGAAAAATCATGCGTTTGACACTCTTGGGAAATATTCCTCGAGGATTGGGTGGCCAATTCAAGTGAGTCTTGTTTGCACAGGAAACCTGCTGATTCAGCTACAGTTTGATTGCTGTTAGCTGCTCTATAATGGTCCAAGTAATATGGTGTGGGCATAATGGTCAGCTTTCAGTTTTAAGGTTGGATGACTGGTCTGGCATTTTTTTTAATAATTATAGGCATATAATATGCTTTCCAAGCTACCTGTAGTTGGTACATTTATTGTTCAATATTGTTTGTTTAGTTTTAAAGTTATTGTATGATGTATATAAATCAAATATGCATGCTGTATGCTGATCTCTGTCTTCCGTGTCTTGTTGCAGGATATGCTCTAAGTTCTGTTGAAGGACGAGTTTCCATGGAGTTCTTTGATCTATCCGAGTCTGCTCAGTCTAAAAAGTATGTTTTCTGCACCTTAGCTGCCAAAAGTTGGGCGCTCAATACTATGACTCAAATTTACATGTAGTTTCTGTATCATCAATTGAAGCAATGGATAGTCAAACTTCATTTGCAAACACACTTCCACAGTTCCGCATATATTTTTTCGAAGCTTATGGCAATCTGTGATTGTACTTACATGCAAACATGCTGACACATCAGTTGGAATGCAGGTCATATTGTTTATGTTATTCAAATTCAAACAAAGATTGGGGCAATCTATGCAGTGTTCTGTGTCAAGATGCACGTACTCAAGCACAAAAGAGCAGTTTGTCGGCAACACGGTTGGATGGGGCGCGATTCGGGGGGCGACGTGGAGGGCGGCGCGACGCCGAGCCCCGCCGCGACGGGAGGTCACCGGGATCTCAGCTCGTCGGCGGCGAGGGAGGAGGATCGCAGCGCGTGCCTCCGTATGAGGGAGAAGTTGTGGGCAAAGGTAAGGGGACACGCAGGGGGAACCCATAGTATGGCGACTCCTGAGGGTGTTCCTCAACCTAACCCTAGCAATGGCGGAATTCCGATGGATTTTGGGGTGAGGTCTCAATTTGGTTCGGCGGGTGTTCATAGCCGCAACAAGGGTCCGTCAGATTTCCCCACGCTGCAAGAGGCAGCGCGATTTGGGAAGAAAAAATTGGTGAAATTTGGTCCGCCTTTTGATTCCTCTAGCAGATGGCTGAAATATGACTTGGCTCGTAAGGATTTTCCGTTTGAGATTGTTGATGATCATGAGTTGAAGCTCAAATCCGCGCCGATCAAACTCCACTGGCAAGGCTGGGATGAACAGAGGAGGGGCAGGGGCGCGGGAGAGCAGAAGCAGAGTTTGAATGGGAGAGGGTATTTTGGGGATGAGCATTGGTTTATCAAGCCACCCAAGGTGCGAATTGTACCTGGGGTCCTGGGGTCTGGTCCGGAAAATGTGATTGGTAGTAACCAGGAGGGGGCTGATGAAAATGGAGTAGGTCCCAACAAGGTTTCTGGCCACAACTCATCGATCTTATCTGGTTTGGATCGGGGTGAGACAGCTAGGGTTCCATCCTCCTCTCCTCACCAGCCGCCAGTCTCTCCACTAGCCACAAATCTTCGCAAGATAGTTGGGCATCTATGGTCCGCTTCTCCTAGATCCTTTGCTACGGTGGTGAGGACGGAAGCCGCTCCAGTTATTAAGGTAAAGATGCAACCTCGAGGTGGTTTCAATGGGGGGCGGCTGGATAGAGATAGTGGGAACAGAGGTGGTTTTGGTGCAAGAAACAGGGGGGGAGGTCCTCAGCGTGGTGGTTTTGGGGCTATGAATCAGGGAAGGGGGGATTATGGTGCTCAGAGAGGTGGCTATGGTGGAGGCTATGGGTTCGGTGCAGGTGGAGGCCGTGGAAATTTTGGGGGTGGTCAGTATCAGGGAGGTCGTGGTCAGGGGGGTGGATATGGCTATGAAGGGGGTTTTGGCAAGCAAGGGAACAGGCAAGGTGGCTCTGGTGGCATGAATGGATCTGGTGTAGGAGGTGCTCATGGTTTCAATGGTGGGCATGGCAATCAGAACAACATGGCTGATGGTGCTGGCAGTGGCAATGGGAGTGGTGACAGAGTTAGAGAGGTGGAACCTGACAAGAACAATGATAAAGCTGAGGGTAGATCAATGACTTGGAAGAGAAAGGAAGGGGATGATGCTGTCAATAAAGCCAAAGATAGTGAAGAGAAACATGAAGAGAATCAGAAGCTACAAGATCCTGGTCAAGATGGAAAAGATGCACAATGGGAGGGGAAAAAAGTAAACAAGGAGCAATCTGAAGATAAGGTGGCTGATCAGGTCAAAAAAAATGAGAAAGCTCAAAAGGAGGAAAAGCTTGTGGGGAAAGGTACTAATCTAAACTCTTTGGAAACTGATATGAAGATGACTGGAGGTAACAATCTGAACTTGCATTGTGAGCATTGTGGGCTGAATAATCATGATACAAAGGATTGTAGAAGAATATGTTGTGAGATCTGTGGAGTAAACTCTCATACAACTTATGATTGTAGAAACTGCTTACCATGGAACTTTGGTCCTGAGCTTTGTGCTGCACAAGTAGAAGGTCAAAGTTTTTTCTATATTCCTGAATGCATAGATCCTAGAGTGACACAGGATAAAGCTAGTACTGTTATTATCACTGTGGCTCAAGGGAATGCAACAGCTAAGCAGATTGAGTTGGAGTTCTTTGAGCTGATAGGACCTGGGTATTGGAAATGGAGGGTGAGGCAAATTTCTGACAACAAGTTCATGATGAGGTTTCCTAATCCCAACAATGCTGCAGTATGGTGTAGAATCCATAATATCATAATGAAACATGGGGCTCAGATTACCATTGACCCATGGACACCTGCTGTGGACAATAGTCAGAAATTGCAGATGGCTTGGTTTAGAGTCAGCAGGATTCCTGCAGATTAGAGATCCATTAGAACACTAGCACAGGTTGGTGGCTTGGTTGGGAAAGTATATGAAGTGGATGAAGGGTCAAGATATAGGTATGACTATGTAAGGCTAAAAATTGCATGCATTGATGTTACAAAGGTACCTAGAACAGCCTCTGCTGCTCTTGGTTTACCTTTAATCACCTTTGGATTTGAGAGAGAAATCCCTGAGGAAACTGGTGAGAAAGTACTGAAAAGTGGCATTAAAGTGACTGAAGATAAACAAAGCAAGTTGATGGAGCAAAAAACATTGGAATTTGCAGCAAAAAGGCAGGAAGTTGACCAAGGGGAGTTCAGCAAGATGCATGCTAACCCAAGTGGAGGAGGACAGCAACATTGGTCTGCACCTCCTAAGACAGATTTCAAGAGGAAGAGTGAATCAATCTTCATGAAAGATGCTCAAAAAAGTTATAAAAGGCAGGAGCATATGGAAGAAGGCAAGGTGTATATTCCAGAAACCTTGGAGGATTCAGATTCTGAAAGTGATTCCTTTGCTGAAAAAGTCAGGAAATTAACTGAGGACACTGATAGGAAGATGAATGGAGAAGAAGGGACATCAAGACAGGTTGGGGCATGTCATCTGGTTATTCCTGATGTAGACCCATCCATTCTGATAACTAAGTGTGAAGCAGAGGAAGAAATGAGAAGGAAAAAAGAGGAGATGAATAGAGCTGACAAAGGAGTGGTTGTAGATGTTATACAAAACTCTCCTGAAATATTTATGACTGAAGATGGCATTATTCACACTCAGGAAAGTATTGTGGATGAGGAAATTCAAGAGATAAACTCACAAGAAGAAGTGGTGGCTACAGATGAATTAGCTGTACAGGATGGGGGTCAGATACCTGAAATCTGTGTTCAGGAAGAAATGGTGGTGGACATGGGAAAGCTGGTGACTGAAGAAGATGGTCAAGGTCAGGCAGAAGAAGTGAAAATTGATGATAATGGGAAGCAAGCTGGTGAAGAAAATGCAGTGGGTAAGGAGAAACAGGATGTTGGGGAGTCTGGAAAAAGTCAAGCTGCTCCAATCAGAAGGAAGAGTGAGAGATTAATCAAGGAAGCTATGCTTAGCACCAAGGAGAGGAATGAAAAGATGGCTTTGAAGAGGAATTTGGAAGGTAACCCAGACACTTCTACTTCTAAGAATAAATGTTGCTCTAGTATTTATTCAAATTCTTTTGCTGCTCTGGATGTTGATGATTTGAAATCTTTAGCTGCTAATATGGGTATTGTAACTAATGATAATGATTTTGCTACTTATAATTTGATTGTGGACTTAGAGAAAGCTAGAAATGACTTATATGAAAAGAATTGTGATAAAAATAAAGCTATTATGAATGGGGTAGATGAACAAGATGAAAATGAGGGGGGGGATGGAATGTTAGCTATTGAGTGGTATAATGATGAAAATTCTGGTTCGATGATTATACTATGGTGGAATCTAGAAAAAAGAGGAGAGAAAGAAAAAAGAAGATTATTTTTTCACCTGATAAGTCTGCAGGGGTGCAAGAGCAGGAAAAAAAAAGAGAGGTAGGCCTTGTAATGCCACCTACTCTCGAAGAACAAGAGCCCCAAAGAAAAAAAGTTAACAATTATGACAGAACTGAATGGTATCTTCTCGGAACTGTAGAGGTCTCAAAAAAAAAGGGATGGATGTGTTTCTTAAGAATCTTATTCTGGAATACAAATTTCATTTTATTGGTTTACAAGAAACTATGATTAAAGGTTGTGGTGAAAAAACAATTAAGAAGTTTGACTTCAATCAAGAGTATGTTTGGATGCATAATCCTGCCAAAGGGAGATCAGGGGGTATTCTGGTTGGTATTAGATGTGACCTTTATGATGTTGGATCTTTTCATAGAGGAGAATTTATTCTACAGTTGAACTTGTGGGACAAAAAGAATAAAATGAAATGGAACCTGATGGTTGTTTATGGTTCTGCTCACAATGAGTTTAAAGAAAAATTTCTAGCCGAATTATCTCTTTTTTGTTCCAAAAGTAAGGAGCCTTATATTGTTGGTGGTGACTTTAATATTATTAGATTTGCTAATGAAAGGAACAGGTCTGGAGGTGATAAAAAATTCCCTGACTTGTTCAATACTCTGATATCTTTTCATGAGTTGAAAGAAATTATTATGTCAGGAGGTCTATATACTTGGTCAAATAATCAGACACCTCCCCTGTTGGAGAAACTAGATAGAATTTTAGTCTCAAAAGAATGGGAAGATGCTTTTCCCAATGTTATGGTGAAAAAATTACCTAGAGACATATCTGATCATAATCCACTTATTTTATTCTCTGGGTTAAATAAGAATTTGAAGAAGTTACATTTTAGGTTTGATCTTTCTTGGCTTTCAAATCCTGAGTTCTATTCTAAAGTGAAGGAAATCTGGGAGAAACCTTGCAGAGCTCCATCTGCTCTAGACAGGATTCAACAAAAACTTAAGATTTTCAAACAGTATTTTAAAGGATGGGGCTTCAATTTACAAGGAGAATTGAGGAAAAAAGAGCAGTGATTAGAGATGAAATCATGCAATTGGAGGAGATAGAAGAAATAGATGGGTTAGATGCTGACCAATTGGTAAAAAAAGTGAGTTTGCTAAAAGAAAATCTACACTTATTAGATCAGGAGGAAATCTATTGGCATTCTAGGAGCCATGAACAATGGATTCTACAGGGGGACAATAATACTAGTTATTTTCATAGAATAGCCAGTGGGAGGAAGAGAAAAAATACTGTGATTTCTTTAGAAAAGGATGGTGAAATAATTGAAGGAGATGAAAATTTATTGAGACATGCCACTGATTATTACTCAGAACTATTTGGTCCTGAAACAGAACATGATGTACAGATTGATAACTCCATTTGGGATGACCTTCCTCATGTATCCTTGAGTGAAAATGAGGAGTTGTGTAAAACGTTTACAGAAGAAGAGATTAAAATAGCCTTGTACCAAATGGAAAAAAATAAGGCAGCTGGCCCTGATAAAATTCCTATAGAATTCTTTCAAAAATGTTGGGATATTATTAGAATTGATATTATTCAATTGTTTGAAGATTTTCATCAAGGCAAAGTTGATATTAGTAGATTGAATTATGGAATTATTACTTTGTTACCAAAAGTTAGTGATGCCTCAAAGATTCAGCAGTTTAGGCCCATTTGTCTGCTGAACTGTTTGTATAAGTTGATCACTAAAACTCTCACTTTGAGGTTTGAGGCTATTGCTGAAAAATTAATTCATAGAAATCAAACTGCCTTTATGAAAGGAAGAAATATAATGAGTGGAGTAATGATACTTCATGAAATCTTGCATGAAACTAAGAGGAAAAAACAAATTGGGATTGTATTAAAGTTGGATTTTGAGAAGGCCTACGACAAAGTGAACTGGAATTTTTTGTTTGGTAACTTAGCAGCAAGAGGGTTGTGTGATAAATGGTGTGGATGGATTAAACAAGTGGTTTGTGGGGGGACTGTTAGTGTCAAATTGAATGATCTAATCGGGCCATATATTAAAAGCTTTAAGGGGCTGAGGCAGGGGGATCCCCTCTCACCGATACTCTTTAACTTTGTAGCTGATGGCCTAACTAGAATGATCATAAAAGCTCAGAGCAATAACATGATGTGTGGGTTAATTGATCATATTGTGGACAAGGGTGTGGCTGTCTTGCAGTATGCAGACGACACCATTATCTGTTTGAAACATGATATCCAGGGGGCTAGAAATTTGAAGCTTCTTTTATATATGTATGAACTGATGGCAGGTCTTAAGATAAACTTCCACAAGAGTGAAGTGGTCACTATGAATGATGAGGGGTCTTGGGATAGTACATATGCTGAAATATTCAATTGCCAAGTGGGAACTTTTCCCATCAAATATTTGGGGGTACCTGTAAGCCCTAGTAGATTGCATATTGTTGATTGGTCACCTTTGTTGGATAAATGTGCAAAAAAGTTAGATGTCTGGAAAGGTGGTTTGATGTCAATTGCTGGTAGATCTACTCTGATTAGTGCAAGCCTTAATAACACTCCTGTGTATCAAATGTCTATATACTTGGCGCCCAAAACAGTCATATATAAAATGGACAAGATTAGGAGGAAATTCTTTTGGCAGGGAGGGGGCACTAAAAGGAAGTATCATCTTATAAAATGGGTGAAAGTTTGTAAGAGTAAGAAAAAGGGTGGTTTAGGTATCAAAAATTTAAGACTCATGAATATTAGTCTTTTATGCAAATGGTGGTGGAAACTGGAAACAGAATCTGGGTTATGGCAAACAATAGTTCAACACAAGTATGTTAAGAATTCAGCTCTTGTTAATGTAAAACATAGGCAAGATGATTCCCACATTTGGTCTGATCTTTTGAAAATAAAACAAGTTTATTTGCAAGGTAGAAAGATGGTTGTTAAAAATGGTGAAAACACTCTGTTCTGGAAAGACATCTGGCTATATGAAAAACCTATTTGTGTTATATTTCAGAGCATTTTTGACTTATGTTTAGATCAGGATATCACTGTGGCTCAATTTAATACAAACCCAGCTGCTGTAAGGTTCACTAGATGGCTATTTGGTGATTGGTTAGATAGCTGGAATACCCTGCTAGATGATGTTGCCAATTTTCATTACTCTGGGGGCAATGATCATGCTAGCTGGATGTTGGGGAAGAAGAAAGGTTTTACTGTGAAGTCGGTTTATGAGTGTTTGACCAAATCTGAAGTGGGTTGGTTCCACAAGAAAATCTGGAAAGGCAAGATACCTGCAAAAATCAAAATTTTCTTATGGCTGTTGATTAATAATGCTGTTCTTACTAAAGATAACATGATTAGAAGAAATTGGGCTGGGGACCCAAGCTGTTATTTCTGTAAATTGGATGAAACAGTAGATCACTTGTTTTTTACTTGTAATGTGGCTAAATCTGTTTGGGCTGTGGTAGCAACTTGCATTGGTGCTTATGTTATTCCAAGAAATCTTAATCAATGTTGGGTTTGGCTTGAAAAGTGGTTACCCCATGGGGAGCAGTTTCATACTCTGGGTATAGCTGCAATCTGTTGGGCCATCTGGAAAAGTCGGAATAAAACTTGTTTTGAAGCACATAGTATTGCTGATCCTGCTCACATAGTTTGCTATGGGGCGATGCTCATGGGTTATTGGGCAGATCTGTATGCAGGCGGTGACAAAGAGAAGTTACTGGAAGGGATCAATACTCTGCTGGAGATTGCGACCAAGCTTGCAAGTAAGAAGAAGAAGAATGACAACACCAGGAGACTGCGCGATGAGCAGGATGACTGAAGACTTGTGAAGATACGGCATGGAAGCAGGAAAAACTCTGTAGATGAGAAGCAAAAAATAGGGAAAATCCATTTTTGTAATGCTGAAAGTTTCTGTAGTATTGTTACTTCGGTCTTCTGGCCGTCTTGAGGGTTCGGGGTCAGGGGTATCTAGCGGGTCTTAAGTTGGCCAAGTTGGAAAGGTTTACAGTTTATCTTTTGCTAGTTTCTTCCCGGTAGGAGAGGGTAGTAGTCTCCTTTCCGGTTGATCTGTTTCTCTTTTCTGTCATCGAAACTCTATGTATTTCCGTTGTCGTCGATAATGGAAATGGAGGGGTGCCTTCGTTTGAAAAAAAAAAAAAGTGTTCTGTGTCAACATTTACATTTTATAATGCCAATTCAAAATTGCCTGCAAACAGTAACCTTGTTATTTATTTTTCCTGTTATTTTGAGTCTTTTTAGAAATTTGTTCTTTTCTTACCTCTCAAAAGAGAGTATCGCTTAGGAAGTAAATTGAGGTTTTTTCCTGGCATTTTCTAGTTGTTTCCTAATCTAAATTGGATTGTATGATTGTGCCTGGTTACAGATTGCACTGCATATGTTCTAAGTAGAAACTACCTGTTTTGTATAACATAAACTAGCTGGGCCACAAAATACAATTGGTCCCCTCTTACATCTCTAGTCGCAATGATCATGGGCAATTTTTCATGCAGGTATGCTTTCAAGTGTCACCGGAAATCTGAAGCTGGCAGGGACACCGTTTATCCTGTCAATGCAATTGCTTTCCATCCCATGTAAAGCCTTGATGTTCTAGTTTCTTGGAGTTTAATATCTCACTCGATTATTAGTTCTCATTTTCTTGTCCTTGTGCAGATACGGAACATTTGCCACCGGCGGGTGTGATGGATTTGTGAATGTCTGGGATGGCATTAACAAGAAAAGACTATAACAGGTAAACCAATTGAAGAGTTTTGTTTCAATAGGATGCTACTGTCTGAAACGTTTCTTGTATTCATTCATGATTTCCCAACTTTTGGTTGCAGTACTTAAAGTACGCATCAAGCATTGCTGCTCTGTCATTCAGTAAGGATGGCCATCTGCTTGCTGTGGCATCCAGCTACACTTACGAAGAGGGAGAAAAAACGTAATACTGAACTACTCTGTCTGACATCTCTGTTCACACATGGTTAAGAAAAATTGTTGACTCACCAGTGTTTTTTGTGTTTTTCAGGCATGAGCCTGATGCTATATTTATCAGGACAGTGAATGAGGTCGAGGTGAAGCCCAAGCCCAAGGTATTGGCCGCCCCCCAGTAGTGTTGTGACCTGTTGGCGGTGGTATCATCACGTGGTTAGATGACCCGAACTTCTCTAAGTTGATGTCAATTACGTTAGTTGACGCAGTGCTTGTTTGTGTTGAAAGAAGTGAAACGCCTGTTTCTTAATCTGGTCCTTCATCTTTCGTTTTTAGTTGTCCGTGGAGCCATGTCATGTTCTAGCTGATTGTATATTCCGACACAGATTATGTTTTAGTTTATTCGGTTAACTTGAACTTATTTATTTATTATATTTGTATCGTAAGTCTGGAACCTGGATGGAAGAACTATGCTGGCGGGGAGTATTTGGTTATTCCTGGCTTTGTTGTAACGAACCTGGAGGGAAGGACCTCAAGTTTGGAAAGTGGAGGCCATGATTTGTTCTGGTGCCGCAGGCAAACGGGCAGTTAACTGTTACGCAGATTGTCCTTACTAAATTCCATCAAATCTGTGACCTGCTCAGGTGCTGGTTTGCTGGATCCATTGTCCTAATGCATTTAGGTTACATTATTTATCTTTGGAATATTTTCCCCACAATGATCAAAACCTAAGGAAATGGCATCTGAAAATTAGAGTAAAATATTAACAAGAACATCTCCAGCAATATGTAATCATTAATGGGCCATTATTAATGGAAAAAACTTGCGTGGGCGACGGGCGTATTCTGGCTCGGGTGCGCCCCCATATCTTATAAAAAAACAGGCTTATGTTTGTACGCAACCATACATTCACTAGCTAAAATGGGATCAAACACCTAGAATTTAAACTGCTAACACAGCTACTGCTCGAGATGAATCAGAAAAAAAAAAAAACAACGGAAAAGATAAGCATCATCACCTGAGACTGGGAGTCCGTCAGCAAGAAGAACTGAAGATATTCTTTTGGGTGTGGTGGGAAAACGATGACCTTGGTGTCTATGGAATGACGTGGAGGTGGAGTCATCCTCCGTGTCGCACTGCGCAACCGTGTCCACGGACCGGGTGGTCGCCGGTCAGCATATATCTTGTTACAAATGTTAATCTCATTAATCTCACCCTTATGTCATTTTTGTAACTTAAGATTAAATAACATCTTATGGCTTTCATAACACCTATATTATTGATGTCACAAAGGTGTATACACCAAAGGATAAATGGAAACTTGGTTTTGAGCTTTCTATCCTCTCTTATTACTTGCAATTCTTTCCACTCGTTATCGGCACATTTGCTCGTTCGCTCCTTCCGTCGAGGTAGGATGCCACCCCTTCCCATACCTTTAGCCTACCTCATTCTCCAAGCCGTTGTGCTAAAGTTTCACCATGCGCTTCTTTGTGAGCTAGACTTTTCCCATCCTATGGTTCAACATGACCTCCTTCACATGATTTCATTCCTCGGGACATGGCTCCGGTGCCGGCATCGAAGATGGCAACCGCCTCCGGGATCCGCCATGTGGGCATCTTGGGGCTAATCCACTAGGAGGAATGAAATCATGCGAAGGAGATCATGTTGAACCATAGGATGGAAAAAGTCTAGCCCACAAAGAAGCGCATGGTGGAACTTTAGCACAACGGCTTGGAGAATGAGGTAGGCTAAAGGCATAGGAGGGGGCGGCATTCTACCTCGACGGGAGGAGCGAAGCGAGCAAACATACCGATAACGTATTACAAGTGGAAAAAATTGCAAGTGACAAGAGAGAATAGAGAGCTCAAGACCAAATTTCCATTCATCTTTTGGTGTATATATACTCCTTTGTGACATCAATAGTATGGGGGTTATGAAAGCCATAAACCAGCCATAAGATGTTATTTAACCTTAAGTTACAAAAATGACATAAAGGTGAGATTAATGAGATTAATATTTGTAACATATCTTTTAGCAAGAGTAATTGCGAGTTTTTCTTACGAATCGCGTGCAAGGAAAATTGTCCGTTCATTACTATACAGTCGTCCAAAGGGCTACAGTTCTTGTCATACTAGTTGTACACCAGCGACTCTTCTAGAGCAAGGTAATAGACTGCAGCCTGCGCCTTTATACATGATGATACTCCATAGAACAGCTAGACTATAACTAGACTCAAGCAGGTAGTATACATAGGTAAGGAGCCCTCTTTCTTTTGTCTTCTCAAAGCTACTCCCTCATACAGGTGGATACCATCAATAGAAAGGGCAACACCAAACACGACGGGTTCATGGCGTCAAAGTAATTTGAAGGTAAGATAGAGATTTTTTTTTAATAAGGAGCTTCTCTCTCTCTCTCTCTCTCTCTCTCCATCTCCATCCAATTAAGGACAATTATTGATGATTTATAATTTCCCATCTAGACCTACAACTAGCATGTAAATCGTCATTGCTAGAGCTATAATGGATCTTCTCCAATGAGTGTAATGAACCGATTGCTTTGGTTTTCACTTTGGAAATTTGTAGGCAGTTCAGCCCGGGACACTAATCTAGGTATATATATGCGAGTCCTTCAATTGCATACGAGGTCGCGTACTTTCTCGTATCGTAAAGGCTGCTGGCGCCAAAGCAAATAAATCGTAAACCATATTAATTATTCGATCAAACTTATTAGTAGCTAGCAAGCACCACTAAATAAAATTCGAATTCATCACTCATGGTACTAATAAATTAAACAGAAAATAACATATTTTTTTACTCTTGATTTATGTTTTTTTTTATCCTGCATCGGTCTTCATGGCCTTCTAGCCATAATCAAACTTGAACATAAGGCGGATCAGGACCCAGGACCTAGTTGTTGGCCCAGAAACTTATAGTCCTATATAGTTTTCGGCCCAGTGAGGCCATTAGGAAAATCACAACAGCATGCTTCTGAAGCGTCGTCAGCGTCCACGACTCCGTGGGCGAGACTACGAGACCGTCAGCGCCGCCGCCGCCCCCGCCCACCACCCCTCCACCTCGCTGCCCCTCGCTGCTCGCCAGCCCTCCACTGCGCCGGCCAACGCCCGACCGGCGACCACCCCTCCCTGTGGTCCCTGCCAACCGCCCCCACCGGCCACCGCGTCGTCACGCCGGGCGGCGGCTGGCGGCTGCGGATCAACGCGAATTTTGTGTGCCCCGGTATCTGTGTACCCCCTCATTAGAGCTGATGATAAGATACTTGTTAGAATGAACTTCACTGTCAATCTAGAGTGAAAGCACTGTTGCACATGTGACTCAGAGAGAGAGGGGAAAAGTGGAGAGGGAGAGCACATGCAGATGGATCCCACTATTTCATCTAACAAAAAACGTTATAAATCACAAGCTAAAACTCTAAATTAAATTCCGATTGCACCATTAAATTCGTTTCAATAAATTCTTCAAAACAAGATCTCGCATAGATATATTTAGATAAATTTAAAAAACTGACACGTGGGTCCGCTTTTGATAATGAGTAACAGTCATCACTTTTATTTCTAAAATCAGCCAACGCTTCTGCTACTCAGGGAATGCCTTGAACCCTAATCTCAGTCGGCATCATACAACTCAGTTATCGCTTTTATTTCTAAAATCAGCCAATACTCCTGATACTCAAGGAACGCCCTGAACCCTAATCTCAGTCGGCATAATAGAACTCAGTCATCGCTTTTATTTCTAAAATCAACCAACGCTTCTGCTACTCAGGGAACGCCTTGAACCCTAATCTCAGTCGGCACAATACAACTCAGTCATCGCTTTTATTACTAAAATCAGGCAACGCTTTTGTACTCAGGGAACGCTCTGAGTACAAAAGCCTCAGTCGGCATAATACAACTCAGTCATTGTTTTTATTACTAAAATCTACCAACGCTTCTGCTACTCAGGGAACGTCTTGAACCCTAATCTCAGTCGGCATAATACAACTCAGTCATCGCTTTTATTACTAAAATGAAGCAACGCTTTTGTACTCAGGGAACGCCCGAACCCTAATCTCGATCGGCATAATACAACTCGCAATCGCTTTTATTTTTAAAATCAGCCAACGCTCCCGATACTCAAGGAACGCCCGAACCCTAATCTCGATCGACATAATACAACTCAGTCATCGCTTTTATTTCTAAAATCAGCCAACGCTTCTGGTACTCAGGGAACGCCTTGAACCCTAATTTCAGTCAACATAATACAACTCAGTCATCGTTTTTATTACTAAAATGAACCAACTCTTCTAATAGTTCGGGGGGCGCTTTAAACCGTAATCTCAGTAACCATAAAACAACTCAAGCATCGCTTTTGTTACTAAAATTAGCTATCTTCTGCTTGAGCATTTATGTGGGGTCTAGATGCTATATTTTTTTTACATGAAAACATATCCAATATTGGTCTTGATTTGTAGAGTTAATTCTAAGAAACACCGTTGTTCGATCGGATTTTAAATTGGATATATGGTTTAACAATTATGGTGACTTGAATATTTAGAGTAGCAAAATCATGCAAACTAGTTCTCCATCTTTGCAAGTAGCAAGTGGGCCCCATGGCTTTACTCCCTCTCCTGATGCACCGTGTAGCACAACAAGTCAAGATGCAAATGTCATGCACATGGAAAAGATGGGAAGATGGGGGTCCGCGCTTGTACCTGTGCTCCTATACAAACACTGTAGCTACATGTGCATTAAGCTAACAACAACATATGGTGAGGAAACAGAATCTGATAGCACGAATCTTAAGACGAATCCAACGACAACTTACAAAGGGTACACAGATACCGGGGCACACTCACTTATTCGCGGGCTGCGGATGCCGGACGGCCAGGGGCCAAGGGAGCGCCCCCGTCCTCCACCCCTCCCTCCTTGGCTCCTCCGAGGGCAGAGGCCCGAACAGCCGAGACCAAGACCGAGGCTCAGGCTCTGCCGCTCTGCTGACCGCTGGTAGCTGCCTGGTACTGCTCCCTTCCCCTGAATCAATTCCTACTTAATTAGATTGAAAACTTAAATTAGAAACAATGAAACATCAGATCGATCATCGATGGGGTATTAGGTAGTATTTTTAGAGTAAAATGCACCACAGGTCCATTACCTTTTCGCCTTGTGTCATCCAGGTCTATCACCTTTAAAAGTGCAGCTTTAGGTCCATTACCTTTTTGCCTTGTGCCATCTAGGTCCATCACCTTTAAAAGTGCAGCTTTAGGTCCTTAAACTTTGTTATAGCGTTCACCGGAGGTCCATACCACTTGTTATACAGGTTTTCCAGGCTGTTTCGGTGTGTGAACAGTAACTTTTGACATTTTTCTTTAGTGATGATATTTGTTTATTTCATAACAAATTATTGGTGCATACTAAATTCATGAAAAGTTTTGTGTTTACTCTTCATGATGTACTGTTCCTAGTAAAAAAATATGACACCTAGAAAATAAATAGTTTTTGCATGTTTTAAAATTACCTCTTTTAATTAATAAATGCAACTTCTATGATTTTTATAGGCCAAAATAAATATATTAAAATTTTGAAATTGATTTGTAGCTTCTTTATGATGATATCAACCTATACAAAAAGTTTAGGATAAATTTGAAATTTTTAAAGTTTTAAGTTTTATGCTAATCACCTTTTCTTAATTAAATAATTAATTAAACATGAAATTCTGAGATTTTTGTATAGGTTGATATCATCATAAAGAAGCTACAAATCAATTTCAAAATTTTAAGATATTTATTTTGGCCTACAAAAATCATAGAAGTTGCATTTATTAATTAAAAGAGGTAATTTTAAAACATGCAAAAACTATTTATTTTCTAGGTGTCATATTTTTTTACTAGGAACAATACATCATGAAGAGTCTACACAAAACTTTTCATGAATTTAGTATGCACCAATAATTTGTTATGAAATAAACAAATATCAGCACTAAAGAAAAATGTCAAAAGTTAGTGTTCACACACCGAAACAGCCTGGAAAACCGCTATAACAAGTGGTATGGACCTCCGGTGAACGCTATAACAAAGTTTAAGGACCTAAATCTGCACTTTTAAAGGTGATGGACCTAGATGGCACAAGGCAAAAAGATAATGGACCTAAAGCTGCACTTTTAAAGATGATGGACCTGGATGACACAAGGCGAAAAGGTAATGGACCTATGGTGCATTTTGCTCTTTTTTTTATCTCATCAGATGTACCGTGCAATGTTGTTAGCAATTTTAGTTCAATCATCAGACCAAATAGAAAAATCTAATTTGTGTCTTAGTTATTTATATGTGTGTGGCTTAATGGCTGTGTGATATTAATGGGCTTATTATAGGCCCCAAGCGGTTACGATAGATGTATAATGGGTAATTTCACCGCTAGATAGAGGCCATGGTCATCAGTAAATCCTATAGGTCCACACTGTCTGACATCCATAGTGTAAGGTGCCTGGCTTGGGGTTCAGGAGGTGGTGCGGTAAACTCGTTCTTCGGGACTCCTCATTCACTTCGGTATTGGGAAAGAGAGCCTAGCTCTGCCCAATTCCATAGTGGTGTCGCAGTATGAGCATCCCTTACCAGTTCGGCATTGGGAAAGACAACCTAGGCAAAGACTGTTTCATGAAGGAAGATTTTGAAGTCATATGCGATACCAGCCAGCAAGCTCCAACTATTTGTACGTGGGGAGGATCAGAACAGTACTCCAAGGTGTTGGACTTCAATCTGGAGATGCAACTACAACAATGGCAGCAATGTCACCAGCAATGAACGCCCGTCACTATCGCTAAATCTCGGCGATTCTTTGAAGGTTTCCTACAGAACAAATTTACAGCGATCGGGTGTGCAACCATTGCAAACATAGTGGGTTCTACGGATGAAATCATTGATTTCAACAACTTAGTACGGGTCGTGATGGCTTGGGTTGTTGTCATACTTCACTTCCACCACGTCTGTCAGCCTTTTATTTCAGATTTTCTTACTACGATGATTTACTACATAATCCCTTTGCCCAAGGTTTCAGCCCTTGCAGCTACGCATTCGTCGTCGAGGTCAGCGAGTTCAAATTCGATTGTTCCTATGCTCAATATTCAAAATTTTCAGAAACAAGATAGTGTCCCTTTGGTCCTTGATTGGAGTGTTGGTTATGAAACTTGCAAGGAAGCGCCAAGAAGAACTCATCTGTTAGGAAATATGCCCTAGAGGTAATCATAGAGATAATGATATTGTGATTATATCCATGATAAGTTATATGTTTCTGAATATCCATTAAAGACAACTTGTATCGATTGGCAATTATATGAATTATTTTGTGAAACTCTTTTACTTGTATGTATATTCTAATGTTATCCCTGATCGGAGTTCGTGTAACAACGCACATGAATATTAGATCATCACATTATTAGTTGATGACTATGTTTCACAAGTCATAGACATTGAGATGTCAAACTAATAATGTGGACACATGTACGACATGTAAGCTGGACTGACCCGACATGAGATGTTATTATCTCTTTGCACATTATGTACGTTATGTCCTTAGACCTGAGATTGTCGTATGTACTCAAGATGTGAAACGATTTACTTAGGGATTGTCGAACGCTACTCCGTTATTAGGTAGTCATAAAGATAGTCTTCCGGTTTGTTGGAAAACATGCTGTGAGACATAGACAATCAAGATGGAATTTGCCCCTCTCTATGTGAGAGAGATATCACTGGATCACTCAAGTGATTGGATCAACAAATGCATGGCCGTGCCTAGCTTAAGTGTTAACCCACGAGTTGAACCAAATATCAAGTGGCAAGAAAATAACATGTATATGGATTGTGGTGGTTCGTCTGATATGATCTTTGTGTACGCATAGGAGTTGTCACGCCTTGCTAGAGGCCGCTATCAATTATTGGGCGAGTAAGGTATACTCGGGCCATGTCTATTTGTGCGTGAACCCATAGGGTCGCACGCTTAAGGGGCTAGAAGCCCAATTCAGGTTGGACCCGAGTTGGAGAAGGATTAGAATTACTAATGGGCCTCCAACTCGTGAGCACATTAGTGACACCTATATAAGAAGGGGCAGGGGCGAGGCTAGAGGGATCCACGCCTTTTGGCAGCCGCCGTCGCCCTCTCCACGCTCACGCCTTCGCTCCTCGCGGACCTACCAGTCCGAAGGCGCATCGCTTCTTCCCTGCACGTGTGTGATACCTCGGAGGTGCTGCATCTGGAGCACGAGGACGAACCGCACAAGGACGATCCGCAAGTGGAGGACGGACGAGACGGACGGACGACCACGCATCTGCACGACACTGCTATGATGCGTTCAACTACATCGATTCGCTTCTGCTGCACCTGCGCGTCTTGTGGTAATCCCGTAACCTGTAACTAGCAGTAGATCCTGGTTTATAAGGTAGAAAAGTTTTTTTTTCTGGCTAGTGTAGTTTCCTCAAAACCCTTCATCATCATCTTTTGCCTGTCATGCCTTGAACAGTGTATGCATCAACGCAACAAATGACTCCTGTCTTTACTTAAAAAAAAATCAACGGAACAAATGGTTCAGGGTACCGCTGCAACTGCTCCCAAGGTTACCAAGGCAATCCCTACCTAGACAATGGGTGCCAAGGTAAAGGCAATCCCTACCTAGTGGACCTTTTAAATTGTTATATGTCCTAGCCCAATTTATCCAACACTCTCTTCATCTCTACATAGATTGAGATGTTCTAAGTGGACCTGACGAGCCTAGAACAATCCTAGGTGTTCTCGCCCTGACAGGTTCCCTCCTGAATGAGGGTTAATAGGTTTCTACACCGAGCTAGCATAACCTAATTTCGGTCTGTGTGCTGCACAGATAAGCGCTCCAACAATCTTGTGTGATCACGCATTCGTGTAGCGGTGCATTTCGGTGCCAGCAGATACCAGAATACGCTCTACGTAGAGCCTTTGTAAGTGGGTTTTGTTGCAGTAGTGGTAGAAGAAGAGCCATGGTTGTTAGAACAAAGTGAAAAGGTGGAAGATTCTGTCTCAAATGGTTGTGTTGAACAATCCCAAAAAATGGGGTATATTTAGTACATGATAGCCCAAACCCAAGACTATAGTATAATGACAGTAATAGCCTTAACACCCCCCTCAAATGAAAGGCGAATGCAATTGCGTTGCATTTGGAAGAGAGAGAGTGAGAGAGAGAGTACACTAAGCACTAGACTTAGACCCATTACAACACTAAGATAACTAAAATATCCAATTCTGAGTCTACAATATGTCGCGGTGGCATGTGAGTCTTGAAAACCATGCCAAGCCAAGGAGGTGCGAAGAGAAGCACAAGGGTAGAGAGTCGTGACGATGGATGTGCCTTTAGTCAAAAGAGTCACAGGCTCGCGGAGGAGGTGACGAGGAATAGCAAGGTTCAAGCGGACGAGCCATCACCGCACAGATCCGGACGGGGTCAAAGCCACACGCATCCGGACGGGTCTAGGCCGCGCAAATCCGCTAAACCAAGAACTACGGTAGCAGTCAAAAGCTACAAGGGACCGAAAGGGAAAGTCGCATGAACAACGACTAGAAGGTGATTAGCCAAAAGAAGTTGGGCAACCATAAAGGAAAAGATAGCAGTTGGTTGTTTGGCTAAGATTTTGTGGGCTCGAATGGCAAAGGCGAGTTCAAGGAGCGAGATTAGCGGAATTAGATGGACGCAATAGGCAAACACAAACTAGATACTAGCAGCATAAACACCTATCCCCTGTGAGCTCCTCTGTAGAGAATGTGTGCCTCACACAGCCAAGCGAGAAGTAGAGCAACACACTGTGGGCCAGGCGCAGAGAGTGGAGCAGGGAAGAGGCCGCGCCGCTGTGCGCGAGCAGCTTGAATGGGCGGATGCGGTGGTCGAGGTGGTGCCACACGAGCGCAGCGTGTGGGGTCGTGCGGACCGGCCATGGCACGTGAGGCCGTGCAGAGTTGGCGCTGCAACGTGCGCTTGCTTGCTTGCGGGAGGAGCGACCCGTGACGGCGCCTTGCGCAGGACGAGCGCACGAGGAGGAGCCAGCCGCACGGGGGCAGGCACAGGGGCCGCACTGTGGCGACCGGTGCTGATCTGTTGGAGGAACGGTTTGATGTCGCGGACGATGAGGTGGAGCCGGCCCGGTGGCTCGGTGGCTCAGGTCTGGCGCCGGTCGGACTAGATCCAGGCTGTTGGGAATATGTCCTAGAGGTAATCATAGAGATGATGATATTCCGCTTGTATCCATGATATATAAAATGTGTCCATTGAATATCCATTAAAGACAACTTGTATTGATTGGCAATTATGTGAATTGTTTGTGAAACTCTTTTACTTGTATGGTTATTCTATATTCGTCCTGGTCGGAGTTCATGTGAGGACACACATGAATATTAGACTAGCACATTATTAGTTGATGACTATGTTTCACAAGTCATGGACATGGAGATGTCGAACTAATAATGTGGGCACATGTATGACATGTAGGCTGGATGACCCGACATGAGATTGTCTCTATACACATCATATACGTTATGTCCTTCGACCTGAGATTGTTGTATGTACTCGAGATGTGTATCGACTTGCTTAGGACCGACAAACGCTACTCCGTCACCGGGTAGTTATAAAGGATGTCTTCGGGTTTGTCGAGAAGCATGCTTTGAGACATAGACAATCAAGATGGGACTTGCCCTCTCTAATGAGAGAGATATCACTGGATCACTCAAGTGATTGGATCAACAAATGCATGGCCGTGCTTGGGTTAAGTGTTAACCCACGAGTTGAACCATATATCATGAGGCAAGGGAGTAACTTGTATATGGTCGTAGTGGTTCGTCTCGATATGATCATTTGCGTACGCATAGGAGTTGTCATGCCTTGCTAGAGGCCGGCTGTCGGCTATTGGGCGAATAAGAGTATTCGGCCCATGTCTATGTGTGCGTGAACCTATAGGGTCGCACGCTTAAGAGGCCGGAAGCCTAATTCGAGTTGGACTCGAATTAGACAAGGCTTAGGGTTTCTAATGCGTCTCCAATTCGGAAAGCACATGAGAGACACCTATATAAGAAGAGGGGAGGGCGTGGCCAAACACACAACAACCAATCCACGCCTTTGGCAGCCGCCGTCGCCCTCCACGCTCTCGCCTTCGCTCCGCGGACCTAGCAGTCCGGAGGCGCATCGCTTCTCCCTCGTACGTGTGTGACACCTCGGAGGTGCTGCATCCGGAGCACGAGGACGAACCGCACGAACCGCAAGTGGTGGGAGGAGTTGCTGGACGACCACGCAACTGCACGGCACCGTTGCGGCGACGCGTTCGACTACATCGAGTCGTCTTCCGCCGCATGCGCGTCAAGTGGTAATCCCGTAACCTGTAACTAGTAGTAGATCCCGGGCGATGAGGTAGAAAAAGTTTTTGTTTTCGGCTAGCGTAGCACCCTCATAACCCATCGGTGGTATCGGAGCTCTATACTTTGCGTTGTTATAGGTTGGATGTCGCATATGTGATATGCGTGGTTTTAGATGAATCTCGATCTTGGTTCATGATCTTGCCACGTTGGTCTTGTAACGATCTACTCGTACCGGTCGAATTCCGCCATCCGAGTTAAGTGATACATGTAAATCCAATCACAGCGAGTTAGAGATCAATCAGATTGATCGAATTGAACCCTAGGTCAAGTGCCGAGCGCATGTGATGCGCGGCGGTGGCAAATTGGATCAGCCACCGGGCGCCGGGTTGCTGAGAAAGTTCTGTTCGTAAAACAGCTGTAACTTTTTAACCGTAACTCGGATCGAGACGATTCTTAAACGAAAGTTGTAGAGAAAAAAATTTTACATACACCCCAAACTGACTTGTCAGTTTGGCCCGAGTCAGATTTGCGAAAAACGGCTTGGAAAATAGAGTTTTTCGCGATTTACTTTTTGTAGTCGGAATCGGTTACCTCTGTTTTGCAGTTTTGATGACTCGGTATAGCCCATATCTGTGTTTATGTCGTTCTTACCATGTTCTATTTTCACATGCTATAATGTTTTTGTCTACATTCGTGCGGTAGTGAAGTAGAACGATCCCTCGCAATGTTTAAGTTTGTGCTCCCCCAAACCTTGCACTTGTCGCTGTCTTGTACAATCGATGGTGGGTCTATGAAATTAGGGTGCCATCGATTTTACTTGACTAAGACAGTTTGTATCGGATACTTACTGCGAAGGTTTGGTTGCTTAAACAAGGTCATCCTAACGGTTAGGGACCTTGGAGCATGAGAAGTTGGTAACCCAAGCATAGAGATGCTATCCAACAACAAGAGTCATATGCGATATGATTAGCAAAGAGTTGCTTACCGATCTATCATGTCTTCTAGCGGTGATGCTAAAGCTCACTAGTCGACTTGCTAGTTGTGGGTCTTGAATCACTAAGTTTCAATCGAGGGATATTGATTTTAGTGGGAGTAAATCATATTTGATATTATTTACTCTATCATGGATATTTTGTCTTAGTATTTTGCATTACTTTTGTTGTAGATTAAATAGCGTCTTCTAAGCAACCATTTACTTTGCGTTCGATTCTTGAGAAAGATAAGTTGAATGGAACAAATTATGCGGATTGGATCCGCAATCGAGAATTGTTCTCGGGGCCGAGAAAAAGGAGGAATATCTAGACACCCCCTTACCGATGAGCCCGCCAAGGTCGGTGGCCAAGTGTTGGCAAATCCGTAACAAGCCTAACTTTAAGAGAAAGAAGGGGAAGAAAAAGGGCAAGGCTAAAGATGAGATCTCTAAGCCAGCTCCGCCCGCCCCAAAGCCGGACCACCGGGCCGATGCTAAATGCTTTCATTGTGGTAAGAATGGTCACTTTGGAAGAGAAACCGCAAGCTGTACTTAGCGTCCTTAGAGAAGGACGGCGGTAGTAAAGGTACTCCCGCTCATACGCTTGTTGTTTATGTTACGGACATCTTCCTCGCTAACTCTTATATCAATTCTTGGGTATTTGATACCGGATCGGTTGCTCATATTTGCAATACGATGCATGGAATGATAAGAAGTAGAAGCGTGAAGAAAGGAGAGGTTGATTTTCGCGTGGGCAACAATGCAAGAGTTGCTGCGTTGAACGTCGGGACGATGCAACTTCACCTGCCGTCAGGATTTGTCATGGAATTGAATAATTGTTATTTTGTTCCTAGTCTAAGTCGAAACATTGTGTCACCTTCATGTTTGATGAAGGATGGTTATTCATTTGCGAGTAAAGACAATGGTTGTGTTATCTCAAAGAATGATATGTTTGTGGCTTTTGTATCCATTGTGAATGGATTATTCATTTTAAATCTTGATGATGCACACATGCAGTAATGTTAATGCTAAAAGGCCTCGGCTTAATGAGTTAAGTCCTATATATATGTGGCATTGTCGTTTGGGTCATATAAGTGAAAATCGCATGAAGAGGCTCCATGATGATGGACTTCTAACTTCGTTTGATTTTGAATCTTACGAGACATGTGAGGCTTGCCTTTTAGGCAAGATGACCAAGACGCCTTTCTCGTGTTTTCCCGAGAGAGCGTCGACTTATTGAAACTAGTACATAGTGATGTATGTGGACCAATGAGCACGACGAATAGAGGCGGTTTTCAATACTTCATAACTTTTACCATGACTTTAGTAGATATGGCTATGTCTACCTAATGAAGCATAAGTCCGAAACATTTGAAAAGTTCAAAGAATTTCAGAATGAAGTAGAGAACCAACGTGGCAAGAAAATTAAGGCCTTGCGATCGATCGTGGAGGCGAATATTTGAGTCATGAGTTTAGCAATCATCTTAAGAGTTGCGGAATTGTTCCACGGCTTACGCCACCCTGGAACCCCACGAGAGAAATGGCGTGTCCGAGCGGCGTAATCGGACTTTGTTGGACATGGTTCGGTCTATGATGAGCCGATCGGACCTACCTTTATCGTTTTGGGGATATGCTCTAGAAACACCGCTTTCACATTGAATAGAGTACCATCTAAATCCGTAGTTAAGACACCATATGAGATATGGACCGGGAAGAGTCCTAGTTTGTCTTTTCTAAAAATTTGGGGTTGTGAGGTTTATGTCAAACGGCTTATATCGGATAAGCTAACACCCAAATCGGACAAGTGTTTTTTCGTGGGATATCCAAAGGAAACTTTAGGATATTACTTCTACAACCGCTCGAGAGGGCAAAGTGTTTGTTGCTCGAAACGGTGTTTTCTTAGAGAAAAACTTTCTCAAAAGAGAGAAGAGTAGACAAAAGGTGTATCTTGAAGAAGTTCAAGATGAGCTGATCGAGAAGGACTCTACGAGTGATGCTAATGTAGCGAGAACAAGTTGAGATGCCCGTGGCCACCGAAACACCTCCACAACCACGAAGATCGGCAAGACTTCGCGAATTGCGTGGGGATCTGTTATTGTTGGACGACGACGAACCCGCAACATACGCGAAGCTATGATGGACTCGGATTCCGAGCAATGGCGAGTGCCATGAGATCCGAGATAGATTCCATGGGAAATAATCAAGTTTGGAACTTGGTTGACCCGCTTTGATGGTGTTAGACCCATCGAGTGCAAATGGATCTATAAAAAGAAGAAAGATATGAACGGAAATGTTCACGTCTATAAAGCTCGACTTGTCGCAAAGGGTTTTCGGCAAGTTCAAGGAATTGACTACGACGAGACATTCTCTCCAAGTGCGATGCTTAAATCTATCCGGATCATTCTAGCAATAGCTGCCTATTTCGATTATGAAATTTGCGATGGATGTTAAAACAAATTTTCTAAATGGAAATTTGGAAGAGGACGTGTATATGATACGGCCGAAGGTTTTTGTTGATCCAAATAATGCTGGAAAAATATGCAAGCTTAAGAAATCTATTTATGGGTTAAAGCAAGCATCTCGGAGTTGGAACATTCGTTTTGATGAGGTTGTCAAAGGGTTTGGCTTCCGTCGGAATGAAGAAGAGCCTTGTGTTTACCAAAAGGCTAGTGGGAGCGCTGTTGTATTTCTAATCTTGTATGTGGATGACATACTATTGATTGGGAATGACATTCCTATGTTGCAATCAGAAAGACTTCACCGAATAATAGTTTTTCTATGAAGGATTTGGGAGATGCACATACATCTTGGGCATTAAGATCTATATAGATAGGTCGAAAAGGCTAATAGGATTATGCCAAGATACATATATTGACAAGGTGTTGAAACGGTTCAACATGGAGCAATCCAAGAAAGGGTTCTTGCCTATGTCACATGGTATGCGCTTTAGCGACAAGCAATGTCCTTCATCGATGAAGAGCGCAAACGCATGAGTAAGGTTCCATATGCTTCGCATCGGTTCCATCATGTATGCCATGATATGTGCTCGCCCGCATGTCTCATATGCTCTAAGTGTTGTGAGCGAGGTACCAAGGCAATCCTGGTGAGAGTCACCGGACGTCGGTTAAAAACATCCTTAAGTACTTGAGAAGAACTAAGGATGAGTTCCTGATCTATGGAGGTGAGGAAGAGCTCGTTGTAAATGGTTACACCGATGCTAGCTTCCAAACCGATGTAGATGATTCACAATCTCAATCGGGTTTCGTGTTCACGGTAAATGGTGGTGCGATGGTAGCGGAAAAGTTCCAAGCGGAGACAAGTGTCCGATTCTACAACGAAGCCAAGTACATTGCGGCTTCGGAAGCCGCAAAGGAAGGTGTTTGGATGAGGCGTTTCCTCATTGATCTTGGTGTGTTTCCTAATGTGGCTAGCCCATTGAATCTACATTGTGATAATAATGGGGCGATAGCGCGGCTAAGGAGCCAAGGAATCACCAAAGAACAAACATGTACAACGGAAATTTCACCTCATTCGACGGTTCATCGGTGAAGGTGAAAATAAAATGTGCAAAATACATACGGATTTAAATGTAGCAGATCCGTTGACAAAGGCTCTTCCACACCTAAGCATGAGGCGCACATGAGGTCTATAGGGATTAGACATATTAGAGATTAACTCTAGTGCAAGTGGGGAGACCGTTGGGAATATGCCCTAGAGGTAATCATAGAGATGATGATATTCCGCTTGTATCCATGATATATAAAATGTGTCCATTGAATATCCATTAAAGACAACTTGTATTGATTGGCAATTATGTGAATTGTTTGTGAAACTCTTTTACTTGTATGGTTATTCTATATTCGTCCGGTCGGAGTTCATGTGAGGACACACATGAATATTAGACTAGCACATTATTAGTTGATGACTATGTTTCACAAGTCATGGACATGGAGATGTCGAACTAATAATGTGGGCACATGTATGACATGTAGGCCGGATCGACCCGACATGAGATTGTCTCTATACACATCATATACGTTATGTCCTTCGACCCGAGATTGTTGTATGTACTCGAGATGTGTATCGACTTGCTTAGGGACCGACAAACGCTACTCACCCGGGTAGTTATAAAGGATGTCTTCGGGTTTGTCGAGAAGCATCTTTGCGAGACATAGACAATCAAGATGGGACTTGCCCCTCTCTAATGAGAGAGATATCACCGGATCACTCAAGTGATTGGATCAACAAATGCATGGCCGTGCTTGGGTTAAGTGTTAACCCACGAGTTGAACCATATATCATGAGGCAAGGAGTAACTTGTATATGGTCGTAGTGGTTCGTCGATATGATCATTTGCGTACGCATAGGAGTTGTCATGCCTTGCTAGAGGCCGCTGTCAGCTATTGGGCGAATAAGAGTATTCGGCCCATGTCTATGTGTGCGTGAACCTATAGGGTCGCACGCTTAAGAGGTTTGAAGCCTAATTCGAGTTGGACTCGAATTAGACAAGGCTTAGGGTTTCTAATGCGTCTCCAATTCGGAAAGCACATGAGAGACACCTATATAAGAAGAGGGAGGGGCGTGGCCAAACACACAACAACCAATCCACGCCTTTGGCAGCCGCCGTCGCCCTCCACGCTCTCGCCTTCGCTCCTCGCGGACCTAGCAGTCCGGAGGCGCATCGCTTCTCCCTCGTACGTGTGTGACACCTCGGAGGTGCTGCATCCGGAGCACGAGGACGAACCGCACGAACCGCAAGTGGTGGGAGGAGTTGCTGGACGACCACGCACCGCACGGCACGGCGCTGCGACGCGTTCGACTACATCGAGTCGTCTTCCGCTGCATCTGCGCGTCAAGTGGTAATCCCGTAACCTGTAACTAGTAGTAGATCCTGGGCGATGAGGTAGAAAAAGTTTTTGTTTTCTGGCTAGCGTAGCACCCTCATAACCCTTCACAGGCTTGGCGGCACCCGATCTACAACCGGGGAAGACGGATCGACTCCGACGATGCTCGATCTGAGCTCGGGGATGAGCGCAATGGATGCATGCCCCCCCCCTCCGCCGGTGGTGCGGGCATGCGGGAAAAGCACGCGCGCAGCAGAGAGGAGCAGGCCCGGATGCGTACGGGCCCGGATGC
Source organism: Themeda triandra (assembly GCA_018135685.1). Taxonomy (NCBI): domain Eukaryota; kingdom Viridiplantae; phylum Streptophyta; class Magnoliopsida; order Poales; family Poaceae; genus Themeda; species Themeda triandra. The sequence continues at coordinate 344,717 of JAENPR010000356.1, read as the reverse complement.
AAGGGCGAGAGAGGAGCCACCATCGATGCTGCTGCTGCTTAAACTGGTATGAAAAACAAAAAAAGGGGTGGGTAGGGTTTGGTGCTCAGGTTGCTGCCCCTGGGAGTGGAGTTCGCTCCTCCCAGGGGCAGCGCAGCGGAAGACGGCGTGGGAGCGACAAGGAAGCTCAAACCTTCGGCTCTGATGCCATGTTAGAACAAAGTGAAAAGGTGGAATATGACTTTCTCAAATGGTTGTATTTATGTAGTACATAAGAGCCCAAACCCTAGACTAGAGTTGACAAGAATACCCTTAACAATGGTAAGGTAAATCATTGAAAAATCCAGAATGATACAACACTACATGGACAAATTATATTTTCTGACAGATACAACAGTGGGAAGATGATCGCCTTGCACACTACACAATGACACAGCATGGAGCTCAACTACCAGGCGTTGGTAGGCAGGTGCGGAGCTACGTAGTAGCTTGTAAACTCCACTATTAGGGACAAGTTTTTACCATGGTTGTAGACCAAATTTTCATACCTATAAGAGGAAGGCACCCCCCTCAAACTTGCTCTAGCTTCGCCCCTGTTGGTAGGAAAGGGCCTAGATGGTACATAAGAAGGAGAACATGCGTGATGAACTGTCCCCCTTTGGTTAGATGCTCGTTGTGGAAATCACCCCCGCAACGAGGCGCGATGTAGTAAAGCATCTCTGACCACACCGAAGCGATGAGGTTCCAACGATCAGTTTTATTCTCGATACCAATGAGCACTTGGGCCACTTCACGTGCACCTGGCAGCACTGGATAATAAAGAGCTTCCTGAATGCTTATAATGAGCTGCCAATCTCTGTCACCAGAAATACTGATCAGTGACGACCTGTTCTCGGCTTCAAACAGCATCCTGATTGCATGCTTCTCACGTCTATGTTGCTGATCTCCCAAAATTCTTTTGATTTCACGATGAGCTTCGTCATGTACAAGCTGTAACGGGCTAGTAAGCATGATATCACACTTGAAGACAAGGTACATTATATAGTTTGATAGTTCTCTGCTCATCTGCTTATGGTTCTTCATTTGATCAGAATCACTGCTGTCGTCGTCATTATCTCCAATGTGGTAACACATGTCCGTTGCAATGTGCCAGATGAGCACGCTTGTTGGGAAATCAGCACTGAGGCTATGGTCCAGCACTTGTTTTCCTAGCCATGATCCAGAATATGAAGAGCCAGCTAATAATCCTTGTGTTTCCATCCACTTTTGAAGAGCCAGCTTGCCACGGGAGGTGGCAATGTTCCACTCTTTTCTTGCTCCCGAGTGCAACAAATTGTCAAGGATGAACTCCTTGATGGGTTGTGTGACGGGCGTCTGTGTTAACTCCAGTAACGACCCGACACCCCTTCCACCCAAGCATCTGCTGATCCATTGGCGCATGGACGCCATGATGCCTGAAGTATCTTGTGCAGTGTGCCACTTGATCATGTTGTACTGTGCCAGCTCTTCCGACCATCTGCGACTGGGGGGCATTTTGAAATAAATGGGGATGGTGGCAGACACATCTAGGACTATTGCTCCAACTAGCAATATGTAGGACACGGTGACATCAGCTGGGCTACTTGCATGCAGTTGGCCCCCCTTTTCCGCAGCTCTGAAGAGCAGCAGGGCTACTGGGGTTGAAACCCACCGGAAGATGTTGTATGCTGGCCACAGTAAGAACCTTATAGTTTCATGAAAACTAGAAGGAAGATGGTAATACCAATTACAAGGAAGGAGAGGAGGGAGGAATCCCCGAAGTGGCTTTTTGGTGTAGAGGCTGTGGTAGCAATGTACCAAACATGCTCCCACAAACTCATAGGCTCTGCAGCGCCCTGGATTTGATAGAAAGACCCCGTTCAGCTTGTCCGATATATAGTTTGCTTGTAAAACAAACAACTGCTTATTGAGGGCTGTATCTGCTGACATTATGTCAGTTATAGTATTTTTAACGCTATACAAAAAAGAAGGGTTGCCAAAACAGCATGTGCATTGGCGGCAACTCATCAATCCGTCGGTCCAACCTTCCCATATAATTTGAAATGTTTCATCCACGAGTGACTGCTCGTTCTCTACGGCCGACGCATGATCATATGGGGTTTGCGATTCCGATCTATATAGCATGTCCCTCAAACTAGTAAGGGATTTGGACTTGAGCACTGGCGGGCTAGCAAGGTAAAGGCACAAGACGCGCTCAGCATACTTGAAGCACCCAGAGAGGAAGATGAGTACCATGGCATCCCTGAGGCGGCGGTCCGGCCAAGACACCTTGGCCACGACATACCCGGCGACCCCAACTTGGGTAACCAAGCTTAGCAAGTGGCGCGCCCATAGCTCGTTGTCCTGCTTGGAGAAGGCCGTAATGGTCTCCTGTCCGCCTAGGTGGACGAGCACGAAGGGCGCCCAAAACGAAATGAGCTGATGGTGGGGCCTGCTCGCATGGACCGTGAGGTGGCCGAGCACGAAAATGGCCACGGAGTCGGCCGACAGGTACGCCAGCCACAGGAGGGTGCGCAGTATGCTCGAGGCGCTGCGCGTCCGCATGCTCGCTGCGAGGAAGAGGAAGACTTGCAGGGATAGGCTGAGCAGGATCAGGCCATGGATCTCCCAAATGTCCCATAGCTCTTGCACATGATCAGCCAAGCTGAGTCGTCCACCACAATTGCATGCATGCATGTAACTTCGTAAGAAACTAGCTCACAAAAGTGTGTGTGACTCACATAAAAATAACCTGAAAGCAAGATGTTAATTGACTCGTATTACCTTTTATTTCCAGTTAGATTGTTGCCCGCACCAAATCCCTCGCCGCTTACAATTTTTTGGCTCATTTCAATCAGGGGCATGCGCAAGCACAAGTATAACACATGGTAATACTTAGCCATGAACTCGTATTTATATGTGCTTGAAAAGTTGCGATGATGGAGTCAAGGGCAATGTTTCGTACTTTTGGTGACAGTACATATAGATGCTTTGCTTCGATAGAGAGCAAGGGTTCAGCTAAATTAAGTCGGCCAGGCGCCTCTTTTGATACGCTGGCATGTACATATGCGTCTTTAGTTCTCTAGTCTAGAGAAAAACGATAAAGCAGTCATGGTCCACAAGTACGGATCAAAGCAACAAAGCAGTAACCTGATTCTGAGTACTTGCAAGAGCAAAAACTAATCGAGAAAAGAGATGTGTATAGCTTTGGAGTCGTGCTTCTAGTTCTAGAGCTGATCACAAGCAAGGAACACGGCAATATATTTTGAAGGCGACGAGATGGGAAAACAAATCTCACAACATCGTCCCTGAAAGTGCTAAATGATAACAAAGTGCAGAGTATGTTAGGCACTAGCATAATGTATGAAGTGCTAAAGGATAACAAATTGCAAAGAATGTTAGGCACTCTGAAGGATAACAAATTGCAAAGAATGTTAGGCACTCCACTAACAAAGTGCTAAAGGATAAAAGAGGATTTGTTCCAGGAGGTTCTGAGCTTGCTAGCCAGTGCTTGAGTATGAAAGGGAGCGGGAGGCTTTCCATGACCCAAGTGTGGCTGACAAGCTGAAGGCTATACCAAGTACCTGGAGAGGTTTACTGTTGCTGAAGAATGAAGAAACTCAGTGTCTTGCTGAGCTGCTGGGCATAGATTCAGTTGGCGAACTCTCCCCTAGTGTGTACTGGACAGCAAGACTTACAGATCATATGCTGATAGTACCAACATTAGAAACATGGATCCTATGTACATGTCATTTTGATCACACTCACATCAGGCTTTAGCTGTTTAGCATGTAGCTGTCACATAATATTTTTCTTTGTCTGCATTGGTCCTGAGATGTTTCTTATTTTCTCTTATTCTCTACATTGATAGTTCAGTATTTTACATTATTGTAAGTGAGGACTCGATTCTTGATTATTGTGAGGAAGAGTTTGTTTGTTTTCTGTTCTCCCTGTTTCCCAAAAAGGCTGTGCTTTATATGGTTTCACATCTCATGGCAAAGTAGTATGGAAAACACTAGCCGTAGTCCTCTTCGAAAAATTGGGTCTCGCTCCGAATTTTGAATCAAACGTGCCAGAGCGCAGCCAACAGCCACATGTGCATGAACACTGATTCAGAACCTATATAGTTGTGCGTCCAGGCAACGTTGCCTGACCATGCAACAACCCAGGCTGTTGATTTTGAGTGTGGTGGAGATTGCTATCTAGTTTAGGAACAATCCAGGCAACGTTGCCTGACCATGCTATCTACTTATCTGGCTAGCATCCTGCATATTACTGTGCCTGTTAGGGACAGTTCAGCTCCAAACAACCAAAGCACTAGAGGCAATGAGTATAGGGGGAAAAAATTGGATGCAACCCTACCAACATACAGAGCCAGCGTGGATGGAGGCCACCTGTCCCAGTAAATACATCACATGGTCAGGAGGTAGTCTAAAAAAATAGACAATTGAAAACTCCTAAGGATACTCTAAAAATAGGCAACTGAAAACTTCATCTTCTTTAGTATAGATGATCATGCAACCCGGAGCCTAGACATGGCCAAAGACTCCTTAGGGCGCCTCAACAGTTCCACCTCATCTTCCTCATAGGAATTTATGCTTCCTCATAGGAATTTATGTCAGCATTTTTCTATGTGGAAAAGGATATGAAAATGAGAAGAAATTATCTCTTATCTCAACATCTATCTCACTTAGAAAATGCTGTAGTTTGTGGGTTGCTCATAAAGACCGAGAGAGAGAGGATAAGAGATGTAGAATAAAAAACCATTCATACATGGTGTTCACGTAACGAAGTGGCAATGACATGACATGTATCCTTTATCGAAAAAAATAAACTAGCTGTTGAGTCTACTGTTGAGAATGTCATTAGCTTGGCACATGCCTGTGCCATTGGCGGCCTGATGCTTAGGGCCGTGCCTGGACCGCTCCCACCCGGGCAACACGACACTAATATAGACCCGACAAAGGCCTGGTATCTTCTAATCCTAATTTCATTTACTATATTCGTCATTAGCCCATTACTATGCCATCGCGCGCTTCACCTTCCCTCCTGCTTCCCACCACGGGTGCCGTCACGCAGTCCACTAATTCGCGACACACCCTACCCTCCGATTTGCAAGCACAGACGTCCCAAAAAATGTGCCATAATGTTTGGGCCTTTGCTCAAGCCTGTGGCCCTATCAGGTTGTGGCATGGTGGCCCGACACTCAGGGCTTGGCTTAGTCCTAGCGGGCCATGCTTTAGTCGGGTCCGTGCCGAGCTAGGCTGGACAACCCATGTGGCCATCTATACATGAGCGTGTATGAAGTGGTCTTTATAGATGTGTCATAATTCATAATTGCTCCCATCCCCTCCGTGATATTGGGTCTAAATACGAGTCCACTCATCAACAATTAATCACTCATCAGTCAACCCCGAAAGGGTCTGTAACCTTGTGATTACAATAGCCTCAGTTACCACAGAGAAAACCCAATTTAAAAAACAGAGATGAAACTGTGTTGGTTCTTGCTTTCTTGGTTAAACCTCTGAATTTTCGGTAATGACCAAATATCCACCCTAGCGGCCTAGCCCACCACACTTACAATCTCAAAACATAGGTCTTGTTTCTATATGAAGTGTTGCAAAGAATATAATGGTGCAAACGGATTTGAAAACGAACATTTGAGATTTATGCTCATTTATTAAAGAAACAAAAGTATTTTTTTTTTCTAGCGTCATCCCTGACCTCAAGTCCTCAAAAAGCTCCTCACATGGAATTTTATTTTTATCTCATCGCATGGAATTTTCAATTGGCGGAAAGCGACGTCACCTCAATGGATGTTTGAATTGGTGAAAAGCGACACCACGTTAACGGATTTTTCGATTGGTGGAAAGCAATTAGCCATGTCGTCCGGCCAGCCCCTCCCTTTGCAGGTTGAAGCAGAGCAAGCAAGACTCAGGGACGTCGTCGTTGCTCCGTCGCTGTATCCAAGTCTGTCTTCTTCCGGGCGCAACTCCGCTGGCGAACTGAACTCTCCGTGGAATAAATGAGAGTCCAGGCGAAAGGAGCGCCCCTGAGTATCAGCCTTGCAAGTGGCTATCTAGGAAATATCCTCACTACTAGAAGTCTAGAACAGGACGAAGTCGTCGTTGACAGATCAGATTTTTATTGTAAAACGCTGCAGTGACTTGTTCAGATAGCTAGGAATAACATGGACATTTCGGCAACGACGACAAGTTATAGCTATACATCATCAGTGTCAAAATCATTTGCCAGCCTGCCTGTTGGTGAAACATTGCATGCATGGCAAAAGGAAAGCCACTCGAGAACCCATTTTTTTTAAAAAAACGAGCACACTCGAGAACCCATTGGTATCAGAAATACACATCGCAGACATAAAGGCAAATATAGCGTGTCAAACCGTCAAACTATGAAGCAGCGTGATGCGGTACCAGCCAGAGATGACACTGTCTGCAGCAGTCAGTCTTCACCGCGCTAATAAATAGGCGGCGTGTGTACACCGTGAAATTGTAGTCTAGGGCCTTGTTTAGTTCCACCTGAAATTGCAAGTTTTTTCACTCTCTCTCCATCACATCAATTTTTAGTCGCTTGCATGGAGCACTAAATGTAGGTAAAAAAATTAACTAATTACACAGTTTAGTTTGAAATCACGAGATGAATCTTTTGAGCCTACTTGATCCGTGATTGGACAATATTTTTCAAATAAAACAAAAGAGTTACTATTCATCAGTTTGAAATTTTTTGCAATCTAAACAAGGCCTAGATGATGATAGAGGGGCCGGAGGACTTGGTGGTTTGCAGTAGCAGGAGTGTCGAACACGGCAAAATACATGGGCATATATATGGAGGACACTACAAAGAACAAACAACCTGTACTGCAGCAGCCTCTCTGATCCCATCATTATATATAGGTTTAAATTAAATCTAGCTATAATATATTCACACATAACTACTAGCTCTGTGCACTTTCTTCCTGTGTCATCTAGCTTCATTCTGAGGTACAGGTGGGGAAGCCAAGCAGGAATATACACCACGTAGATGTCTTCGTTATTGCCCACAGGTTCGAATTTGCTATTACACCACCCCCCCCCCCCGCGCGCGCGTTTGGATCCATTTATTCTAGAGGAATTAAAATCTATAGAATGGTTTAGACTATTTGGTTTGCAATTTGATCTTTTCAAAGTTCATATACAAATTCATAGGTTGGAAGATCAAGATCGATTCTATAGATCACTATGCTATATTTCTAATGTACAACTTATAGCATGTTCTTCAACTCACTTCTCTATAGTAGAAATGCAACATATAAGGATTTTCCTTGCATAACTAACAATAGTATACAAATACATTCCATATATAGTCATATTAGCTTAATGATTAGTATGTGCCTAAATTATAACTTATTACAATATATTTAATTTCAAGGATCCAAATAGAATCTTAGTGTAATCGCACTCATCACTACCACATAGCCCATAGTGTCAGTACTGCAGGATCCAGAGTGGTTTTCACTGTCGGATTTGTAACTTGCAGTGATATGTAGCCACAGGCATTAGTGTGGGCTCTTTAAGAACAACTCCAACAGTTTGGAAAATATCACTTGGCAAATCTCGAGTTTTGCCAAGTCTCAAACCCATTTGTCAAGTGAAGAAATAGCCCTTTTCCAACAGTTTGCTATATTTGGACTTGGCAAATTGAAAATTAGTGGCTCAGAGCATCTCCAAGAGTTTGCCAAATTTTACTTGAACTTCTAAAACTTTCTGCCAAGTAAAATTAAACCTCTTCTCCAACAGTTGTATATTTTTAACTTGCCAAAACCAAACGTAGAGGCAGAGATGCAAACGCAGAGGCGGTCACCATATGATCTTTTTTGTTCTTATTTGATAGATGCTAACTTGCTTTTTTTTTTCTATAACCCATGAATGGTGAAAAATGTAAAAAAAAAAATCAATCATATATTCCTAACAATAAATAGTATTTTTATATAATTTATGTATATTTTTTAGCTACTATACGGATCACTAGAAAAATTACGTAGTTTAGATGCACCGGCAGTTATATCCGCATATCATCGGCAGTTATATAATTTATATGGATCACTAGAATAGTATTTTTATATAATTTATGTATATTTTTTAGCTACTATATTTTTTAACCACCAGCAGTTATATCCGCATATCATCGGAGTACCGACCAGAGCTTTCCTCCAACTATTATTACCAGTATGGTATAGTTTTGAACTCAAACTAGTCACCATACTCTGGTGAGTTTTCCAATGCACCACTGGAGAACTCCGGTGACTCGGTGAGTGCTAATGTCCGAAGTGTATGAAAACAACCCTTACTCACTTTCCTGTACACATATATGCTGAGTTCTCTTGTACACCACTGAACAATCTAGTCAGTATCAGCGCTCTAAATGCATGAAAAATAACTCTCTGGTGAGTCTTTTGAACTTTGCAGCCTCCTAACATCCAGTGTTCCAAAGATCCCATGCTCAACACTCCGATGCCACCCGAAGATAATGTGACACGCTTGAAAATAGCCTTACAGGAAGAGCACTGTTTCAAAGCTTCAGTGCATCTCTCTGGTGTCACACACACACCATATAGAGCTCGGTTGACTTCGGCAACAGTGAAACCAACATGTTTTCAAACATTTTTCAAACTTGTTAACTCCAACAAGGTTCCTCACATGACGACTTTCACCTTTAGCACTTAGTAAGGAAACAGGGAAGCAAAATCTAAACCGATGGTAGCAAAGGGAAGAGTTTTTTTATAGAAAATAATGAAGGGATTGTTATAGTTTATGATGGAAATGAAGGAATTATCTCAAACCTTTTTTTTTTTTGTTTCATTACGTGCAGGTGAGAAGTTAGCAGTATTACTACTAGTTGTGGCGGCCACTCTGTTCTTGGAGCAGAGAGCTGCAGCTAATGAAATTGCCAATGCTTTGCCTCACTGCCCAGACAAGTGCGGCGACACCATCATCCCCTACCCTTTTGGCACCAAGGAAGGCTGCTTCAGGGATGGATTCAATCTCACATGCGACGACGACCAAGCAGCGTATTTCGGGGAGAACAAGACCCTTAGGGTCTTGGAAATCGATGTGAGCCAGGGACAAGTCCGCGTTCTGAATCACATATCAAGTAGCTGCCACAACAACACTGCTAATGAGCCAAGTTTAACAGCAACGGGATTTCACAAATTCTTCGCAGTTGATCGCCGTCTTTTTACTATTTCCAATATGAACAAATTCACAGCGATCGGATGTGCTACGATCGCACTACTCTTCTTCGATGGTCTGGCCCAGGAGATTAGCGGATGTGCATCATTCTGCGAGAAGGATGGCATCGATAATAGCATGCAGTGCAATGGCAGGGGCTGCTGCCAGGCTCCCGTCCGGGATCACATTCCCCTCCCCGATTTGTATGCCAGTTTCCTCGCTACAGATGGTATAAACTATGACTATGTTTGGGAGTACAGCCCATGCAGCTATGCTTTTGTCGCGGAGCAAAACTGGTTCAATTTCAGCACCTCCTTCGCTCAATCAACAAACTTTGGAGACAAGTACAACGACACGGGGGTTCCTATGGTGCTTGATTGGGCTGTTGCTAATGGAACATGCGACGAATTAGGCAACAAGACTGCCTGCCGCGCCATGCACAGCCAATGTGTTGACGGGTCTATTGGTGCGGGGTATCGCTGCATCTGTTCTCAAGGCTACGAAGGCAATCCCTACATTGTCGATGGATGCCACGGTCAGCATCTGTCAAATATTAATTCTTTTTTTATACCAAATAGTCAAATATATATTATTTTCTTTCACCGTTAGTTCGTTACTGGCTAACCTTGATTACCGACTTGCTCAATCCGCAGAGATCGACGAGTGTTTATCTCCAACCCTGTATCCTTGCAAGGGTCAATGTAATAACACCATTGGAAGCTACAACTGCTCATGCCCACCTGGAACTCATAGCGATGACCCGAAGACCACAAACTGCACGGTGCCCACCCTACCAGCTGGCCCCAACCTTCAAGCTCAAGTGAAGACTGTGATAGGTATGTTTCGCCAAAACGTGCTCTATCTTAGTACAAATATAGGATATTTTATACTTGTTGACAATTGGTAAACATACTTACTTTCTGTACCTCTGATGATCAATAATAATTTTTCATTAGAGGACTTTGTTGCTAGATCGTCTAGAAGACTTGAGTATTGCTACCCTTTAATTAACATGCAATTTTGTATGTTTAAGGTTTAACACGGTTGAATTTGCATTAGTAGAATTAAAAAAAAAGAGGTTTAATTTGTATTCGTAGGATAGGGGAAAAAATAACACTTGCTACTTTTAAAATGGCTTAAACCTCGATAACCTTTAAATCACCTACACAATGTTTAATCTGAACAAAAAGTCTCTTCTGCATTTCTTTTTTCTACCAAAATAAGGAGGATTGTCTCTATTGTTACATTTTTTACAAAAGAAAATACGCAAGTACAGGGAAGTAAACCAAGACTAACCCTAAAGATACAAACTCAAGAGAAGTTACTCAACCACTGTTCTAAAAGTGGCCAGCTTACTGTTGTTGATAAGTAAGGCAAGGTCAACCTCTGACGATCCTGAACAAATCCGTCCATCTAGGCAGCGAGTCGCAAATAATGTTGTTCCTATAACACTAGATCCATCATCATGCCACAAGTCAAACCATAAAAGGCACAACATGATTTTGCTCCATGAAACCATTTATGATTTTTGTTCGTCTTGTTTCTAATTAGAGAACACAAATGCCAACTAATGCCATGATAAATTTTTCAACTAATGCCATGATAAATTGGAACTCTTATAAAAAACTTGTAGTGCAATACAAATAGAAAAAAGCCATGTTGATTATCAATAGATAACTAGAAGTGATTAAGTTTTAAAAAAATAATACTCCCTCCACTCTGAGTTATAGTTTGCTTTAACTTTGTGTCCAAATCAAACTTCTCTAGTTTTCATCAAGTTTATAGAGAAATTACCAATATTTAACACATAAAAATTTGTTTAATTAAATTGCCCAAGAAATATGTCTTGATAGTGTATTTATTTGTTGTTAACATACTTTTCTATAAACTTGCTCAAAGTTATGAAAATTTGACTTAAGACGAAACTTAAGTAAATTATAATTTGGAACCACGTAGACTTTTGAAGGACTTGGAAAAAAAATTAAGGGATTGTCTTTTATAGCCAATACACTATATGCTCAATGGCATGTAGCTAGTTGGACTGATGGTCTAGTAACCATTCATCTTCAGGTATTTCTATCTGCTCCATTTTTGTCATCGTTTGTGTCTTCATTCTCCTAATCGAGTGTCAAAAAAGAAAGCTGGTGAAAGAGAGGGAGAGACTCTTCAAGGAGAACGGTGGTCCAATATTATACCAAAAAATTCTGTCAAATCAAGTTGACACAATGACAATATTCACTATAGAAGATCTGGAGAAGGCGACAAATAATTTTGACAAGAGCAGAGAACTAGGCATGGGGGGCCACGGCACTGTTTACAAGGGCATCTTGAGTGATCACAAAGTAGTGGCTGTGAAACGCTCAAAGATAATCAATAGGGTTGAAGCTGAAGAGTTCATTCAAGAGATTATTGTGCTGTCACAAATCAACCACAAGAATGTGGTAAGGTTGCTAGGTTGCTGCTTAGAGGTGGAAGTACCCATATTGGTGTATGAGTTCATCCCAAATGGCACTCTATTTCACTTAGTTCATAGTAATAATGGCATACCACCTGTTTCGCTTGAAGTTCGTCTTAGGATCGCCCAAGAGTCTGCCGAAGCATTGGCATATCTGCATCTCTCCATCAATCATCCCATCGTCCATGGTGATGTCAAGTCTTTGAACATTCTCCTAGGTGAAAACTACATGGCAAAAGTAACTGACTTTGGGGCATCAAGGATGCTTCCCAAGGACACAATTCAACTCATGACAATTGTGCAGGGGACTCTTGGTTACCTAGACCCAGAGTACTTGCAAGAGAGAAAATTGACCGAGAAGAGTGATGTTTACAGCTTTGGGGTTATACTTCTTGAACTTGTTACAGGAAAAAAGGCAATATACTCTGAAGGCCTAGATGAAGGAAAAAGCCTAGCCTCATCCTTCCTGCAGGCAATGAAGGATAACAGTGTTGAAGGCATCTTGGACACAAGCATAATGGGAGAGGAAATGATGGAACTGATACAAGAAGTTGCTGAGCTGGGGAGACAGTGCTTGAGTGTCAAGGGGGAGGATAGGCCTTCCATGGCCCAAGTGGCCGACAACTTGAAAACTATTCGCAATAGTTGGAGGGAGTTATTGTTGTTGAAGCATAACGAAACCCAACATCTAATCGAGAGGTCAGGGATGGATTCGGCCAACTTGTCACCTAGCATGTACTTGACGGCACAAACATTATCGATGGATATAGAAACACCATATGCAGACCATGCCAGTAGTACATTCAGAACATTAGAATATATATAGGATGGCATGTTCAGCTAGAGTTTTCATCTTTAAAGACGCGTGTGCAGCCATGTACCATATAGCACTTCTATTTGTTGTTCGATATACATGTGTTTCCCTTCTTTTAAATATGCCGATATAAGTAGGAAAATTGCTCATAATCTCGCCTTGACACAAGATGCAGAGTTAGCAGGCCTGAAGCCCAAACACAGTTATTCCAGTGATCAGTCCAAGAGGACAAGTATGAAGTATACATGATTCTGGTAACTTGAGTAATTAAGTCTAGTACTAGTAGGTTTTATGCAAACAAATCACGGAGGGTTGATGGTGGTCTGACATACCTGGTGATGCCAAACTAAGCACAACAGAACGATGAACGCGTCGACGACCAAGCGACAGCCACGAGTGAGGCCGGAAGCAACCATGCTTGCCTGTATGCCCTGCATCGCCGATCGCCCAATGGATGATGCCCCGAACCCCCAGGGCTCTTAATCAGCGCGCGCCGAGAAAGTTACTGTTACTGACCCACGGACTTCTTCCTCCTCATCCGCAACCATGTTTCTCCTCCCTCCTCGGCCTCGAGCACCACCGCCCGGGCCGCCAGCAACCTCACCACCCTGCTGCACACCCCCGCACGACCTTCCCCACCCTTCACAAATCCCGATATCTCTCAGACTCTCACCACTTGCTCGGCGGCGCCCTGCTGACTCGCTCGCCACCCACAACCCACTACCACAGCCAGTCCGTTCGCCACCCTCCGGCCCTCCTTCTAGCCCGCCGGCCATGGATGACCACGCCGCTGGCCACACTGCCCGCCCCTTCCTCGTCCTCGGCCACGGCGGTGGCGTCGTGCGTTAGCGGCGCACGCGCGGGCCGGCAATCATTTGCGCCAAACCGCGAGTCTAGTAGGCCATGGGCCATGGATGCCAAGTGCATGGATGGGGGAGTCGGCGAGCAGCAGGCCAAAAGTTGGAAAATTTGAGGTCCTAATAAATTATACAGAAAATTCTCAAAAAAGAATTATACAGAAAATACACATATTTTTTTTAGAATCACAAATACACATATTGTTTACTCTTGATTTCTGGTACAAATAGCCATGATAAAAAAAAAAACTTGAACATATTAACAGGCGGATTTAGCCTAAGGCCCCTAGGGCCCAGGCCAATGTTGTTGGCCCAGTAAAACTTGTTGGTGGAGCCGAGCCTCTGAGAGAAACCTCATCGCCGCTGCCCGCCAGCGTCATCCACGGCTCCACCTCGCTGCCCCTCGCGGCTCACCAGCCATCCACCGCGCCGGCCAACGCCCGACCGGAGGACACCCTCCCCTGTGTCTGTGGTCTCTGCCAACCGCCCACAACCCATGGCCGGACGGCCCACCGGCCACCGCGTCGTCAGACTCGTCACGCCGGGCGCCGGCTGGCGGCTGCGGATGCCGGACGGCTAGGAAGGGCTTGTCCCCGTCCTCCACACCTCCCTCCTCCTCCGAGAGCAGAGGTTCGAGCAACCGAGACCTAGGCTCAGGCTCTGCCGCTCTGCTGACCGCTGGTAGCCTGCTCTCTTCCCCTGAATCAATTCCTACTTAATTAGCTGAATTAGAAACAATGAACATCATATCGATGAGATATTAGGTATTTATTTTGGAAAAAGTCTAGATAACCCCCTGAACTATAGTAGGGAGTCTAATTTATGACACGAACTACAAAACCGGCTAACCAGCACATTAAACTTTACATCGAGGTTCAATTTGCCCACTGGGCGGTTTTGGCTGGCGGTTTTGGCCGACGTGGCGCCACGCTGGCCCCTGGCCCACCCGTCAGAAGGCCCATGGCCCCTTCTCCTCCCGATCTAGAGCCGCCGCCGCCGTCGGCCGCCATGGCCGGCGAGCCTCCCCCTTCTCCCTCCTATTTCCTCCGTGCAGGGCCACCATGCGGGCTCGGGCGGCGCATGCGAGCACGGAGGCGGACGAGCTCGGACGGCGCATGCGACCGGAGCTCGACGCGGCGCGGGCGGCCTCGAGCGGCAGCGCGGCGCCGGAGCTCGGACGGCCTCGCGGGCGTGACCCGGTGCGCGACGCGCTTGAACCGGTCCACCTGGGCAGCGCCATCCGCAGGCGCCGATGTGCGCCGCCGCCATGCACAGCAGCTGCGCCCGCGCGAGAGACGGGTCACGGAGGCCGCGCCCGGCAGCGGCAGCGGCAGGGCGTCGTCGTCGCTGATCATCTCGAACACCCCGCGCCACCTCGAGCGACGGTGGCAGAGCTCGATCCCGCTGTGGTGGAGCTCCAATCATCGGTGCCGGAGATCGAATCGACGGGGTTCGCGATGCACGCCATGGTCGTGCACTTGGCTGCAGCGGCGCGACGCGTGAGTTTTGTCATGGCGGCCATGGGCGGTGGCCACGTCGCCATGGCCGCGCCGTCCCTGCTCCGCCGACAGCGCGCCCTTGCTCCGTGAAAGCCATGGCCGCGCCGCCCTCTGTCTCGTTGCTGCTGCGCCCCTGCTCGGCCTCGTCGCGGACGGCGACGGCGTGCCGGCGCTCCGCATCGTCACGGCCGCGGCGCCCTTGCTCTGCCTCGTCGCGGAGGCGACAGCGCGCCCGCGCTCCGCGTCGCCACGGCCGCGGCGCCCCTGCTCCGCCTCGTCCCGGCCAAGGCCACTACCTCGCCGTCGCGGGCGCGCTCCAGAGCGCCACCATGCCGCTCGTGGAGCATCGCCGTGCCGCGGGGTGGGACGCGGCGGAGCTCGCCATCCGCTCGCCGGGGTGGGACGCGACGAGCGGAGCCGGACCTCGGTCCCTGAGACGGCAAGGTGAGGATGGACTCGGTCCCTGTGGACCGTGAGGCTGACAGTGGACCCTACAGACTACCAAGCGCCCCACTGCCAAGGTGGAGTGCCACATAGGCAAAACCACCCTCCAAAACCGCCTAGGGGGTAAATTAGACTGGAATGCAAAGTTTAATGTTATCTAGACTTTTTCCTATTTATTTTAATCTCATCGTCATGTGTACCGTGCAATGTTGTTAGCAATTTTAGTTCAGTAACCAGATCAAATAGAAATTTTATTTGTGTCTTAGTTATTATTTATGTGTGTGTGTGGCTTAATGGCTGTCTGATATTAATGGGCTTATAGGCCCCCAATCTCTACTACATATAATGCACCAAAAAACATTTCTAAAGCCACACACTAAAGTGTCCCCCACAGTCATTATCTCTCCTAATCTAAACTAAGTACACCCAACTAATTGCACACAACAATATCTAATTTTTTGAAATTAAGGGAGGAGATTAACTCTAAGCTCATCTTTCTCTCACTCGCCCACATCCAACGGCCAAAAACGCTCGGATCAAACTCATCACCCACACTCCTGACCCCTCCGCTCGCCGATACGGCCTTCCCGGTAGCAGTGAATGAATGAATCGATTCCTCTCCCCCATCCCCCCACCCAGAAAAAAGAAGGCCGGGACTCTCCCAACGCGAGGCCAGGGACGGCGGCGCGTCACGAGGCGGTGGCTGGTGGGGTGGCGGCGCATGGAGACCAGCCGCTGCACAAGCGGGCGAAGACGGGGTCAGCCGCACCGTTGCGATGGCTCTCGGGCACCTGACGAGGGCGACACCGAGGCTGGTCGCGCCTGGGGATGGTGAGAAGCGACGCGCATGGTGGACGATCCAGTGCGGCCGGCCTGGATTTGGCTCTTGGATGGCAAGAGGCGGGCCGGGATGGATGAGAGGGCCCTCGCACCACCAGGTATGTCTACCCTTGATCTTCCCTTCCTATGGTGCGAATCCGAACACCCAAGCCCTATCTTCACTGGCGACAGCTACCTGCAGGCAGCCGGGCGCTAGGGAGCCATGTAGTCGGCCGCAAGCAGCCGGGCGCCGTACGTCGTACGCCAGGGAGCTGACCACGGGGACGAGGAACCCCGTGGTGGCCACGCCGGCGTGGATGCGCGAGGCAGCGGACACCTCGCAATGCCGGAGCCGGAGATGTGATGGGAGGCGTGCAAGCTAGAAGGCGACCTCGAGGTGAAGCTCTCCTCCTACGCACGCTACTTATTCATGTTCACCTGCACCTCGCCGGATTCCACTCCTCACCCTTGGACGGGACAACTAATTTCCCCCTGTTTCTCTGATCGCGTCTGTCTCTGTTCCTTCTCTGCAGGTGCTACACACGTCAAGCACATATGATGTCACATATTATTTGTCTTTTTAACAATGGTGGATTTAGGGACTCTGCACACATGGCAGCACAGCTCAACCAGAAGGTGCTGGAGATGATTCTTTAGAAGTTGGAAAGTGCAAGATGGGATTTGTCGCGATCTACATGTAAGAGCCGATGTCCATTTGCCTTGCTTTCTGGAGCTGTTAAATATTAATATTGTGATTGTTGATTGACACAGTTGCCTGTTACCATGATGTGATTAATACCCAATGGACTTCGGTATTGTCAGAAATAAGCTTTCCAGTATTCTATATTGCATATGCTGTGTTCCAGAAATTGAGATTTTGAGGTCAGATTGGCAGGCTTTGGTCATGATTTACATAGCGAATGAATAATGAATATCATTTTGCAATTTGGTGGTCATTGTGGAGTCTCACTTTTCAGTTCATTTTACTCAGTGATTAAGAATATGAACAAAGTTTTTGATTTGCTCCAGATTGGGGGGTGGAAGGAGATTTCTGATGTGATTTCTTTTGCCTATTTGTGTTCAGTTTTTTGTCGAGCACTATTCTATAGCTGTATCACTTAAAAGACTGAACTGTGCATGGTATTCTTTCCTGTCGATTGATACTCTATCTGCCATTGCTGCAAACAAGCTCCTGCCTCCATTGCTCTAAATTGCTTTTCGATGTCTTGGTGCAGGATACATCGAGCTGGCCTCGATCGAACTGCTGCCCTCTTACGGGAGAGGACTGAGAGCAGCCTGGTGGAAGATACATAAGTTCAATCAACAAGGTGAACATAGGTCCATTTTGTACCTTCAGCTTGTCTTCTAATTGCAATGGATACATGGTTGGGCACTTTACGGACAGCGATGAAGATTATCTGATTATGTTAATTCTATTGTGCTTGAAGCAGGTAATTCTTCACACAAGGTGGTCTGCTTGTATATGAAGGTGGTCTGCTTGTATAACTAATATTGTTCTATATTGTTGCATGCCAGTTTTCTCCAATTTAAATTGGACTATACTGAATTTGGAATTCTCATATTTGGATTTGGAATGCTCATATTTGGATATGGCCTATCCGATACTTTATTTGGTGTCCTTTCTATATGCAGCAGATGTCAAGCCAATAGATCATTTTTTGGAAAACTGCCACCGAAGCAATCAGTCAATCACAAATATTTTGCTTCACAGATTTGACATGGTGATTCTGCTAACTAAAAAACAGCCTTACTATCCAATGGTGAAGATGACTCTTTTCCTCCAGCTGTAACTAAGAGGCAGCGGGAAGAAACCTTTCTTCCCATAGAGAAGTTAAATCTTGTGTTAAAAATGCAAAATAAAAGGACAATGCTGCTCAATAAGAGTAGTACCCAATAGAGCACTAGAGCTAGACAGTTTTGCTTCATATTTGCTCCAGTTATTTCATTACTTGTTAATCTTTGATCTTTTTTGTAAAAAATTATAGCGTCAACGACAAGCCTGAATGGGACCTCACTGTCAGCTGCACATAAACTTGGAGTTTGCAAGGTTGCAAACAGTTCTGTGTTTTGAGTGGTAAGTAATATTTTTCAAACATGTATGATGCTTTTTCAATTGTTTCTTGTTCCTTTTTCAATCTACCTGATATGGAATGACTAGGATAGATGGACTAGCAAAGAGACCCCAGATAGCCGCCGTTCCTCGGGGACTATCTTAGGGTTTCCTCTTACTTGATTACAATCAATACGGGACCTCTCTTTTATAGAGATGGCTGACTTGACCTCTAAGGAACATCCTAACCGAATCAATCTATCTATCTCTTTTCTAACTTATCTCTCCCTAACTAATCCTAGGCGGGTACTGTTCACGTGGTACTGTTCATGGCTACAGTACCGCGTGGGCCCCTGTATGAGCTCCACTTGCCATAACACTACTCCACCCCTCCAAGATAGCTCGTCCTCGAGCTGTGACCATTGTTGGGGGGTCTGCATGATGAGGTTGTAGGGCACAGCGTCGTCGTCCATGTCGCCTAGTGCGTGGATGTCGCCCATGACAGCATGGACGTGGCGCACCACCTCGACGACATCGCACATGCCGGCCTTCGCCTCGGTCCAGATCATGGCGGCGCCCTTGCGGAGCACCTTGCAGAGGTTGCGGCAGCTGCAGACGATGAGGATGCAGAACGTCAGCGACGGGGATCAGCATCTTGCTCTCGTCCACGTAGTCCACGCCAACGGCCTTCAAGAACTGGGGCTCAACGGAGTGGTCAATGCAGGGCTTGGACGGCAAGGACGGCGCTAGCAGTGCTGCGTCGTTGTTGCTGTACACCGTCACCACGTTGCTATGGATCGGGGCAAGGGATGGGGCTGAAGGTGGCAACAACGTCCTGGCCCTATCCCTCCGGTGCGGTGGCACATAGCGCTGAACAGCACTGCCCACCGGAGTGGCCATCTCTACGACGTCCAAGCCAGCAGCGTCGACGACCATGTTGCCCTCCAAGTTCTTCATGGGGACGACCGTGGCGGCGGCGGCTATCGCTACAGTCCGCACTTGCTTCTCTTCCTGCAATTCCTCCAGACGTGCAAGGCGCTCGTCGTGCCAATTCAACTGCTTGTTTATGGCGGAGAGTTGCGCAAGGATGCGGTCAAGCATGGTGTCCATGGCCACAAGATCGATGCTACAGTCCGCCATAAACAAGCAGTTGAATTGGCACGACGAGCGCCTTGCACGTCTGGAGGAATTGCAGGAAGAGAAGCAAGTGCGGACTGTAGCGATAGCCGCCGCCGCCACGGTCGTCCCCATGAAGAACTTGGAGGGCAACATGGTCGTCGACGCTGCTGGCTTGGACGTCGTAGAGATGGCCACTCCGGTGGGCAGTGCTGTTCAGCGCTATGTGCCACCGCACCGGAGGGATAGGGCCAGGACGTTGTTGCCACCTTCAGCCCCATCCCTTGCCCCGATCCATAGCAACGTGGTGACGGTGTACAGCAACAACGACGCAGCACTGCTAGCGCCGTCCTTGCCGTCCAAGCCCTGCATTGACCACTCCGTTGAGCCCCAGTTCTTGAAGGCCGTTGGCGTGGACTACGTGGACGAGAGCAAGATGCTGATCCCCGTCGCTGACGTTCTGCATCCTCATCGTCTGCAGCTGCCGCAACCTCTGCAAGGTGCTCCGCAAGGGCGCCGCCATGATCTGGACCGAGGCGAAGGCCGGCATGTGCGATGTCGTCGAGGTGGTGCGCCACGTCCATGCTGTCATGGGCGACATCCACGCACTAGGCGACATGGACGACGACGCTGTGCCCTACAACCTCATCATGCGGACACCCCAACAATGGTCACAGCTCGAGGACGAGCTATCTTGGAGGGGTGGAGTAGTGTTATGGCAAGTGGAGCTCATACAGGGGCCCACGCGGTACTGTAGCCATGAACAGTACCACGTGAACAGTACCCGCCTAGGATTAGTTAGGGAGAGATAAGTTAGAAAAGAGATAGATAGATTGATTCGGTTAGGATGTTCCTTAGAGGTCAAGTCAGCCATCTCTATAAAAGAGAGGTCCCGTATTGATTGTAATCAAGCAAGAGGAAACCCTAAGATAGTCCCCGAGGAACGGCGGCTATCTGGGGTCTCTTTGCTAGTCCATCTATCCTAGTCATTCCATATCACTACCTAAGCTGTAGAAATCAATCAGATGG
Organism: Themeda triandra; assembly: GCA_018135685.1. Classification (NCBI taxonomy): domain Eukaryota; kingdom Viridiplantae; phylum Streptophyta; class Magnoliopsida; order Poales; family Poaceae; genus Themeda; species Themeda triandra. The sequence continues at coordinate 324,392 of JAENPR010000356.1, read as the reverse complement.
CTATAGTGATTCATGAAAATTGATTTCAGCCCACTCTTTTTTGCTGCTTTCAGAAGATGTAGATGTTCATACCGTGGGCAATGCTGTATCATGGAAAAGAGGCTAAGTTAGCAAACTGTTCTATTAACAAAGGCTAATATCAAGTGTTTGATCTTGCCTGGAGTGTGCATATTCACCAAGAAATAAAATGGCTTCTGTTTTCAGTTGGTACCCTTTATTTTCAGTACACAAAACTTCTAGAGCACATGAACAATAATCCAATTGTCTCTGAATCGAAGTAGTCATCCCTTTTAGTTTTCCTGGTGATGCACTACAAGTCTGCATCCATAATTGCCTTCAGCTTAAGCAAACGACTAATTGGTCTGTCCTTTGTGATGTTCTTGCTTGTGTGATGATGATCTATTTTATTGTTCCGAGATGAAAGATTTTTTCTAAAAAATCTAAACTATTTAAGGAATTGAAAGAGCAGTTAGTAATTATTATTTGCTTGCCATATTCTTTTTGGCATCTTCTTGATATTAGTTTCAGTTAAAGTTTATCTACAGGCTGCATTGTCCTTGAATCAACTGTACCAATGAGAATGGATGATTTGAGTCCACGATAGATGCAAAACATATGGCCACACCTATTAATCTGATCATTGTACATATCAATTAGTTAACCATCCTGCTTGATTTAATAAAATTAGTGTTGATTGTAACCAGAATTTTAGTAGTAGCAGCAGAACTTCAGTGCTGCACACTTAGTACTGCATGTACAATTTCTCACAAGAGTACAACTTCCGGTATAAGTTTCAGATAGATGGGTATGCTAGGATTTATCAGGAACTGACAAGAAAGAAGTTTTTTTTAATCTTGTTCTAATCCAGTTTTTGCCTTGCATCTTGACATAGTACGCAGTGAAATAGATTTCCATGACTGCTTGGTGATTAATGGTTGTGATCGTGCAGGTGTGCTTCACCTATGCAGTTTAGCAGTGTGTTTCCCCTGGAGGGAAAAGCATGTATGACAATGAGCCCAGTGAGGAGATGCGGTGACGGTTCTTGGAGTGAGAGGACGAGGATTAGGAATCAGGCACAACAAGACATTGAGGAGGATGTGTTTTGGTGCAAGGGGGTGCTATGAGTGTTGGTCTTTCATCAATGCTCTTTGTAATATTTTTTATTTGATGTTACCTGCCAGAATTCTCAATTTCTGGATGCAAAAGCTTATATGTCATCTGAAAATCCTTTCGGAGGATTTATGCTGATCCTAATGAAGTTGCTGTCATTTTGGGTGGTGGTACTGGGCCTCAGCTCTTCCCTCTCACAAGCACAAGGACCAATCCTGCTGTAAGATGAACTTTATAGGCTTCAATTCAAGTTGCGTGAAGTACCAATTTAATTAACATCTTCATACTTTATTGTTGTTTGAAATGTTGCTCAAACTAAATAGAAGCTCTTGCTGCCCATCACTGTTTCTCGGATTATGGTATAGACATGGTTATACAATTGTGTCCGTCGTTCCGTTGTTCTGTATCAGTGAAATGAAACCAGGGTAAGGGCGTTAGCACGGGCACTATATGGAACTACCTTTTTTTTTTGTAGAGATCAAGAAATGGATGGTACACTTTGTTATTTTAAATGCATTCCTTACATAAAACCGTGGCAACGCACGGGCACTATACTAGTTGGTTACAGTAGATGTATAATGGGTAATTTCACCGCTAGATAGAGGCCATAGTCGTAAGTAAATCCTAGTTCGGGTGCTATGTCCATTCTTGGAGACTCATCGTTCACTTTGGTATTGGGAAAGACAGCCTAGCTCTGCCCGATTCCATAGTGGTGTGGCAATATGAGCAACCATCACCCGCTTGGCATTGGGAAAGACAGCCTAGGCAAAGACTGCGTTCTGAAGGAAGATTTTGAAGTCATATGCGATACCAGCCAGCAAGCTCCAACTATTTATACGTAGGGAGGATCAGAAAAAATACTCCAAGGTGGTGGACTTCAATCTGCTCAATTGTGAGGCACTCATTCATTTAGAATAGAATACACTGGAGATGCAACTACAACAATGGCAGCAATGTCATGAGCAATGAACGCCCGGCATTATCACTAAATCTCGGTAATTCTTTGAATGTTTCCTACACTAAGAACAAATGTACAGCAATCGGGTGTGCAACCATTGCAAACATAGTGGGTTCTACGGATGAAATCATTGATTTCAACAACTTAGTATGGGCCCCAACTGTGGTGGCTTGGGTTGTTGTCAGACTTCACTTTCTACCACGTCTGTCAGCCTTTTATTTCGGATTTTCTTATTACGATGATCATTTTGCCCAAGGTTTCAGCCCTTGCAGTTATGCATTATCGTCTAGGTGTTCTCGCACTAACAGGTTCCCTCCTGAACGAGGGTTCTTAGGTTTCTACACTGAGCTAGCAGAAACCAATTTTGGTCTGTGTGCTGCGCAGATCAGCGCTCCAATAATCCTGCGTGATCATTCATTCATGTAGCGGTGCATTTCGGTGCCAGCAGATACCAGAATACACTCTATGTAGAGCTTCTGTAAGTGGATTTTGTTGCAGTAGTGGTAGAAGAAGAGCCACGGTAAGGGAAATCAATGAAAAAGCCAGAATGATACAGCGGTACATGGACACTTATATTTTCTAACAGATGCAACAGTGGAAAGATGATCACCTTGCACACTACACAATGACACAGCACATGGAGCTCAACTACCAGGCGTTGGTAGGAAAGGGCCTAGATGGTACATTAGAAGGAGAACATGTGTGATGAACTGTCCCCCTTTGGTTAGATGCTCGTTGTGGAAATCACCCCCGCAGCGAGGCGCGATGTAGTAAATCATCTCTGACCACACTGAAGCGATGAGGCCCCAACGCTCAGTTTCATTCTCAATACCAATGAGCACTTGGGCCACTTCACGTGCACGTGGCAGCACTGGAGAATAAAGAGCTTCCTCAATGCTTCGCAAGAGCTCCTCATCTCTGGCATGAACAGTAGTGATGGGTGATGGCTCCTCATTCTTGGCTTCAAACAGCTTCCTGATTGCATCCTTTTCACCTGGTCTATGCTGCTGATCTGACAAAATCCCGTTGATTTCATCATGAGCTTTGTCGTGTACAAGCTGTGACTGGCTAGTAAGCATGATATCACACTTGAAGACAAGGTACATTATATAGTTTGATATTTCTCTGCTAATCTGCTTGTGCTTCTTCATTTGATCAGAATCAGTGCTGCCGTCGTCGTTATCTCCAAAGTAGTAACACATGTCTGTTGCAATGTGCCAGATGAGCACGCTTGTTGGGAAATCAGCACTGAGGCCATGGTCCAGCACTTGTTTTCCTGGCCATGATCCAGAATATGAAGAGCCAGCTAATCCTTGTGTTTCCATCCACTTTTGAAGAGCCAGCTTGCCACGGGAGGTGGCAACGTTCCACTCTTTTCTTACTCCTAAGTGCAACAAATTGTCAAGGATGAACTCCTTGATGGGTTGTGTAACAGGCGTCTGTGTTAACTCAACTAACCCAAGACCCCATCCACGCAAGCGTCTGCCGATCCATTGGCGCATGGACTCCATGATGCCTAAAGTATCTTGCACGGTGTGCCTCTTGATCATGCTGTACTGTGCCAGCTCTTCAGACCATCTGTGACTGTGGATCATTTTGCCATAAATGGAGATGGTGGCAGCGCACGCATCAAGCACTATTGCTCCAATTAGCAATATGTAGGACACGATGACATCAGCTGGGCTACTTGCATGCAGTTGGCCCCCCTTTTCGGCGGCTCTGAAGAGCAGCAGGGCCACTGGGGTTGAAACCCACCGGAAGATGTTATACGGTAGCAGTAAGGCTTTTAGACATGCTATTATAATTTCATCAAAACGACTATAGAAACAACCAGCACAACCACCAATCTGACAACAACACAGTTGACAAAGAAGGTGGCCGAGAGGTTTCCGAAGTGGCCTTTTGGTGTAGAGGATGTGGTAGCAATCTACCAAACATGCCCCCACATACTCATAGGCTCTGCAGCGCCCTGCGTTGGATAGAAAGACGCTATTCAGCTTGTCTGATATATAGTCCGCTTCTAAAATACTCTCCGACTTATTGAGGGCTGTATCCGCAGACATTATGTCCTCTATAATACATTCAGTTCCACTCTTTGTATCCCAATCACTTGGGAATTGGGAACTCAGCAATCCGTCGGTCCAACCTTCCAACATGTGTTGAAATGTGGAATTCACATCTCCCCGGATTGCTTCCTGTGAGAATCCCTCAGGTACACGTATATGCGAAGTAAATAGCCTGGTCTCAAAACTACCAAGGTACTTGGACCTGAGCACCGGCGGGCTAGCAAGGTAAAGGCACAAGACACGCTCAGCATACTTGAAGCACCCAGAGAAGAAGATGAGTACCATGGCGTCCCTGAGGCGGCGGTCCGGCCAAGTCGCCTTGGCCACGACATACCCGGCGACCCCAACTTGGGTAACCAAGCTTAACAGGTGGCGCGCCCATAGCTCGTTGTCCTGCTTGGAGAAGGCCGTAATGGTGTCCTGTCCGCCCAGGTGGACGAGCACGAAGGGCGCCCAGAACGAAATGAGCTGATGGTGGGGCCTGCTCGCATGGACCGCGAGGTGGCCAAGCACGAAAATGGCCACGGAGTCGGCCGACAGGTACGCCAGCCACAGGAGGGTGCGCAGTATGCTCGAGGTGCTGCGCCTCCGCATGCTCGCTGCGAGGAAGAGGAAGACTTGCAGGGATAGGCTGAGGAGGATCAGGCCATGGATCTCCCAAATGTCCCATAGCTCTTGCACATGATCAGCCAAGCTGAGTCGTCCACCACAATTGCATGCATGCATGTAACTTCGTAAGAAACTAGCTCACAAAAGTGTGTGTGACTCACATAAAAATAACCTGAAAGCAAGATGTTAATTGACTCGTGTTACCTTTGTTTTCCAATTGGATTGCCTGCACCAAATCCCTCTCCGCTTACAATTATTGGGCTCATTTCAATCAGTGGCATGCGCAAGCACAAGTATAAGTATTACACATGGTAACTCTTCGCCATGAACTCGTATTTATATGTGCTTGTAAAGTTGCGATGATGGAGTCAAGGGCAATGTTTCGTACTTTCGGTGACAATACATAGATGCTTTGCTTCGATAGAGAGCAAGGGTTCAGCTAAATTAAGTCGGCCGGGCGCCTCTTTTGATACGCTGGCATGTATGCGTCTTTAGTTTAGTTCTTTAGGTAATATAAAAAACGATAAATCAGTCATGGTCCACAAGTACAGATCAAAGCAGCAAACCAGTGACCTGATTCTTCAGCTCAGTGGCTAGTAGTAGTATCCTGATTCTTCGTGCTTCTAGAGTTGATCCCAAGGAACACGGAAATATATTTTGAAGACGACGAAATGTGAAAAAAAAAATCTCACAAGATCGTTCCTAAAAGTGCTAAAGGATAACAAAGTGCAAAGTATATATGTTAGACACTAGCATAATGTATGAAGTGCTAAAGGATAACAAAGTGCAAAGTATATAGGTTAGGCACTAACAGAGTGCCGGGGGCAGCCACCCGAGCTGGAGGTGCCCGCACCCGGGCCGAAGTCGGCCCTGGACGCCTTCTTCGACGCTATGTGCATTCCGCTAGAGGAGCCTCTCATCCCCAGCACGCCGCGTGCGCATGTGCCGAAAGCGCGAGATGACGACTGGTTGCCGCGGCAGAGTACCCGCCTAGCGGCAAAATCGGCATATCGCGACCCGAACCCGGAGCGGCAGGCAAAGCGGATTATCTGAGCAAGTGGACTAAGCGACCCACCACCGACGTGCCGGACTCCTCCATCGACGACGAGTTCGCCAAAGCCTACGCCGCAGCAAGCCTGTCCGCCAGGAAGGAAGCCATGGCGGTTATGTTTCCTCGGCGCGGTGCAGCGCGCCATGCACCGACGTCGGGCTTCAGGCTGAAGCCGTAAGAGGTGGGTGTCTTCGACCTCTCTGTTGCTCAATCGGTTTAGTGGTCAGTACAACCTCCGAAGCTCCGCTGTTAGAGCCGGCGCCTTTTGTGTGTGTATTGTCCGTCTAATCCTCTTGGTACCTCGCCTCTAGGATAGCCGAAATGTAAGAACAATTCCATCTTCTTTTAAACGATGTACGTGCAGCGCACGTTTTTGAAAAAAAGAGTGCTGAAGGATAACAGATTGCAAAGAATGTTAGGTACTAACAAAGTGCTAAAGGATAAAAGAGGAATTGTTCCAGGAGGTTGCTGAGCTGGCTAGCCGGTACTTGAGTATGAGAGGGAGCGAGATCGAGGCTTTCCATGTCCCAAGTGGCTGACAAGCTGAAGGCTATACGAAGTACCTGGAGTGGTATCCTGTTGCTGAAGCATGAAGAAACTCAGATTCTTGCTGAGCAGCTGGGGCATAGATTCAATTGGTGAACTATCCCCTATAGTGTGTACTGGACAGCAAGACTTACAGATCATGCTGATAGTACCAACATGCTAATATGCTAGAGCTAGGAATAACACTGAGAAACCACTCTGTACAGTGTTAGAAACATGGATCTTATGTACATGTCATTTTGATCACACTCACACCAGGCTTTAGCATGTAGCCGTAAGATAATCTTTTTCTTGTTGATGATCGGTATTGTAAAGCAGCCATGTCTGCATTGGTCTTGAGATGTTTCTTTTCTTTTTCTTTTTTTTCTTATTCTCTATATTGGTGTTGAGATAGTTCAGTTTTTTACATTGTTTTTTGACCGAAAGTATTTTACATTATTATAAGTGAGGACTTGATTCTTGATTATTGTGACGACTTGGAAAAGTTTGTTGTGACGACTTGGAAGAGTTTGTTTGTTTTCTGTTCTCCTTTTTCCCAAAAATGCTGTGCTTCATATGGCTTGACACCTCACATGGCAAAATAAGATGGAAAACACTAGCCGTAGTCCTCGTCATCGAAAAAATGGGGTCTCGCCCCGAATTTTTGTATAGAACCAAACGTGCCAGAGCGCAGCCAACAGCAACGTATGCATGAGCATGAAGTAGTCACCAATTCAAGACCTTTTTTGGTTGTGCGTCCAGGCAACGTTGCCTGACCATGCAAGGATTTTTTTTTCTATTTTTAATCTTTTTACTCAATATTTTACAAATATACCTACTGGAAAAATATTTGCACTTCGTAGCCCTTTTTTGTCACGCCAAACCTGTTGGTGCGACCAACCCCACGTTCCACGGCGTTGCCAACTTGGAAAAGCTTGTCACGCCAATGCATGTGGTGCGACGGTTTAGTCTCGTCGCGTCAAACCCGGTGGCGCGATAGAACTGAATTTTTGAAAAATTATAACTCTTCAATACGACGTCGGATGAAGATTATTTTTATATAAAAATTGTAGAGCTTGACGAGATCTACAACTTTTTAGTTTTATTTTTTTTTCATTTGAGGAGATTGTGATGATCAAAAAACTATATTAAGTTTCAGCACCAAAATAATCACGTACCGACGTTTTTTGTGTTAGGAAAACAATATCGTTTTTTGTGGGGACTCAAATGAAGATATTTTTTTATATCAAATATGTAGATATTAATGATATCTACAACTTTATAGTTTTGAGTTTTTACATTTGAAATCATTAAGACACTTAAAAAAATAATAAAACGTTTCAACACGAATACAACTGAAACTTTATATTGTTTTTTAAACATCTTAACATCCTCAAATGTAAAATCTCAAAACTATAAAATTGTATATCTTATTTAAATCTACATATTTGATATAAAAAATTATCTTCATTTGAATCCATACAAAAATAATATTATTTGATATAAAAAATCATCTTCATCCGACGTCGTATTGAAGAGTTATGATTTTTCAAATATTCACTTCTGTCACGCCACCAGGTTTGGCGACGAGATCGAACTGTCGCGCCACATGCATTGGCGCGACAAGTTTTTCCATGTCGGCAATGCCGTGGAACGTGTGGCACCTTGTCACGCCAATGGATGTGGCGCAGCAACGTTATTTGGTCGTGCCAGCAGGTTTGATGTGACAAAAAGGGCTATAAAGTGTAAATATTTTTTTAAGTAGGTATATTTGTAAAATTTTGATTAAAGGGGATTAAAAAAATCCACCATGCGACTATCCAGGCTGTTGATTAAGTGCGGTGTAGCTAGCATCCTGCCCAACCACCGTACGGTTACAGGAGCCTCAGTTACCACTAAAAAACGAAATTTAAAGACCAAAGATCAAACTGTCAGTTCTTGCTTCTGAATCGAATTTTTGGTCATGACCAAATGTCCACCTTGGCCTACTACCACGCTTATATAACCTCAAAACATATCAAGCATGGGTCTTGTTTTTATAGAAAGCATTGCAAGGACGTAATGGATGCAAACGGATTTGAAAACGAACCCTTAAGATTTATGCTTATCAATTAATTAAAGAATCAAAAGTTTTTTTCTGATGACGTGTCGCTAACCTCACCAGAAAGCTCCTCACATGGAATTTTATTTTTATTTTATATCATCGAATGGAATTTTCAAATGGTGGAAAGCGACGTCACCTTAGTGGATGTTTGAATTGGTGAAGAGCGAGACGCCACGTTAACGGATTTTTCGATTGGTGGAAAGCAATTAGCCATGTCGTCCGGCCAGCCACTCCCTCTGCAGGGTGAAGCTTAGCAAGCAAGACTCAGAGACGTCGTCGTTGCTCCGTCGCTGTATCCAAGTCCGTCTTCTTCGTCCCGGCGCAACTACTGCAGCATATGGCGAACTGAACTCTCCGTGGAAATTAATGGGAGTCGTCCATGGCGAAAGGGAGGGCCCCTGAGATACAGCCTTGCAGGTGGCTATCTAGGAAATTTCCTCACTAGAACAGGACGAAGTCGTCGTTGACGGATCAGATTTCTAGAGTAATATAAAACGCTCTCGCAATGACTTGTTCAGCTAGCTAGGAATAATATGGATTTTTCGCAATGTGTCACTAATGGTGTGTCAAGGGCGTCGAACCCTAGACGAGCCTGGCCGCGGCTACGTAGCTCGTAGCCGTCGGCCGTCTTCTCCGGTGAGGTTATACCCCTCTACCGCAGGCTTAGTTTAGAATGAGAGAGATGGAGATAAACTTATTGCTTGCTTAATCAATCTGTTCGATTACAAATATATAGCCTTGCGGCTGAGACTCAAAGGGAAACAAACCACCTAGACTTAAGGAGATAATCTTGTTGCTAATCTTAGGGGCCTCGTTGATGAGTTCCCGGACACGATACGGGCCAAAGTACCTGGGCTGGAGCTTCCCTTTGGCGGCGATGGCCAGGGACGCCACGGGTCGATGACGGAGGCGGAGAAGAACCCAGTCCCCCACGGCATAGGCCACCGGCCGATGGGACTTGTCGTAGGCGCGTTTCTGGACAGCCTGTGCCTGCTCCAGGCGGTACCTGACGTCCTCCAGGAATGCGGTGCGTTCAGCCCTTTGCTTCGCGACTGCCACCATGCGTGTGTCGCCGTGCTCATAAGAGCGGATGGTGGGAGGGTCACGCCCGTAGACCACCCGGAACGGCGTCTCCCGTAGAGATGACTGGTAGGCGGTGTTGTAGGTGAATTCCGCCCATGGCAGCCACCGGAGCCAATCGCGCGGCCTGTCTCCAGTGAAGCAATGGAGGTACATGGCGATGACTCGATTGGCGGCCTCCGTTTGGCCGTCCGACTGCGGATGGAAGGCCGTCGTCATGTGCAGCTTGGTGCCCATGAGCTGCATGAGCTCTCGCCAGAACGTGGACGTGAAGATGGGGTCTCGATCCGAGACCATAGACTGCGGCATGCCATGGAGCCGCACGATGTCCTTGAAGAATGCCTCGGCCACGGACTCTGCAGTGTAGGGTGAGCCAAGGGAATAAAGTGACAGTACTTGCTGAAGCGGTCCACCACCGTCAAGATGACGGACTTGCCGCTGACGCGCGGGAGGGCCTCCATGAAGTCGAGTCCGATGTCCGACCATACCCCAGTCGGGACTGGCAGGGGCAGCAGCAGGCCCGCCGGGCTGTAGATGCTCCATCTTGAATCGTTGGCGGAGTGGCGCGGCGCGCACAAAGTCCTGGACGTGGCGGCGCATCTCGAGGAAGTGGAAGTCGCGCCGGAGGCGGTGGAGGGTGTGCTGCACTCCTTCATGGCCATCATCATGCACTGCAGCAAGTACCTCCTGGAGTAACAACGACGAGGGCGGGATGTAGAGCCGATCATCAAACATCACCAAGCCGCCGTCCCTCACGGACCAAGGCGCGCCTCGGCGGCCTGCGGCAATCTCTTCGCGGAGGGCGACCACGGCAGGGTCCTCCGTGTGGACACGGCGAAGGCGGTCCACGAAGTCGAAATGGGGGGCCGATAGTGCCAGAATGGCCCCCTCCTCCGTGTCGCGGCGGGACAAGGCATCCGCCACGGCGTTGGCTGCCCCCGGCTTGTATTCCACCACAAAGTCAAAGCCGAGGAGTTTCCCCACCCAATGGTGCTGGGGTATCGTCGCGAGGCGTTGATCCAGCAGGTACTTCAGACTATAGTGATCGGTCTTCACGACGAAGGAGCGCCCCCACAGGTACGGCCGCCAATGGCGGACAGCGTGGACGAGGCCGATCAGCTCCCTCTAATAAGCGGCGAGAGAGCGGTGGCGTGGCGCGACCGGCCTGCTGAAGAAGGCGATCGGATGGCCCTCCTGAATGAGCACCGCGCCGAAACCGTGCGAGGAGGCGTCGCACTCGACGGTGAAGGGCTTGGTGAAGTCCGGCATGGCGAGGACGGGCGCTCTCGTGATGGCGGCCTTGAGTGCAGCGAATGCCGCCGCCGTGTCGTTGTTCTAGGAGAACCCCTCCTTCTTGAGGAGTGCGGTCAGCGGGGCGGCGACGGTGCCGTAGTTGTGCACAAACTTGCGGTAGTAGCCCGCAAGGCCTAGGAACCCGCGAACCGCCCGGGCCGAGCGGGGCGCCGGCCAGTCGATGATGGCCTGCACCTTGGCCGGATCCATGGCGACGCCGGACTCGGAGATGACGTGCCCCAGGTAGGCCACGGCGGTCTCGCCAAAGGCGCACTTGCTGCGCTTGATGAAGAGGAGGTGTCGGCGGAGCTCCGAGAGCACGATGCGCAGATGGCGAAGGTGGTCGGCCCACGAGCTGCTATATATAAGAATGTCGTCAAAAAACACCAAGACAAACCGTCGGAGGTATGGCCGGAGCACCTCGTTCATGAGGGCTTGGAAGGTCGCCAGTGCGTTGCACAATCCGAACGGCATGACGAGGAATTCGTAGAGGCCATCGTGTGTCCGGAACGCCATCTTGTGTATGTCGGCAGGCCGCATGCGGACCTAGTGGTAGCCCGACCGGAGGTCGAGTTTGGTGAAGAAGCGGGCGCCGTGGAGCTCATCAAGCGGCTCGTCGACGACGGGGATCGGGAACGCGTCCTTGATGGTGAGCGCGTTCAGCGCCCTGTAGTCGACGCAGAACCGCCACGAGCCATCCACCTTCTTGATGAGGAGGACCGGGGAGGAGAAGGTGGAGTTGCTGCGACGGACGATCCCTTGCTCCATCATGGCGGCGCACTGGCGTTCCAGCTCATCCTTGTGCGCCGCGGGGTACCGGTAGGGCCGGACCGCGACTGGGGAGGCTCCCGGCTTGAGGACGATGCCGTGGTTGCGGGCACGTGGAGGTGGGAGGGCGCGCGGTTCGGCGAAGAGGTCGGCGAACCCGGCGAGCAGCTCGTCGAGGAGCGGCGCGCTGGACGTCGCAGCGCAGGTCTCTAGGGTGCTCGTGGAAGCCACCCCGGGCCAGCGTACGGTGCAGCCTTGGCGTTGGAAGGAGACCGAGCCGTCGACGAAGTCCCATACTAGACGGCCGAGTGTGGCCATCCAGTGCATCCCGAGCACCACGTCGTATCCTGCAAGGGGCATGACAAAGAGGTCGACGGCGAAGGCGAGGTCGTGGATCACCAGCGGGGCTTGCCTCATGACTCCGGGGCATGTCACCTTCTCACCATTGGCCACCATGGCCGTGAGGCGTGGCCGGGCTTGGATAGCCACGTCGGACCGCGCTGCGCCACCTCGAGATGAAGTTGTGGGTGGAGCCCGTGTCAAGAACCTACATGGTCTTACCCATGGGCACGCCCGCCCACCGTGCAAGGAGAAGATCGGCGCCTCCCGATCTCCGGCATCGTCGGCGGCGTCCTCGGCTGCGGCATCGTCGATCTCCACGCCGTCGAGGAAGAACAGGCGCCGGCAAAATCGGTTGTGGCCGTGGGAGTACTTCTCATTACAGTTGAAGCACAAACCCTGGCGGCGACGATCAGCCATCTCCTCCGGGGAGAGACGGCGCTGATTGCCCTCGACGCGGCCCTGTTGTGCGGCCCCTGGTGGCGCCGGGAGAGCCAAGATAGGCTGGGGGCCCGGCAGCGCGGCCCTGGGCGCTGGCGGCGGCGGTCCGCATGGTGGTGCCCGCGGGGGAGGTGGGGCAGGGCGCTCCAGCTCCATCAGCTCGACCTGGCGGGCTAGGCTCATGGCGGCGGCGAGGTTGTCCGGGTTGTGGATGTGAACGGCGTTGCTGATCGGAGGCAGGAGTCGTCCGGTGAAGAGCTGGACCCGTTGTGCCTCTTCAAGGCGGCCGACGCGAGGCAGGAGGGCCTGGAACCGGTTGGCGTACTCCTCCACGGTCCCCGTGCGGCGGCACTCGGCGAGCTCAAACATGGGGGCAGATCGGAGGGGAGGGCCGAACCGCAAATTCAGGGCATCCTTGAAATTACCCCACGATGGCGTGCCGTCATTGTCTTGCAGCTGGATGAACCAAAGCTGGGCGGCGTCGTCCAGGTGATAGGATGCTATCCGGACGCGTTCCTCTGCCATTGTACGGTGTTGGCGGAAGTAAGCCTCGCACTTGTGGAGGAAGGGCATCGGATCGGACGTGCCGTCGTACTGGGGAAAATCCCACTTCCTGTGCTTGGGGTGGAAGTCTTGGTCGCCCGGTGCAGTAGAGCGGTGGTTATCGCCCCCGCCGGACGAGGACGAAGACTTGTCCTTCATGGCTGCCATGTCGTCCTTTAATGTTTTCATCTCGGAGTTCATGTTCTTGAGCATGTCCATGACGTCGGCGATGGATGGCTCCGACATGATGGTGGGATCGGGAGCGGATGCGGTGGAGGATGAAGGGGATGGTGGCGAGTTAGGGTTTAGGGCGGCGGGTGTGGTGGTGCGGCTAGGGTTTGGGGCGGTGGTAGGAGTTGTGGTGGCGGCGGAGGATGGTGTTGAGGATCGATAGGATCGTGATACCAGATTGTCAAGGGCGTCGAACCCTAGACGAGCCTGGCCGCGGCTACGTAGCTCGTAGCCGTCGGCCGTCTTCCCCGGTGAGGTTATACCCCTCTACCGCAGGCTTAGTTTAGAATGAGAGAGAGAGATGGAGATAAACTTCTTGCTTGCTTAATCAATCTGTTCGATTACAAATATATAGCCTTGCGCCTGAGACTCAAAGGGAAACAAACCACCTAGACTTAAGGAGATAATCTTGTTGCTAATCTTAGGGAAAACAACTCGATAACTTCTAAACTTAGCCACGAAGTTGCTGCGGCTCTGCTGCATGCGCGGCTTGCGCTAGGCTCACGGCGCGCTCAGCTGCCCGACGTACGTCGCGTGCGCGCCTTCTCCTGGTGTAGGGGATGCCGCACATGACATGGTGTAACCTCTAGATCAATGATCTAGAGAAGAATTACAAAGAAAATGACTTCAAAGGTATTAGTATGAAAATATAATTAAATGAAGAATCTAATGACACTTATCATAGGTGTTATCACAAGTGAATTTGTCACTTGTGAGATGAAAGGACAGTTGCATTTCATGATATATCATTATATCTGCATTTTTTTCCTGGATGTTATGTTTATAATTTCGGGAACCGAGCGTAGCTCGTTGGTGTGCTCTCGATCGGGAGGCCACAGCATGGGTTCGAGTCCGCTCGAACGCATGATTTCCCACCAAAAAACTCTCTCGCCGATCCCGTGTGCCAAAGCATTGTTGGTAGTCACCTAGGCCGGCCCCGTCGAGTTGGCTTTCGTGCCCGGGCTGGTTTCGGTTCCCCATGGGCTTTGACTCGCAGTGTCGGGGCGGGACTGGGGTTCGGGGGTTTTCTAGCACGGGGGAAGCTAGGTTGGCTTCTTAATGCAATGCGGGTTGGGGTTTCTCCTGGCACCCGTGCTAGTTTGTTTATAATTTCAAAGGAAGTAACAAAGCCAGTTGCTCGGGGCAGGACTGGGGTTCGGGGGTTTTCTAGCACGGGGGAAGCTAAGTTGGCTTCTTAATACAATGCGGGTTGGGGTTTCTCCCGGCACCTGTGATAGTTTGTTTATAATTTCAAAGGAAGTAACAAAGCCAGTTGCGACGGCGAGCATGCCACGTACAGGTTGACCAGCAAAGCAAAGTGTATATAAGAAAAAGGAAAGTGACTAGACTCACGAAGTCACGATCATCATACTGAGCAGCTAGCTAGCCGAAGTATGCCCAAAAGCAATCATTCAAAAGACGACGGGGCTCGGCTCGCAATTGCACCTGCAAAGTAAATAAAGTGATCAAGAAAAAAAGCAGTAGACCCTCGCCGTCGTGTTTACGCGTCGCCCAGTCAACACGAGCTAGTCTCAGTCAAACACGCACTCAGCCAGCCACTGGTGGCCTTCGGGCTACATGCAGCCATGGCCATGCATGGAGTCGCGAAATCGACCGGGACCGAGACGCGGTGCAGCTGGCAACTGGTATTGTGATGCTTGGACGGCGTCACAATACCAGTCACGGCGAAGACCTCATCGGCGTCGGCCGGTCAAGGTCTCCGGCCCCCCAACCCCGACCCACCAAGCACAGTGGTGCATGGCAGGGCCCTGAGATTTGGGAACATCGAACGCGGGCGTTTATATAAGCTACGACTCCGAGTTTAGCAGGGTGCTTCAGCCTTTGAGCCTTCAGGTAGGGAATCCCAGTTGCTGGGTCGCCGCCGGCAGCTCTCCACAAGTCCACATACTACTGCCCTTCTCTCTTCTCGTGCAAGAGCGAATCTAGCTGGTGCATACTTGCGTATCCACGGGATTCAGGATGGGTTGGCCATTGCCTACAGGTTTGTTTTCCTCATCTTACCTAAACCCTCCAGTTAATTAATTAAGGCTATATCTAATAAAGTAGTACCACTTTGGCAAAAAAAAAAAAGTACTAGTAGAGTTTTTTTTCCTAACACAGTACTATTAGAGTTTTGTTATTAGGATATGCAAAACCTCTGTAATTAGTGTTGACAGGTTGACTTAGAAGTTAGAACATATACATGAGTATTTTTTTTTTTTACAATTCATGTTCCACATCATTGTTGGTCACACATCGATCATGTGAGTCTATTCAGATGGACTAGAATTACTTGTTAACTATGGCCAACGAATATTACATGTTAGGGCTCAAGTACTAGTAGAGTTTTTTTTCCTAACACAGTACTATTAGAGTTTTGTTATTAGGATATGCAAAACCTCTGTAATTAGTGTTGACAGGTTGACTTAGAAGTTAGAACATACATGAGCATTTTTTTTTTTTACAATTCATGATCCACATCATTGTTGGTCACACATCATGTGAGTTTATTCAGATGGACTAGAATTACTTGTTAACTATGGCCAAAGAACATTACATGTTAGGATGTTTAGCTAAAAATAGCTCTTAGACAAAAGTGCCCTTTTTTCTCTCCCTTTTCTCTCTCTCACCTGGCTACAGAGAGAATCAAGGATAGAGATGACGTTTTCGATATTTATATAGCACTTTTAGCCCTAGTTAGATGACTTTGAAGGTCTAGTGAACAAACATCTAGGTGAGACTATGCTTAGATCCTATTAGTTCTCCTGCTTAGATTCTCAAGGGCTAAAGTTTTTGCAAAATCTAATAACAGAGACTATGCTTCTTTCTTTCTTTCTTTCTTTCTTTCTTTTTTTTGCGATCAACGAGAAAGCTTTATTAACCAGACGGAAGGATGAGGGTCTCCCTTCCCCCTCACCTCTTCCATTTTCCATTTCTCCTTTTAGGATTTCCCTTCCTCTAGCTGCTGTGTGAGAGAGAGGTCTGCAAGTCTTTGACTTGTACTCGAACCAGTGTGCGTGGCAAGCGGGTCGCCGAGAATCCGCTGTTTCCTCTGGGTTTTAATCATGGTGTCTTGATTATTTAGTCTATTTTTCCCATTTTCGTTCTTGGGTGAAATCTGTGATTTTCTAGAGATTTGAGTTGGTTTGAGCCATGATCTTTGAGGAGTAGCTCGACATCTTGGCTGCAGTTCACCTTGCAATTTCTGGGAATTTTTCATGGAGTTTTTGTTTGATTTTCGCTGGATTTCAGATGCCTGTATTTCTGTGTCTGTAGGCGTTCAGCTTATCTGACCCTATCTTTTGTCCCTGCTGTTTCCCCCTTCGTTCTTGTCTCTGCCTGGGCGTCTTCACGGTTCCTGCGTAGCTGTGCTAGAAGCACCGGTGCTTGGATGCCGTGTGAGCTCTCCAAGAGCAGCGCTAGCAGTCAGCATCTGAAGCCGTGTCTGCTCGTCAGGATTTGAGCTCCAGCAGCTGCATCGAGCAGGTCCGAATCTTCAGTTTGTTTTTTCTCAGATTTGGATCTCAGGCAAATCGGACCTGGTCAGTTCGTCCGAAGTCCAAAGTTCTTTGATTTGTTTCACGCACAGCTTTCTGTCCTCGATTCCTGCAGCGGGTTGCGTATGAGATTGGGCCACCTGGTGTGTTCTTGAATCCCGCCGCCAGCAGGTTCGAACTCAGGTCAGGAACGTGTATTGCTTCCTCCGGTTTGTTGCTAGCAGTGAGCAGACCCACCAGTCGATTGTTTCTGGGAGCCATCGTGCTCTGTTGATTTGACTGGCTGCAGGTGTGCTTGTCGTAATCACAGGAATGAGCAACGTGTTTGGTTTTGCTAGGTGAAAAAGCTTGTTTATTGCACTCACGAATTTCCAGAGTTTCTTTATTGACTTGAACATTTCTATGGTTCTGTCATGCTTCGATCTTGACACCAGTAACCAGGCCATAAGCAGAGTAGATTAAATCCAAGTGCCTTGTCCAGATTGGCTCAGTGTTGATGAGATAGATGAACGAATTTTCTGTTGTTTTTCTAGAGATTATTCACTAGCTCTGATTCCTTGTCTTGCGCGCAGCGTTGTCGTTTGAACTCCGATTTGCATTCCACTTGTTGCGTTGGGTTTCTAACACCCTAAAGAATTTATCTAGATACTCCCATCACCGGTTGGTGCGAGTATTTTAGATTTGGTGATTTTACTTCTTGGGGTTTGAATTTAGGACAGTGGCCAAATATTTCGAAAGAAATTTGAGGCTCCCATTCACCCCCTCTGGTCGCCGATTCCGGTCCTTCACATATCTCCCCATCATTTATCATTAGTATTTCACTCTTGCTGAAATTGATCTTCAACCCAGCAATCATTTTAAAATAGTACAAAGTGCTTTTCACTGTCAGATTTATAACTTGCAGTGATATATGTATAGCCACACGGGCATCGGTGTGGCCTTGTGGGCTCCCTAACCAGCGGTTATATCCACATATCACCCGTACCGACCAGAGCTTTCCTCCATCTATTACTGGTACGATATAGTGTTGTACTCAAACTAGCCATTATCCTCTGGTGAGTTCTCCGATGCACCACCAGAGAGCTCCAGTGAGTGCTAATGCCCGAAGTGTATGAAAGAAAACGAGCCTCTCTAGACTTACTCTCCGGTGCACCTGCTGAGTTCCCTTGTACACACTGAACAACTCTACTAGTGTTAGCGCGTGCATGAAAAATAACCCTCTCTGGTGAGTCTTTTTGAACTTTGCAGCCTCCTAACATCCATTGTTCCAAAGATCCTATGCTCAACACTACGATGCCACCAGAAGATAATGTGACGCGCTTGTAAATAGCCTTACAGGAAGAGCACTGTTTCAAAGCTTTAGTGCATCTCTCTGGTGTCACACACTTGCACCATATAGAGTTCAGTTGACTTCGGCAACAGTGAAACCAACATGTTTTCAAACCTTTTTCAAACTTGTTAACTCCAACAAGGTTCCTCACATGACAACTTTCACCTTTAGCACTTAGTTAGCACTTGGTAAGGAAGCAGGAAGCAAAATCTAAACTGATGGTAGTAAAGGGAAGAAATTTTTTTTTTTTAGAAAACAATGAAGGGGTTGTTATAGTTTATGATGGCAATGAAGGAATTTTCTCAAACTTCTTTTTTTGTTTCATTACGTGCAGGTGAGAAGTTAGCAGTATTACTAGTTGTGGCGGCCACTCTGTTCTTGGAGCAGAGAGCTGCAGCTAATGAAACTGTCAATGCTTTGCCTCACTGCCCAGACAAGTGCGGCGACACCATCATCCCCTACCCTTTTGGCACCAAGGCAGGCTGCTTCAGGGATGGATTTAATCTCACATGCGACGACAACCAAGTGGTGTATCTCGGGGAGAACAAGACCCTTAGGGTCTTGGAAATCAATGTGAGCCAGGGACAAATCCGCATTCTGAATCACATATCAAGTAGCTGCCACCACAACACTACTAATACAACCAATTCAACAGCAGCGGATGTTTACAACATAAACATCTTTACACTTGATCGCCCTCTTTTTACTATTTCCAATACGAACAAATTCACAGCGATTGGATGTGCTACGATCACATTCTTGGCCTTCGATGATCTGGACCAGCAGGTTAGCGGATGTGCATCATTCTGCGACAAGGATGGCATCGACAATAGCACGCAGTGCATTGGCAGGGGCTGCTGCCAGGCTCCCATCCCTGATCACATTCCCATTCCCAATTTGCAAGCCAATTTCCTCGCAACAGATGGTATAAACTACGACTATGTTTGGGAGTACAGCCCATGCAGCTATGCTTTTGTCGCGGAGCAAAACTGGTTCAATTTCAGCACCTCCTTTGCTCAATCAACAAACTTTGGAGACAAGTATGATGACACGGGGGTTCCTATGGTGCTTGATTGGGCTGTTGGTAATGGAACATGCGTCGAATTAAGCAAAAAGAAAACACCATCTGCCTGCCTCGCCATGCACAGCCAATGTATTGACGCATCTAATGGTGTTGTGGGGTATCGCTGCAACTGTTCTCAAGGCTACGAAGGCAATCCCTACATTGACGACGGATGCAATGGTCAGCATCGTGCAGAGTCAAATACTATTCTTTTTTACACCAAAAATAGTTAAATGTTCTTTTATTCCATCGTTAGTTCATTACTGGCTAACCTTGATTACTGACTTGCTCAATCCGCAGACATCGACGAGTGTTTATCTCCAACCATGTATCCTTGCAAGGGTCAATGTAAGAACACCATTGGAAGCTACAACTGCTCATGCCCACATGGAACTCATAGCGATGATCCGAAGACCACAAACTGCACGGTGCCCACCCTGCCAGCTGGCCCCAACCTTCAAGCTCAAGTGAAGACTGTGATAGGTATGTTTCACAAAAACTTGCTCTATCTTATTCTTAGTACAAATATAGGTTATTTTATACTTGTTGACAATTGGTGAACATACTTTCTATACCTTGACCAATAATATATTTTCATTAGAGGACTTTGATGTTATATCCTTGAAACCCTTTAATTCACATGCAATTTTCTACGTTCTTAAGGTTTAACATGGTTGAATTTGTATTAATAGGATAGAAAAAAGAGGTTTAATTTGTATTCGTAGGATAGGAAAAACAAAGACTTGCTACTTTTAAAATGGCTTAAACCTCGATAACCTTTAAATCACCTACACAATGTTTAATATTTCTAAAGGTTATTTGAACCAAAAGTCTCTTCTGCACTTTTTTTATTATTCCATTCCAAATTATACCAAGAATCTTAGAAAGTCAAAACTTTTCCAGTTTGACAAAATTATTAAAAAAAACACAATAGTTTGTGACATCAAGTATACAATGAAAATATAAGTAACGGAAAATCTAATGGTACTTAGTTGACATCATAAATATTATTATTTTATTTGCACAAAAAATATTATTATTTTATCATATAAATTTGGTCAAACTTGAGATGGTTTGACTCTCCAAGATTCTTAGAATATCTTATAATTTGGGATGGAGGGAGTACAAAATAAGGGGGTTTGTCTCTATTGAATTTTTTTATTTTACAAACAGAGAATACACAAGTACAAGGCAATAAAGCCAAGATTTGACCCTAATGATACAAACTCAAGAGAAGTTACTCAACCACTGTTGTTGAGTAAGGCAAGGTCGTCCTCTGATGATCCTGCACAAAACCTTCCATCTAGCAGGCAGCGATATTGCAAATAATGTTGTTCCTATAACACTAGATGCATCAGCGTGCCATAAGTCAAACTTTATAAGGCACAACACGATTTTGCTCCTTGAAACCATTTATAATTTTTGTACGTCTTGTTTCTAATTAGAGAACACAAATGTCAATTAATGCCATGATAAATTGGAACTCTCTTAAAAAGTCATAGTGCAATACAAATAGAAAACATTATGTTGATTATCAATAGATAATTAAAAGTGATTAGGTTTTAAAATAATACTGCCTCCATTCTGAATTATAGTTTGCTTTAACTTTGTTCTAAATCAAACTTCTCTAATCTTCATCAAGTTTATAGAGAAAGTACCAATATTTAACACATAAAAATTAGTTTAATTAAATTGTCCAAGAAATATGTCTTGGTATAGTGTATCTATTTGAATTTGTAATATTAACATGCTTTTCTATAAACTTAGTCAAAGTTAGGAAAGTTTGACATTTTTTGGAAATAGAAAAGTTTGACTTAAGATGAAACTTAAGTAAACTAAATAATTTGGAACTGCATAGACTTTTGAAGGACTTAGAAAAATTTAAAGGGGTTGTCTTTTATAGCCAATACAATACAATACAATATATGCCCAGTGGCATGTACCTAGTTGGACTGATGGTCTGATAAACATTCGTCTTCAGGTATTTCTGTCTGCTCCATTTTTGTCATCGTCTGTGTCTTCCTTCTGATAATCGAGTGTCAAAAAAGGAAGCTGGCGAAAGAGAGGGAGAGACTCTTCAAAGAGAATGGTGGTCCAATATTATACCAAAAAATTCTGTCAAATCAAGTTGACACAGTGACAATATTCACTGTAGAAGATCTGGAGAAGGCGACAAATAATTTTGACAAGAGCAGAGAACTGGGCATGGGAGGCCATGGCACTGTTTACAAGGGCATTTTGAGTGATCACAAAGTAGTGGCTGTGAAACGCTCAAAGATAATCAATAGGGTTGAAGCTGAAGAGTTCATTCAAGAGATTATTGTGCTGTCACAAATCAACCACAAGAATGTGGTAAGGTTGCTAGGTTGCTGCTTAGAGGTGGAAGTACCCATATTGGTGTATGAGTTCATCCCAAATGGCACTCTCTTTCACTTAATTCATAGTAATAATGGCATACCAGCTGTTTCGCTTGAAGTTCGTCTTAGGATCGCCCAAGAGTCTGCCGAAGCATTGGCATATCTGCATCTCTCCATCAATCGTCCCATCGTCCATGGTGATGTCAAGTCTTTGAACATTCTCCTAGGTGAAAACTACATGGCAAAAGTAACCGACTTTGGGGCATCAAGGATGCTTCCCAAGGATACAATTCAGCTCATGACAATTGTGCAGGGGACTCTTGGTTACCTAGACCCAGAGTACTTGCAAGAGCGAAAACTGACTGAGAAGAGTGATGTTTACAGCTTTGGGGTTATACTTCTTGAACTAGTTACTGGGAAAAGGGCAATATACTCCGAAGGCCCGGATGAAGGAAAAAGCCTAGCATCATCCTTCCTGCAGGCAATGAAGGATAACAATGTTGAAGGCATCTTGGACACAAACATAATGGGAGAGGAAATGATGGAACTGATACAAGAAGTTGCTGAGCTGGGGAGACAGTGCTTGAGTGTCAAGGGGGAGGATAGGCCTTCCATGGCCCAAGTGGCCGACAACTTGAAAACTATTCGCAATAGGTGGAGGGAGTTATTGTTGTTGAAGCATAACGAAACCCAACATCTAATCGAGAGGTCAGGAATGGATTCGGCCAACTTGTCACCTAGCATGTACTTGACGGCACAAACATTATCGATGGATATAGAAACACCATATGCAGACCATGCCAGTAGTACATTCAGAACATTAGAATATATATAGGATCAGGATGGCATGTTAAGCTAGAATTTTCATCTATAGAGACGCGTGTGCAGCCATGTACCATATAGCACTTATATTTGTTGTTCGATATACATGTGTTTCCCTTCTTTTATATATGCCGATATAAGTAGAAAAACTTGCTCATAATTTCGCCTTGACACAAGATGCAGAGTTAGCAGGCCTGAAGCCCAAACACAGTTATTCTAGTGATCAATCCAAGAGGACAAGTATGAAGTATACATGATTCTGGTAACTTGAGTAATTAGGTCTAGTACTAGTAGGTTTTATGCATACAAATCACGGAGGGTTGATGGTGGTCTGACATACCTGGTGATGCCAAATTAAGCACAACAGAACGATGAACGCGTCGACGACCAACCGACAGCCACGAGTGAGGCCGGAAGCAACCATGCTTGCCTGTATGCCCTGCATCGCCGATCGCCCAATGGCTGATGCCCCGAACCCCCAGGGCTCTTAACTTAATCAGCACGCGCCGAGAAAGTTAGGGCGCGTTTGCGAACCTGTACGTGGCCAGCCAGGTCCGCCCGATAGGTCCAGGCCTGGCAAAGCCAGTCTCAAGCGATGCAACAGCTCATGTTTGCGTCAATGTACCAAACGAGGCCGGCTCGAGCGAGCTGGTGTTTGCCATTGAGCCCAGAGTGAATATGGCTACTCTGCACTGCTATTTGGTAGGCTTACCACCACACTCTATCTTCTGGGCATTTCATCGAGCACACAAAGGGCGTACTTCACCGCGGCCATGGCAGCTGCAGCCTGCTGAACTCGTCGACGTCGTGCACACGACCCTCCTGCTCCTCCTTCATTTCCTTCTCCTCCCACCGTCGAGGCGAGCAACCCGCGGGCGAGGCTCTGAGGAGGACGAGGACCAGCGTGTCCACACCTCCCATGGCGTGGGGCGGCCTCTTGCTCCCGACTGGGCACCGCGTCCGCCCCCATCTCGCCGCTCCAGGACGGCGGCCGGTGAGGGATAAAGAACTGGAGGACGTGGTCGATGTCGCGAGCATGTGGACCCGCGAGCGGCTGCTGAACCAAGACGCGCGCACTGCCGTCTTGGCGCGGCAGCAGCGGTATGAGGATGCGCCGGTGGCCGGGGACGAGCCGGCAGAGTCCGACGGAGAAGGTCGTCGGGGGTCCTGCTCCACCCAGCTCGCGTTGCCTGACGACCCATGGCGTTGCAGTTCGCGGCGGCGGACGGACGGAGGTACGCGAGATGCGAGAGGTGAGAAAGAGGAAAGCGTGGGGAGGTGAGACGAGCGGCCGCATTTTTTTAGATAAAGGATGAAACATCCGGCCTCTACATCCAAAGGATGTACACAGCCTATTATTATAAGGTTTTACAAAGAGAATATAAAAGGAAGCCAACAATCTTTAGGCTACAAAGTCTTGGAACTAAAACAGACGGTATAAATGTTTCCACCCTCGGTTCGTTATTTCTAGAGCAATCATCTCCAGTTTCTTGCTCATTTCCGAGAGTACGTCTTTGGCTTCCTCATCACGCTGCAGCTGTGCCCAGAAGCGTAGCCAGTAAGCTCCCCTGAAAATAACCTGCATAACGGAGTTAGTTTTTAGTTTATTAAAAATAACATCGTTCCGGCATCTCCAGATGGCCCAGCATAAAGCAGCCACTCCAACCCAGATCAGATTTTTGGCTTTCTTATGTTGATTACTAAGCCAATTACCGAACATATGCCTTATAGATCTAGGTGGTTGTAGGCTAGTAGCAAAGAAAATGATCCTCCAAAGCAATTTTGCGCAAGGGCAATCCAGAAAGAGATGTTGAATATTCTCATTCCTATTGCAGTAGATACATTTTTGACTTCCTTTCCAGTTTTTTCTAGCAAGGTTGTCTTTTGTTAAAGTGACACCTCGTTGTAGGAACCAAAGGAAGATTTTTATTTTAAGAGGTATCTTCATTTTCCAAATTTTCCTATGTTGAAAGGGTGGCTGTGTATCAATGAGATGAAGATACATAGATCTAACAGAATAAGACCCAGATCTGGTTAGACCCCATTTAAAAAAGTCTGATCCAGCTACCAGCTCAACATTGGAAATTCTAGCTACTAGGCTACGCCACTCTAAAAGCTTATTATCCACCAAAGCCCTTCTAAAAGCTTATATAAGGATGGATACCTATCTTTTAGAGGCTTATTTCCTACCCATGTGTCATCCCAGAACCTCGTCATAGCCCCATCTTTAATACCAAAAGATCCGTTAGCCAATACCTCATCTTTGATACGCATGAGGCCCCTCCAGAAGTGGGAGTCATAAGGTTTAGCTGTCACTTGTGTTAGTGATTTAGAGGATAGGTATTTATTTCGTAGCATACTTTGCCACATGCCATCCGTGTTGATTAGGTTAACCAACCATTTGGCTAACAAGGACTTGTTTTGTAGCTCCAAGTTAAGTATACCTAAACCCCCTTGGTCTTTGGGGCGACACAAGATGTCCCATTTAACAAGTCTATATTTATGTTTTTCTGAAGACCCTTGCCAGAAAAACCTGGATCTGAAGTGATCTAGGTTTTTGAGAACTCCCTTTGGAATCTCAAAAAAGGACATCATAAACATGGGAAGACTGCTCAGAACCGAGTTAAGTAGAACAAGTCTCCCCCCCATAGGATAGGTATTTTGCCTTCCAACATGAGAGTTTTTGTTGAAAGCGTTCTTCAACCTTTCTCCATTCGGAATTCAGGAGTTGTCTATGGTGCATCGGGATACCTAGATATCTGAAAGGATAAACCCCTGTATTACAACCAAACAGAGTGGTATAAAAGTTTTCCATCTCTTTGGCTGCACCATAGCAAAAGATTTCACTCTTGTGGAAGTTGATCTTTAGCCCAGACAACTGCTCAAAAGCACACAGCAAAAGTTTTAGATTTTTTGCCTGCTCTGGATCGTGATCAATAAAAATGATGGTGTCGTCTGCATATTGTAGAATTGACAAACCATCATCAACCAGGTGAGGGAGGATTCCTCTTATTTGACCATCGTTTTTTGCTCTATTAATTAGGACGAGCGGCCGCATGAGCTCTTCCTGAGCCGAAAGCAACCGGGCCACAGAGAAACGAAGAAAATTGGCGTTTCTTGGGGGCCTGGCTCCAGCTGCTTTAGATCTCGTGCGGGCCAGGCTCCCAAGCTGGGCCAGTGCGGCAAACACGAGAAGTTGCAGCCCGAGAGCGCAGTCGGGCCTTGGAGCCACCCCCGCAAACGCGCCCTTACTGACCCACGGACTTCTTCCTCCTCATCCGCAACCATGTTTCTCCTCCCTCCGCTGCCTCGAGCACCACCACCCGGGCCGCCAGCAACCTCACCACCCTGCCGCACACCCCCGCACGACCTTCCCCACCCTTCACAAATCCCGATATCTCTCAGACTCTCACCACTTGCTCGGCGGCGCCCCGCCGACTCGCTCGCCACCCACAACCCACTACCACAGCCAGTCCGTTCGCCACCCTCTGGCCCTCCTTCTAGCCCGCCGCCCATGGATGACCACGCCGCTGGACACACTGCCCGCCCCTTCCTCGTCCTCGGCCACGGCGGTGGCGTCGTGCGTTAGCGGCGTACGCGCGGGCCGGCAATCATTTGCGCCGAACCGCGAGTCTAGCAGGCCATGGGCCATGGATGCCAAGGGCATGGATGGGGAGTCGGCGAGCAGCAGGCCAAAAGTTGGAAAATTTGAGGTCCTAATAAATTATACAGAAAATTCTCAAAAAAATATTATACAGAAAATACACGTATTTTTTAGAATCACAAATACACATATTGTTTACTCTTGATTTCTGCATATTGTTTACTCTTGATTTCTGGTACAAATAGCCATGATCAAAAAAAAAAAAAAACTTGAACATATTAACAGGCGGATTTGTTGGCTAATGTTGTTGGCCCAGTAAAACTTGTTGGTGGAGCCGAGGCCAAGGGCTCGTCCCCGTCCTCCACACCTCCCTCCTTGGCTCCTCCGAGACCAGAGGTTCGAGCAGACGAGACCTAAGCTCAGGCTCTGCCGCTCTGCTGACCGCTGGTAGCCTGCTCTCTTCCCCTAATCAATTCCTACTTAATTAGCTGAATTAGAAACAATGCACATCATATCGATGAGATATTAGGTATTTATTTTTATCTCATCGTCATGTGTACCGTGCAATGTTGTTAGCAATTTTAGTTCAGTAACCAGATCAAATAGAAATTTTATTTGTGTCTTAGTTATTATTTATGTGTGTGTGTGGCTCAATGGCTGTCAAATGTTAATGGGCTTATAGGCCCCCAACCGGTTATAATAGATGTATAGCTGGTAATTTCACCGCTAGATAGAGGCCATAGTCGTTAGTAAATCCTAGGTTGGGTGCTATATCGTTCTTAGAGACTCCTTGTTCACTTTGGTACTGGGAAAGACAGCCTAGCTCTGCCCAATTCCATAGTGGTGTGGCAATATGAGCATCCCTTACCCGTTCGGCATTGGGAAAGACAACCTAGGCAAAGACTGTTTCGTGAAGGAAGATTTTGAAGTCATATGCGATACCAGCCAGCAAGCTCCAATAAGTAGGGAGGATCAGAATAATACTCCAAGGTGTTGGACTTCAATCTGCTCGATGGTGAGGTGCACATTCATTCATAATAGAACAAACTGGAGATGCAACTATAACAATGGCAGCAACGTCACGAGCAATGAATGCCCGTCATTATCACTAAATCTCGGCAATTCTTTGAAGTTTTCCTACACTATGAACAAATGTACAGCATTCGGCGTGCAACATTGCAAACATACTGGGTTCTACGGATGAAATAATTGATTTCAACAACGTAGTATGGGCCTCAACTGTGATGGCTTAGGTTGTTGTCAGACTTCACTTCCACCACGTCTGTCAGCCTTTTATTTCGGATTTTCTTACTAAGATGGTTTACTACATAATCCCTTCGCCCAAAGTTTCAGCCCTTGCAGCTACGCATTCATTGTCAAGGTTCGTGAGTTCAAATTCGACCGTTCCTATGCTAAATATTCAAATTCCCAGAAACAAGACAGTGCCCCTTTGGTCATTGATTGGAGTGTTGGTTCTGAAACTTGCAAGGAAGCCAAGAAGAACTCATCATCTTTTGCCTGTTGTGCCTCGAACAGTGTATGCAACAACGCAACAAATGAGCTCCTGCCTTTACTTTTTTTTTAAAAAAAAAAAAACAACAACGCAACAAATGGTTCAGGGTACCACTGCAACTGCTACCAAGTTTACCAAGGCAATCCCTACCTAGACGAAGGGTGCCAAGGTAAAGGCAATCCCTACCTAGTGGGCCTTTTAATTCTTATTTGGTTAATTGAAATAAATGGCCTAACCCAACTAATCCTAATTAATCCAACACTCTCTTAGTCTCTACATCGACTTAGACGTTCTAAGTGGCCCTGATGAGCTAGGACAACCCTAGGTGTTCCCTCCTGAACGAGGGTCTATGTGCAGAAACTAATTTCGGTCTGTGTGCTGCGCAGATTAACGGTCCAATAATCCTGTGTGATCATGTATTCGTGTAGTGGTGCATTTCGGTGCCAGCAGATACCAGAATACACCCTATGTAGAGCCTCTGTAAGTGGGGTTTGTTGTAGTAGTGGTAGAAAAGAGCCATGGTAAGGTAAATCAATGAAAAAGCCAGAATGATACAACGGTACATGGACAAATTATATTTTCTGACAGATACAACAGTGGGAAGATGATCGCCTTGCACACTACACAATGACACAGCATGGAGCTCAACTACCAGGCGTTGGTAGGAAAGGGCCTAGATGGTACATAAGAAGGAGAACATGCGTGATGAACTGTCCCCCTTTGGTACATTATGTCCTCTATAATACATTCAGTTCCACTCTTTGTATCCCAATCACTTGGGAATTGGGAACTCAGCAATCCGTCGGTCCAACCTTCCAACATGTGTTGAAATGTGGAATTCACATCTCCCCGGATTGCTTCCTGTGAGAATCCCTCAGGTACACGTATATGCGAAGTAAATAGCCTGGTCTCAAAACTACCAAGGTACTTGGACCTGAGCACCGGCGGGCTAGCAAGGTAAAGGCACAAGACACGCTCAGCATACTTGAAGCACCCAGAGAAGAAGATGAGTACCATGGCGTCCCTGAGGCGGCGGTCCGGCCAAGTCGCCTTGGCCACGACATACCCGGCGACCCCAACTTGGGTAACCAAGCTTAACAGGTGGCGCGCCCATAGCTCGTTGTCCTGCTTGGAGAAGGCCGTAATGGTGTCCTGTCCGCCCAGGTGGACGAGCACGAAGGGCGCCCAGAACGAAATGAGCTGATGGTGGGGCCTGCTTGCATGGACCGCGAGGTGGCCAAGCACGAAAATGGCCACGGAGTCGGCCGACAGGTACGCCAGCCACAGGAGGGTGCGCAGTATGCTCGAGGTGCTGCGCCTCCGCATGCTCGCTGCGAGGAAGAGGAAGACTTGCAGGGATAGGCTGAGGAGGATCAGGCCATGGATCTCCCAAATGTCCCATAGCTCTTGCACATGATCAGCCAAGCTGAGTCGTCCACCACAATTGCATGCATGCATGTAACTTCGTAAGAAACTAGCTCACAAAAGTGTGTGTGACTCACATAAAAATAACCTGAAAGCAAGATGTTAATTGACTCGTGTTACCTTTGTTTTCCAATTGGATTGCCTGCACCAAATCCCTCTCCGCTTACAATTATTGGGCTCATTTCAATCAGTGGCATGCGCAAGCACAAGTATAAGTATTACACATGGTAACTCTTCGCCATGAACTCGTATTTATATGTGCTTGTAAAGTTGCGATGATGGAGTCAAGGGCAATGTTTCGTACTTTCGGTGACAATACATAGATGCTTTGCTTCGATAGAGAGCAAGGGTTCAGCTAAATTAAGTCGGCCGGGCGCCTCTTTTGATACGCTGGCATGTATGCGTCTTTAGTTTAGTTCTTTAGGTAATATAAAAAACGATAAATCAGTCATGGTCCACAAGTACAGATCAAAGCAGCAAACCAGTGACCTGATTCTTCAGCTCAGTGGCTAGTAGTAGTATCCTGATTCTTCGTGCTTCTAGAGTTGATCCCAAGGAACACGGAAATATATTTTGAAGACGACGAAATGTGAAAAAAAATCTCACAAGATCGTTCCTAAAAGTGCTAAAGGATAACAAAGTGCAAAGTATATATGTTAGACACTAGCATAATGTATGAAGTGCTAAAGGATAACAAAGTGCAAAGTATATAGGTTAGGCACTAACAGAGTGCCGGGGGCAGCCACCCGAGCTGGAGGTGCCCGCACCCGGGCCGAAGTCGGCCCTGGACGCCTTCTTCGACGCTATGTGCATTCCGCTAGAGGAGCCTCTCATCCCCAGCACGCCGCGTGCGCATGTGCCGAAAGCGCGAGATGACGACTGGTTGCCGCAGCAGAGTACCCGCCTAGCGGCAAAATCGGCATATCGCGACCCGAACCCGGAGCGGCAGACAAAGCGGATTATCTGAGCAAGTGGACTAAGCGACCCACCACCGACGTGCCGGACTCCTCCATCGACGACGAGTTCGCCAAAGCCTACGCCGCAGCAAGCCTGTCCGCCGGAAGGAAGCCATGGCGGTTATGTTTCCTCGGCGCGGTGCAGCGCGCCATGCACCGACGTCGGGCTTCGGGCTGAAGCCGTAAGAGGTGGGTGTCTTCGACCTCTCTGTTGCTCAATCGGTTTAGTGGTCAGTACAACCTCCGAAGCTCCGCTGTTAGAGCCGGCGCCTTTTGTGTGTGTATTGTCCGTCTAATCCTCTTGGTACCTCGCCTCTAGGATAGCCGAAATGTAAGAACAATTCCATCTTCTTTTAAACGATGTACGTGCAGCGCACGTTTTGAAAAAAAGAGTGCTGAAGGATAACAGATTGCAAAGAATGTTAGGTACTAACAAAGTGCTAAAGGATAAAAGAGGAATTGTTCCAGGAGGTTGCTGAGCTGGCTAGCCGGTACTTGAGTATGAGAGGGAGCGAGATCGAGGCTTTCCATGTCCCAAGTGGCTGACAAGCTGAAGGCTATACGAAGTACCTGGAGTGGTATCCTGTTGCTGAAGCATGAAGAAACTCAGATTCTTGCTGAGCAGCTGGGGCATAGATTCAATTGGTGAACTATCCCCTATAGTGTGTACTGGACAGCAAGACTTACAGATCATGCTGATAGTACCAACATGCTAATATGCTAGAGCTAGGAATAACACTGAGAAACCACTCTGTACAGTGTTAGAAACATGGATCTTATGTACATGTCATTTTGATCACACTCACACCAGGCTTTAGCATGTAGCCGTAAGATAATCTTTTTCTTGTTGATGATCGGTATTGTAAAGCAGCCATGTCTGCATTGGTCTTGAGATGTTTCTTTTCTTTTTCTTTTTTTTTTCTTATTCTCTATATTGGTGTTGAGATAGTTCAGTTTTTTACATTGTTTTTTGACCGAAAGTATTTTACATTATTATAAGTGAGGACTTGATTCTTGATTATTGTGACGACTTGGAAAAGTTTGTTGTGACGACTTGGAAGAGTTTGTTTGTTTTCTGTTCTCCTTTTTCCCAAAAATGCTGTGCTTCATATGGCTTGACACCTCACATGGCAAAATAAGATGGAAAACACTAGCCGTAGTCCTCGTCATCGAAAAAATGGGGTCTCGCCCCGAATTTTTGTATAGAACCAAACGTGCCAGAGCGCAGCCAACAGCAACGTATGCATGAGCATGAAGTAGTCACCAATTCAAGACCTTTTTTGGTTGTGCGTCCAGGCAACGTTGCCTGACCATGCAAGGATTTTTTTTTCTATTTTTAATCTTTTTACTCAATATTTTACAAATATACCTACTGGAAAAATATTTGCACTTCGTAGCCCTTTTTTGTCACGCCAAACCTGTTGGTGCGACCAACCCCACGTTCCACGGCGTTGCCAACTTGGAAAAGCTTGTCACGCCAATGCATGTGGTGCGACGGTTTAGTCTCGTCGCGTCAAACCTGGTGGCGCGATAGAACTGAATTTTTGAAAAATTATAACTCTTCAATACGACGTCGGATGAAGATTATTTTTATATAAAAATTGTAGAGCTTGACGAGATCTACAACTTTTTAGTTTTATTTTTTTTTCATTTGAGGAGATTGTGATGATCAAAAAACTATATTAAGTTTCAGCACCAAAATAATCACGTACGACGTTTTCTGTGTTAGGAAAACAATATCGTTTTTTGTGGGGACTCAAATGAAGATATTTTTTTATATCAAATATGTAGATATTAATGATATCTACAACTTTATAGTTTTGAGTTTTTACATTTGAAATCATTAAGACACTTAAAAAAATAATAAAACGTTTCAACACGAATACAACTGAAACTTTATATTGTTTTTTAAACATCTTAACATCCTCAAATGTAAAATCTCAAAACTATAAAATTGTATATCTTATTTAAATCTACATATTTGATATAAAAAATTATCTTCATTTGAATCCATACAAAAATAATATTATTTGATATAAAAAATCATCTTCATCCGACGTCGTATTGAAGAGTTATGATTTTTCAAATATTCACTTCTGTCACGCCACCAGGTTTGGCGCGACGAGACTGAACTGTCGCACCACATGCATTGGCGCGACAAGTTTTTCCATGTCGGCAATGCCGTGGAACGTGTGGCACCTTGTCACGCCAATGGATGTGGCGCAGCAACGTTATTTGGTCGTGCCAGCAGGTTTGATGTGACAAAAAGGGCTATAAAGTGTAAATATTTTTTTAAGTAGGTATATTTGTAAAATTTTGATTAAAGGGGGATTAAAAAAAATCCACCATGCGACTATCCAGGCTGTTGATTAAGTGCGGTGTAGCTAGCATCCTGCCCAACCACCATACGGTTACAGGAGCCTCAGTTACCACTAAAAAACGAAATTTAAAGACCAAAGATCAAACTGTCAGTTCTTGCTTCTGAATCGAATTTTTGGTCATGACCAAATGTCCACCTTGGCCTACTACCACGCTTATATAACCTCAAAACATATCAAGCATGGGTCTTGTTTTTATAGAAAGCATTGCAAGGACGTAATGGATGCAAACGGATTTGAAAACGAACCCTTAAGATTTATGCTTATCAATTAATTAAAGAATCAAAAGTTTTTTTTCTGATGACGTGTCGCTAACCTCACCAGAAAGCTCCTCACATGGAATTTTATTTTTATTTTATATCATCGAAGAATTTTATTTTTATTTTATATCATCGAATGGAATTTTCAAATGGTGGAAAGCGACGTCACCTTAGTGGATGTTTGAATTGGTGAAGAGCGAGACGCCACGTTAACGGATTTTTCGATTGGTGGAAAGCAATTAGCCATGTCGTCCGGCCAGCCACTCCCTCTGCAGGGTGAAGCTTAGCAAGCAAGACTCAGAGACGTCGTCGTTGCTCCGTCGCTGTATCCAAGTCCGTCTTCTTCGTCCCGGCGCAACTACTGCAGCATATGGCGAACTGAACTCTCCGTGGAAATTAATGGGAGTCGTCCATGGCGAAAGGGAGGGCCCCTGAGATACAGCCTTGCAGGTGGCTATCTAGGAAATTTCCTCACTAGAACAGGACGAAGTCGTCGTTGACGGATCAGATTTCTAGAGTAATATAAAACGCTCTCGCAATGACTTGTTCAGCTAGCTAGGAATAATATGAATTTTTCGCAATGTGTCACTAATGGTGTGTCAAGGGCGTCGAACCCTAGACGAGCCTGGCCGCGGCTACGTAGCTCGTAGCCGTCGGCCGTCTTCTCCGGTGAGGTTATACCCCTCTACCGCAGGCTTAGTTTAGAATGAGAGAGAGATGCAGATAAACTTCTTGCTTGCTTAATCAATCTGTTCGATTACAAATATATAGCCTTGCGGCTGAGACTCAAAGGGAAACAAACCACCTAGACTTAAGGAGATAATCTTGTTGCTAATCTTAGGGGCCTCGTTGATGAGTTCCCGAACACGATACGGGCCAAAGTACCTGGGCTGGAGCTTCCCTTTGGCGGCGATGGCCAGGGATGCCACGGGTCGATGACGGAGGCGGAGAAGAACCCAGTCCCCCACGGCATAGGCCACCGGCCGATGGGACTTGTCGTAGGCGCGTTTCTGGACAGCCTGTGCCTGCTCCAGGCGGTACCTGACGTCCTCCAGGAATGCGGTGCGTTCAGCCATTTGCTTCGCGACTGCCACCATGCGTGTGTCGCCGTGCTCATAAGAGCGGATGGTGGGAGGGTCACGCCCGTAGACCACCCGGAACGGCGTCTCCCGTAGAGATGACTGGTAGGCGGTGTTGTAGGTGAATTCCGCCCATGGCAGCCACCGGAGCCAATCGCGCGGCCTGTCTCCAGTGAAGCAATGGAGGTACATGGCGATGACTCGATTGGCGGCCTCCGTTTGGCCGTCCGATCCGCGGATGGAAGGCCGTCGTCATGTGCAGCTTGGTGCCCATGAGCTGCATGAGCTCGCCGAACGTGGACGTGAAGATGGGGTCTCGATCCGAGACCATAGACTGCGGCATGCCATGGAGCCGCACGATGTCCTTGAAGAATGCCTCGGCCACGGACTCTGCAGTGTAGGGTGAGCCAAGGGAATAAAGTGACAGTACTTGCTGAAGCGGTCCACCACCGTCAAGATGACGGACTTGCCGCTGACGCGCGGGAGGGCCTCCATGAAGTCGAGTCCGATGTCCGACCATACCCCAGTCGGGACTGGCAGGGGCAGCAGCAGGCCCGCTGGCTGTAGATGCTCCATCTTGAATCGTTGGCAGGTGGCGCAGGCGCGCACAAAGTCCTGGACGTGGCGGCGCATCTCGAGGAAGTGGAAGTCGCGCCGGAGGCGGTGGAGGGTGTGCTGCACTCCTTCATGGCCATCATCATGCACTGCAGCAAGTACCTCCTGGAGTAACAACGACGAGGGCGGGATGTAGAGCCGATCATCAAACATCACCAAGCCGCCGTCCCTCACGGACCAAGGCGCGCCTCGGCGGCCTGCGGCAATCTCTTCGCGGAGGGCGACCACGGCAGGGTCCTCCGTGTGGACACGGCGAAGGCGGTCCACGAAGTCGAAATGGGGGGCCGATAGCGCCAGAATGGCCCCCTCCTCCGTGTCGCGGCGGGACAAGGCGTCCGCCATGGCGTTGGCTGCCCCCGGCTTGTATTCCACCACAAAGTCAAAGCCGAGGAGTTTCCCCACCCAATGGTGCTGGGGTATCGTCGCGAGGCGTTGATCCAGCAGGTACTTCAGACTATAGTGATCGGTCTTCACGACGAAGGAGCGCCCCCACAGGTACGGCCGCCAATGGCGGACAGCGTGGACGAGGCCGATCAGCTCCCTCTAATAAGCAGCGAGAGAGCGGTGGCGTGGCGCGACCGGCCTGCTGAAGAAGGCGATCGGATGGCCCTCCTGAATGAGCACCGCGCCGAAACCGTGCGAGGAGGCCTCGCACTCGACGGTGAAGGGCTTGGTGAAGTCCGGCATGGCGAGGACGGGCGCTGTCGTGATGGTGGCCTTGAGTGCAGCGAATGCCGCCGCCGTGTCGTCGTTCCAGGAG
Source organism: Themeda triandra (assembly GCA_018135685.1). NCBI lineage: Eukaryota > Viridiplantae > Streptophyta > Magnoliopsida > Poales > Poaceae > Themeda > Themeda triandra. The sequence goes on along the minus strand of JAENPR010000356.1, from coordinate 289,615 downwards.
AACCCCTCCTTCTTGAGGAGTACGGTCAGCGGGGCGGCGACGGTGCCGTAGTTGTGCACAAACTTGCGGTAGTAGCCCGCAAGGCCTAGGAACCCGCGAACCGCCCGGGCCGAGCGGGGCGCCGGCCAGTCGATGATGGCCTGCACCTTGGCCGGATCCATGGCGACGCCGGACTCGGAGATGACGTGCCCCAGGTAGGCCACGGCGGTCTCGCCAAAGGCGCACTTGCTGCGCTTGATGAAGAGGAGGTGTCGGCGGAGCTCCGAGAGCACGATGCGCAGATGGCGAAGGTGGTCGGCCCACGAGCTGCTATATATAAGAATGTCGTCAAAAACACCAAGACAAACCGTCGGAGGTATGGCCGGAGCACCTCGTTCATGAGGGCTTGGAAGGTCGCCAGTGCGTTGCACAATCCGAACGGCATGACGAGGAATTCGTAGAGGCCATCGTGTGTCCGGAACGCCATCTTGTGTATGTCGGCAGGCCGCATGCGGACCTAGTGGTAGCCCGACCGGAGGTCGAGTTTGGTGAAGAAGCGGGCGCCGTGGAGCTCATCAAGCGGCTCGTCGACGACGGGGATCGGGAACGCGTCCTTGATGGTGAGCGCGTTCAGCGCCCTGTAGTCGACGCAGAACCGCCACGAGCCATCCACCTTCTTGATGAGGAGGACCGGGGAGGAGAAGGCGGAGTTGCTGCGACGGACGATCCCTTGCTCCATCATGGCGGCGCACTGGCGTTCCAGCTCATCCTTGTGCGCCGCGGGGTACCGGTAGGGCCGGACCGCGACTGGGGAGGCTCCCGGCTTGAGGACGATGCCGTGGTTGCGGGCGCGTGGAGGTGGGAGGGCGCGTGTTGGCGCAAAATGTGACCGCCCTGCGCCTCACACACAGCAAGCCGGAAAGCCTAGCTTCAATCGGGTGCCCGGGCGTTCTGAATCCGGAGGCGTGCCAGTCGGTTTGACCTGAAAGCCGACAAGGGATAAAACCGTTAGATCAAAAAGGTGGAACGTGCCGGTTGAGACCAGGCATAGTTCCATATTTACGGCCCTGAAGCCACTTACGACGACATACAGCTATAGAAGCTGTCTGACAAAGCATGTTTATAGCCCATTCGGCAAATACAAAGTAAGAAGCATAAAAACGCTGATTGCCGAGTACACAACTATGTAAAGACATGTTTGAACAAGTGAAAATCGATCATCATGTATCATATAAAGCATAAATCTAAACCGATATCATCGTTCAAAGCATAATAAATATTAAGCGGTAACTCGTAAATATAAATCTATCTAAATAACACATGCATAGGCTAATCCAACTAGTCTGCGCACGTCCTAGCCTTCATAAACCCGTCGAGCATAAACCCAAGCAAGTTAATCCACCGCATGATACCGCTTCCTACGGATCTACACCACTCCTTACGACTAGATTAATCCACCGCATGATACGATCTAATAGTAAGAAGCTAAAAGCATGCATATACCTAAACAGATCTATAAATACTCGTTACTCGTGTAGGCATAACCGTATCGGCAAGATTGCCGAATCGGGGTCCGTGAAGAAGGAACACACAAGTAAAACGTAAAGAAACCTATCGATTAAACCGATCTCTAGTCCACCGGATGACTAGCTCTAGAGTAACCCAAAGACCTGCATCCGCCGCACGATACCCGGTCCTGTCAAAGCTTATCCTACATCTAACGTGAATGAACCCGCAACACGTGACAATCTAGATCGATCCATCTAATTCGGCTATACAAGCATATGATCTATCTATCAAGAGCCGAACCGTATCGATCTAGATTGGGCAAAAAAGAGTGTATGCAAACGTATAAAGTAAATATAAAAGCATGCAACACGAGGTAACTTAATGAATCTACTAGATCTTGCCAAATCTAATAGAGCCGATAACTATCTTGCTTACGCTAAGCTATCAAGCAGACGCCTGCCGCACGGCCATCCCGTCGAGATAAACAAAACATAAGCGAAGACTTCCTGTTGTCAAGCAGACGCCTGCCGCACGGCCATCCAGTCGGGACAAACAGGACTACTTGCATCACGATCTAAATCCGCCGGACGATACTAGACATGATAGCAAGGTTGCCGGTACTTACGGGGGTCGACGGATCGATGGCTCCCCTCGAAGAAACTCGACGACTCGACTAAAAGGACTCGAAAAGGTGGCACGGGGCCGGTTGTATTGATTTGGTTGTGAACCCCTTTTACAATGGCCGGGGGTACGTATTTATAGTCTGAACTAATGACCCCTTGACAAGCTACGTACAGAAAATATCTAAACAAAAGATAATACTAAGATACATGGACTCTTATTCCTTTTCTAGAATCCTTGCTAGCAAAGTTTCTCTGGCCGTCGTGTCTTTCCTTTCGTGTCCTGGCTCGATCGGCAAAGGCTTTGTACGTATATCTCCCTGCCATATACACATCATTGATACGTGCACTTGGCCATCCAAATAAAATATCCCTTAATTAGTTTGGCCATATGCATGCCTGGGCCAAACTATATATGGATGCACGTACTGGATGCACGTATACGTGTGCTTGGATCCTGCGTCCTTATCACGTCAATTAATAGCCAGATACGCATGCATCTCTGCTTCTTCCTTGACTTACATCCGGACTCTATATCTTCAAATAAACACTTTGTAAAGTCCCAGATAGACAAAGCTCTTCTATAGTAGTATTGCATACGGCAATGATCCCGTGGCATATATCATCTTGTTTGCTTGCCTTCAAATAAAATATTCCTTCTTTTCCTCAACGGCCACGTCCACGATGCCTCAAACGGACATACATAGTCACGTATATGCATATATGTCTCCAAATGTGATGATCGGCCGTTCGTGCACGAACATCTTTCAATAGTCGATTCCTCAATAGCCGATCTTGTAAGTCTGGTGGTCATGTATGCACTTATATCTCCTTTATCCGATCTCGCCAGCAATCATCAGGCCTCTTGCATTTATCAGAATATCTCCTTACCAATTATATTTCTCGGCTGTCCAAATTTTGGTGTTAACACAGGCCCCCCTAGTTCGGAGTATGAATCTCATGCTTCGAACTATCTTAATCTGGTTTTCTTCACAGAGCCGAGAAATCCACCAGCATCAATAGCATGTTTTCACCATATTTCCACAATTTTACCTGTAAAGCAATAAACTTCCAATACATGTGGAAATAGGTTAGTAGCAAATGCACATGTACACAAATATTATAGTTTTCTCCATTTGTTGTTGATCAGGAGATGCTGCAATGCCGATTACATCTCAAGAGTATCAGGTTTATAACTAAAATTTCTCTTAAACTTGAATAAAATGGTACTCTACTTATCCATCTATCTCCTCAACCATGGGGTTTACAATTCTAACTAAGTTCTCAGGCATTTACAAAACTGAACAGCTATAGAACTGCTTATCTTTCATTCTTTGACAACTTTCATTCCGGAGTTTTATTTTGTTATGCCTCGGTTTTGGCGGACACGTGTCCGTCGTTTTTATTTCCGGGCTTTTATTCAGGCGGGCATCGGAGTACCCATTGTTTTTATTTGGCGGACACACGTCCGTCTTTTTTCCCAATTTTAGAAAAAAAAATGCATCACATAGTATTGCAAAGTCAAAGACCGGACCATAAGGAGATACAAGTCATATACTTAGATCAAGAGGTTGTTAGTGATTTATTTTCTTACACATATCATTCCCTTCAATCATCTTAGAGCTATGAGGCTATTTGGGCCTTTGGCCTCTTTTTTTTTTTGTTTCGTTTTTGTTTATTAGAACTCGGTTCCGGCGGACACATGTCCGTCATTTTTATTTCGAGCTTTTTTTTTTTTAGCATAGCCTCATATCCCTAATCAAAAAGAAAATGCACATACAAGACTTTTAGTGAATCTTGATCTTGGGTGTATGACTATAATCTACACCAGTGGTCACAACAATTTGACAAAGCTCAACATGACAACAGTTAAATTTTATTTATTTTTAGTTAGAAATTCTCCGGATTTCAAGTATCTTAGAACAACGTTATAGCAAGTTCCATCTCTATTCTTATTCTATAACGACCTTCAAACAAAATTCAAACTTTATGCACCCACAGGTTTCAAAGACTTCGAGACAAATATTATAACCACTAAACTCAAATCTTAAAGAAATTAAAGTTATAAACTAGACACAGGTGAAACATAAAACAGAGCATCCATTTATCATTTCAACAATGGATAAACTAAAACATCTATAGCACATATTTATAGAGTGGACTTATTCTCAAGATTCCAGTTTCAGCATGGAGATATAACGTCAACAGTTTTACCCTTTAAATATTTTTAATTTTAAATTTTCAAACTGCTGGAAAATAAGGGTAGAATTGCACAAACCACCGTTGAAGATGAAGGAGCTGATGGAAGTCATTTGTCTCGCCCTTCTTCATGATGGAACGCTCGATGTCGTGCAACGTGTGTGTGCAGTGAGTCCGGGCCCCCTGACGCATAGTCGTCGTGTCATGTCGGCAAGTGATAAAATGGACAAACTATCATGTCTTGCTGGTGCTCCCCTAGTTTCCTTGAGGACGTCTTCGCCAAATGCGATGTCTTGGTCGAAAATATTTTGAGCCGATCAGAAATGTCTTCTTTTACAAATGATCGGCTGTTTGAGATCTTGTAGCTGTTCTGATTCTGACTTCATATACTCAAAGCCACCTTATTAATCTTTATCGTAGTTATCACAACAAGAACGGGTACTGCATGTATCTGAACTTGTCACTGTTGTATGTGTTTTCTTTTCATCTTGTTTCCTTTATCTTCGTGCACAGTCTTCATCAAAAGATCTTTCTTTATCTCCTTGTGCGGCTCGGCTAAACAATAAAATATTCCTCTTGTATGAATATTCTCAGTAGCCGAACATGCAAATTCAATGATCACGTATATATGTATATGATCTTTGTATGTAGATCTTCCTCAATAATTGATCAACATCAATCTGGAATCTTCACCTCGCGTATGCACGTATGTCTTTTGATGTAACCTCCCGTGATGATCGTCATCTTCAAGCTCTTCAAGCCCATTGCTTTTGGTTCCTACTGAAGAGTAATCCTTGTATCTTGTCAAGGATCTGGAATGCCTCAGAGGATGAAGACGAACTCGGCGACGCATGGATGCATGCATAACGGATTCAGGCCCCCCGAGCATAGTCAATGCGTGAGTTTAAGGCGCCGAGTGTATTTATCTCAAGGACCTCTCGTGTCGTCAGTGATGACAGGCTTGGCCAGGATGCTAGAGAAAGAGTCATCAACGGTTGCCTTTTCCGCCTTGAGGTGAAACAACTGGTTAGATCGAGACTCTGAGGACTAGCCTTCCTCATTAGGTGCTCCTCTGATCTCTTACCACAGTGTTCCTATCGCTTCTCACTTTGGAGTGATAAATCTTGAAATCCAACATGTGGCCGACTAATTCGGAACTCTTTTACTTGGCATAAGTTAGACAGCCACGTAATATGTCCAGTAATCCATGCTGACTTGTCTTGAGGTTCCCGAACCAATCTGTTTGATTCGTTCATGCTCCCAGGAGGACGTGTCTCATATTATAAGGGCATTGATTTTCTGAAATCCTCTTGACACCACTTCTATTTTAGGAGAAACCAAGAGCCGATCTTACTCTTTAGGAGAAACTCACCAGTTACTTTTAGCTGATTAATCCCCTATCGGCTATCAGGTTACCTGATTCCTTTGATGCAACTTCCCGTACGGTTACACCAGTAGGAGCCGATAGATTGCTCTCATCAGCTGTTCGCTTAATCCTCCTTTGATTTCCTCCTTGGCGAGATTCTGAGACACCCAATCATGTCGTTGCGTAGCTTGCCGGAGATCTTGAAGATTGTCATGGCGATGAAACCAATGAATACCTCTCAAAGCACAAAGACGAGCTTCAGGTGTGTGGGTGCGTGCATAAGGGTTCAGGCCCCCCGGGTTCTGATGCGTAGTAGTCTGAAACGTTGAGTGCCCGACGTCGGCTCTTGTGACAAGCAACACACCAAGCCTTCTTGACTATTGCCGATACATGAACTTTGACCCAAATATATGTGATCAGCAGAGCCCGTCGACTTCCAATATAACGTGTCCTGAAATCCTTCCATAGTTGATCCACCTTCTTGTACATCCTTCCAGGTACGTATTGTGTTTGTCCATGCCATGCGACATTTGATCTCAACCATTGGCTTCTAGACCAGCTGCCTGATCTTTCTTTCATAGCCGATATCTCCTGATAGTTGATTCCTGTGCTCTTACCCTGGCATATGTTTGTTTCAATCAGGGAAGTGGACAACATGGGTTGAGACAAAGAACGAGCAGCAGACAGTTCCCAATGATCTCTTCTAACGCTGGCCGAACACCAAGAAGCGTAGGATCAACACCGTTAGTTAATCGGCTGTTTACTAGATATATATTCCTTCTTTTCAAAATAGCCGATTTGAATCTGATTTGGTTAACTGTCCAAACATACTACAGGCGGTGATTCGCATGTACTACACGCATGTTACCTTGGTTGATTCCAGATTGAATAAAATCTTGTGTACTCCTTTCTGTAGCTTGCTACACTTAGGACTTTGAAGACACCAGGTAGATGGAAACGCTAGAAATCATATTTCATCTTATTCGGTTATCCGTGTAACCATGCATCGACTTAATTTTACGATGATATAGTCAGGTGCACCTCCCTTCAAATCCGGTTTCAAAGAATAATAACTGTCACATCCTCTCCGGATTCTTTCTGAGCTGATTGATTTGTCGTATTGCTCCTTGATCCGTACCAAGCTGATGATGCAACCGGCAAGCTTCTGTATCACTTTTATGCTATTTGTCCAACAAAGATTCCATCTAGGATTTTCTCCAATACGTGCCTGAGTTCTTCCATATCTGATAGAATACATGTAACCATTGACCCTTTTGAGAACCGGTAGAATCTGATTAGGCCGAGTGAATATATCTGTGTACACGCAGCCAAACAATTTTTTGGTAGTGGGTAAGAACAAAAGCTTCTAATCTTCTTCATATATATGCAGATCGACCCATGCTTCTATCTGCCTCTCATCTGGTCAAGAGATCATGGTGCTTCCAAAACACTTGAACTAATATTTCCTGACCTCTCTTATACGCATGACGATCTTTTGCCTGTATTTTGAGAGAAGTACACGGTACACATGCGGTGAAGTAGAATATGGAGACTAGTGACCTGGCCGCCGATTGTGTTGATGCCGACGTGCTTAACCCCTGGCATCTTTAGCCTTTGCATGGACCAGAAACTTTTGGCAACAAAGTCTTCTGCATAACCTTGTCGCGCACGCCGTCAAGTGCTGACAGAACGCTTATTCTTGAATTGATCTATGACCCTGTGCTTGACGATATCAGCCATCATAGAAATCCGTTGGAAGGCCATCGTCCAATACTGTATCTGCTTTTCATTGCTTCCCTTGGCAGGTATTCTGTACGGTCAGGTATATGTAAACAATTTGCCGGGGTGCTGACCATATCCATGCATCTCTCATAAGCCAACTTGATTCTGATGTCTGGCTGACTTTCTTTTCTTCACGCAGGCATCCATCTAACCGAACTCCCTGTGCATGTGCAGTTGCCCAAGATATCACACATGTATGTGTTTTGCCGATCAATCCCATCATCTGATCAAATTGCCGATGTGACTGAGCCAGTAGTAAGATTTAGCCGATTGTGGCTCTATCGGCTATTCAGAGCATCCATGTTTCTTGGTACTTCTGTGTTTCAAACTGTTGACGGCTAGTGATTGATCCATGCCTCCAACCGAGCCAGCGGTGTTGCATCCGTCAGGCAGATGGCCTCATTCACTTGATGCCCCATCTAGAAACTGAACTGACACGGCCCCAAGCCGATCTCCATGTATTTGCTGTTGCTCTTGTTGGTTGACTGCATGCATATTCCCTTTGGCTTGTAATCTTTTTAGCCGATCAGGAATGACATCTTGAAATAATAGACAGTAATGTGCATTCGGCAAGAATCGGCATTCGGCAAGAGTCGCCATTCGGCAAGAATCGGCATTCAGCAAGAGTCGCCATTCGGCAAGTCCAAAATATCCGATTCTGTCCCGATCTCGTCTGAAAGCTGGCTTGCTTGATAACCAACCACGTGCTTCCTTTGAACATCATTGATATATGAACCTGGACTCTTGATTCTGAGAGCTAATAAATACACTAGGACGTTTTTCATCTGCTATCAGCTTGACATCATCAGCTATCAGCTTGACACCATGTTGCGTTCTTAGCCGATGCTATACAATCGTGCTCAATAAATCCTGGCTGCATGTATCATATATTCCCTTTTATTTTCTTCCATCTAGCTAGTCAATAGTGAATTCAGGTAATCCACCATGCATGACTTCATTCTTCTGAATCTCCTTTAATCATGCATTTGAGCAATAGTCAGTCTATACAAACTAGATTTTCCTCTTGCCGTGAGCTTTAGCATACAGTACTCTGCTGGGACTCCATGACCGTGTGGAATAATTTTGAGGCCGTCTGATGCATAGTGTCATGGAGGATGAAGACGAGCTCAGTGCCATGCAGATACGTGCACGGCGGATCCAGGCCCCCCGACGCGTAGTCGATGCCAATTGTGGTGCCGAGCATGTTCATCACAAGGATCTTCTCGATGTTGGCCTCTACGACGAACTAGTATGATATCTGTTGACCTGAATCACGACAAATGAGCTGACATCTTTTGCTGACGATTCTTCCTATATCCTGATGATATATCCTGATAATATCCCTCTGTAAATTCTTCGTCAACACATTGCCATCTAGCCGAACTTAAATAAAATTCAGCTATCACAAAACCTACCATATCAACAGGAGAGTCTTGCTTCTTCTTCTTTTTCCTTTGCTAGATAATTCGAGTATATTGTTTCTGATATAGCCGATGCAATTATCTTCGTGTACTGGAGTGTAGCGTCGGCTTTAATCTTCTTGTCCTTAGTGTCATCATGTCGTATACAGCAGCAGCCTGGCGCATGCCGTTATTAGCACCATCTTGTTGACATGCAACCCTGCAACGATCAGCAAGCTTTGATGTAGTGGCAGTAAGTCGATTCTTTCAGAATGGTCGCTTTACTTGGCTCTAATACTGAATGAAATCTGCACAATCTTTTTGCCGATCTTTTGGTTCTTCGGGGTCCACCAGTCATCCAGTTGACATCGAATTTGTTTCCTGATGGCCAACCTCTGCTTGTATGTGTTGGACTTGATGACCTCTTTTATTCACACAAGGACAGAGAGATATCCAGACTTTTGCCTTTAATTAAATTTCTCTTCTTGGGCTCTCCTTGGCATCGATGTGTTGAACTTCTAGAATTTGATTCGCCCTTGATGATATCGGCTATCAAACTAATTTATTGAAAAACTTGTTCTTTATCTTTATAGCTTCTTTCGGCCGAACCTTGTCGAAAATAAAAGTTGAATGGCATCTTCATAGTGATCTGGAAAGTGGTAAGTATTTGAAGAGGATCTGACTTCTAATCAGAATATGTGTGTCCCACCGGGCGTGCCAAAAAGTGTGTTGGCGCAAAACGTGACCGCCCTGCGCCTCACACACAGCAAGCCGGAAAGCCTAGCTTCAATCGGGTGCCCGGGCGTTCTGAATCCGGAGGCGTGCCAGTCGGTTTGACCTGAAAGCCGACAAGGGATAAAACTGTTAGATCAAAAAGGTGGAACGTGCCGGTTGAGACCAGACAGTTCCATATTTACGGCCCTGAAGCCACTTACGACGACATACAGCTATAGAAGCTGTCTGACAAAGCATGTTTATAGCCCATTCGGCAAATACAAAGTAAGAAGCATAAAAACGCTGATTGCCGAGTACACAACTATGTAAAGACATGTTTGAACAAGTGAAAATCGATCATCATGTATCATATAAAGCATAAATCTAAACCGATATCATCGTTCAAAGCATAATAAATATTAAGCAGGTAACTCGTAAATATAAATCTATCTAAATAACACATGCATAGGCTAATCCAACTAGTCTGCCGCACGTCTAGCCTTCATAAACCCGTCGAGCATAAACCCAAGCAAGTTAATCCACCGCATGATACCGCTTGCTACGGATCTACACCACTCCTTACGACTAGATTAATCCACCGCATGATACGATCTAATAGTAAGAAGCTAAAAGCATGCATATACCTAAACAGATCTATAAATACTCGTTACTCGTGTAGGCATAACCGTATCGGCAAGATTGCCGAATCGGGGTCCGTGAAGAAGGAACACACAAGTAAAACGTAAAAGAAACCTATCAGATTAAACCGATCTCTAGTCCACCGGATGACTAGCTCTAGAGTAACCCAAAGACCTGCATCTGCCGCACGATACCCGGTCCTGTCAAAGCTTATCCTACATCTAACGTGAATGAACCCGCAACACGTGACAATCTAGATCGATCCATCTAATTCGGCTATACAAGCATATGATCTATCTATCAAGAGCCGAACCGTATCGATCTAGATTGGGCAAAAAAGAGTGTATGCAAACGTATAAAGTAAATATAAAAGCATGCAACACGAGGTAACTTAATGAATCTACTAGATCTTGCCAAATCTAATAGAGCCGATAACTATCTTGCTTACGCTAAGCTATCAAGCGCCGCCGCCGCACGGCCATCCCGTCGAGATAAACAAAACATAAGCGAAGACTTCCTGTTGTCAAGCGGGCGCTGCCGCATGGCCATCCAAATCGGGACAAACGGGACTACTTGCATCACGATCTAAATCCGCCGGACGATACTAGACATGATAGCAAGGTTGCCGGTACTTACGGGGTCGACGGATCGATGGCTCCCCTCGAAGAAACTCGACGACTCGACTAAAAGGACTCGAAAAGGTGGCACGGGGCCGGTTGTATTGATTTGGTTGTGAACCCCTTTTACAATGGCCGGGGGTACGTATTTATAGTCTGAACTAATGACCCCCTTGACAAGCTACATACAGAAAATATCTAAATAAAAGATAATACTAAGATACATGGACTCTTATTCCTTTTCTAGAATCCTTGCTAGCAAAGTTTCTCTGGCCGTCGTGTCTTTCCTTTCGTGTCCTGGCTCGATCGGCAAAGGCTTTGTACGTATATCTCCCTGCCATATACACATCATTGATACGTGCACTTGGCCATCCAAATAAAATATCCCTTAATTAGTTTGGCCATATGCATGCCTGGGCCAAACTATATATGGATGCACGTACTGGATGCACGTATACGTGTGCTTGGATCCTTCGTCCTTATCACGTCAATTAATAGCCAGATACGCATGCATCTCTGCTCCTTCCTTGACTTACATCCGGACTCTATATCTTCAAATAAACACTTTGTAAAGTCCCAGATAGACAAAGCTCTTCTATAGTAGTATTGCATACGGCAATGATCCCGTGGCATATATCATCTTGTTTGCTTGCCTTCAAATAAAATATTCCTTCTTTTCCTCAACGGCCACGTCCACGATGCCTCAAACGGACATACATAGTCACGTATATGCATATATGTCTCCAAATGTGATGATCGGCCGTTCGTGCATGAACATCTTTCAATAGTCGATTCCTCAATAGCCGATCTTGTAAGTCTGGTGGTCATGTATGCACTTATATCTCCTTTATCCGATCTCGCCAGCAATCATCAGGCCTCTTGCATTTATCAGAATATCTCCTTACCAATTATATTTCTCGGCTGTCCAAATTTTGGCGCAAAACGTGACCGCCCTGCGCCTCACACACAGCAAGCCGGAAAGCCTAGCTTCAATCGGGTGCCCGGGCGTTCTGAATCCGGAGGCGTGCCAGTCGGTTTGACCTGGAAGCCGACAAGGGATAAAACTGTTAGATCAAAAAGGTGGAACGTGCCGGTTGAGACCAGACAGTTCCATATTTACGGCCCTGAAGCCACTTACGACGACATACAGCTATAGAAGGCATCGACAAAGCATGTTTATAGCCCATTCGGCAAATACAAAGTAAGAAGCATAAAAACGCTGATTGCCGAGTACACAACTATGTAAAGACATGTTTGAACAAGTGAAAATCGATCATCATGTATCATATAAAGCATAAATCTAAACCGATATCATCGTTCAAAGCATAATAAATATTAAGCAGGTAACTCGTAAATATAAATCTATCTAAATAACACATGCATAGGCTAATCCAACTAGTCTGCCGCACGTCTAGCCTTCATAAATCCGTCGAGCATAAACCCAAGCAAGTTAATCCACCGCATGATACCGCTTGCTACGGATCTACACCACTCCTTACGACTAGATTAATCCACCGCATGATACGATCTAATAGTAAGAAGCTAAAAGCATGCATATACCTAAACAGATCTATAAATACTCGTTACTCGTGTAGGCATAACCGTATCGGCAAGATTGCCGAATCGGGGTCCGTGAAGAAGGAACACACAAGTAAAACGTAAAAGAAACCTATCAGATTAAACCGATCTCTAGTCCACCGGATGACTAGCTCTAGAGTAACCCAAAGACACTGCATCGCCGCACGATACCCGGTCTGTCAAAGCTTATCCTACATCTAACGTGAATGAACCCGCAACACGTGACAATCTAGATCGATCCATCTAATTCGGCTATACAAGCATATGATCTATCTATCAAGAGCCGAACCGTATCGATCTAGATTGGGCAAAAAGAGTGTATGCAAACGTATAAAGTAAATATAAAAGCATGCAACACGAGGTAACTTAATGAATCTACTAGATCTTGCCAAATCTAATAGAGCCGATAACTATCTTGCTTACGCTAAGCTATCAAGCAGACGCCTGCCGCACGGCCATCCCGTCGAGATAAACAAAACATAAGCGAAGACTTACTGTTGTCAAGCGAGGCGCTGCCGCACGGCCATCCGTCGGGACAAAACGGGACTACTTGCATCACGATCTAAATCCGCCGGACGATACTAGACATGATAGCAAGGTTGCCGGTACTTACGGGGTCGACGGATCGATGGCTCCCCCTCGAAGAAACTCGACGACTCGACTAAAAGGACTCGAAAAGGTGGCACGGGGCCGGTTGTATTGATTTGGTTGTGAACCCCTTTTACAATGGCCGGGGTACGTATTTATAGTCGAACTAATGACCCCCTTGACAAGCTACATACAGAAAATATCTAAATAAAAGATAATACTAAGATACATGGACTCTTATTCCTTTTCTAGAATCCTTGCTAGCAAAGTTTCTCGGCCGTCGTGTCTTTCCTTTCGTGTCCTGGCTCGATCGGCAAAGGCTTTGTACGTATATCTCCCCTGCCATATACACATCATTGATACGTGCACTTGGCCATCCAAATAAAATATCCCTTAATTAGTTTGGCCATATGCATGCCTGGGCCAAACTATATATGGATGCACGTCTTGGATGCACGTATACATGTGCTTGGATCCTGCGTCCTTATCACGTCAATTAATAGCCGGATACGCATGCATCTCTGCTCCTTCCTTGACTTACATCCGGACTCTATATCTTCAAATAAACACTTTGTAAAGTCCCCGAGATAGACAAAGCTCTTCTATAGTAGTATTGCATACGGCAATGATCCCGTGGCATATATCATCTTGTTTGCTTGCCTTCAAATAAAATATTCCTTCTTTTCCTCAACGGCCACGTCCACGATGCCTCAAACGGACATACATAGTCACGTATATGCATATATGTCTCCAAATGTGATGATCGGCCGTTCGTGCATGAACATCTTTCAATAGTCGATTCCTCAATAGCCGATCTTGTAAGTCGGTGGTCATGTATGCACTTATATCTCCTTTATCCGATCTCGCCGGCAATCATCGGGCCTCTTGCATTTATCGAATATCTCCTTACCAATTATATTTCTCGGCTGTCCAAATTTTGGCGCAAAACGTGACCGCCTGCGCCTCACACACGGCAAGCCGGAAAGCCTAGCTTCAATCGGGTGCCCGGGCGTTCTGAATCCGGAGGCGTGCCAGTCGGTTTGAAATGGAAGCCGACAAGGGATAAAACTGTTAGATCAAAAAGGTGGAACGTGCCGGTTGAGACCAGACAGTTCCATATTTACGGCCCTGAAGCCACTTACGACGACATACAGCTATAGAAGGCGTCGACAAAGCATGTTTATAGCCCATTCGGCAAATACAAAGTAAGAAGCATAAAAACGCTGATTGCCGAGTACACAACTATGTAAAGACATGTTTGAACAAGTGAAAATCGATCATCATGTATCATATAAAGCATAAATCTAAACCGATATCATCGTTCAAAGCATAATAAATATTAAGCGGTAACTCGTAAATATAAATCTATCTAAATAACACATGCATAGGCTAATCCAACTAGTACGCACGTCTAGCCTTCATAAATCCGTCGAGCATAAACCCAAGCAAGTTAATCCACCGCATGATACCGCTTGCTACGGATCTACACCACTCCTTACGACTAGATTAATCCACCGCATGATACGATCTAATAGTAAGAAGCTAAAAGCATGCATATACCTAAACAGATCTATAAATACTCGTTACTCGTGTAGGCGTAACCGTATCGGCAAGATTGCCGAATCGGGGTCCGTGAAGAAGGAACACACAAGTAAAACGTAAAAGAAACCTATCAGATTAAACCGATCTCTAGTCCACCGGATGACTAGCTCTAGAGTAACCCAAAGACTCATCGCATCCGCACGATACCCGGTCTGTCAAAGCTTATCCTACATCTAACGTGAATGAACCCGCAACACGTGACAATCTAGATCGATCCATCTAATTCGGCTATACAAGCATATGATCTATCTATCAAGAGCCGAACCGTATCGATCTAGATTGGGCAAAAAGAGTGTATGCAAACGTATAAAGTAAATATAAAAGCATGCAACACGAGGTAACTTAATGAATCTACTAGATCTTGCCAAATCTAATAGAGCCGATAACTATCTTGCTTACGCTAAGCTATCAAGCGACGCTTTGCCGCACGGCCATCCCGTCGAGATAAACAAAACATAAGCGAAGACTTCCTGTTGTCAAGCGGGCGCTGCCGCACGGCCATCCGTCGGGACAAACGGGACTACTTGCATCACGATCTAAATCCGCCGGACGATACTAGACATGATAGCAAGGTTGCCGGTACTTACGGGGGTCGACGGATCGATGGCTCCCCTCGAAGAAACTCGACGACTCGACTAAAAGGACTCGAAAAGGTGGCACGGGGCCGGTTGTATTGATTTGGTTGTGAACCCCTTTTACAATGGCCGGGGGTACGTATTTATAGTCGAACTAATGACCCCTTGACAAGCTACATACAGAAAATATCTAAATAAAAGATAATACTAAGATACATGGACTCTTATTCCTTTTCTAGAATCCTTGCTAGCAAAGTTTCTCCGGCCGTCGTGTCTTTCCTTTCGTGTCCCGGCTCGATCGGCAAAGGCTTTGTACGTATATCTCCCTGCCATATACACATCATTGATACGTGCACTTGGCCATCCAAATAAAATATCCCTTAATTAGTTTGGCCATATGCATGCCTGGGCCAAACTATATATGGATGCACGTCTGGATGCACGTATACGTGTGCTTGGATCCTGCGTCCTTATCACGTCAATTAATAGCCGATACGCATGCATCTCTGCTCCTTCCTTGACTTACATCCGGACTCTATATCTTCAAATAAACACTTTGTAAAGTCCCGAGATAGACAAAGCTCTTCTATAGTAGTATTGCATACGGCAATGATCCCGTGGCATATATCATCTTGTTTGCTTGCCTTCAAATAAAATATTCCTTCTTTTCCTCAACGGCCACGTCCACGATGCCTCAAACGGACATACATAGTCACGTATATGCATATATGTCTCCAAATGTGATGATCGGCCGTTCGTGCATGAACATCTTTCAATAGTCGATTCCTCAATAGCCGATCTTGTAAGTCGGTGGTCATGTATGCACTTATATCTCCTTTATCCGATCTCGCCGGCAATCATCGAGGCCTCTTGCATTTATCGAATATCTCCTTACCAATTATATTTCTCGGCTGTCCAAATTTTGGCGCAAAACGTGACCGCCTGCGCCTCACACACAGCAAGCCGGAAAGCCTAGCTTCAATCGGGTGCCGGCGTTACGAATCCGGAGCGTGCCCGATCGGTTTGACCTGGAAGCCGACAAGGGATAAAACTGTTAGATCAAAAAGGTGGAACGTGCCGGTTGAGACCAGACAGTTCCATATTTACGGCCCTGAAGCCACTTACGACGACATACAGCTATAGAAGCTGTCTGACAAAGCATGTTTATAGCCCATTCGGCAAATACAAAGTAAGAAGCATAAAAACGCTGATTGCCGAGTACACAACTATGTAAAGACATGTTTGAACAAGTGAAAATCGATCATCATGTATCATATAAAGCATAAATCTAAACCGATATCATCGTTCAAAGCATAATAAATATTAAGCAGGTAACTCGTAAATATAAATCTATCTAAATAACACATGCATAGGCTAATCCAACTAGTACGCCGCACGTCTAGCCTTCATAAATCCGTCGAGCATAAACCCAAGCAAGTTAATCCACCGCATGATACCGCTTGCTACGGATCTACACCACTCCTTACGACTAGATTAATCCACCGCATGATACGATCTAATAGTAAGAAGCTAAAAGCATGCATATACCTAAACAGATCTATAAATACTCGTTACTCGTGTAGGCATAACCGTATCGGCAAGATTGCCGAATCGGGTCCGTGAAGAAGGAACACACAAGTAAAACGTAAAAGAAACCTATCGATTAAACCGATCTCTAGTCCACCGGATGACTAGCTCTAGAGTAACCCAAAGACCTGCATCTGCATACGATACCCGGTCTGTCAAAGCTTATCCTACATCTAACGTGAATGAACCCGCAACACGTGACAATCTAGATCGATCCATCTAATTCGGCTATACAAGCATATGATCTATCTATCAAGAGCCGAACCGTATCGATCTAGATTGGGCAAAAAGAGTGTATGCAAACGTATAAAGTAAATATAAAAGCATGCAACACGAGGTAACTTAATGAATCTACTAGATCTTGCCAAATCTAATAGAGCCGATAACTATCTTGCTTACGCTAAGCTATCAAGCGAGGCGCTTTGCCGCACGGCCATCCGTCGAGATAAACAAAACATAAGCGAAGACTTCCGTTGTCAAGCGAGGCACGCTGCCGCACGGCCATCCGGTCGGGACAAAACGGGACTACTTGCATCATGATCTAAATCCGCCGGACGATACTAGACATGATAGCAAGGTTGCCGGTACTTACGGGGTCGACGGATCGATGGCTCCCCTCGAAGAAACTCGACGACTCGACTAAAAGGACTCGAAAAGGTGGCACGGGGCCGGTTGTATTGATTTGGTTGTGAACCCCTTTTACAATGGCCGGGGGTACGTATTTATAGTCTGAACTAATGACCCCCTTGACAAGCTACATACAGAAAATATCTAAATAAAAGATAATACTAAGATACATGGACTCTTATTCCTTTTCTAGAATCCTTGCTAGCAAAGTTTCTACGGCCGTCGTGTCTTTCCTTTCGTGTCCTGGCTCAATCGGCAAAGGCTTTGTACGTATATCTCCCTGCCATATACACATCATTGATACGTGCACTTGGCCATCCAAATAAAATATCCCTTAATTAGTTTGGCCATATGCATGCACGGGCCAAACTATATATGGATGCACGTCTTGGATGCACGTATACGTGTGCTTGGATCCTGCGTCCTTATCACGTCAATTAATAGCCAGATACGCATGCATCTCTGCTCCTTCCTTGACTTACATCCGGACTCTATATCTTCAAATAAACACTTTGTAAAGTCCCAGATAGACAAAGCTCTTCTATAGTAGTATTGCATACGGCAATGATCCCGTGGCATATATCATCTTGTTTGCTTGCCTTCAAATAAAATATTCCTTCTTTTCCTCAACGGCCACGTCCACGATGCCTCAAACGGACATACATAGTCACGTATATGCATATATGTCTCCAAATGTGATGATCGGCCGTTCGTGCATGAACATCTTTCAATAGTCGATTCCTCAATAGCCGATCTTGTAAGTCGGTGGTCATGTATGCACTTATATCTCCTTTATCCGATCTCGCCAAAGCAATCATCGGGCCTCTTGCATTTATCGAATATCTCCTTACCAATTATATTTCTCGGCTGTCCAAATTTTGGCGCAAAACGTGACCGCCCTGCGCCTCACACACGCAAGCCGGAAAGCCTAGCTTCAATCGGGTGCCGGGCGTTCGAATCCGGAGCGTGCCGTCGGTTTGACACGAAAGCCGACAAGGGATAAAACTGTTAGATCAAAAAGGTGGAACGTGCCGGTTGAGACCAGACAGTTCCATATTTACGGCCACGAAGCCACTTACGACGACATACGGCTATAGAAGGCTGTCGACAAAGCATGTTTATAGCCCATTCGGCAAAAACAAAGTAAGAAGCATAAAAACGCTGATTGCCGAGTACACAACTATGTAAAGACATGTTTGAACAAGTGAAAATCGATCATCATGTATCATATAAAGCATAAATCTAAACCGATATCATCGTTCAAAGCATAATAAATATTAA
The DNA here is from genome assembly GCA_018135685.1 of Themeda triandra. Classification (NCBI taxonomy): domain Eukaryota; kingdom Viridiplantae; phylum Streptophyta; class Magnoliopsida; order Poales; family Poaceae; genus Themeda; species Themeda triandra. The sequence goes on along the minus strand of JAENPR010000356.1, from coordinate 270,952 downwards.
GCAGGTAACTCGTAAATATAAATCTATCTAAATAACACATGCATAGGCTAATCCAACTAGTCTCGCCGCACGTCTAGCCTTCATAAACCCGTCGAGCATAAACCCAAGCAAGTTAATCCACCGCATGATACCGCTTGCTACGGATCTACACCACTCCTTACGACTAGATTAATCCACCGCATGATACGATCTAATAGTAAGAAGCTAAAAGCATGCATATACCTAAACAGATCTATAAATACTCGTTACTCGTGTAGGCATAACCGTATCGGCAAGATTGCCGAATCGGGGTCCGTGAAGAAGGAACACACAAGTAAAACGTAAAGAAACCTATCGAGATTAAACCGATCTCTAGTCCACCGGATGACTAGCTCTAGAGTAACCCAAAGACCCGCATCCGCCGCACGATACCCGGTCTGTCAAAGCTTATCCTACATCTAACGTGAATGAACCCGCAACACGTGACAATCTAGATCGATCCATCTAATTCGGCTATACAAGCATATGATCTATCTATCAAGAGCCGAACCGTATCGATCTAGATTGGGCAAAAAAGAGTGTATGCAAACGTATAAAGTAAATATAAAAGCATGCAACACGAGGTAACTTAATGAATCTACTAGATCTTGCCAAATCTAATAGAGCCGATAACTATCTTGCTTACGCTAAGCTATCAAGCGAGCGCTGCCGCCGCACGGCCATCCCGTCGAGATAAACAAAACATAAGCGAAGACTTCCGTTGTCAAGCGGGCGCTGCCGCACGGCCATCCGGTCGGGACAAACGGGACTACTTGCATCATGATCTAAATCCGCCGGACGATACTAGACATGATAGCAAGGTTGCCGGTACTACGGGGTCGACGGATCGATGGCTCCCCTCGAAGAAACTCGACGACTCGACTAAAAGGACTCGAAAAGGTGGCACGGGGCCGGTTGTATTGATTTGGTTGTGAACCCCTTTTACAATGGCCGGGGTACGTATTTATAGTCGAACTAATGACCCCCTTGACAAGCTACATACAGAAAATATCTAAATAAAAGATAATACTAAGATACATGGACTCTTATTCCTTTTCTAGAATCCTTGCTAGCAAAGTTTCTCGGCCGTCGTGTCTTTCCTTTCGTGTCTGGCTCAATCGGCAAAGGCTTTGTACGTATATCTCCCTGCCATATACACATCATTGATACGTGCACTTGGCCATCCAAATAAAATATCCCTTAATTAGTTTGGCCATATGCATGCCTGGGCCAAACTATATATGGATGCACGTACTGGATGCACGTATACGTGTGCTTGGATCCTGCGTCCTTATCACGTCAATTAATAGCCGATACGCATGCATCTCTGCTCCTTCCTTGACTTACATCCGGACTCTATATCTTCAAATAAACACTTTGTAAAGTCCCAGATAGACAAAGCTCTTCTATAGTAGTATTGCATACGGCAATGATCCCGTGGCATATATCATCTTGTTTGCTTGCCTTCAAATAAAATATTCCTTCTTTTCCTCAACGGCCACGTCCACGATGCCTCAAACGGACATACATAGTCACGTATATGCATATATGTCTCCAAATGTGATGATCGGCCGTTCGTGCATGAACATCTTTCAATAGTCGATTCCTCAATAGCCGATCTTGTAAGTCGGTGGTCATGTATGCACTTATATCTCCTTTATCCGATCTCGCCGGCAATCATCGGGCCTCTTGCATTTATCGAATATCTCCTTACCAATTATATTTCTCGGCTGTCCAAATTTTGGCGCAAAACGTGACCGCCTGCGCCTCACACACGGCAAGCCGGAAAGCCTAGCTTCAATCGGGTGCCGGGCGTTCGAATCCGGAGGCGTGCCGATCGGTTTGACACGAAAGCCGACAAGGGATAAAACTGTTAGATCAAAAAGGTGGAACGTGCCGGTTGAGACCAGACAGTTCCATATTTACGGCCACGAAGCCACTTACGACGACATACGGCTATAGAAGCTGTCGACAAAGCATGTTTATAGCCCATTCGGCAAAAACAAAGTAAGAAGCATAAAAACGCTGATTGCCGAGTACACAACTATGTAAAGACATGTTTGAACAAGTGAAAATCGATCATCATGTATCATATAAAGCATAAATCTAAACCGATATCATCGTTCAAAGCATAATAAATATTAAGCAGGTAACTCGTAAATATAAATCTATCTAAATAACACATGCATAGGCTAATCCAACTAGTCTGCCGCACGTCTAGCCTTCATAAACCCGTCGAGCATAAACCCAAGCAAGTTAATCCACCGCATGATACCGCTTGCTACGGATCTACACCACTCCTTACGACTAGATTAATCCACCGCATGATACGATCTAATAGTAAGAAGCTAAAAGCATGCATATACCTAAACAGATCTATAAATACTCGTTCCTCGTGTAGGCATAACCGTATCGGCAAGATTGCCGAATCGGGGTCCGTGAAGAAGGAACACACAAGTAAAATGTAAAAGAAACCTATCAGATTAAACCGATCTCTAGTCCACCGGATGACTAGCTCTAGAGTAACCCAAAGACCTGCATCTGCCGCACGATACCCGGTCTGTCAAAGCTTATCCTACATCTAACGTGAATGAACCCGCAACACGTGACAATCTAGATCGATCCATCTAATTCGGCTATACAAGCATATGATCTATCTATCAAGAGCCGAACCGTATCGATCTAGATTGGGCAAAAAGAGTGTATGCAAACGTATAAAGTAAATATAAAAGCATGCAACACGAGGTAACTTAATGAATCTACTAGATCTTGCCAAATCTAATAGAGCCGATAACTATCTTGCTTACGCTAAGCTATCAAACGACGCCTACCGCACGGCCATCCGTCGAGATAAACAAAACATAAGCGAAGACTTCCGTTGTCAAGCGGGCCTTTGCCGCACGGCCATCCAGTCGGGACAAACGGGACTACTTGCATCACGATCTAAATCCGCCGGACGATACTAGACATGATAGCAAGGTTGCCGGTACTTACGGGGTCGACGGATCGATGGCTCCCCTCGAAGAAACTCGACGACTCGACTAAAAGGACTCGAAAAGGTGGCACGGGGCCGGTTGTATTGATTTGGTTGTGAACCCCTTTTACAATGGCCGGGGGTACGTATTTATAGTCGAACTAATGACCCCCTTGACAAGCTACATACGAGAAAATATCTAAATAAAAGATAATACTAAGATACATGGACTCTTATTCCTTTTCTAGAATCCTTGCTAGCAAAGTTTCTCTGGCCGTCGTGTCTTTCCTTTCGTGTCCTGGCTCGATCGGCAAAGGCTTTGTACGTATATCTCCCTGCCATATACACATCATTGATACGTGCACTTGGCCATCCAAATAAAATATCCCTTAATTAGTTTGGCCATATGCATGCCTGGGCCAAACTATATATGGATGCACGTACTGGATGCACGTATACATGTGCTTGGATCCTGCGTCCTTATCACGTCAATTAATAGCCAGATACGCATGCATCTCTGCTCCTTCCTTGACTTACATCCGGACTCTATATCTTCAAATAAACACTTTGTAAAGTCCCAGATAGACAAAGCTCTTCTATAGTAGTATTGCATACGGCAATGATCCCGTGGCATATATCATCTTGTTTGCTTGCCTTCAAATAAAATATTCCTTCTTTTCCTCAACGGCCACGTCCACGATGCCTCAAACGGACATACATAGTCACGTATATGCATATATGTCTCCAAATGTGATGATCGGCCGTTCGTGCATGAACATCTTTCAATAGTCGATTCCTCAATAGCCGATCTTGTAAGTCTGGTGGTCATGTATGCACTTATATCTCCTTTATCCGATCTCGCGGCAATCATCGGGCCTCTTGCATTTATCGAATATCTCCTTACCAATTATATTTCTCGGCTGTCCAAATTTTGGCGCAAAACGTGACCGCCCTGCGCCTCACACACAGCAAGCCGGAAAGCCTAGCTTCAATCGGGTGCCCGGGCGTTCTGAATCCGGAGGCGTGCCAGTCGGTTTGACCTGAAAGCCGACAAGGGATAAAACTGTTAGATCAAAAAGGTGGAACGTGCCGGTTGAGACCAGACAGTTCCATATTTACGGCCCTGAAGCCACTTACGACGACATACAGCTATAGAAGCTGTCTGACAAAGCATGTTTATAGCCCATTCGGCAAATACAAAGTAAGAAGCATAAAAACGCTGATTGCCGAGTACACAACTATGTAAAGACATGTTTGAACAAGTGAAAATCGATCATCATGTATCATATAAAGCATAAATCTAAACCGATATCATCGTTCAAAGCATAATAAATATTAAGCGGGTAACTCGTAAATATAAATCTATCTAAATAACACATGCATAGGCTAATCCAACTAGTCTGCCGCACGTCTAGCCTTCATAAACCCGTCGAGCATAAACCCAAGCAAGTTAATCCACCGCATGATACCGCTTGCTACGGATCTACACCACTCCTTACGACTAGATCTCGCCAGCAATCATCAGGCCTCTTGCATTTATCAGAATATCTCCTTACCAATTATATTTCTCGGCTGTCCAAATTTTGGTGTTAACAGCGCGCGGTTCGGCGAAGAGGTCGGCGAACCCGGCGAGCAACTCGTCGAGGAGCGGCGCGCTGGACGTCGCAGCGCAGGTCTCTAGGGTGCTCGTGGAAGCCACCCCGGGCCAGCGTACGGTGCAGCCTTGGCGTTGGAAGGAGACCGAGCCGTCGACGAAGTCCCATACTAGACGGCCGAGTGTGGCCATCTAGTGCATCCCGAGCACCACGTCGTATCCTGCAAGGGGCATGACAAAGAGGTCGACGGCGAAGGCGAGGTCGTGGATCACCAGCGGGGCTTGCCTCATGACTCCGGGGCATGTCACCTTCTCACCATTGGCCACCATGGCCGTGAGGCGTGGCCGGGCTTGGATAGCCACGTCGGACCGCGCTGCTGCCACCTCAGAGATGAAGTTGTGGGTGGAGCCTGTGTCAAGAACCTACATGGTCTTACCCATGGGCACGCCAGCCACTGCGTGCAAGGAGAAGATCGGCGCCTCCCGATCTCCGGCATCGTCGGCGGCGTCCTCGGCTGCGGCATCGTCGATCTCCACGCCGTCGAGGAAGAACAGGCGCCGGCAAAATCGGTTGTGGCCGCGGGAGTACTTCTCATTACAGTTGAAGCACAAACCCTGGCGGCGACGATCAGCCATCTCCTCCGGGGAGACGGCGCGGTGCCCTCGACGCGGCCCTTTGTTGTGCGGCCCTGGTGGCGCCGGAGAGCCAAGATAGGGCTGGGGGCCCGACAGCGCGGCCCTGGGCGCTGGCGGCGGCGGTCCGCATGGTGGTGCCCGCGGGGGAGGTGGGGCAGGGCGCTCCAGCTCCATCAGCTCAACCTGGCGGGCTAGGCTCATGGCGGCGGGGAGGTTGTCCGGGTTGTGGATGCGAACGGCGTTGCTGATCGGAGGCAGGAGTCCTCCGATGAAGAGCTGGACCCGTTGTGCCTCTTCAAGGCGGCCGGCGCGAGGCAGGAGGGCCTGGAACCGGTTGGCGTACTCCTCCACGGTCCCCGTGCGGCGGCACTCGGCGAGCTCGAACATGGGGGCAGATCGGAGGGGAGGGCCGAACCGCAAATTTAGGGCATCCTTAAATTACCCCACGATGGCGTGCCGTCATTGTCTTGCAGCTGGATGAACCAAAGCTGGGCGGCGTCGTCCAGGTGATAGGATGCTATCCGGACGCGTTCCTCTGCCATTGTACGGTGTTGGCGGAAGTAAGCCTCGCACTTGTGGAGGAAGGGCATCGGATCGGACGTGCCGTCGTACTGGGGAAAATCCCACTTCCTGTGCTTGGGGTGGAAGTCTTGGTCGCCTGTGCGTAGAGCGGTGGTTATCGCCCCCGCCGGACGAGGACGAAGACTTGTCCTTCATGGCTGCCATGTCGTCCTTTAATGTTTTCATCTCGGAGTTCATGTTCTTGAGCATGTCCATGACGTCGGCGATGGATGGCTCCGACATGATGGTGGGATCGGGAGCGGATGCGGTGGAGGATGAAGGGGATGGTGGCGAGTTAGGGTTTAGGGCGGCGGGTGTGGTGGTGCGGCTAGGGTTTGGGGCGGTGGTAGGAGTTGTGGTGGCGGCGGAGGATGGTGTTGAGGATCGATAGGATCGTGATACCAGGTTGTCAAGGGCGTCGAACCCTAGACGAGCCTGGCCGCGGCTACGTAGCTCGTAGCCGTCGGCCGTCTTCCCCGGTGAGGTTATACCCCTCTACCGCAGGCTTAGTTTAGAATGAGAGAGAGAGATGGAGATAAACTTCTTGCTTGCTTAATCAATCTGTTCGATTACAAATATATAGCCTTGCGGCTGAGACTCAAAGGGAAACAAACCACCTAGACTTAAGGAGATAATCTTGTTGCTAATCTTAGGGAAAACAACTCGATAACTTCTAAACTTAGCCACGAAGTTGCTGCGGCTCTGCTGCATGCGCGGCTTGCGCTAGGCTCGCGGCGCGCTCAGCTGCCCGACGTACGTCGCGTGCGCGCCTTCTCCTGGTGTAGGGGATGCCGCACATGACATGGTGTAACCTCTAGATCAATGATCTAGAGAAGAATTACAAAGAAAATGACTTCAAAGGTATTAGTATGAAAATATAATTAAATGAAGAATCTAATGACACTTATCATAGGTGTTATCACAAGTGAATTTGTCACTTGTGAGATGAAAGGACAGTTGCATTTCATGATATATCATTATATCTGCATTTTTTTCCCTGGATGTTATGTTTATAATTTTGGGAAACTGAGCGTAGCTCAGTTGGTGTGCTCTCCGATCGGGAGGCCACAGCATGGGTTCGAGTCCGCTCGAACGCATGATTTCCCACCAAAAAAACTCTCTCGCCGATCCCGTGTGCCAAAGCATTGTTGGTAGTCACCTAGGCCGGCCCCGTCGAGGTGGCTTTCAGGCCCAGGCTGGTTTCGGTTCCCCATGGGCTTTGACTCGCAGTGTCGGGGTGGGACTGGGGTTCGGGGGTTTTCTAGCACGGGGGAAGCTAGGTTGGCTTCTTAATGCAATGCGGGTTGGGGTTTCTCCCGGCACCTGTGCTAGTTTGTTTATAATTTCAAAGGAAGTAACAAAGCCAGTTGCTCGGGGCGGGGCTGGGGTTCGGGGTTTTCTAGCACGGGGGAAGCTAAGTTGGCTTCTTAATACAATGCGGGTTGGGGTTTCTCCCGGCACCTGTGATAGTTTGTTTATAATTTCAAAGGAAGTAACAAAGCCAGTTGCGACGGCGAGCATGCCACGTACAGGTTGACCAGCAAAGCAAAGTGTATATAAGAAAAAGGAAAGTGACTAGACTCACGAAGTCACGATCATCATACTGAGCAGCTAGCTAGCCGAAGTATGCCCAAAAGCAATCATTCAAAAGACGACGGGGCTCGGCTCGCAATTGCACCTGCAAAGTAAATAAAGTGATCAAGAAAAAAAAAAGCAGTAGACCCTCGCCGTCGTGTTTACGCGTCGCCCAGTCAACACGAGCTAGTCTCAGTCAAACACGCACTCAGCCAGCCACTGGTGGCCTTCGGGCTACATGCAGCCATGGCCATGCATGGAGTCGCGAAATCGACCGGGACCGAGACGCGGTGCAGCTGGCAACTGGTATTGTGATGCTTGGACGGCGTCACAATACCAGTCACGGCGAAGACCTCATCGGCGTCGGCCGGTCAAGGTCTCCGGCCCCCCAACCCCGACCCACCAAGCACAGTGGTGCATGGCAGGGCCCTGAGATTTGGGAACATCGAACGCGGGCGTTTATATAAGCTACGACTCCGAGTTTAGCAGGGTGCTTCAGCCTTTGAGCCTTCAGGTAGGGAATCCCAGTTGCTGGGTCGCCGCCGGCAGCTCTCCACAAGTCCACATACTACTGCCCTTCTCTCTTCTCGTGCAAGAGCGAATCTAGCTGGTGCATACTTGCGTATCCACGGGATTCAGGATGGGTTGGCCATTGCCTACAGGTTTGTTTTCCTCATCTTACCTAAACCCTCCAGTTAATTAATTAAGGCTATATCTAATAAAGTAGTACCACTTTGCAAAAAAAAAAGTACTAGTAGAGTTTTTTTTCCTAACACAGTACTATTAGAGTTTTGTTATTAGGATATGCAAAACCTCTGTAATTAGTGTTGACAGGTTGACTTAGAAGTTAGAACATATACATGAGCATTTTTTTTTTTTTTTACAATTCATGTTCCACATCATTGTTGGTCACACATCGATCATGTGAGTCTATTCAGATGGACTAGAATTACTTGTTAACTATGGCCAACGAATATTACATGTTAGGGCTCAAGTACTAGTAGAGTTTTTTTTTCCTAACACAGTACTATTAGAGTTTTGTTATTAGGATATGCAAAACCTCTCTAATTAGTGTTGACAGGATGACTTAGAAGTTAGAACATACATGAGCATTTTTTTTTTTACAATTCATGATCCACATCATTGTTGGTCACACATCATGTGAGTTTATTCAGATGGACTAGAATTACTTGTTAACTATGGCCAAAGAACATTACATGTTAGGATGTTTAGCTAAAAATAGCTCTTAGACAAAAGTGCCCTTTTTTCTCTCCCTTTTCTCTCTCTCACCTGGCTACAGAGAGAATCAAGGATAGAGATGACGTTTTCGATATTTATATAGCACTTTTAGCCCTAGTTAGATGACTTTGAAGGTCTAGTGAACAAACATCTAGGTGACCAAGGCTAGCAGAAGCTAGGACTCGGTACCAGACCTCCCTGGAGAACACACAGGAGAGGAGCAGGTGGTGGAAGTGCTCAGGCGCCTGGAGACACAAGATGCAGTCGTCGTTCTGCTGAAGCGCATGGCGTTTCCGCCGCTCTGCCGTCCAAAGCCGGCCATGAAGCACTGTCCAGAAGAAAAACTTGACCTTTGGCGGCACGGACGCTTTCCACAGCTGACGAGCTCCTGTGAAAGGGGTCCTGCCCAGAAAGAACGCGCGGTACGCAGAGGAGCTGGAGTACTCGCCGTCCGGAGTCCACCTCCAGACGAAACGGTCGCGGCGATGTGGCTGCAGCTGCACTCCCTCAAGCATATCCCATAGCAATAGGAACTGAGTGATGTAGGCCGCCGAAGTCCCTGCCACCGCGTCCCAAGCCCACTGGTTATCAAGCAGTGCGTCGCGGACGGGGCGCGTACGGAACCGGATGGGCACCGAGCGGTAGACCTCGGGGGCGAGTAGGCATAGCCTCCCCTCAGCCCGCCACCGGTCCGTCCAGAACCGCGCCAATGCGCCATCACCAAGCTACACAGTGGTGGAGGCGTGGAACATGTCAGCGACACGCCGCTCGGCCCTCATCGGCAGCCCGGCCCAGACAGCATCAGGGTCGGTCCTGGACGCCCATTCCCACCTGAGCCTGAGCGCCATACCTAGGACACGGAGGTCCGGTAGGCCGAGGCCTCCCAGCTCCTTGGGCGAGCAAGCAATCGGCCAGGCCAGCGCGCACTGGCCCCCGGACGCCGACTCCTTTCCCGCCCAGAGGAAGCCCCGCCTAGCCTTGTCAATGTCGTCGATCGCCTTCTGGGAGAGGGCGCAGCAGATTGAGACGTGCACCGGGATGGCAGACAGCGTGGTCTGAACCAGGGTGGCTCGGCCTGCCTTGTTGAGCAGCCCGGCCTTCCAAGTCAGGATGCGCGCGACCACCGCATCCACCAACTGCTGCTCACGGTCCCTCGGTACCCTGGTAACTGTGAGAGGGACGCCGAGGTACTTCGTCGGGAAGTGCTCGACCCGGCAGGGGAGAGCCTCAAGCACTTGCTGCAGAGCGTCATCAGGGCAACGGATTGGGGTGATAGTGCACTTCTCCAGGTTTGTCTCAAGCCCAGATGCCCCGGCAAAGAGCTGTAAAATCTCACGAATGCAGAGCACGTCACCACTCACTGGGGCTAGGAAGATGACCAGATCATCAGCATAGACGGAGGCTCTGCACTTGGCGGCCGCGGGTGGCAGTGGGGCGAGCAGCCCCGCGCGGTCAGCCTCTGCGATCATGACGTTGAGCACCTCCATGACCAGAACGAACAGCAGCGGCGAAAGAGGGTCACCCTGCCGTAGCCCCCTCGCATGACAGATACGTTGCCCCGGACGACCATTGACAAGCACTCTCGTGCTCGCAGTTCGAAGCATCGCCGAGATCCAGTGCTGCCGTCGTCGTTATCTCCAAAGTAGTAACACATGTCTGTTGCAATGTGCCAGATGAGCACGCTTGTTGGGAAATCAGCACTGAGGCCATGGTCCAGCACTTGTTTTCCTGGCCATGATCCAGAATATGAAGAGCCAGCTAATCCTTGTGTTTCCATCCACTTTTGAAGAGCCCGCTTGCCACAGGAGGTGGCAACGTTCCACTCTTTTCTTACTCCTAAGTGCAGCAATTTGTCAAGGATGAACTCCTTGATGGGTTGTGTGACAGGCGTCTGTGTTAACTCAAGTAACCCAAGACCCCATCCACCCAAGCGTCTGCTGATCCATTGGCGCATGGACGCCATGATGCCTGAAGTATCTTGCACGATGTGCCTCTTGATCATTCTGTACTGTGCCAGCTCTTCAGACCATCTGTGACTGTGGATCATTTTGCCATAAATGGAGATGGTGGCAGCGCACGCATCGAGCACTACTGCTCCAATTAGCAATATGTAAGACACGATGACATCAGCTGGGCTACTTGCATGCAGTTGGCCCCCCTTTTCGGCGGCTCTGAAGAGCAGCAGGGCCACTGGAGTTGAAACCCACCGGAAGACGTTGTACGGCAGCAGTAGGGCTTTTAGACATACTATTATAATTTCATCAAAACGACTATCGGAACAACCAGCACAACCACCAATCTGACAACAACACAGTTGACAAAGAAGGGTGTCGAGAGGTTTCCGAAGTGGCTTTTTGGTGTAGAGGATGTGGTAGCAATCTACCAAACATGCCCCCACATACTCATAGGCTCTGCAGCGCCCTGCATTGGATAGAAAGACGCTGTTCAGCTTGTCTGATATATAGTCCGCTTCTAAAATATTCTGCTCCTTATTGAGGGCTGTATCCGCTGACATTATGTCCTCTATAATAGGTTCAGTTCTACTCTGCTCCTTAGTCAGTTCATTAATTGGGAATTGGGAACTCAACAATCCGTCGGTCCAACCTTCCAACATGTCATAAAATGTGGAATTCACATGTCGCTTGACTCTGTACCGTGGGATGAGTCCGTGAGGTCGACGTGCACGCAAAGTAAGCCTATTCGCAAAACTACCAAGGTACTTGGACCAGAGCACCGGCGGGCTAGCAAGGTAAAGGCACAAGACACGCTCAGCATACTTGAAGCACCCAGAGAGGAAGATGAGTACCATGGCGTCCCTGAGGCGGCGGTCCGGCCAAGACACCTTGGCCACGACATACCCGGCGACCCCAACTTGGGTAACCAAGCTTAGCAAGTGGCGCGCCCATAGCTCGTTGTCCTGCTTGGAGAAGGCCGTAATGGTCTCCTGTCCGCCAGGTGGACAAGCACGAAGGGCGCCCAAAACGAAATGAGCTGATGGTGGGGCCTGCTCGCATGGACCGCGAGGTGGCCGAGCACGAAAATGGCCACGGAGTCGGCCGACAGGTACGCCAGCCACAGGAGGGTGCGCAGTATGCTCGAGGCGCTGCGCGTCCGCATGCTCGCTGCGAGGAAGAGGAAGACTTGCAGGGATAGGCTGAGCAGGATCAGGCCATGGATCTCCCACGCGTCCCATAGGTCGAGCACATGATGAGCCAAGCTGAGGAGTCCACCACAATTGCATGCATGCATATAACTATAAGTAAGAACTATAGCTCACAAAAGTGTGTGATTCACACACAAATAACCTGAAAGCAAGATGTTAATTGACTCGTGTTACCTTTTATTTCCAGTTAGATTGTTGCCCGCACCAAATCCCTCGCCGCTTACAATTTTTGGGCTCATTTCAGTCAGGGGCATACGCTAGCACAACTATAACACATGGTAATACTTCGCCATGAACTCGTATTTATATGTGCTTATAAAGTTGCGATGCCAGTTAAGGGCAATGTTTCGTACTTTCGGTGACAGTGCACAGATGTTTTGCTTCGATAGAGAGCAAGGGTTCAGCTTAATTAAGTCGGCCAGGCGCCTCTTTTGATACGCTGGCATGTACATATGCGTCTTTAGTTCTCTACTAGTCTAGAGAAAAACGATAAAGCAGTCAATGTCCACAAGTACGGATCAAAGCAACAAAGCAGTAACCTTTTTTTTTTTTTTGCGACAACAAAGCAGTAACCTGATTCTGAGTACTTGAAATAGAAAAAACTAATCGAGAAAAGCGATGTTTATAGCTTTAGAGTCGTGCTTCTTGTTCTAGAGCTGATCACAAGGAACACGGCAATATATTTGAAGGCGACGAGATGGGAAAAAATCTCACAACATCGTCCCTGAAAGTGCTAAATGATAACGAAGTGCAGAGTATGTTAGACACTAGCATAATATATGAAGTGCTAAAGGATAATAAAGTGCAAAGTATGTTAGGCACTAACAGAGTGCTGAAGGATAACAATTGCAAAGAATGTTAGGCACTCTGAAGGATAACAAATTGCAAAGAATGTTAGGCACTCCATTAACAAAGTGCTAAAGGATAAAAGAGGATTTGTTCCAGGAGGTTGCTGAGCTTGCTAGCCAGTGCTTGAGTGGTATACTGTTGCTCAAGGCTATTCGAAGTACATGGAGTGGTATACTGTTGCTGAAGCATGAAGAAACTCAGCGTCTTGCTGAGCATCTGGGCATAGATTCAGTTGTTGAGCTATCCCCTAGTGTGTACTGGACAGCAAGACTTTCAGATCATGCTGATAGTACCAACATGCTATAGTTAGGAATAACACTGAGAAAACACTCTGTACGTAGTGTTACAAACATGGATCCTATATATGTACATGTCATTTTGATCACACTCACACCAGGCTTTAGCATGTAGCTGTCACATAATCTTTTTCTTGTAGATGATCGGTATTGTAAAGCACCCATTGTCTGCATTGGTCATGAGACGTTTCTTATTTTTTCTTATTCTCTATATTGGTGTTGAGATATAGTTCAGTATTTTACATGCATTATTATAAGTGAGGACTTGATTCTTGGTTATTGTGACGACCTGGAAGAGTTTGTTTGTTTTCTGTTCTCCCTGTTTCCCAAAAAACTGTGCTTTATATGGCTTGACACCTCATGGCAAAATAGGATGGAAAACACTAACCGTAGTCCTTGTCTTCGGAAAAATGGGGCCTCGCTCAGAATTTTTGTATAGAATCAAACGTGCCAGAGCGCAGCCAACAGCTACATGTGCATGAAGTATTCACCGATTCAGGACCTTTTTGGTTGTGCGTCCAGGCAACGTTGCCTGACCTTGCAACAGCACTCCAGGCTGTTGATGTCTCAAAACATATAAAAAAATGGGTCTTGTTTTTATAGAAAGTGTTGCAAGGACGTAATGGATGCAAACGGATTTGAAAACGAACCCTTAAGATTTATGCTTATCAATTAATTAAAGAATCAAAAGTTTTTTTTTCTGATGACGTCGTCACTGACCTCACCAGAAAGCTCTCCTCACATGGAATTTTTATTTTATTTTATATCGTCGAATAGAATTTTCAAATGGTGGAAAGCGACGTCACCTTAATGGATGTTTGAATTGGTAAAGAGCGACGCCACGTTAACGGATTTTTCGGTTGGTGGAACGTAATTAACCGTGTCGTCCGGCCAGCCCCTCCCTCTCTGCAGGGTGCAGCTTAGCAAGCAAGACTCAGGGACGTTGTCGTTGCTCTGTCGCTGTATCCAAGTCCGTCTTCTTCGTCCCGGCGCAACTACTGCCGCAAGGCGAATTGAACTCTCCGTGGAAATGAGAGTCGTCGTCGTCCATGGCGAAAGGGAGGGGCCCCTGATCAGATACACAGCCTTGCAGGTGGCTATCTAGGAAATTTCCTCACTACTAGAACAGGATGAAGTCGTCGTTGACAGATCAGATTCCTAGAGTAATATAAAACGCTCTCGCAATGACTTGTTCAGCTAGCTAGGAATAATATGGATTTTTCGCAATGTGTCACTAATGGTGTAACATCTAGATCAATGATCTCGAGAAGAATTACAAAAAAATGACTTCAAAGGTATTACTATGAAAATATAATTAAATGAAGAATCTAATGACACTTATCATAGGTGTTATCACAAGTGAATTTGTCACTTGTGAGATGAAAGGACAGTTGCATTTCATGATATATCATTATATCTGCATTTTTCCCCTGGATGTTTGTTTATAATTTCAAAGGAAGTAACAAAGCCAGTTGCGACCACTACCGGATCCAGGACCCCGCCGGCGAACAGTTTACCGATGGCAAAGTCACGTTGCTATCGGCGAACTCCCATCGGCAAACCAGGCATCGGCAAACAATTTTTTGCCGATGGCAACTGACAGTGCCATCGGTAAACCTTTCACCGATGGCCGCGTCCGCCGTCGGCGAACACGCCACGTCAGCCCTCACCCCCCCTCCCCACCCCGCGTCAGGCTGACGGCGTGTTCACCGATGGCCGACGCCACGTGGCCATCGGCAAACAAATTTATTTATTTTTTTTAAAATTGTTTTCCGATGGCCATGGCCGTCGGTGTAATTTTTTTTCCTTTTGTAAACGGGAATAAATATTTTCCTAGAAAATGTTTGCCGTCGGCAAAGTTATGGTCGGTTTGCCGATGGCCATGGCCATCGGCAAAACTGGGAAATTTTTTTCCTTTTCCCAGGCAAACCTGGGAATTTTTTTTCCTTTTTTTTCTGTTTTCTTTCATTTAGACCACATTTAATCACAAACATAACACATATCCAACATTCATCACATATATTCGCAATAATACACCATTTCAACCATAATATAGCATCAATTCCGTATAGCATGTCCGGAATCATCCATACAAGTTCAAATTCATCCATACAAGTCCAAATTCATCCATACAAGTCCAAAGTTATCCATACAAGGCCAACATCAGCAAAACATGTCCGACGTGCCACAACAAGGTCCAAAAGCTAGAAGAGAAGGTACCTAGCTCGAGGCGCCGTCCCCGGGGGTCCCAGAGCCCCCAACACCATCCTCCCACGCAGACCAACTCGCCTGTGGGGCCGCACCGTACTGCCAGTGGCCGACGTGCTGCGGAGAGAACACGGCAGGCACGGAGTGCCCCGGCTACGGAGGGAACTGAGACGGCCCGGGCTGCCCCTGCTGCGGCCACGAGTACCCCTGCGTTGGTGGAGGACCCCAGACGTACGGCTGCGTGGGGAGGCTCTGGTAAGGTGTCCAGCCGTGCTGTGGAGGAGGACCCTGTGGAGAAGCACCCGGTGGAGGGCTAGCATCTGGAGTTGGGTTTGAACCCGCCGACTGTGCCTGCACAAAGACCAAGTGATGGAATTAGTACCTGCAGACTGGCATCATAAGCTAAAGCAATAGGCAATGGACTCACCGGACGAGGTACAGCAACAGGCATTGGAAGTACTGGTGGTGGAACGAAGACAGAGGCTGGAGGCTCACTCATTCCCTGGGCACGTATGTGTAGGGACATCTGCGACATCGCCTGCTGGTAGTGCTGCCAAACTACGGCCATCTGCTCCTGATAGGCAATCGCCATCTGCTTCTGGTTCGCTAGCACCTCCTGGACCATGGCCTGCAATATTACACAAGCATGGTTGATTGTATTTGAAGGCAAGGTACATTATTTGTGAAATGGTCGAACGACGAATGAAACTCCACATACCTGAAGACCCGCGATCACCTGCGCGCTGCTTGGCTGCCGAGGCGCTATGGGGACCCGCGATGCGTCCCTTCGCTGGTCTTCTTTGTGGATCTCGGTCAGCGTCGGGACAGAGGACGGCTCAATGGCGTTGTGGGCCATATAGAACCGGCCGTGCTGCTTCCCTCCTCCCAACCTCATCACGAGCTCAGGGTCCAGGGGCTCGGCGGTGACGTCGTAGTTGTCGCCATGGAGCTCTCGAGCTGCGGCGGCGTACTTGGTGAGCTTCTCGTACACGACCGGGCTGGTGTACTTCTCGGGCCCGTCCGAAGAGCTGTACGTGGTGGAGGCCGCTTTCGCTGGGCCCTTGAGCAAGGGCCCACCCCATGTACTCGTTGATGGGCTGCCCGGGGTGCGGCTCCCTTTGCGAGGAAAACAGAAAACATGGTTACAAGTAGAGATATAAGAAATCCAGCGCTATAAGAAATGGTTGAACACAAGCATACCCATGTTTCCATGAACGCCGGGAGGTTCTGGCTCCCCTGGTGGTGTGAGACCCCTGACTTCTCTATCTCTGCCAAGCGTTTCGCCCGACGTGCTCTGTGCTCCACGTACGCCGCCTCTGTTTGCCACCCTCTGACAATCTCAAGCCAGCAGTCGGCGTACTTGCTCGAAACTTTTTGAAATTTTTACCACACACTACACATGCTATGACAACACAACTGGTCAAGTTTCGTCAATTTCGGACTTCGTTTGGATTTTATACAATTTAAAAACACTTTCCGTGCACATCACTCCCCATTTTACGAGGCCAACAGGGTCGTAATTTCATGCGAGGTCCTGGATACGGCCTTAACATACTCCGAGCATCATGAATATCATTTTTCGAATCAAAAGTTTGCATTATTTCATGTACCTGCAGTTCAAATTTATAGTTGCGGGAAAAATTTAAAGAAATCAAAAAAATTAACGAAATATAGCTACAAAACTCAAAATTGTCCCAACTTTTGAAGCTGGGTTGTATGTGGTGTAGGAAGACTCCAGAAAAAAATGAAAAGAAAAAAACAAAAAAAATATTATTTGCCAATGGCCTTGCAAAGCCATCGGCAAATAGTCTTGCCGATGGCCGGCCATCGGCAAAGAAGGTGGGCCAGGGCGCGCCACAGAGAGCCACGTGGCAGAGTTTTGCCGGTGGTCGCGGCCATCGGCAAATGACGCTGTTTGCCGATGGCCTAACGGCTACGCCATCAGCAAATCAGACGGCGTCGGCCGCCGTCCGCTCCTGGCAAATTTTTTTTGGTGGATCTTTGCAAATTAATATTTTGTCGTTGGCTATTATTTGCCGATGGCCGGCCATTGGCAAAAAAAAAAAAAAAAACCTTTTGCCGTTGGCCTTTGTTCGCCGATAGCCCGGCCATCGGCAAAAATGTATTTGCCGATAGCTTTACTTTGCCATCGGCAAACCGTCTTTTTTGCCGATGGCTTATGCCTTGGCCATCGGCAAACTATATGGCCACGTACAGGTTGACCAGCAAAGCAAAGTGTATAGTATAAGATAAAGGAAAGTGACTAGAGTCACGAAGTCACGAATATCATACTGAGCAGCTAGCCGAAGTATCCAAAAGCAATCATTCCAAAGACCGACGGGGCTCGGCTCGCAATTGCATCTGCAAAGTAAATAAAGTGATCAAGAAAAAAAGCAGTAGACCCTCGCCGTCGTGTTTACGCGTCGCCCAGTCAACACGAGCTAGTCTCAGTCAAACACGCACTCAGCCAGCCACTGGTGGCCTTCGGGCTACATGCAGCCATGGCCCATGGAGTCGCGAAATCGACCGGGACCGAGACGCGGTGCAGCTGGCAACTGGTATTGTGATGCTTGGACGGCGTCACAATACCAATCACGGCGAAGACCTCATCGGCGTCGGCCGGTCAAGGTCTCCGCCCCCCGACCCCGACCCACCAAGCACAGTGGTGCATGGCAGGGCCCTGAGATTTGGGAACATCGAACACGGGCGTTTATATAAGCTACGACTCCGAGTTTAGCAGGGTGCTTCAGCCTTTGAGCCTTCAGGTAGGGAATCCCAGTTGCTGGGTCGCTGCCGGCAGCTCTCTTCTCGTGCACCGGCGGAGAGCGAATCTAGCTGGTGCATACTTGCGTATCCACGGGATTCAGGATGGGTTGGCCATTGCCTACAGGTTTGTTTTCCTCATCTTACCTAAACCCTCCAGTTAATTAATTAAGGCTATCTAATAAGAGATTTTTTACAATACTTGTGGAGAATTTCAACGGCTCACAGCGACCGATCTGACGGCCACAAAGGACAAAGGCGATGGGAGGGAGGCGATGGGAGGCGATTGCTGTGTCTATGACCGGTGGGCCATATGCGCTAAATCGCTTCCCATCGCCTCTAAAACTGAGATGGGAGGCGATGCCAAATAAAGGATGGCTAATTGCGTTTTTATAGTTATTTTTTCTAATCAAGGGTATTAAGGTAACTTTATAAATGCAATTAGTCTTGTTGGTTTTTAATCTATGGCTAAAATTGGTGAAGAACACTAATTTCTCTTTTTAATTCATGGCTAAAATTTGTAACTAGTCTTACTCTCTCATACTAACTCGGAATGTGATGGTTTTTTTCCTAAGGTTTTCTAAAATCATGGTCTATCAAGATGTTATGTTCTTATTGCTATTATTTTGGTCATATTTTCGTGTAAACATTTCAAAATTTGAATTTAAAAAATGACAACTTTAAATGACATTTTGAAACATCAAATGATTTCGGCTAAACAAGTCATGAACATAAAAGTTGTAGAACTCCTCAAGATGTATAATTCTTATTTTGGTAATTTTTTGATATGATAAAGTGAAAGTAACATTGTTCACAAATTTTACATCTCTCTCTTATAGTTCATGGAACCCTATGGAACCATATGAGAGATATGTAAAATTTGTAAACAATGACACTATTGTTTTGTCGATAAATAAACAACTTAAATAATAGTTGTAGATATTGAAAAGTTGCGAAACTTTGTAGTTGGCAACTTTATGATTTGAAATCATCCTGTTATAAAAACATATGTTTAAATTTTCTAAAATTTAAAATTCAAATTTTTCTAATGTTATCGGATGAAAAACAACCAAAATAAGGGATGTGGATCTTGAAAAGTTATAAAACTTTGTAGTTGACAAATTATTGATTTGAAATCATATTGTCAAGGAAAAGTACGTTTGAACTTTCTAAATTTAAAATTCAAATTTTTACAATCGATCTCAGATGGAGAAACAACCAAAACGAAAGTTGTAGATCTCAAAAAGTTATAAAACTCTGTAATTGACAAGTTCTTCATTTAAATTCATTTAGAGCCCCAAAAATCCAAATTAGACTCGGTTTGTAGCAATACATTGGGAACTAATGGAACATAGATACAAATGATTAAGGAGCATAGTGGTAGAGGAAGGTATGTTTGAGGGGAGGTCATTGTTTCAAATCGCAGAAGCCCTCCCCAAATTTAAAAAGTTATTTTTTTGCTTTTTTCATCCGTTTTTTTAATAACCGTCCGCAAGAGTACACAACATACTGTTGCAAGACCACTTCTTTTCATTATCTGTTCCAAGAGTACAGAAATATTTATTAGTTGCAAGAGTACAGAAATTTGCCCAAGCCCAGCTAACAGCAAACGTAACAAGTACGGTAGCACACTGAGAAAATTGCCCAGCTAACAGCAAACGTAACAAGTACAGTAGCACACGCTGCAAAACCATATCCAAACTTTTGGCTATTGTAATCTCCTAAAGCTTCTCATTTGCTTCACAAAGTGCACTCTGCATCTTGCGATTGTAATCTCTTGAAGCTTCTCATTTGTTTAACAAAATGTGCATTGCAGAGCCTGACCTTTACCTCAAAGTCTTAGTCAAGATCCGGCGTTTCCTCCTGAAACGTGAAGCTTACATTAGAACAGTCAAACTGAAACTACTCACCTTAACATGCTTCTACTGCATCTAATCAGTCATAACTCTTTGTGCTGTTACAAACTTGAGTAATGAGCAGCTGAAGAATATGATCGTCAGACATCACTACAAGACCCATCTCAGAAAAAAAAAAATGAAAGCCTTCTTCTCATCATACATCACTATTATAGAATTTATACAATAAACATTCAGTATATATGGTTCTGTAATTTTCCATGTATATAGTCAATTGGCAAATCAAAGTTTCGCATGTATATATGGTTCTGTAATTTTCCATGACCTAAACTGCGGACCAAATTCTGTCAAGTCTGCATCATGATGGGTGCACAGCTTAGTTACCTTCCATAGGGCTTGATGCTAGAGGAATGGCATGTCCATTCTGTACAGCATCCATTGAGGATGGGGAACCAGAATGGTTGCTATCCTCCAAACTTTGATCTTCCAAGGCATTTCTCTGGCTGCTCATCGGAAGAATCTAGGTCAGGAATTGCTGGCAAGTAGCAGATCTCATCCACAGAATCCTCCACATCACTGAACACTGTGTTCTTCTCACATGTTTCGATATCAAAATCAGCATCCTCATCTATCACTACTTCCTCAGCCTACATAGAAGATTTAGAGAAAAATATTCAAGTGCATGCCACGAAAAACTGTAAAAAAATGAGCACTGAAATTTTTGTTCACCTGTTCTTCACGTGGGATGGAAGCCCACGGCGCCGTTCACCCTTGGGTCCGGCAGACTTCATGGCAGACCTGAGATCGAAAAGGCTAGGGATTAAGCGCCGCTGCAGGGCCGGAATAGGACACAGTGTTGCGACGAACCGGCAGAGCGCGCCGCTGCTGCCCTCCAACTTCATATGGCCGCGGCCCTTCGCCTTACCTCACCGGTCTGTGGATGGTAGAGGGTGACGCCGGATCGGGAGCGGCGTGCCTCCTCGGAATCTGTAAATCGCGACAAGCAAAGTCGAGGCAGCGGCGGGGCATGGAGGGCGAGGGCAGGGATGCGGGGGGTGAGGGCAGGCCGGCGCGACGCTGTGCGAGGGCGGCAGCCGCGGCGGCGCCGTGCGAGGTGGGATTTGGTGGGGGAGGATGCCGGGGACGCGTGACCCCTGCGAGCGCAGCGCGTTCGGCGGGCTGACGAGCTCAATTACCATACTACCCTTAAATCAATTAAATTAGCCATATGAATTATTCGTGGAGGCAATAAGAGGCAATAGGAAGTAACTACAAGTACCGTAAAAGAACTCATCTAATAAAGTAGTACCACTTTGCAAAAAAAAAAGGTACTAGTAGAGTTTTTTTCCCTAACACAGTATACTATTAGAGTTTTGTTATTAGGATATGCAAAACCTCTGTAATTAGTGTTGACAGGTTGACTTAGAAGTTAGAACATATACATGAACATTTTTTTTTACAATTCATGATCCACATCATTGTTGGTCACACATCGATCATGTGAGTCTATTCAGATGGACTAGAATTACTTGTTAACTATGGCCAAAGAATATTACATGTTAGGGCTCAAGTACTAGTAGAGTTTTTTTCCCTAACACAGTACTAGTAGAGTTTTGATATTAGGATATGCAAAACCTCTGTAATTAGTGTTGACAGGTTGACTTAGAAGTTAGAACATACATGAGCATTTTTTTTTACAATTCATGATCCACATCATTGTTGGTCACACATCATGTGAGTCTATTCAGATGGACTAGAATTACTTGTTAACTATGGCCAAAGAACATTACATGTTAGGATGTTTAGCTAAAAATAGCTCTTAGACAAAAGTGCCCTTCTTTCTCTCCCTTTTCTCTCTCTCACCTGGCTACAGAGAGAATCAAGGATAGAGATGACGTTTTCGATATTTATATAGCACTTTTAGCCCTAGTTAGATGACTTTGAAGGTCTAGTGAACAAACATCTAGGTGAGACTATGCTTAGATCCTATTAGTTCTCCTGCTTAGATTCTCAAGGGCTAAAGTTTTTGCAAAATCTAATAACAAAGACTATGCTTCTTTCTTTCTTTCTTTCTTTCATTTTTGCGATCAACGAGAAAGCTTTATTAACCAGACGGAAGGTTTACACAATCGTTATTACGGGGATACCCATCCAAGCTAGAAAATGTTTGCTACGTCTAGCTAGCTAAGCCTGATAAACATTCGCCACTTGATTGAGATCTCTTTTTTTTCTTTTTCTTTTGAGAAACTGCGATCTCTCTTTACTTGGGATATCAATCCGTTTAGAAGGCAAGCAAGGCCATTCCTTGGCCTCAGAAATTGCCGGGACTATCACTGATCGATCCAACGCGGACACGAGTTTCACGCAGTCGGCCGGATGGACTCGATGGTGTCACACACCTCATGAAAATTTGTACCCATTCACTTTGCAAGCCCAACTTCAGGACAACTTTGTTCAGAACCTCCCAATTCACTCGGTCATATACCTTTTTTCTCTCTCTCGAATACATATAAAAATTTACACATCATTCTAATTAAAAACAAGAATTTAACCATGACGACGCACTCTGACGAGGGAGGTCTACCGATTAACCGCCACCACCGTCCTCAGCCAACTCGCGGTCCGCAGTTGGGACAGACATGTCTGCTACCCGCGTGCCAATGCCGGAGAAGCCGCAAGCCGAATCCACCTCGTCGGCCTCGTGCTCTGCTCGGGCGGCCCGCCCATCGGAGCTGCTGCCGCGCAGGGTGCCTCGTGGACATCATGGCCGGCGACGGCAGCGGCCGCGCATCGGACCAGCCATTGCTGGCTTCCGCGCGCGGCAGGGGGAGGGGAGGGCGGGTGGGTTGGTGAGAGGGGAGGGGAGGAGTAGGCCGCCGCCAGCGCTGGCGGCGCAGGGGAGGCGGTCACCAAGGTCGCCCTAGGCTCCGCTCCGCCACGGAGCCTGAACCTGGCCCCCAGGGAGGCCTTGCACCTCTCTGATGAGTGATGACGCACCAAAAGGTAAGGTGAGGATCTTCACATCTTCAGCCTCGGACCTAGCCTGACTGGGAAGCTCCGGTGCTCTCTATTCTTCATTTCTTCGCGTCTTTTCATCTAAGTTTCTTCTACTTGATGTATTTAGCTTCTTGTTTGTCTTCTAGGGTCTTTGTGACAGCTTTTTGACCTTTGTTTGATGTGTTAATCACTTGATCTCCTACGTATGGCCTCGGTCAAGACTATCCTTGCATCAATAGAACTAACACCTTGTACACTAGCAAACAACATTAGTCCCAAGGATGATGTTGTCATGACAAATCACTAATGGCCCTTGGTAGGCAGTACTATTTTCCTTATGACAAGAATACGTAATTTAGGTAGCTTTAGAGTATTTTAGTTATTTTTTATGATGGCTTTGGTGATAAGTTAGGTTCAGATTTAGTGGTTTGCTTTACTTTGTTTTTCCATTATGACTAAAGAGGTTAATATAATAAAAAGATAGATAATGTATACTAGTGGTGAATAACTGAATATGATGATTAAGCACATACACCGTATTACTATTAGTTTGTTATCCCAGAGGTCCACCTAGAACTCTATTATAGTCTATAGTAGAAGGGACTCGTGTCATCTTTAACCTTTATTACAATTTACAACTCCTTTCTCTCTTCCATGTCAATATATAAGAATTATGAGGGACTCAAGGGGGCTCTATTGTTTTGAAGATAGTAGTAGGGAGACCCATCTGCCCTACTGTAGATCCGCAGCATTGCCGAATTAGCGAGCAAATTAAACCAAGATGAAAAAAAAATGATAAAACAGAAACTACCGCTGTACGTCTTTCTGATACAGGCTTGGTCCATACTTACAGGTAAGAAGAAATTGCTGCTAGTTGTAGCAGCCACACTGATCTTGCAATTTAGTACTGCAACTGATGGGGCTGGTAACAGGAGCCTAGCGAGAAACGGTTGCCTAGACAAATGCGGCAACGTCAGCATCCCTTATCCGTTTGGCATCGGGAAAGCAGACTGCTTTTTGGAAGGCTTTGAAGTCTACTGCCCCCCAGATAATGTCCCTATATTAAACACTTCTGGCACACCTCTATTGGGAATCAATCTGACCTCTGGCGAGGCTCGCATTCAGAATAACATATCACGGGCCTGCAATATCACCAAGTTGGATCTTGGTGATGGCGTATTAAGTCCAGTTGGCCGTTCTTTCATAGTTTCCAGGACAAAGAACACATTCACAGCAGTTGGTTGTTCTACCATTGCATTTGTACTGGGGGATATAGAGACACCCATCATGGAGGATTATACGGATGGTGGGTCCTACAGTGTCAGCGCATGCGGATTATTCTGCCTAGATGATAGCAGTTATAATAGCACGGATTGTTCTGGCAGGGGTTGTTGTCAGTCTGCAATTCCAAGAAACCTGAAATCGTTCCGCCCCGCATTCTTCAGTAACGACTACGTTATAGGTGGAAAGAATTTCACTAACTGCAGCTACGCATTTGTCGCCGATTCAGACTGGTTTCAATTTGATCCTTCCTACGTCAGACCACACATATTTGAAAAGAAAGTATATGGCCAAAGGCCCCCCTTGGTTCTCGATTGGGTTGTTAGCAATGCAACCTGTGATGCCGCCATGAAGACAGGGTCATCATTATGCGCCGACACAAACAGCGTGTGCATCAATGTAACCAGTGGCCATCGCTGCAGCTGCTCTACAGGTTACGAGGGAAACCCCTACCTGATCGGAGGGTGTCAAGGTTAGCATACATCTCTTCCTCTGTTTCTACTGATTCACTTAGTCAATTATGATTTATATTTATCTTCTGCTGATTACAAAATGTTGATAGATTTCACTCACTTATATATTCGACAGACATCAATGAGTGCCTGTATCCATCTATCTATCTTTGCAAAGGTACTTGCACCAACACCAACGGGAGTTACAACTGTTCATGCCCAGCTGGAACTGAGAGCGACGATCCCAAAAAAATGCCCTGCATTCCGATTTCTAACAAGCAGGCTCCAATGAAGGTGTTCATAGGTATGTTCTGCAGAATTGAATTTCTATAAAGGGGGAAGCATGAAAGTGAATAAAAGACAGTTGCAATTGACTGATAAAAAAGGATGGAAATGCCCCCTCTTTTTATTTCAAAATGTGTCCAATGGCCTTGCAATGAGTTGAACCAATGACCAATGACAAGTTGATTACAATATGTTTTCAGGTATTTCTATCAGCATCCTGTTCCTCATGGTCGGTGTCTTTTCTCTTCTTATTGGGTACCAAAGAAGAAGACTGGCAGAAGAGAAAAAGAAGTTCTTCAAACAAAATGGTGGTCCTATACTATACCAGAATATACTCTCCAGAAAAATTGATACAGTAATAATAGTAACGATAGAAGATCTGAAGAAGGCGACAAACAATTTTGATATAAGCAGAGAACTAGGTACAGGAGGCCATGGTACTGTCTACAAGGGCATTCTAGGGGATAACAGGGAAGTAGCTGTGAAGCGCTCGAAGATTGTGAGTCTGATCCACATTGAAGAATTTGTGCAGGAGATTATTATACTTTCACAAATCAACCATAAAAACGTAATCAGGCTTCTCGGCTGCTGCTTAGAAGTTGAAGTGCCAATATTAGTGTATGAATTCATCCCAAATGGAACTCTCTTTCAACTGATCCATGATAACCACGACAGATCGATTTCGTTAGAGGACCGCCTCAGAATCGGTCAAGAAACTGCTGAAGCATTAGAGTATTTACATCTTTCCATCAACCACCCTATTGTTCATGGAGATGTGAAATCTCTTAACATTCTTTTGGACAACAACTACAAGGCAAAAGTGATTGACTTTGGAGCCTCAAGAATGCTTCCAAAGGACGCAGTTCAGTTCATGACAATGGTGCAAGGAACTCTAGGTTATCTAGATCCCGAGTACTTGCAGGAGCAAAAGCTAACAGAGAAAAGCGATGTTTATAGCTTTGGAGTCGTGCTTCTAGAGTTGATCACAAGGAAGACGGCAATATATTTTCAAGGCCATGATGAAGGAATAAACCTTGCAACATCGTTCCTGCAAGCGATTAAGGATAACCGAGTGCAAAGTATGTTAGACACTAGCATAATGTATACTGGAACAGAGGAATTGTTCCAAGAGGTTATCGAGCTCGCTAGCAGGTGTTTGAGTTCAAAAGGAAGCGAGAGGCCTTCCATGACCCAAGTGGCAGACAAACTGAAGGCTATACGAAGTACTTGGAGTGGTATACTGTTGTTGAAGCATGAAGAAACTCAGTGTCTTGCTAAGCAGCTGGGCAAGGATTCAGTTGTTGGTGAACTATCCCCTAGCATGTACTGGACAGCAAGACATCTGGGGTTGGATATTGAGACACCACATGTAGATCAAGCTGGTAGTACCAACATGCTATAACATGGATGCTATGCTACGTACGTGTAGTCGTTTTGATCTACACCAGCCTTTAGCATGTACGAGTACGGACTAGACATCGCATAATCTTTTTTCTTGTAGATGATCGGTAGTGTAAAGCATAGGCAGTTACCCATATCTGCACTGGTCTTGAGACGTTCTTTTTTTTTCCTTAGTCTCTACATTGGTGTTCAGATAGTTCAGTGCTTTCCATTATAAGTGAGGACTTGATTCCTGATTATTGTGACGGCTTGGAATTTTGGAAAAAATTGTTTGTTTTTTCTTCTCTCTGTTAAAAGTTGTGGTTTATATGGCTTCACACCTCATGGTAAAGAAAGCTGGAAAAAATACGACAGAAAATACTAGTAGATGTAGTCCTTGTCTCTAGAAGGACAGGGTTCTTGCTCTGAATTTTTATATAGAATCAAATATAGGAGGTGAAAGACAGGGCTCTCGCTCTGATTTTTTTTATATAGAATCAAGGTAGCAGTGCGCAGCCAACGGCCACAGTGCATAAACATTTTTTTTAGAACACGCCTCAAGCGTATATTTCAGCCACAGTGCATAAACTAGTCACTGATTTATAGGACCTAATTTGTTGTGCGCCTAGGCAATATTGCCTAGCCACCTGGCTGTGGATTTTGAGAGGCTGTTTAATTGATGTCCCCTAGGCAACCTCTCCTATAGGCATGTATCTCAACCTCTGGCGACTTGAAGTCCAATGCTTGGAAGAGCTGCCTGGACCAGCAGGTTTGCCTGAAGGCAAACTAAACAAATATTTCACCTTGCCTGTCACTCTGTCAGGACGACACCATACGGCATGCTCCTTTACTTCATCATCGTCATGCTTTCATTATCCTTGATATCCCTGCTCCACTCTATAGTAGCAGTGCTAGATCAGCTGAACCGGCCCGGCCTCTCTCAACCGACATGACATGTATATGCCGCTCATATGTTAGCCAATTTGAACGCATAGCTTAGTTAGCATGCTAGATTGCCACGTTAGGATGATCTGTTTGGACTCATATAACATCCAGAACTAAGTTGAGGGAACGAAAAAATGGTCTTATCAGAGTTGGGGACTTGGATGTTTCCCAAAGTCAGGTTTAGAGACCGAAAGTTGCATTTTCTAAGTTGAAGGTCTAGGATGACAAGTTCAAAAATCTCTCTACTCTCTTGTTCTCCTTCTATGTGCCAAGAAAGCTGTGCTTATAGCTTGGCACTTCATGGCAAACCGAACTGGAAAAGGAGAACTGCAAACCGATCTGCACCGACCGTCCTCACTCTAGCCATCGCGCATAGCAGCCGCGCCGTAGCACGGACCTTCTTGCAGTCATGGCGAGCACCGGATCGGATGTCATGGCTGTCCCATCCTCACCGCTCACAAGCGGTAGGTTTCCTTTCCTTCTCGTACGTTAAATCCAAGGACAGAGGAGGCCGTCGCCCACTGCGTGCCCACAGCCCATTGGAGATAGGTTGTTCAAGGAGAATTGGAAATTTCTTCTCCTGTTTCCTTTGTGCTTTCTTTTCTTCACGAGTGAACCTCGTGTTCCATTTGTAAATTGTACTCCTCCACGACGCAAAGACCCGGCACACAAGGAATAAGATCCTATATTCGCTTCATCACTTGTACCTTTGTCACCTATACTATTGGTGGGCCGGCCAAATGAAAGCCACAAGCAGACGACGTCTGCACCCCCCTGCTCAACGCCAACAGACCAACAAATCCCAGTCTATTGCTTCGGCCAGCCTCCACGCGCATCGCTCACGACTTTCAGACAGCGGATAATTAGACAAGTTGGACTTAGGGCAAAACCAAAGTGGACTATGTAATTTAGAAAACGAAAGGTATATTTAACTACAACTAAACTAAATTTTCTGACAGATTTGCATTCAACCTAGTTAACCAACTAGTTTGTGCCAACTTCTGCTATCAACACGTTATCATTACAGAAAACAATGTGTGCCAATCGATATCAGTAGGTCAACTGCAAAGACCGTGTCAAAATATATGCCTGCATACGTAGAAAACACAGTAATGACCCGATTGGTGACCGAAGTCATCAGCATAATCGTTTTCACAGAGAACACTCTATATGCCTTTATATACGGATAGTAGGCCGAGTGCTCGTCTCACAGGAACGAGCTTAGAATCATTTGGCTAGGCGCTAGCTATGCTAGCTAGGTGCCCTCATTTGTCCTTCTCAAAATCAACAGGTGGGATAGTGGATACCGTCAATTATACATTTATACATTTGGAAAAAAAAAACATCATCGCTTCATATCTTCTGGTAAGAATTTCTCCACTGTAAATGATACAATCATTGATATATAAGTTTGGAGAGAGCATCCATGCATAGTGATTTTCTGTCCTCCAAAACCTGTATGTCTCTAGCTATCAATATTTAGGAATTGACATGTAGATAACCCTTCTATTACATTATACAAATTATTCTCACTAGTGGAAAGTTTTTAGAGTTTTCTTATACCAGGATAAAAACACAAAGAAAAGGGATCAAACTAAAAATTGTGACTCAACCTTTTCAGCTGAATTTGTTTAATACACAAAATACAATACTTTCCTGTTTTTGCTTATCTATTTGGTATGCAGAAATAAATTGACGTTAACAAAATGTAAGAGAATAAATTGATTGTTCTTTTATATTATTTTTTTCGAATACGCAAAAGGTCTGTGCATCTTTGTATTAACAAAAACATAGATGCGTTTGTTTGGGCGGAAAGGGTTGTTCTTTTATACTCTGATTATTATTGTTGTTAATCATCGCTTGTTTTTTATGGGAACTAATGTATAGTATCATCGTATCATGCCCACATGTATGTAAGACATATTAGTATTAGTTCGTGGCTTCGTGCCTATATATATATATTTATTTTCATTTCTTAAAAACTAATTTTTTTATCCAATCATCTACAATCTCTCAATTTTATAGAAGTGAGTCTATAGTTGTAGTTAAAGATCCATATGTTCTATAGTCATAAGTGAGTATGTTGTTATAGTTAAGGATTTCGTACGGAGAAGCCAACCAAAACAAAAGTTGTATATCTCGAAAATCTATGCAACATTGAATTCTGCAACTCTTTAGTTTGAAATTGTCCATACAATGAAAATTATGTTTTAATTCTCACATTAAAAATTCATTTTTTGAATGAATTCAAATGGAGAAATAACCAAAAAAAATTGTAGATATCGAAAAGTTATACAACTTTGCAGTTGATAACTTTTTTATTTGATACGGCTCCTTCATCACCCATGCATTTCTCTCTTAGCAAGAGAGTATATGAATAAATATACTCTGCATGTGAAGTATACATGATGAGATGATATCTAAAAGTCGATATCTGACTTATATTATTTGGATGGAAGTGTCCATGTCTCTCCTGTTTGAGTAGGCTACGAGTAATTTAGAACCAGCTAAGCCCTTGCATCTAAACAAGTCTTTACTTTCTTGCGCAGCCCATCTGACTATGGTGATTTATTAAAAAATAATCGTAATCGTACGAAATTTACTCAGCTAGATTACACCAATCCATGTAGAGATTATATATAATATGGTCATTACGTGCAGGCAAAATGCTGTTGATACTTATTTTGGGGGCCACTCTGTTGAAGCATAGCATTTCAATTCATGGTGCTTGGGCTGATGCTGGGCTCGGGGACAATAGCCTAATAGCCCGGCCCTGTAACACCCCAAAATTTGCCTGATTTTATAATAGCCAAATTGTTTTGCTTATGCTATTTTTGTGAGCATTTAACATAGTCTAAATAAATAATTTTGTGAAATTAAAATCCATCTTAGGGTTAGAAACATGCTTGGGCCTTCATGCTGCTGCATATTTTTAATTGTGATGTGTGGTTTTTGCTGGAAAAGAAAAGAAACTCAATTTCTATTTCAAAATGGATTTCAAAAGCTTGGAAAATAAAAAGGAAAAGGTTCTATTTCCTTCCCCCATCTCCTTTATTCTGGCCCGAGCAGCAGCCTTGGACTGCTCGTTTCCTCTTTTTGGTCGGTCCAGCTACCCTCCTCGCTCAACCCTAGCCTCTCGCGTCGCCTCATCGCGATCTCGCCAAGCTCGAACTCGTGGCCGCCGTCTGCTGCCTCATCGCCGTCTTGTGAGGTTGCCGTTGCTGCCGTGAAGGGAAGCCCACCCTGTTGAAGTCCATCCGTTGCCATCGATCTGCAAGTCGCCAATTCTGATCCGTCACCTGGATGTCGCCGATCCATCTGCTGCCTTCATCTGGTTCAGCCATATATGCAGGATCGTCAACGTTGCCCTTGGCATCTGTTCGGTTGTGAGCACATCTCCATGTTATCCTTCCTCTCCGTGATTACACTATGTCAGTTCAATTGGACACCGTGATGCTTCATGTTCAGTAGATGCAAGCGGTGGCCACCCAGTTCGTCCAGCAGGAACCGATGGTACTTCGTCCATCACACCAGACAACGAGCGTATACATGCTGCTTGAATAAGTTGCCACTCATGTGCACGGCGCCGCCTTCAGTCATGCCGCAGCTGTCCCGGCCTTTCCGGCCTGGTCGTCATGGTCGTTGCAATCTGTTGTTTCTTCATCACCATCAACTCGCTGCCAAAAGCTCCTATGCGCGGTTCCTACGTACTGTCCACTCCGCCGGCTGCCCATCACCATATTTGTCTCAGCTTCTATCTAAGGTGAGTTCGATGTGCCCCAGCCATCTTCCCGCTGTTTTCCTTGTAAATTAGAACTTCAGCGTAGTTCGATCCATCGCCACCATATGGCAGAACCATCCATATGTTCCACGCACCGAGCGCCATGCAGGTTGCAAGTCTTGTTTGCTTGCTTACCTTGATGATGTAAATTTTAGCTTTCATGACATCACCATGGCATCACCTTAGTGTTATGGCCGTTTTTCCATAGAAAAAGAATTCCAGAAATACAATGAATTACTTGGTCCTTCTCAGTTTAAATCACGCTTTCAAATATTTACAGATTTGCCATTAGTTTTCAAATGCTTGTAAAATATTCATTTTAACTCCGTTTTGCTCGGTTCAAATTGCGTTAGATTCATTATTTCATAATCTACGAGTTAGTGCTGTTGTTAGTTCAGTTCCTAGATTTTAGATTTCGAGCTCTTATCTTAATGCATTATTAGTTCATAGGAAAAACTTAGAAAATTCATATCTTCGCCGTCTTAGCTCCGTTTTTAGTGAACTTGACGTCTATGCGATCGTAGCAACGATTAGAGTTGTTTTGCAAACTTTCCATTTTGTTTTATTGTGATTGGTGTACTGTTCTAATATAGTTCTATTGGTTGCTTCGTGTATGATTGCTCGGATGCTTGTGTGATGTCCTATGATCAAGTCCAAATCGGTGAGTTTTACGTGGTGATCAAGAAGTAATCTTTTGGAGCTACGGATCATCCGAAGATCGAAGGTGATGACAGGAAGCACAGTATGGGGAAGTCTGAGCAAGTATTGCAGGCAAGTATAGTTTAGGTTTTGCTTTCTTTAACCATGATCTCTTGAGCTTGATTAATGAAATGTGATATGAACATAAATAATGAATGTTATCCTTTGGCAAAAGCTGGGACTTATCGTGCCGCTGTGAGGGCTACATGGCTCTGGCTCTAGTTCGTCTAAGAGACCTTTTCTAACGAGTGAGAGGAATTGCCGAATCGGGTATAGGACAGCCTCTGTCCTTATGTGTATAGCCGGGAAGGAATGTGCCATATTGGAAGGGGGGTTCCTACATCCGATGACTTAGCGTCCCTTGCTTGTTAGACGAACTCTTGGGTGGCTTTATAGTGAACCCTGCCGGCCTTCCTTGGTAGTGGGCTAAGAGGCCGATCACCTCGGGCGAAAGGGTAAATCACGACTCACGGGGAAAGGGTACACCTCTCGCGCAGTTAAATCGATATATCGTCCGTGCCCACGGACAGGGCGGCTGGAAAACCGAGGGAATGGTTGTATGTTCATTTAAATTGTTTATGTGCAATTCATCATTCAGTTTCACTTGATCATTTGGCTATGGGATTACACTACCTTTGCTATACTTGTTGAGTTCGTCATGAACTCACTCTTGCTTTCCCCCCCCCCACACCTCAGGAGAAGTTTAGGCTTGTTGTCAACCAGTCAGATTGGATCCAGTGGAGTCTACACCCGGAGAATAGAGTCGTCTTTCCGCTGATTGCTATCTAAGGTTATGTATTTTATATTAAATACGTTTACATTTTAAGCATTGTATACTGATACTGCCTTTCATTTGTGGCTATATGTGAGATTTGACTTCTAAGGCTCACATATAGTGCATATCTGGTTTTGTTCTTAAAACCGGGTGTTACAAGTGGTATCAGCTCGATGCTGACTGTAGGACGCAAGCCTAGTTAGAAATTGGCGGTCTTAAGGTTTTGAAATTGTTAGAACATCCTTGTTCTATGTACCTTGATATTTTCTTCTCTATTGTGTCTCTAGCCTTGATATTCATCTCCTCCTTGATGCTTGTTTGAAAGCCTTGTTCTCATCCTTGTTGATTTCTTGATATCTCTCCAACCTTGTTATTTTCTAAAGATATGTTCATTTATGCTCCGTTATGAAAACCTTGTCTCCTCTAAATTTTCTCTCTTTAGATAGTTCGTAACGAGAAGGCCGCCGCACCCGCTTTGGAGGATCATGCTTCACTAGATGGAACTATGCTCTAACAAGTCCACTTAGTGGAGAAACTCATCCCGCCTTATAGAGTGGAATGAACAAATATAGGAGATGGCTTTGACCATACAACTACGACATAAGAAGCGGGAAGATAGCCAATTAGAGTTAGCACAAGTAAGACAACAATATGAGCATGCTCTTGATGAGATAGATGAGTGGAGAAGTCATGCTAGCCTACCCAAGATAAATGAAGTGGAAGACTTGTCCCGCTCAACCCCATGTAAGAGATATTACCCCGGATGTCGCTGCAATCACACCGTATTTCAAGAAGTAGTAATTAGTGTCCCCTATTATAATAAACCGTTAGTTGCGAAGTTAGTAGAGTCATCGTCTTAATGTGTGGTTTGTGAACCTTAAATGCTTAGTTGTTTTGTGCTTATGTTTATGTTTGTTTTGGATTTTTGTAATGATTGCAATGATCTTGTGGTCTTATCCGCAATTTCATTTAGTTTATAGGCCTAAGGTATAAGGATTATTGTATAGATAGTTGGGTTTTGGTTTCCTCTTGTTTTCTGCATCCTGTCCCTTCGCAGCAATCTGTCTTCCTCGGGTTATATCTCAAACTTTAGATGTCCAAACATCATGAGAAAATTCTGGACAAAAGTAGACTTCAAGATCTTTCTCTATGCACAAGAATCACCATCAAAGCTGTTCTGGTTTGGGAGTTGCGAAAATGACAAGACGAAGAATCTGTGCTGTAAGAAATCTGGAGCAGTCTGTGGTATTACTGTTATATCTCGAGATTTGTTGGTTCAAAGTTCATCAAAGTTTTCTAGGAGAAACTAGACTTCTGTACCATTCCAAGGTCGTATCAATTACCTTCATATGTGTTGCGAGCTGGGAGTTATGACAGTTACAATCTGATTGTTCTACGTTGTCTGAAAACTGGAGCAGTTTCTGTTGAAAGCGGTTTTCGACCAACTTAATTGCATGACCTGGCAAAGTGTTCTAAAAGGAAGATGTAGGGAATTTTATATGCTTTCCAACGGTATAAACTATAACTTCATTGGATTAATATAATGAGAGTTATGACTGTTTTACTACACACTTTGCTGGTTTTGCTCATGAGGAACTTCAAGTTAATAATTCTTGCCAATGAAATGAGTCTATTTGGGATGACATGAGTACATGGTGATAATTAGAGAAAGGTTCAAGCTATTCTTTGGTGCCCCTAGCTAACCTTTTCTTAAGGGGGGTAGCCAAGCTAAATAAGTTGCAAGACGAAGGGTTACATACACTCTAGTGCCTCACTTAGAAGAAGCGGTTATCTGTATGGTGGGATTTTCATCCATGTGCAAGTGTCCTATTGTTTGACCAGTGACTTGAAGGATATCTATAAGGAGTTCAGGTAATCATCAGGATTGGGTTTGCCTCAAGCTATCATCACATGAAAATTCAACTTTCAGCTCAAGACAAGTTCATTGATGTCAAAGGAGCGTGAAGATGGATTTATCTACAGATCTAAGATAACTCAGAAGACGATCTCACTCTTATGCTAAGCATGTCAAGTTTTTGTTTTTGATTGAAGGAAGTTCTCTACATGGATAAGTTATCTCTAGTGGTGGAACTATGGAGATAGGCTCAAGAAAGTTAATGTTGTGGAATTCACCCAAGGATTTTTAGTGTGAATTGGAATTTCTTTGGAATTGTAAGATTTTGCCATAGGTTCAAACAAGGTTTACCTAAAGGTATTGACAATGATACTAAAGAAGACATCAAGTTTGTTTGGACAAATTGATGACATGGGAGTATGGAGTAAATATCATATCGAGACTTGGGGCATTGTAGACGGGATGAGAGATCTAGAACCATGATTGGAAATGTGTTGTCACCTAGAGAGACAAAAGTCATCACTGAAGACTCATTAAACAAGGGTTATGCAAAAAAAAAAAAACATTTGGACGACACCATGGACTGAGAAATGTGTGTGTAAGAGTTGAGCAATTTAACTTGAGCTTATGGTCGTTAATGTTTTGAAGTTGGTGGTAGAACCTACTTTGGACTAACAAAATCATGAAGGCCATATGGAAAGTGGATATATGCGATGTAGAGTTGTCCATGGTGGAGCATAAAGGTATTATCTACTTGGACATAAAAAGTGACATCAAGGCCGATCATAATAATTGAAAGGATTTTTATTAAGTTTGCATTGAGCTACCGATATTATAGTTGGAATGGAATTGATTGTGTTCTAAACTATAAGTTAAGGTTTATGCCTTGTAGATTTGAAGGAACTACTCTTTTGAGGTACAAAGGTGTGGCATTCGAATGACAAAAGAGCACGAACAATTTTCACTAAGTATCGGAATTGAAACTTGTGACATCATAGTTGAGTTGAGTAATCAAAGGTTTGTGACTTGGAAGCATGGATACTATCGCCTAGGAAAAGTAAATGGTCGTTGTCGACACTCTTAGCATATGGAAGATGTCAGAGAAGATCGAACGACACCAAGATTGACTTGTGCGTGCAACTGGAGTGATATCACTAGCACTACAAATTAATGTTTTGGAACAAGAGCAATCACAAAGTATAATTGGGAATGACTACAAAAAGGGTTAAGGAACTGTGGATAAAAGTGGTGCAACTCAACCAGAGCATATAAAATCGATAAGGTTCTGAAAATTGGAATCTACTTCAGACCAAGAAAATAAGGATGCTATGTTGGAAGGTAAAATTATGAAGTGGGAGATTTGATAGCATGGATTTAAAAGGGGTATAGATAAAATGATGAAAGTTGGAATCAATGAGTACGAGAGTTTTGGAGTTCACATATAATTATCTCAAGATGGTCTTTATGAGAAGCGTAAAGAGCTTTTGTGCGCGGAATAATAGCTAGTGCCTCGCTGCAACGGCTCATTCAAGGTTGTTAAAAAGCAACGAGAGGAGTGGCCTAACCATTGGAAGGCAGCAGACAATTGGTTTGGAGTTACTCGCGAGTTGTTTGGAGTGTTTGTCGAAGTCTTGGAATCAAAGAGCATGTTATTTAAAGAACGGTTAAAAAGTATATCATTTGTCGGTAAGATGGAACTACTCAAGCAAAGTGGCCGAATATTCCAATCTCTTCGATCATCATCTTCCGAATCTCGGACGAGATTCATCTTAAGGGGGTAGAATTGTAACACCCCAAAATTTGCCTCGATTTTATAATAGCCAAATTGTTTTGCTTATGCTATTTTTGTGAGCATTTAACATAGTCTAAATAAATAATTTTGTGAAATTAAAATCCATCTTAGGGTTAGAAACATGCTTGGGCCTTCATGCCGCTGCATATTTTTAATTGTGATGTGTGGTTTTTGCTTTGGAAAAGAAAAGAAACTCAATTTCTATTTCAAAATGGATTTCAAAAGCTTGGAAAATAAAAAGGAAAAGGTTCTATTTCCTTCCCCCATCTCCTTTATTCTCGCCCGAGCAGCAGCCTTGGACTGCTCGTTTCCTCTTTTTGGTCGGTCCAAACTACCCTCCTCGCTTAACCCTAGCCTCTCGCGTCGCCTCATCGCGATCTCGCCAAGCTCGAACTCGTGGCCGCCGTCTGCTGCCTCATCGCCGTCTTGTGAGGTTGCCGTTGCTGCCGTGAAGGGAAGCCCACCCCGTTGAAGTCCATCCGTTGCCATCGATCCGCAAGTCGCCAATTCGATCCGTCACTGGATGTCGCCGATCCATCTGCTGCCTTCATCTCGGTTCAGCCATATATGCGGGATCGTCAACGTTGCCCTTGGCATCTGTTCGGTTGTGAGCACATCTCCATGTTATCCTTCCTCTCCGTGATTACACTATGTCGGTTCAATTGGACACCGTGATGCTTCATGTTCGTAGATGCAAGCGGTGGCCACCCGGTCGTCCGGCGAACCGATGGTACTTCGTCCATCACACCGGACAACGAGCGTATACATGCTGCTTGAATAAGTTGCCACTCATGTGCACGGCGCCGCCTTCGGTCATGCCGCGGCTGTCCCGGCCTTTCCGGCTGGTCGTCATGGTCGTTGCAATCTGTTGTTTCTTCATCACCATCAACTCGCCGCCAAAAGCTCCTATGCGCGGTTCCTACGTCTTGTCCACTCCGCCGGCTGCCCATCACCATATTTGTCTCAGCTTCTATCTAAGGTGAGTTCGATGTGCCCCACCATCTTCCCGCTGTTTTCCTTGTAAATTAGAACTTCGGCGTAGTTCGATCCATCGCCACCATATGGCGGAACCATCCATATGTTCCACGCACCGAGCGCCATGCGGGTTGCAAGTCTTGTTTGCTTGCTTACCTTGATGATGTAAATTTTAGCTTTCA
Source organism: Themeda triandra (assembly GCA_018135685.1). Taxonomy (NCBI): domain Eukaryota; kingdom Viridiplantae; phylum Streptophyta; class Magnoliopsida; order Poales; family Poaceae; genus Themeda; species Themeda triandra. The sequence goes on along the minus strand of JAENPR010000356.1, from coordinate 233,821 downwards.
TGACATCACCATGGCATCACCTTAGTGTTATGGCCGTTTTTCCATAGAAAAAGAATTCCGAAATACAATGAATTACTTGGTCCTTCTCGCTTTAAATCACGCTTTCAAATATTTACAGATTTGCCATTAGTTTTCAAATGCTTGTAAAATATTCATTTTAACTCCGTTTTGCTCGGTTCAAATTGCGTTAGATTCATTATTTCATAATCTACGAGTTAGTGCTGTTGTTAGTTCAGTTCCTAGATTTTAGATTTCGAGCTCTTATCTTAATGCATTATTAGTTCATAGGAAAAACTTAGAAAATTCATATCTTCGCCGTCTTAGCTCCGTTTTCGGTGAACTTGACGTCTATGCGATCGTAGCAACGATTAGAGTTGTTTTGCAAACTTTCCATTTTGTTTTATTGTGATTGGTGTACTGTTCTAATATAGTTCTATTGGTTGCTTCGTGTATGATTGCTCGGATGCTTGTGTGATGTCCTATGATCAAGTCCAAATCGGTGAGTTTTACGTGGTGATCAAGAAGTAATCTTTTGGAGCTACGGATCATCCGAAGATCGAAGGTGATGACAGGAAGCACGGTATGGGGAAGTCGAGCAAGTATTGCGAGGCAAGTATAGTTTAGGTTTTGCTTTCTTTAACCATGATCTCTTGAGCTTGATTAATGAAATGTGATATGAACATAAATAATGAATGTTATCCTTTGGCAAAAGCCGGGACTTATCGTGCCGCTGTGAGGGCTACATGGCTCTGGCTCTAGTTCATCTAAGAGACCTTTTCTAACGAGTGAGAGGAATTGCCGAATCGGGTATAGGACAGCCTCTGTCCTTATGTGTATAGCCGGGAAGGAATGTGCCATATTGGAAGGGGGGTTCCTACATCCGATGACTTAGCGTCCCTTGCTTGTTAGACGAACTCTTGGGTGGCTTTATAGTGAACCCTGCCGGCCTTCCTTGGTAGTGGGCTAAGAGGCTGATCACCTCGGGCGAAAGGGTAAATCACGACTCACAGGGAAAGGGTACACCTCTGCGCAGAGTTAAATCGATATATCGTCCGTGCCCACGGACAGGGCGGCCTGGAAAACTGAGGGAATGGTTGTATGTTCATTTAAATTGTTTATGTGCAATTCATCATTCAGTTTCACTTGATCATTTGGCTATGGGATTACACTACCTTTGCTATACTTGTTGAGTTCGTCATGAACTCACTCTTGCTTTCCCCCCCCCCCCCACACCTCAGGAGAAGTTTAGGCTTGTTGTCAACCAGTCAGATTGGATCCAGTGGAGTCTACACCCGGAGAATAGAGTCGTCTTTCCGCTGATTGCTATCTAAGGTTATATATTTTATATTAAATACGTTTACATTTTAAGCATTGTATACTGATACTGCCTTTCATTTGTGGCTATATGTGAGATTTGACTTCTAAGGCTCACATATAGTGCATATCTGGTTTTGTTCTTAAAACCGGGTGTTACAGGCCCAACTACCAAGATAAGTGTGGCAACGTCAGCATTCCTTACCCGTTCGGCATCGGGCAGGGCTGCTTCCTGAACACTTCCTTTGAGAAAGGAGTGGTTGCACCGTTCAGCAGAGAACTGCGGTTCGTGCCGCAACGTAAACCCTTTAGTTACAAGGGGACAGAGGGAGCGGGAAGGAGCGGAGGAGGAGGATCATGGAGAGCCGGACGCTCGGATTCTGGAGGAAGTGGTGGAAAATCAAGGTCAGATGGGCTCTCATGGCGCAAGGAGGGAGGGAAAGAGGAGACCCCGCTGATCGAGGGAAAGAAGGTGGATGGGGAGGAGGTCAATAACCCGCTAGAGAAGAAGGCACAGGAGGTAGAGAAAATTTCAGAAGTGGGGGCGACAAAGAAAACAGCAGCAAAGCTGTTTGCCAAGGTAGTGCCTGAAGTCGATGAGGGGGGCGGGGAAAAGGAGTTGGTCTTGGGGGATATGAATAGTCCCAAGCAGGCACATGGGGAGAGAGTGATGGAGGTGAAAGCAAAGGAGAAGGCGGCCAGTAAGGGCGTGGGCAAATTCAAGAGAATGCCGAGGGAGGCAGGCAGGGTAGTGGGAGAGGACAGCTTGAGTTCGATGTCAAAAAAGAGGAAGGGGGAAGATGATGAGATGGAGTTGGATGAGCAGGTTGGGGGTAAGAAGGCAAAGCAGGGGGATTTGGTGGAGGTGTCCGGTCTGATCAACTCAACTGAAGCGGGGCTGCCGATACAGCCCTGCGAGGACCAATGAGGATTGTTGCTTGGAACTGCCGCGGGTTGGGGAACGGCGCGGCAGTTCGTGGACTTCTGGAACTCCAGAAGGAGGTGGACCCCGACATCCTGTTTTTGTCCGAAACAAGAATGGACGAAAGGAGGATAACTGGCTTGCGGTGGAAGATGGGGATGGCTAACATGATGGTGAAAGATTGTTCGTCCACGAATGGAGGTGGTCTCGCTCTGTTTTGGAAGAGGGGGATAGATGTGCACGTGCGTGGCATCTCGCGGCTATACATAGACGTGGAGGTGACAGAAAGTGATGGTTTTGTGTGGCGTTTCACGGGCTTCTACGGTGATCCGGATGACAAGAAGCTGTCGTGGAAAGCACTGCGGACTCTTAATGCGTCGAGAGAGCGTCCGTGGTTGTGCATGGGGGATTTCAATGAGATCCTGTCGAATTGCGAGAAGGAGGGGGGGGGCGCCACGCAGCCAAGGCTGCATGGACAGGTTTAGGGAGGCGCTGGAGGATTGTGACTTGGCTGATTTGGGGTTTGAGGGAGATCCTTTCACTTGGCGAAATAACAGCCACACTAGCGCTCTCTATGTACGAGAGCGTTTGGATCGAGCTGTGGCCAATAAAGATTGGATGTCAAGGTTTCCGCTGTACCATACAATAAACGGGGAACCTAAACATTCCGATCATCGTCCCGTCATTGTGAATACCGATCCCCCTCAAAGTGGAAGGAGTGGTGGTGGAGTTAGGGAATTTCGGTTTGAGGCGAGTTGGGTGGAGGAGGAGGAGTGTGCGGTGTTGGTAGAGAATGCGTGGAAAACTTCGGTGGAAGCAAGAAGGGAAGGGGTAGGAGAAGCTTTAAAAAATGTTGCTAGGGATTTAGGGGACTGGGGGAGGAATGTGTTGGGGAGCTTGGAGAAGAGCATAAAAAGAACAAAAAAATCTTTAGAGGAGTGTAGAAAGAGGACTATATCAGATTCCTCTATAAGGCAAGAGGAGTTGCTGAAGCTGAAGTTAGAAAAATTAGAAGAAAAGAAAAATTTGTATTGGAGGCAGCGTGCTAAGGTGCATTGGTTGGAGAAGGGAGATCGAAATACAAAGTTTTTTCACCATTATGCTTCGGAGAGAAAAAAAGAGAAGTAGGATAAATAGATTAGTCCAGGAGAGTGGAGAAGTAGTGGAAGAGGAGATAGGCATTAAGAATCTAATCACTGATTTTTATAAAAACTTGTTTTCAGCCACCACAGGATCTCGGCTGGATGAGTTGCTGGCACAAACTCCGCCGAGAGTGACGGGGGAAATGAATGAAGCACTTCTGAAGCCGTTCACGGCGGAGGAGGTCAAGGCGGGCTTGGATGCCATCGGAGATCTCAAAGCGCCGGGCAGCGATGGTATGATATCTCTTTTTTATAAGAAGTATTGGGATACGGTGGGAGAAGATGTTACGAGGAGATTCTCCGCTTTCTCAATGGCGGGAGTTTGCCAAGTGAATGGAACAAAACCGTGATCGTATTGATACCGAAACCGCCCAACCCGAGAGTCGAAGGATCTCGGAGCCGATCGGCTGTGTAATGTGCTATACAAGGTGGCGTCTAAGGTGCTTGCGGGAAGACTGAAGCTAATCTTGCCGTAGATCATTTCCCGAACCAAAGCGCCTTTGTTCCGGGCGCCTCATAACCGACAATGTACTTGTAGCTTATGAGATGACACATTTTTTGCAAAATAAGAGGAGTGGGAGTGATGGATATGCTGCCCTGAAACTAGATATGAGCAAAGCGTACGACAGGGTGGAATGACACTTCCTGAGAGGTATGATGGAACGGCTGGGGTTTGAGAGAAGATGGATCAATTTGATGATGCAATGTGTGAGTACTGTTTCATATAAGATAAGGGTGAATGGTGTGTTGACGGAGGATATTAGTCCATCAAGAGGTCTGAGACAGGGTGATCCACTATCCCCATATTTGTTTCTGATCTGTGCAGAGGGGTTCTCAACACTGCTGAATGAGGCGGAAAGGGCAGGTCATATTGAGGGGTTGACTATATGTGCGGATGCACCGAGTATAACTCACCTTCTGTTTGCAGATGATTCTTTGCTACTCCTGAAAGTTAATGATAGGAATGCAAATTATCTACAACATGTACTGCAGCTATATGAGGAGTGCTCGGGGCAAAAGATAAACAAGGACAAGTCTTCTATATTGTTCAGCAAAAATTGTGCTAGTGACAAAAAGAGTGAGTTTATGGGTATTCTGAATCTGTCACAGGAAGCAAAATCAGATAAATACTTGGGTCTCCCGGTGTATATGGGCAGGTCTAGAAGCAAAGTTTTTGCGTATTTGAAAGATCGTGTGTGGAAGAGAATCCAGGGGTGGAAGGAGAAGATGTTGTCGCGTGCAGGCAAAGAAACTCTCATCAAAGCAATAGCTCAAGCGATCCCCAGTTATGCTATGTCGTGTTTTGATCTCACAAAGGCCTTATGTGATGAGATTAGCTCTATGATCTGTCGTTATTGGTGGGCTCAGCAAGACAACGAGAAGAAGCTACACTGGATTGGGTGGAGTACTTTGGCTAGCCGAAAGGAGAAGGGAGGGCTGGGTTACCGCGATCTCCATTTGTTCAACCTTGCCATGCTGGCGAGGCAGTGCTGGCGTCTCATCGAAGCACCGGACTCATTATGTGCAAGATTGTTGAAGGCAAGATACTTCCCTGGAGGCAGTATTTGGTCGGCGAAAGAGGGGCCGGGAATATCGTACACATGGCGAAGCTTGATACGGGGGGTGAGAGCAATTGAAAAAGGCATTATTTGGCGAGTGGGAGATGGCAGTCAGATACGTGTATGGGAGGATGCATGGATCCCAGCTGGAGTCACTAGGAGGCCGAGAACGCCGAGAGGGAACGTTGTGATATCCAAAGTTGCTGAACTGATTGATCCTACTCAAGGTACTTGGGATAGTGAATTAGTAAATGATCTCTTTTGGGAGGAAGATGCTGTTAATATCTTATCAATCCCGGTGCATATGGATAGAGAGGATACAGTAGCTTGGCATTTTGACAAGAAAGGGCTGTTCTCTGTTAAATCAGCCTACCATGTTTTAGAAGATGAGGCACAATCAAAACAAGTAAGACAGAGAGGGGAAACATCAGCACACGATCATGGATCCAGGAAGCAGATGTGGAAGAAGCTGTGGAGAGTGCCAGGACCTCCAAAGATAAAGCATTGTGTCTGGAGAGTAGCACATAACAGTTTAGCCCATAAAATGAATATTAAGAAGAAGGGGATCACGCTTGATACTCGGTGTCCGGTATGCCTCAGATTTGATGAAGATGGGGCGCATTGTTTCTTTAAATGCAAGGAAGTAAGGAAAGTTTGGAGGGAGTTGGGGTTGGAGCAGCTGAGACAGCAACTTGCGTCCATATATTCATCTGAAGAAACGGTTGTAGAAGTGCTGAAACAAAGGGAGGACATATGCTTGCTTGTATGCGTATTGATCTGGAAGTGGTGGAGTGTAAGAAACAAAGTGAATGTAGGTGAATTGATGCCAACCCCTCAAGCCACAGTACGGGTGATTCTTGATATGGTGCAGGAGATACTGAAGAAGAATTGCAAGGTGCAGAAGCAGCAGGCGATTGAGGTGAAGCAGTCGTGGACTCCACCGGCAGAGGGAATTCTGAAGGTGAACGTTGATGGAAGCTTCATGCCGATGACCTCAACGGGAGCATGGGGGTTTGTAATACGGGATCATGAAGGCTCTGTCATCATATCGGGAGCTGGTAATCTAGGACCAACACATGATGCTTTGATGGCAGAAACTTATGCCTGCAAGTACGCCATGGAGGCTGCCACCTTTGTTGGTATTACGCAGGTGATAGTTGAGACTGATTCCAGTCAGCTGAGAGAGGCCATAAACTCGACGATGCTCGACATGTCGGTTGCTGGGGGACTCTTCCAGGAGATCAGGGATTCATGGCATGAAAATTTCATCACTTTTAGTGTGGCAAAAATTCATAGATCTTGTAATTCTCTTGCTCATGAGTTAGCGGCCTTAGGGCAGAGTTGGGACCCGGGTCAATACCATCACTGGATTGATCCCCTCCCAGAGTTTGTAAAAAGTTTGAATACTCGCGATTTAGCTGAGTATGAGTTAATCAATACAGAGAACTAGGCCGTGGAGGCTGTTTATCAAAAAAAAAGATGCTGGCACGGCCAAGCTTATGTCAATTTTGATACTCGTAGGTACCAAAATTTCAATGACACGGTACTAGAAATTAATGTTCTCCAAGGTGAGGCACGCGTTCAGTTTAATCGGAGTATAGGATGGAACTGCTACTACGGGTCAGACAGCAGCTTTTCTTCTTTTATATGGTTTGACAGTTTTGTGTCCAAGTCACTTGGGAATTTTCTGAAGCTTTCCTCTAAGAACAAACTCACAGCAGTTGGGTGCGCAACTCTTGCAACCATGATGGGTTCTACTTCTATGGACGACATGCGCACCGTGCACAACAATGAGACGCTATTTTATACTAGCACATGTGCATCGTTTTGTGCCAACAACGATAAGGTAAGTAAGAGTGCTGAGTGCGATGGCATGGGCTGCTGTCAGACTTCCATTCCACAAAATCTTACAAGCTACACCTTCGCCTTTGCAAATACTTCGGCGTTTACAGAAGATAATCATACAATTCCGAGTGTTGTACGACAATACCTTCCACGCGATGCCCAAAAGTTCAGCCCTTGCAGTTATGCCTTCGTCGTCGAGGAGAACTGGTTCAAGTTCAATCCTTCCTATGCCATAGGAAGCAATTTCCAAAGCCAAGATGGCCAGCTCCCTGTGGTTCTTGATTGGCGTGTTGGAAATGAAACTTGCGACGAAGCCAAGACAAAACGTCATATGCATGTGCTGCCACAAACAGCGAATGCGTTCCCGCACGAAGTGGCCCTGGGTATCTCTGCAACTGCTCTCAAGGTTATACGGGCAACCCCTACCTAGGAGGGTGCCTGCAAGGTCAGCACCCATGCAACTCCTGTCCTGTCCATAATCTGTAGTTAGCTACTTTCCCATTTTTCAGTTTGCACCGATTCGTTCTCTATTTGCACTGATTTGCTTTTGTGCTTTTTATTTGCCAATGAGTGTGCTTCACCATCCATGTTGATTCCACGACTAACTTATTAATTTTTTATTTACAGACATCAATGAGTGTGCTTCACCAACCATGTATCCTTGCTACGGTATCTGCACTAACACGATTGGAAACTACAGCTGTTTATGTCCAGCAGGAAGACAGAGCAATGATCCCAGGAATTCACCCTGCACTCCAATCGCCAGCTCGAACCAGCTTCAAGTGAAGGTGGTCATAGGTACATTTTCCATGCCCAAGTAGCAACCTTTATCCGTGGTCATTTTCCCAATTGTTATCCTAGCAAAAGAAAATACAGACATTAAGGTAAACATACCACTATAAATATGCACATGATGCAGCCTACTTGTGTGGTTGCACTCGTATTCACCTCAACCAATATTATCCACGCACTCCAACACATGAATTGAGATGAATAGCCAAACAAGATCTAAATGGATTTATTTCGATCCCAGTTGGCAGAGGATATACTACAGCTTATGTGCCATTTATCCTTGCTCTGCCTTTACATATGAAATTCATAATGCTGAACACCAGTTTTGTTCTCCCCATGAATTATAACATACTTTTCTGTAATTCCTTTTGTTCCAGAAGTTTTTCCCTATCATATATTCTGAACTTTAAATAAGTAGCTGTGCAACAAATTCTGATTAAAAAATGTTGTTGTATACCAACAAATAACCTAAAAGCAAAGGCAAAGCCAGCAGAGAATATCATCGAGGTCTTTAACATTGCCAGTAGGGAGTTTCCATGTCACAGAACAGTCTATATTATTGAATGTACGGTTGTACTGCCTCCATTTCAAATACAATTAAGTAGGGCAAGACTGGGTGCATACTCCTGAGTCCTGAATACAATGTAATCATTGATTTCTGTTATTTTACATTGCACATGACAACACAATCATCAACATACGAGTATATTAAAAAACAAACCAGTACGACAAACTCTTATGGCATAACAAACTCTACAAAACAATCAGGTAATTGTTGGGAAAAAAATTATATAAAGTTCAAATTTTGAAATACTGAAACACATATATGATCTACTTAGAAAACAAATTGAGGAACTAGAAAGGAAGAGTGATGTCTCTTTTTCTTTTTTTGCATAGTGTGCCTAGTAGCCATGCGTCAAGATGAGCTGACAATGTTGACAACATTTTTTTCTTAGGTACCTCTATCAGCTTTGTCTTCTTAATCATTTGTGTCTCTGCTCTGCTAATCCATCGTCAAAAAAGGAAGCTAGCAGAAGAGAAGAGAAGGTTTTTCAGAAAAAATGGTGGTCATATACTATACCAACAAATACTATCAAAACAAATTGATACAGTGATAATATTCACAGTGGAAGATTTGAATAGGGCTACAAACAACTATGACACAAGCAGAGAACTAGGCACAGGAGGCCACGGTACTGTCTACAAGGGCATCCTAGACCATAACAAGATAGTAGCTGTGAAGCGCTCTAGGGTTATGAACGTGTCCCACACTGAAGAATTCATTCAAGAGATTATAATTCTCTCCCAGATCAATCACAAGAATGTGGTCAGGCTTATAGGATGCTGTTTGGAAGTGGAAGTGCCTATACTCGTGTATGAGTTCATCCCAAATGGAACACTCTTTCACCTGATACATGAAAACCATAATAGACAACTTGTTTCGCTAGAAGTCCGTCTCCAGATAGCCCAGGAATCTGCTGAAGCTTTAGCATACATGAATCTCTCCATGAACCGCCCCATAGTCCATGGAGATGTGAAGTCCCTAAACATTCTTCTGGATGAAAACTACATGGCGAAAGTGACCGACTTTGGGGCGTCAAGGTTGCTTCCCAAGGATGAAGCTGAACTTATGACGATGGTGCAGGGAACTCTAGGTTACCTAGACCCAGAGTACTTGCAAGAACGGATACTAACCGAGAAAAGTGATGTTTACAGCTTTGGAGTTGTCCTTTTGGAATTGATCACAGGAAAGATGGCAATATACTACGAGGGTCCTAATAAGGAACGAAAAAACCTTGCATCATCTTTCCTGCTAGCAAAGAGAGAGAACAAAGTTGAAGACATCTTGGACACTAGCATATTGGACGTCGGAATGGAGGAATTGTTCCAAGAAGTTGGTGAGCTAGCCAGCCTGTGCTTGAGTTCCAAAGGGGAGGAGAGGCCTTCCATGACCCAAGTGGCTGACAAATTGAAAGCTATACGAAGTAGCTGGAGAGAGATATTATTGCTGAAGCATGAAGAGACTCAGCGTCTAATCGAGAGGTTAAGCATGCATCCGGTATTTGACTTGTCACCTAGCATGTTCTATACGGCACAAATGTTGGGGCTGGATATCGAAACACCACATGTTGACTGTGTCGATACTACAAGCTTGGGACAAGAATATAGGACGTGTGTCGCTGCAAGTTTATGAATATTATTGCCATGTAGTAGTATATAAAGTTGTTGAATGTGTAATCAATCGAACCGCCAAACAATGTCTAGTCACAGTACTATTGTATGCCTGTACTTAGCTTAGCTCATATTGCTATAATAATGGTTACATCAACTGAGTATCTTTATTTTTCTTGAGATGTTTGTTTGTTTTTTCCTGATTGCATTGAGGATTTCAAGAGTTCTCTTTTGTTTCTTCTAAGGGCGTACCCAGTGCCGTAGGCTCCCGCACTGCGGCGTCTGGGGAAGGGAAAATAGCAAACAGTCTTTCGCACACAAATGTGCAGAGGCTGGTGCTTGAACCCTGGACCTCTTGGTCACAGGTGGTAAAGCTCTACCGCTTGCACCAGGGCCGCCCTTCCCTTTTGTTTCTTCTCTATATCAAAAACATTTTATGATTTCTTCCATGTGATAAACTTGGAAATGGGTCAGGGCCTTGAATTTCGCCTTGTAAATCAACCATAAACACCTCCAACACGAACATGGTCACTACAAATGCTCCAATATAAGTGTAAAAAGAAAAAATAAAACCACAGCATGGCACCAGGGCCGTACCCATTTCTAGGCCCTGGTCCAAAGAAAACAGGATCATATAGTGGAGAAATGCATGTATCAAATATCTATTTTGAGCGATATTAAGAACTATAATAGGAATTCTGTTGAAGGAGACCAAACGATGAACCTTCCCAATATCTTGTTAACTTCTACTCCCTCTATTTCAAATTGTAGTCATTCTGGCTTTACTTTTATAACGTGCCTAAACATAAGTATATCTATGTGAGTAGCAAAAGCAATATACCTAGAAAAGCCATGACGGCATATATTTTAATTTGAAATGGAAGGAGTAGTGAATAGCATCGTTCTTATTCTACTTGTCAAAATATAAAATCTTGAGTTATGGAATCATATTAATCTTTTCTAGTCTGAGAGGAAATCATTGCTGGTGAGCAATGAAGAATTTAAGATGATGAAGTTCATTGTAAGCAATAAACAAAGTAGGAAAAACTGCTCATAATCTCGCCTTGACACACAAGATGTAGAGTTAGCAGGCCTGAAGCCCAAACATACTAATTCCAGTAATCCAGTCCAAGAGGACAAGTATGAATTACAGCACATGATTCCAGTAACTAGAGTAGTTAGGTCTGTAGGTTTAGTGCATATAAATCACGGAGGGTTGAAGGTGTTCTGACATACCTGGTGACGCCAAATCAAACACAGCAGAATGATGCATGCGTCCAACCGAGAGTGAGGCCGGAAGCAACCATGCTTGACATACCTGCTGATGCCCGCACGGTCTTCTTCCTCATCCGCACCAATCGTTCTCCTCCCTCCGTCACCTCAAACACTGCCCGGGCCGCCGACGACCTCATCACCCCGCCGCCCAACCCGCCCGACCTTCCCCGCCCTTCACTAATCCCAATCGAGCACCTCGTCGGCAACGCCTCGCCCTCGCCGCCGATTCCGCCCAACCGGATATCTCCCACAACCCGGTCGGCTTCGCCTAATCGCCCACAACCCACCACCACCGCCAGTCCAGCCGCCGCCCGCCGGCCATGGATGACCACGGCGCCGTCGTGCGCACCACTTCAGTTCGCGGCGCACGCGCGGCCCGGTAGTGATTTGGCCCGAACCGAGAGTCTAGCAGGCCATGGATGCCAAGGCCCAAGAGGCCCAAGATGCCGCAGCCCACATTAACGGAGGCCCACCAAAAAATACATGCAGTCCAGAACAGAGGCAGCAGGCATTCTGAGGAAGATTTGCTCAAAAAAAAAGGCATTCTGAGGAAGAATATTATGCTAATGTTCATATCAATTCCTGCTCCGTACTGTATATGTTGCAACCCGTAAGGAAACTCACATTCATTTTTCATATACGAAGCCAACAAAGGAATGTGCTCATTGAAACTGAAAACAAAAAAAGAAACAGAGAATGAAGAGCCTAGTCATATCTGCGATTTTTTATATTAAATATGAATGAAATAGACTTAGAGTCATATTATGTGCAGAACAATTGAATGGCATTCCAGATTCTGCCACACCTGCTGTATTTCAATCTTCAGTGCCACTGTAAATCTGTAGTACTAACTGAACAGTCTGAACTTCAAAACAGTTTGCACCTTTGTTTCAGTGACACGGTCATCAGTCAGCAAACCACCCAAGGCACTCCGTGGCAGCTGGACTGTGGACTGTTGGAGCATCATGGATTCATGGGGCTACTAGCCATTTTGGGGAATTGGAATTTTACATTAAAAACTAGTAGAATAAAAAAATACCTAGAATCGTATTATGTGCACAACCATTGATGGCATATTGGCATTCCAGTTTCTGCCGCGCCTACATCTCAATCTTCAGTGCTGCAACTGTGCCAGTCAGAGTGCGGCTAAACTTGGCTTTGCCGAGGTCGATCTGCGCCTTCGTTTCACTGATTGCACTCTGAAGTACTGTCATCGGTTAGCAAAACCACCCAAACGCAGTGTCCAACTGCCGATTGGAATGCAGAGCTAGCATTTTGCGGAATTGGAATTTGACATTAAAAAATCGAATAAAAAAAACTAAGAATCATATTATGTGCATAGCCATTGATAGCAATCCAGTTTCTGCCACGACTGCATCTCAATCTTCAGTGCAGTGCTGCAACTGTGCCAATCAGAGTGCAACTGAACTTGGCTTTGCCGATGTCTGCTGCGCCTTCGCCTAGCCACTGCCACTCCCAGTCGCACCATCCTGGTGTGGTGGAGTCCTGAATGGCCTGATCGATCACTACGGAATTGACACGCGTGGCACAACGACGTGCGCGCTACCCTACCGGCCGGACAGGTAGGACAGCGCGAACGAATCGCCCATGCTCATCGCCGACGACGCGGCCGTCCCCGCCGACCCCGGTCCCGGTGGCAGCGGGGGGAGCCCGAACGGACCGGAGCCACCTCCGCCGCTGGGGTCGAGTGCGAGCAGGTCCACCAGGACCATGTCCGACGGCGGCGGGGGCTCCACGTTCGCGGCGCCCCTCGCCTCCAACATCTCCACGACGCGCGCCATGGTGGGGCGCGCGCCGGGCTTCTCCTGCGCGCACCACAGCGCCACGTGCGCGAGCCGCCTGACACTCTCCTCGTCCACCGCGGACGACACCAGCCGCCGGTCGAGCACCTCGAGCACGCGCCCCTCCCGCGCCCTGTCGGCGACGAGCTTCGGGAAGTAGGACCACCGGCGGGACCCGCCGCTGGGGCCAGGCTCGGCCTGCAGGTTCCGCCGCCCGCCGAGGATCTCCATGAGCACCATCCCGTAGCTGTACACGTCGGACTTCTCCGTGACGCCGGCGCCCAGGAGCCACTCCGGGGCCAGGTACCCCGTGGTGCCGCGCACCGTGGTCACCACGCGGCTCTGCTCCTTCCCCATCAGCGTGGACAGCCCGAAGTCGGAGAGCATCCCGCGGAGGCGGTCGTCGAGCAGGATGTTCTCCGGCTTCACGTCCAGGTGCACCACCTTGGCGCGGCAGTCGTGGTGCAGGTACGCCAGCGCCTTGGCCACGTCCACCGCCACCTGGTACCGCTGCACCCACGTCAGGCACCGCCCTCCGGCGCCGCCGTGCTGCGGGAAGATCCACCGGTCCAGGGACCCGTTCTCCATGTACTCGTACACGAGGAAGCGTGGGCCGTTGCGGACGAGGCAGAAGCCGAGGAGGCGGACAAGGTTGACGTGCTGCACGCTGCCGATCGCCGACACCTCCGACCGGAACTCCTTGTCCACGTGCGCCGACCCGTCGATCCGCTTCACCGCCACGGACGTGCCGTCGTCGAGGATGCCCTTGAACACCGTCCCCGACGAGCCCCGCCCGACGACGTACTGGAAGCCGTCCGTCGCCGCCGACAGCGCCTCCAGCGAGAACCGGCTGGGCAGACCGGCGACCTTGCGGAAGTAGCTGTAATCCACGCGCACCGCCGTCATCTCCTCGTCGCCGTCCAGCACCGGGCGCCGAGCCATGCGCTCGGCACGTCCGTGGGGGCTCAGCGCGTGGCACAGCAGCACCGTGACGGTGCCCGCCAGCGCGGCCGACAGGATGACCGCCGTCGAGAGGTAGAACGGCCTCGACAGGCGGAAGCTGAGGAACAAGATGAGCTCGAGAACCACGAGCACGAGGACGGTGGTGCCGGCGAGGACCTTGGCCTTCTTGCTCTCCATGGATCACGCCAGTGTCATCACTCCCCGGCAGCGTCACGCCACTGCCAATGCCTCTGCCTCTGACTTGACCTTCCGTTCTTACACTTCGTCGTCGTGTTCAGACTAGCTCTGATGTGATGCTTATGCTTGGTATAAATATAGACATGAGAGGAAAGATAAGATCATGCAATGCTCTGACGAATTTAACGATAGTGATGTCTCAAGCAACCAACCCAGTGAGTTTTTTTGGTTCTTAAGTCTTAACCGTGGCCTTTGTCTTGGAGCTACAAACTATTGACTCGATCAGACAAAGGATAGTGGTAGCCTAGTAGGTAGAAGAACGGTTCAGATGAAGAACTGGGTTAAATGTCAGTGCAGATGGTACCACGTCATGGAGAATTGGTCGTAAATTTCATTTTGCATAGAAGACACCATCACTTGCGTGGTCAAGTTAAGGAAAGAGCACACTGATTCAACGGCAAAAGCGACATCAGTGTATAGCGATTTGTGTGGTGTCGGTGTCTGTATTTTGGCCAAATCCAAGGTTGAATGTTTCATCCATAACGATTCAACATTTAAGCAACATCACTACATCACTAAATTTAAGCAACATCACTGATTCAGCCACGTTGACATTTTGAAACTAGCATAGATCAAGGAGGAACAATATTACTCTTTTTTTAAAAAAAAAATGAGGAGAAACATATACTATTTTGACCGTTTCACTGAAGCCACATTTTAGACTGCAGCTGAACTTCAGTAGATCATGGTGTGAGCAATATTCAAACAGCAAATCTTACAACAGCAGAAATGGTAAGGGCGACGGTGAAATACACATATAGAATCATCCAGATAAATAAGTTTTTAATCTTGTTTCAAAAGAACTTGTGTTGAAGAGCAAAAGTGAACCGTTGTGTTTTGAATCCAATCCAATTATTTATATAGAGTTTTCGCTATAGATAATGTAACAAAAACCACGTGTTCCAGCTTCCAAGCTGTGTGGCAATTGGAAAACAGATTGACATGGTCAGATCTACTGAACACTACAAGGCCAATAGGCTGAAGTTTTGCACGGCTTCAAAACGCTGTAACAAAAATGGTATTGGCACCACATTTTATTGCCAAGCCCTGCAGAACCTTAATGACGGTGGTTCTGGTCATCGTCGTCATCATGTCCATCTGGGGATCCTCCTTCCCCAATCACATCAAGCTGTGGAAATAAGATGAAGATTGTACCTCAGTGAAAGTGAGGGCGCATTCATCACAACAGATACAGCATCTCGTCATGCTAAAAACTGTACTTGGAATTCAAGAACCTTATGTTGAGAGTAAACAACATACTGTGAAATATTGAGTACAGACAGGGCATTCATGTGGCTTGCCTTTCTCCAACCAAAACCACACCACATCATGTTCATCTTCTGGGAAAAGTTAACAGGTGCAGTATAAGCCAATTGCACAAGTTTGATAGCTTTTACGAAAATGAATGTGTTTCATTGATAAGATACACCCAAGGATTTTAATTCTGGAAACAACCAGGGAGGGGGCTGAAGGGTATTTAGCACTTAGCAGGGCAGTAGTGTACCTCCTTCACCACCAGGGCAACCAACAATCCTTTTGTTGTAGTATGACTGAATCACAGCAGGAGCTTCCTATGGACAGAACAACATATATAGACATTAGTCCAGATGAACCACACAAGAATCAATTAAATTTAAGTGAATAATGATGCAAAAGACACTGTAACCAAAATCATGATTCATATAGCACTCTATAAAGTGATCGTCGACAGGCTGAAGCTAAATGGAACCTGGTATCAGTTGGTCAGCTGTAAACCACACTGGATTCCCATCTGATGTAATCAGAGGACAAAGTCACACAATAAAACAACACATAGATTCAGTCATACAAAGACTAGCATAGATTCAGTCATACAAACACTATCTACATGGCACATTGCCAAAAATCAGGATAACCAACCTCAGAGTCTGAGAGGGCAAAAGAAAGTCAACTAAGAAATGGCAAATTCTACTTGAAGCAGAGCAACTTATATATTGTGTATTCCACCACAATGAACAGGGGAATATCATGGGTGGTTCGACTAGAGCTCTTAATAACAGCATGGCTCACATGGGCATGTAAGACACTGAAAAAACCATATATAACCTTCAGCCATAGAAATTTTTTCCAAACTAAGCTACATTCTCACGATACAAGCCTTAAAATTGAAATGTGAAGCAAAAACAACAACGGAATGACAAACATCAACAAGCAAACCAAGATCACAAGATAATCAAATCAAATAGCAAAATCAAGATACTTGCCAGTACTTTCGCAAAAATAATTGCCTGCGGTATAAAAAATTCAATAGGTGTGCCATAATCAATGTTTCCAAATTATTAATATTATAGAGAACCTAAAAACTGATCTAATATGCTAATATTACTGCTCTAATAAATCTAGTGCGGATTCAAAAAAAAATAAGAACTCATTTTAATAAAAAAACACAATTGATAAAAGTGTGTAAGCAAACACTATTATATGTCACCAAAAAGGGTCCCAAGCTAGAAACTTATTTATAACCAGAAAGTTGAAGCAAAAGTTAAGATAATCAATTGGCAATTGGCATCAAGGAACTTGAATCAGGATGCAGCCTACAAACTCAGTTGCCAACCCGATCTACGACTATGAGCACAAACTTAATCACCAGGCAGTACTTAATAGATCAAAATGATTCATTGGCCTCGAAACTACTGCAATGACTGTAGAACACCATCTATAGATGTGAGTTGCGACACATTTTCCCCAAAGAAACAAAACAACTCCATTGACTTTTTCATGTCTTATCCCTACATCTAAAAATATAATCTCTGTGTCTTCTCTAATTCTACGGCCTTTGTTCAAACAGCATTTCAGTTTAGGCAGACAAACAAATAAATCTAAACAAACATGTCATCCACAAGTGCAAGTCAGACGACCACACATTGCCATTCCAGCACACTCCGTGTTCCAACCCTATGTCCCTATCCCGAGGCCTGGGCAATCAATTCAGTAATCCAAATTGTGCGAAACGAAATGTAGAATAAGATATCAAACCGAAATCACCCACCTTGGTGCCGAAGGGACCCACGGGCGCGTCCATGTCAAACCTCTTCTTCCCCTGAACAGAAAAACGAACCAAATCCAACAAAAAATTAATATTTTCGACAAAGAAACAGCCCCGTCGTAAGAAATGAAGCGGCGGCAAAGCAGCCACGCGGGGGAACCTGGAGCTCGGCCTCGATCTCCTCGCGCTCGAGCCCCGTGGCGATCGGCATCACGTCCTCCACCCTCGTCCGCCTCCCCGCCGCATCTGAGGGGGAACGCATCAAATCGGGGCTACCGCCTAAGCTCGGGACATGTGAGGAACACAGGGAGAGGCGTTACCGAGAGTAGAGAAGAAGAGGGGCGCCGGCGCCGGCGCCTGCGTGCGGGAATAGAGGCCAGACTCCGACGCGGCGGCAGCGGAGGCCGCCGGGGAGCGGGGGCCGACGGCGGAGCGGTGGTGGCGGAGGAGCAGGGAGGTGGCGCGCTTCCACATGGCGGGCGGGCCGGTGGTGGCAGCGGCGGCACGAGCGGGCGGTGGAGTGGAGATGGTGGGTAGGCGCGAATCCGGCCAAGCGGTGTAGAGGGACCCACTTGTGGTGTAAAAATTTGCAAATTTCAGCAAAGTTCCTAGAAAAAAACCCTATTCTTTTTATATACATTCTCAACTGTTACGAAACAGCAATTTATTGGTGACCAGTTTGCACTTGCAAATTAGTGGATGCTAGACAAAAACATTTGCAACTAATGACTGGACTTTTGAAATGACTAGAATATTATACAAAGTGAACAAAATGGAGATGTCAAGGTCATGTCTAACTCAAAATACCACCATAGGATGACACAAGGTTTTGCCCAAATACCATGGGTTTCGAAAGACCTTTTTTAAAACCGTATTACAACACCTCTAAGAGTCTCTTATATATTCTTCCTAACAGATTAAAATAGAGATTTTAAAGAAAATATCGTTCTTTAATTAGGTTTATTACATCAGCTATGGATTTCTCGTCAAATGAAGAATGAAACTGGTTCTCAAAAGTATGCACAAGATAAGAGAACCTATTGGAAGGTGTCAAGATATAGAAGTGGTTTTTATTGGCTCTCCAAATGAAAATTTAGAGAGCGTGTTTAAAAAGGACAAGACACTTGAAGATACATTTATTGGATTAGTCTAGAGAAAATATGCAAAAAAATGATATCCACTAACTTCAAATGAGCAATAACTATATATATTTCGGCACTTATAAATCAACTACTATATCATAATTTAATAAAATATTTTCTTGAATAAGCTTGATAAATTAAGTTAGCACAACAAAAGAACTCATGAGCTCATTTATTCTGGTTATATTTGGAACCAATAATATAACGCATAAAGATTTACTAGACATAGAAAGGACTCTAAACTTCACCTTGTATGTTTCTTTTTCCCTTTTTTAGGAATGGGACATGACAAGTGCCGAAACACTATGATGTCACCAATGCTAGTTTGTTACTACTCTCCAAAAGTGAAAACTGTAATGGGCTACTGACATTGGGGCACTATGTGCGTTTTTCGTCAACTGAACGATTGTCCTGCGTCAGCTTCCAAATTTAGCAACGATCAACTGGAGCACCAATCTCAAACAAGATCCAACGGCTGGCATCCATCGAAATCGCCCTTTAAAACGCACAACTCCATAAACCCTAGCGGAAAAAGCAGCTTTCTTTCTCACAAAACAACCTCCGTAATCCCCCACTCTCGCTCCCGCCTCCACCCAATGGCGTCCCTCCCCAACGGCGCCGCCGCCGCCGCCGCCGGCTCCTCCTCCGGTGCACCGCGCCCGGTGGACAAGGAGGTGGACTTCGCCAACTACTTCTGCACCTACGCCTATCTCTACCACCAGAAGGAGATGCTCTGCGACCGCGTCCGCATGGACGCCTACCACTCCGCCGTCTTCCGCAACGCGCCCCACTTCCAGGGCAAGGTGGGTGTGGAACCCCCCTTGAACTGAAGAAACCCCTCAAAAATTCCGTCTTCTCCAGCAATTTTGGTTTGGTTGGTTGATTCGGTGGGCGTGGATCTGTCTGTCAGGTGGTCCTTGACGTCGGCACCGGGAGCGGCATCCTTGCCATCTGGAGCGCGCAGGCCGGGGCCAGGAAGGTGTACGCCGTCGAGGCGACTAACATGGCGGAGCACGCGCGCGAGCTCGCGCGCGCCAACGGCGTCGCCGACATCGTCGAGGTGATTCAGGGCACCGTGGAAGACATCGAGCTTCCGGAGAAAGGTGAGGCTGATTTTTTCTTTGATGCTTGTCCTGTGGTTACTGAATCGATGGTAAAAGCTAAGAGGAATGAATTTCTGTCTCAATTGGAATGCTACAACAACCATGAGTGACAGAGTGTATTTGGACTTATATATGATATATCACATCAAGAGAAAAGTTGAAATTTTTAATCTGAACATGGAAGTTATGATGTGCAGAGTACTGACTACTCTGTTCCTGTCTGTTGCTTGTGATGGCAGTTGATGTCATTATCTCAGAATGGATGGGCTACTTCCTTTTGAGAGAGTCCATGTTTGATTCTGTTATTTGTGCACGTGACCGCTGGTTGAAGCCAGATGGTGTAATGTAAGTATATTCTGAAAGTTATGTTAAGAAGCACTTCCAAGTTTCGTAGTGGCAAGCAGAACACAGATTTACTTAGCCTAAAATCATTCTTTTGCAGGTATCCTAGCCATGCTAGGATGTGGCTAGCACCCATAAGAACTGGTTTGGGGGACAAGAAGAGGGAAGATTTTGATATTGCTATGGATGACTGGAGTCTGTTTGTTCAGGACACCCATACTTATTATGGGGTCAACATGAATGCTTTGACAAAGGCATATCGGTCAGAACATGAAAAATACTATTTCAAGGTAGACCATCCTAATTTATCTTCTAGTTCATGACTGTAGTCTTGGAATGTAAAATTTAGGCTATTTCAGCTTATGAATGACTTGGATTTTGTTATTATGTAATGTGTGGCTTTTTAAGTATAAAATAGTGTCCTTTGTTGCAATTCCGTAAGTGATTAGTAGCATATATGTCTTTTTAATTATAATAATGTCCTTTGTTGCACTCTCCTAAGAAATTACAGTACTCAATTTAGAGAAACAATGATCCTTTGAACCTGTAGCAGTATTTTGGATGAACTGTTGCTTACAAAGTTGTACAGCCTACATTTATCTCCACTGAATTTTGAACTCTATTAATTTAGCCTACACATTGAAGCAAACCCAAGATTCTTTATCCTAATGTCTGGGTATACTTCCAGTGGCTAGTTCTGCACTTGCTCCGTTGCTCGAGGGAATCAATAGAATCTTTCTGGAAAATCAGCTTGCAAGAGTTTTGAATGACTAAGCCTATGTGTTTCATGTTCCTTTTCCGCACACTTAAATGTACACTTGTTTTTATTCTGCTGCAGTCTTCAATATGGAACAATCTTCATCCGAACCAAGTTATCGGCCAACCTGCAGCTGTCAAGGAAATTGATTGCTTGACAGCCACTGTTGATGAGATCCGAGAAGTCAGAGCACAAGTTACATTGCCAATCAGAATGGATGCTAGATTATCAGCACTGGCTGGATGGTTTGATGTTCATTTTCGAGTATGTCAGACTTGACTGCAACCCACTAAATGCTATGACTGAACTACATTTAGGCTTTACTTAAGAAATTGCTTGCTATGTTTGTAATATTTTCAGGGTAGTGCTCAAAACCCTGGTGTGGAGGAAATTGAATTAAATACAGCGCCAGATGAGCATGGTGGAACTCATTGGGGTCAGCAGGTTGGTTTCCTGGGCTATACTACATTGCTTCCTTGTCATTCCTAGAATCTGCTCCAGTTATAGCCTGTAGTTACTAATTTTTCAATCCTTTCTTCTCCCTCTACCTGTAAATATTGACTGCTAAGTGCTAACAAAAGAAAAATTATGAATAGAAGGAAAAGAACTATCTCTTTTCCCTTTTGAATTTACATAGGCAGAGACGCAGAGTACAAACCTTTTCTTGGAAAAGCAAGAAAAGAAAAGAAAAAGAACTTTTCTAATGCGCTGATTTCACCAAATTTGCTCTGCCTATGAATGCTTTTATTTGAGTTGTTACTAAACAAGATACTCTTTCAGTTGATTTTGCCATTATCGAAATCTATACTGCTCATAAAGCAGTTAACTGGTCTAGAAAAATTGATCGGAATTTTGTTTCTTTTCAAGGTATTCTTGCTGACTCCACCTCTGAGTGTGAATAAAGGAGACAATGTTAATGTTTCCTTCTCGATGGTTCGCTCAAAGGAAAACCATCGACTTATGGATATGGAGTTCACCTATGAATTGCATGAGTTATCTGGCAAGAAGCATGAAGCAGTGACAACCAAGATGTACTTAGAGTAGAACAAGGTATGGACTTTACCTCTGGTTCACTGGCATAGTGACACGTGACACAGATGCTCACACATGAAGCAAGCTGTGTTGTTTTTAATTAATAACATGGCTCAGTCTTACCCTTGTTCATTTTGCATTTATGCTTTGACAGAGTTGAGTAGACCTCATTCATCATCGTTAGATGAGAAGACGGAAGACGCTACCATGTGCCCTCAAGGCACTGTCACTGAACCTTTGCTAGTGCCTTAGGGCCCTGTGTGCTTGTTATACCCATGAAGTGTACATTGAGACCATGAGGCATGTTGACGTGCCAAAGATTCTGTTGTATTGGTATAATATCTTATTGTTTGATTGCTCAAGTAACGGGTGGAGCAATTGCTTCACAACATTTATTGTGGTAGCAGATATTGACCGACATTACAGTCATTAGAAACATTCATTGCAAAATTTTGTTTAATTCAATTCAGTTTGTCCAAAGGCTGTAGTGCATCTGTTTTTTTTTTTAGGAAGACCTATAGTGCATCTGTGCCCAGGCACCAATCTAAGTCTGAGTGTTACAACGTGGTGACCGATCCTTTTCAGTGTACTTATACCGTTATAAGCACCTAATTTTGTCTGGGATATGTTACTTGTTCCCTGAATTTGAGCAATAGCAGGCTGTATGGTGTTGTGGGCTATTGCCGTTGCCTTTGTGAAGTGTGATCACAGTGCTCCCTCTGTTGGTAGACAACAGAGTAGCTTGGGTTTATTGTACTATGTGGTTATAATCTGCAATTCTGGATTGAGTTGACAAGCCTCAATGAAACCTGCAAAAGGTTTGCTTGAGAGCCCTCCTACGCTGATGACTGATGACTGATCAAGTCTCCCACTCCGAGCCAGAGTTTCTATATGGCGGTTGGCTGATCAAGTCTCCGACTCTGAGCCGGGGGTGTCTCGCATGCATATGGCGGTGGCTGTTGGCTGCAGCCGACCTGCATCTGTATGGGAGAACGAAGTCCGAAGAGGTATCGAAGAAGGCTTGGGCCCTTCAAATACGGAACCTCGACGATGGCCAAAACGATCCCCTAAACGACATTGCTGTAGGCCTGTAGCAAGCACGCAACACCTCGCCATGAGCGACGACGACACACCCACGACACCGGCCAGCGGTGGCAGCTGCATGCGCATCTACGGCCCGAAAAACTTCAAGGACAACTTCCGCACATGGGAAAAGCAAGAAGAGATCAGACCCGTTCTCGCCAAGATCGCGAACATCCACGACGAGGTGAACCTTGACAACGCCTTGTGCTTCGGCCTCTTCGATCCGGCCACAAACATCCTCATCAACAGCGTCATCTCCAACTCCGACGGCGCCCCTCCGCTGCCGCCGCCTCCACCGCCGCCGCGGAGGTACGCAGGACGCCGGCGGCGCCGAGGATGGACGGAGGAGGACGACGACGACGCCAGCAGGGCGCGGTTTGCGCGTGCACACATGGTCCAGAGGTCGTTCGACGGCCTCATCGCCTTCCTGACCTGTCTCTTCCCCAACCTCCCCGACGCGGAGGCCCTGGCGTACCTCGACGCCGCCGAGCTGGACCCGCTCGTCGCCGCCCTCGTCATCGTCAGCAGGCGCGGGGTGCAGGACGACTTCGACCTGTGCTCCCCGATCACCGAGGCCGCGGCCGAGGTCGCCCTCAGGTGCGCGGCGGCTGCAGCTAAGCACATTGACCCGCGGTGGCTCGTGCAGGCCTGGAAGAAGGTGCTCTCGCCTGTCGTGGAAGCGCTCGGCGCCGGGGGCCCCGCGCCGCCGCCGTCACGCGACGCGCTGGGCGATGCCGTTCTCCGCGCGCTCGACGCCGTGGCACCGGATGTTCTTCAGCTCAAGGGAGCGTGGGACCTTGCCAAGGCGCGGCTTGCGGCGGCAAGCTCCAAGATTTATGCAGCACCGCCCAACAAAGAGCTGCCTCCGGTCAGAGCAGCCATGAAGCGGATGCTGCTCGCGACAATCCACGGGCACTACGTGCGGGCGCTGGGCAGGCTGCCCACGGCGGAGCTGTGCAGCCGGTACCACCGCAGCTTGCTCCTCGGAGGCTACTGCTACGGCCCGCTGGATCCTGTATCTAATATCATCGTCAATACAATCTGGTACGAGCAAAACTTCCCGACGGGCAAACAAGTTTCAGTGTCCATGGTTAGCACTGAGATGCTGTGGTGCCTTGTGGCCCGATCACTCTATGGACTCATATCCTTTCTCTGCACTCGACACCAAGGTCTCACACCTGACGAAGCCGTGCAACGCTTGCTCATGACCGGGGCCGACTTGCAAGCGGCTGATTCTGACCTTTCTGCTACGCTTAGTGCCAGTGTATCCGCTAACAGTCCTGCAGCTGAAGAAAGCACGGGAGTTGCCAGCCTTGTTGAAGCGTATACTGCCGCGGCCACAGCTGCATTTCACTCCTACCCTGACTCTGTCCCTCTTGCACACCCTGAGTTCCTTGCACATTATCAAGGGTTTGGGTCTGCCTTGGAGATATTGAATGCGCGCGATGGTGGCCCACTCTCCTCTCAGGATATTAGTTCGCTTGGGATGATGTTACAAAGTTGTTCCTCGCCTACTAGCAATTCACACCAGCAACATGATATAGCCCCTACAAAGGTCAAGAACATAGTGTATCATCATATGACTCAACGCAGCCATAGTTTCTGGGGTAAGCATAAGCGAGTCACCAGCATGGTGAGAGATGCACTGGACAAATTCAACAAGACTGCTGCGGTTAGTTTTCCTTAGAGCATCTCCAAGAGCTCCCTAAATCAGCTTTGTATTCTATTTTTTTTTGGCAAAATCACAAAAGTACATCTCCAACAACTTGGTAAAGTGACTTGGTATTTTGTCAACTTGGGAAAAAAGGGGCTACGCGCGCGTATCCGTCCGCGCGCGTATGCAGCGCGCATCGGTGATTTCGCGCACTTCTCCTCTCTCCCGCACGCGCCAAGGACTCCCCGGACAGATCGCGCGAACTGGAGACCGAGATCGTTCCCTCTTCCACGGGATAAAAATAGCCGCCACCTCTTCCTTCTTCCCCGTCCGCGAACTGGAGACCGAGATCGTTCCCTCTTCCCCGTCCGATAGATCTTGCCTCTCGCTTCTCCTCTCCCGCCGGCTAAAAATAGCATCCACACCGCTCCCGTCCCCTCGCCGCCGTTCTCGCGTGGATCGATCGGTGGCGGCGGCCCTCCTCGACGGCGCTCTGGATGGACTACGGAAGCTGGCCTATGCGTTGTTGAAGGACATCGAGGAGGCTGGCCGGAGTTCGCTGGATCGATCGGTGGCGGCGGCCAGGACCGCGACCTGAACGCGCTCGGAAGGAGGACAGTCGCGCGATGGAGGATGGAGCGATACGGGAACGCTGGTCCTGGTTCGATCGATGGGTAGATGAAGCGATACGGGAAGGCCCAGTACCGGCCAATTTTCCAAAGCTGGGCCTGTTTTTAAAATTTTTACCAAGTGAAATACCAAGCTGTTGGAGATATAACTTTTTCCACTTGCAAAACAAAATACCAACTTGCTATAAGCTAGGATATACCAAGTGAGTTTTTGGGAGCTCTTGGAGATGCTCTTACTTACTTTATCTTATTCTGCATTTTTCACTTCATGTCATATCCTCTGTATTTTTGTCAATTAAGCTGCCCCTGTTTCCAATCTAACGCTCTTTGATCTTCATGCTTGAAGGAGGATTGCTCGTATGAACTTCATATCATCTTTGGTTGCAATGAATTTGTATCCGGCCCTGTGCACACCAAGGATAAAGTTGGAGGCTATAATCCATGGACTCGTGACAAATATTGTCACACCCATATTAACTTTCTGGCAATATGCAAAGACCGCCCATATGATCCTCCAACCATCTTCTTTGCTGAATGTGGCAAAGATGGCGCTGATACATGTTGGTGTGTCCCTATAATTCCGCAGAAACCAAAAGCTGGTATGCTCTGGTTCCGACTTTGTGATTTTTTTTTGATAGACTTTCTTTTAATGTTATCCTTCAAATAGATCAAGCCATTTTATTAGCTTTTTATATATCATTTTTGCAATCTTCATTGCTTAATTCCCTATAGTTTCATCCAAAAATATCAGCATAATACCTTTGTGTTGTTCACATGTTATCAAGATTTTCTTATGGTTAACTAATTATTTAATCACTGTTGGTGGGTACTATTCATGTTTTGATCCATAGCCTAATGCAATGTCATCATTGGGCATGTATTCCTAGGATCATGTTTCTTACTAGCTAACCACTACTTTGGCACCGCTCTGCTACACCCTACACCTCTAGCACTTAGAAATCAAGGACCAAAAAAAAAAAAAAAAAAAAAAAAAAAAAAAAAAAAAAAAAAAAAAAAAAAAAAAAACAGAGCACCAGCTAAAGAACAAATGTTGAAGACTTAGTATATTGTTACACCTTTTGTTATGATGCAAGTGTAGTTTATTATGCTTGGAAGTTTGTTTTAGTCACATATTAGTTAATTGCTTGGAATTCCATTAATCTTTTGACAGGTCCAAATTAGTTTGATTAAACCTAATTAGAGTATGTTCTTATATGAAAGAACATGTGTCTATTTGACGATCATATGTTTTGCGCCATCATTCTTAATCTTTCCAATTAGTGTACAAATGTGTTTTTTCATATGTATGGCAGAACAACCTCGTTGTGTGTACTGTGAGCACCGAGCTAATAGGATTGTGCATCCATCTATGGAGAGTTTCTATGGTCGTGACGAGTTTGATAATCTATTTTATGAATCAGATAGAAGAATCTATAATAATGATATGGCCATCATACATAGTAGATTACATATAAATTGGGTGCATGGTGTGGATGATGGTGCCATCTACCTCGACTACTACCCAGATGGTGATGATGGCGATGAAGCTGACTGGATACAGATTTCCTGAGTACTAGGTAGAAAGGGTGTGACACAAGTGATATAAAATTAGATAATGTTATTAGTCACCACTTTGCCACTGATTCGCAATCGAGCAAAACTGAACCCCTACTTAGAAATCAAGGACCAAACTTGCAAATAAACATCGCATCAGGAACAAATGATGAAGACTTAGTATTACATTTTGTGGAACATAATATAGTCACGTTGTTGCACCTATTGTTCTGATGCAAGTGTAGTTTTTATTATGCTTGGAAGTTACCTTTTGTTATTTTAGTCACATAGCACTTGATTGATTAGAATTCCATTAATCCTTTGAGGTCCAAATTAGTTGTGATTCAACCTAACTAAAGTGTGTTTTTATTTGAAAGGATGTGTGCCTATTTAAAGTTCACACATTGTGCCATAATTCTTGATCCTACTAATTAGTGTACAAATGTGTTCTTTATATGTATGACTGAACAACCTCGTTGCGTGTACTGTGAGTATCAAGCTAACAGGATTGTGCATCCAGCTGTGGAGAGTTTCTACGGTCGTGATGAGTTTGATATGTTGTATTATGAATCAGATCTAAAACTCTATAGCAATAATGAGGTCATCGAAAATAGTATATTAGATATAGATTGGGTGCATGGTGCGGAAGATGGTGCGGTCTATCTCAACTACTACCCGGATGGTGATGATGGTGATGAAGCTGACTGGATACAGATTTCCTGAGTGCGGTAGCAAAGATAATGTTATTGATCTATTTATGACGCAAAAATAATGTTATTGGTCTACTTTATGGTTGCTTTAAACTGTGTTTGTTGGAGATTTGTTACACATTATTAGGATCGCATAATATCTTAAACTTGTGTACTAGGAATCGTCTAATTAGAAGGATCAGGAATTATGGCATGTACACATGATGATGTACACAAACTCAGTGTTAGGTATATGGTGTCGTTGTCTTCGTGAAGTGTGATCACAGTGCTCTATCTGTTGCGATATCTTCAGATTAAGTCTTACGTTATTGTGTGGTTATAATCTGCAAGTCTGATTTCTTTTTAGAAGTTCTCTTGGACTGACGTGGCATCCGGCAGCGGTACTAGAGCAGCAGGCCC
Organism: Themeda triandra; assembly: GCA_018135685.1. Taxonomy (NCBI): domain Eukaryota; kingdom Viridiplantae; phylum Streptophyta; class Magnoliopsida; order Poales; family Poaceae; genus Themeda; species Themeda triandra. The sequence goes on along the minus strand of JAENPR010000356.1, from coordinate 206,368 downwards.
AACGGTTGGGTTTCAGAGATGCGTATTTGGGGATAGTTTAGGTACCGATTCAGGGCTTGTTACCAAACAAAGGAGAGTAGGGTAATCTAGCTCAGGCTCAGTTGATTCACACTCCGGCCACTGCTGAGATGTTGGTGCACCAATTGTTGCACGACTCCCCTGTCTTGGAGCCATTAACCTAAATCTAGGTTAGTAGTAGGACCAGGAGGCAAAATTCTCAACTCCCTAGGATGGTGGCCATAAATGACATAAAATGGAGCAGTGCCCATAGAAGTATGGAGGAAAGTATTATACCAATATTCTGCCAATGACATAAGTAGAGATTTGGTCTTCCATGACGATCTATTTCCATAATAGAAAGTACTAAATTGGTCACTATTTAACTTCTATGATGAATCTATAACAAAAAAAGCCGTCGTCGTGGAAGTCATGTCACATGTGAACGTTTATGACGAAATTGAAAAAAAGCATCATAGAAGTGGTCATTTCCATGACCAAAAGGTGGCTGTCATGGAAGTTTTTTCATATGCGTGCATGACAGCCGAGACGGCCATTAGGCTGACATGGTGTTCTCTGGTTCTTCCACGTTTCAGGTTCTTAAAGGGCCACGTGCGAGGTCGGTGTGGTACCACATTTCACTTTCTTATCGGCATAGGTTTCGTGTTGCCATTAGCCCACGTGTCTTCCCTTCATTGGACCATTTTGTCTATTTTTTATTTGTCCACGTGTCAGTTTATTATTGGCACACATTTCCTGTTGTCGTTAGCCCATGTGTCGACCTTCATTATACATGTGTCCATTTCTCATTCGACCACATGTCACTGTTGTGCCCTTCCACGTGTCGGGTACTTAGAAGCCCACGTGTCGTGTCCTAGTTATTGCACGAGTAGAGCATTGGTTCGTCTACGTGTCGAACTTTTATTTGACCACATGGGCTTCCCTAGTTCATCCACGGAGGACACTCATTTGGTCACAAAAAATAGTTTGAAATCATCACAAAACCAATTTGAACACATCACATAAAGCAATTCGAAAACATCACAGAAGCTAATTAACATTTCACATATGCAGCAAGTTGTTGCGACCACAACAAACCAGCACAAGTCCACACATCAAACCGGCACACAAGTCCACACATCAAATCACAAATTTTCACGACATCAAGGCCACAACAGTAGGAGACCTATTAGTTAACATGTTGACCAACAATTCCTCACGGAACTTCCTGTTTCGCTCTTGTTGTTGTCTCCTGTACTCCTCAACTCCGTTGCGTTCTTCTCTGTCTTCCTCTTCACTTCATCCAGTGGCAAGAGCGAACAGTTTCAGTTGATTGGAAATTTTCTAACGAAGAAGAAGTTTTATTACACACCTCTGTTCTCCCATGACAAGAGTGTTAGATTTGCTTTGATTTGCATCCATCTCCATAGGATCTCAACTAAATGATTCATCCATAAGAAAAGGAGACCTTCAAAATCCAGGAAATATAACGATGCAATCATGATGAATCCCGTAAGCCATTCATATAGCAAATACATTTTTTTCTAGAACATATATAGCAAATACATTAAAGGGCAGAATATTGACATGAGACTTACGTGAGTAGAGAAGATCGACCCTGCGGCAAGCTGTTCCTCTGCAATCGACTTGTTTCGACCTTGCCCCGTTTTTACCAGCTTCGCGCACTTTTCCGTCAGTCTCGCGCCGTTTTTTACTCAGCAGGGCACGGCGGTGGCGGCAAGGTGCGTTTTGGGCCGTGTCGAGTATATGGGCGGAGGAGGCGACGAGGTGCATATTTCGATGGACCGTTGGATGGTCGATGTGCGTGATCGGGCAAAGTATATCCCTCTTACGTAGATTGCAGTATGTTAGACAATCTCGTTCCGCGCCATGCCGCAGTCTTTGTTGAGGAGGACATGCCCGCCGTATATTTGAATTATGTGAGAAGCAAGGACGAGGTGCACTGGCCAAGCAAGCGACCGGATATATATCCTCGAGATATCGGCATACAAAACATATATTTGAATTATGTGAGAAGCAAGGATGGATATATGAATTTTTGTACATGTAGATCGATATATATCAACCGTTTGCAAACAAACATATATTTGCTTATTATCACTAAAGATCTTTGCCAACCGTATATGAAATGATTCCCAATGCACAATATACGTAACACAAATATGTGTTTATACACGAATGTACGCCGGATATACAGGGTCATGTATATGCAATAGCCGGCTTGATTTTTCATTATAACATGACGTGTATGCATACCAGCAGAGGTATCATCCACATGTATATATGGAGAACTCTGCTGAATGATTGGCTAGCAATCGCATGAAGACTTTGTTTAAACATGCATCGATGTGCACCAAAAAAAAAAAAACGCTTGGTCCAAAAATAATCATGGACCGAAAGATGCCTGAGCTAATCATATCTTATTGTTTGTCATCAATTTAGTATATGGTCAACTTAAATAGTAACCATTTCTATATGGGCCTTCAAATATAAAGTATTTGCACGGCCACAACAAATTCTGAAAAGTTAGTTGGCAATAGAGGAAATATTGCCAAATTTTCGTCATACAGTTCCTTCCCCTACTTCATCAACAGAAGGGCATCACGATGACGCCCTAGGAGGGTCAATGCAGTTGCAGCTATGTGATGGGCAGTTAGACCAGCCAGGTCAAGTTGCTCCGCCAGTGATGCGTGTTCAATGTACCTGTCCGGTAGCACAATGGGTCGCCACTGCAAGTTACAAAGAAACAGGCACCTTGAGATTAAGATATAGAAACAACAAAAATCAGTAGATCACTAAACACAACCTAAAATTGCTACCAATTAACACATCAAGAGCGCTGGAAAGTGTAGCTGCGAAGCATGAGGCCAGTGCCTCCATTGTAAGATCACAGAACAAACTTCGTTCTGGGTAGAGTCACAAACAGCATTACAAAGTGGTGAAGGTACCTTTATTCGGCCATCAAGTAGGCCATCAAGTGAGATGAACTGTGAGACATGTGATCCAAAGCCACCAACTGTTCCTTCTTCCACTGTGATAAGAAAACTATGCTGCTGGCATAGCGTTCTGATTAGATCGATGTCAAGTGGCTTGCAAAATCTTGCATTTGCAACTGTCGCCTGAATGCCAAAGTTGGATAAAAGAGATCGAGCAATCAAGCATCTCTGGACCACCTCGCCATAGCCAAGAAAAGCTATCTCTTTTCCCTCAACAAGAATCTCTCCTTTACCAATCTGAAAAAGGGTACGAAGAACATCAGAACCTGCCTACAATCCCAAAATATCTCATTGCATAGTGACAAGTGAGAAAATAAAAGGAACATCTATATACTTTCCAGATGACAAAGCACATCTTTCTTGTTTTTCAAAGCAATGGATCACTTTATATTTTTGTAATGGTAAGAAATACATAGAAGTGGTATGCTGTCTGTTATTCTTCCGGTGATAGATTAAATGTTGAAATAAGAACATGAGGTTCTTAGACATCTTTATGTGCAGCCCAGTAATATGGTAGATGTGCTTGAAATGTTAGGGCTGTACTATTTGTAAGTAATGTTGCTTAGAGAAAATATATTGAAGGAAACCTACCTCAAGCGGATTTCCATATGTTAAAGTTCCACTAGTCCCAACAATGGCACCCCTAGGATAGCGGAAGCAAATAGGTTTGTCCTCAATCATTGCAGCTGTTGCCACCATGTCAATAAGTTCATCCTCATTAGATGGTGACATAACAATCATGTTTGGCAAGCATGACATGAATGTAATATCAAATGGCCCTGAGTTAGTTGGGCCCTCGGATCCCACCAGACCAGCATTTGTGATAGCAAATCGAACTGGTATCTTTTGCATGTCCACATCTTCAACTATCTGCCATACATGTGAGCTTTATGAAATGTAATGTACATAGCAGTAAAGCAGCCTCGCAGATTTGGTGAAGTAATTGGAGATTATGCACACACTAGTTTAGCAGCAGTATGTGTTGGCACCTGATCATATGCTCGCTGAAGAAATGTGGACGGAATTATGCAGAAAGGCTTTAAACCTCCACAAGCCAAACCAGCAGAAAAGGTAACAGCATGTTGCTCAGCGATGCCCAGGTCAAAAAATCTGTCTGGGAACCTGGACTGGAATAAGCGGAGTGATCGATCCATTCCCATGCCGCCATGAACTACCACAATGCGCTTGTCATTCTCTGCTTCTGCTGTTAGTGCTTCTACAAAGCAGTCATTATATGTCCTAGAAAGTCCAGTTTCTAAAAATTTAAGAAGATCATTGCTCGAATTTGAAGGCCCTGCTGTCAGTAAAAAAAAGTTAATACATAAAAGATTCATTCAATTTATGTAAATTGTATATGTAAAAAAATACAGCTAGTAAAGATTCTAAGAGGGCAATAGTGTACCATGACTGCAAAAGGATCAGTACATTAGCACCTGTAGACTCTTAGTGTATTAGAATGTGGCAACTTAATCGAACCTGTAAATATCGTGACTTACATTACATTGAGCCTAAGTTGCTAATCATGATTTATTATATACATATTTTTAAATAAGCTTCTTTGGCATGACTACCGACACCTCTCATATTGCCATGGTTCTTCCTCCCATAGATGAGGAACCCCAGTGCAGAGGTAACATAGTAACAGAGAGAGAGAGAGAGAGAGACTAGGCATGACTCCTAATTCAGCAAAACAGAAGTAAAACAGCATGCATATTTTGATAATGACCTGTATTACAAACCTTCCTCATTTGCAGTAATTTCACTTCTAGTGTCTCCACCAGTGTCACTTTCAGTCCCAGTAATTACATGTACAAGTACTGGGCCAGTTGAATCTAGGCTCGCAACCTCCTTTAGTACACAGATGAGATCATCAATGTTACGCCCATCAATAGGACCAATATAATATAATCCAAGTTCTTCAAAAAGAGTTGCTCCATGAGGACCTATCATACCACGAGCATACTCATCAACTTTTGCAGCAAATTCATGCATTCCTTTGCCAAACCATTTGGCAAGTCCCTAGGAAGAAAAAATCGAATATCAAAATCGGAATATTCATATAGCATAAGACTACACCATAAATCTCGAAGTAACAGAATAAATTTGATTTTCTAGATAAAGAAATCAGAGCTATACAATTACAGGCATTCTAAAAGGTCCAATGTTGTGTTTACAATACATTCTCAAGGGATATAAACATTTACCTTTGCAGCCTCCCTAAACCTCCTAAATCCTTTGCTGGATTGAATCTTGCTGAGAGCACTAGAGAAGGCATTGACTGACATCTTTGGCCGGCCATCTGCTTTAGGAAGCAAGCTATGACAGCTATCATTTAGAATAACCACCATGTTGGAATCGAGGAAACCAGCATGGCCCATTGCCTCGTACACCTGGCCAGCCATGGTTGTCCAATTACTTATAACTGTCACTATTCGGTTTTTTCTCCCATTTATATCCCTTGCAACCGCCATCCCTGATAAGAAGTAACTCTCAAACTATATATAGGAAGGAAATAAAACTTTTAAAAGACTGTATAAAAGAAGCAAGATTCCGGAAATACTGAACAGAGCTTGGGTTCTATCGTGATTTGTAAATTTTTGTGATGTTATGGCGCTTGATCTTGTTGCGAAGGTTGTAGGGAGGAGAATGGATGGGAACGGGGCGAGAACGCTGGTGGCGGCGTGGCGCCGTCGCGAGCTGAGGCTAGAGCGCGGAGGCTGGAGATCAGAGAGGACGCCGGGCGCCCAAGGGTGTCAAGTTCACACAATCCCAGGCTGCCTTTCATTAACCAAACGTTCAGGCTATATAGTCAATGCGAATACAAATTGGTGCCACAAATAGCTACTAACACATGCAAATCTAAGACGCTCGGTTCCATGTGAACCGTGCTTGCCTACTATTCAAACTGTCTATTATTCAAATAAGCTAACTGTATGCATGCACTGCTAATTCTGGCGTGTTGTGACTTGAGCTCAGCCACTAGCTTTGTTGGAGCACTGCCAACCATAACATGTGATGATTAATCTATCAGCTGTAAACATCGTATACTGTGAGGATTCTGTGCTAATTCACACAAAAATAAAGAACAGGAACTGAAAGCACTGATCAGAATAATTCAGATCAGGCTCTGTCTTTTCTTAAAAAGAAAATCTCCTAGTGCTGCATACGTAATTGAATTCAGAAACTAAATCCAACTTCATTGATTTTTTTCAAGTAGACAAGCCATTATTAATTAAAAAAGCCTACAGGTGAAAATATCACTAAGAAATGACTCTGAGAATAATGTCAAATCCATTCCACTTGCAGAGAACAGTTCTATTCAATACCATAGATACAATCTGACATGCAAGACAGTGATGTAAAGATAGAGGAAGTACCAAGGCCAGCAGATAGACTATTGCATCCATGTCCAGCACCAAAGGGGTCATACTCGCTCTCAAAACGCGACGTGAACCCAGAGAGGCCGTTTTTCTGTTTAATAGTATGAAATAGAGAGCGCCTTCCCGTGAGAATCTTGTGCGCATACGCCTGTTGCAAGAAAACTATTGAGCGAAAAAAAGGTTGAAGATGACAAAGCTGAGCAAAATCAGATATCTTACAATTGAAAACAGTAACAGAGAGATGTCTTGCCTGTTGACCAGCATCCCAAAGTATCTTATCCATTGGGGCATTGAACACATAATGTATAGCAATCGTCAGCTCCACAACCGAGCGACCAGGACCACATGGTTGGCATTTTCTGGACATTATGAAAGCTATTTCAGAACGAACTTCATCGGCTAACTGCTTGAGCTCCTGTTTTTGTTTAGGTACACAAGCGTCAAAATTTTCTCAAACCTTATGCATTACTATTATGAGGATGGAAGCCCAAAGAGTATGACTCTGACGACCTTACTAGATAGATTTTTCAAATGAATGGGTGCATCAATTGTGTCCAGGATTGGAGTAGGATCCTTCTCCCAGAAAAAATCATCAACATCAGGTAGTGCTGCCACTCTCTGAGTCAAGCCCTACACAAGAGTTGCGGTATCAGATCACAGCATCCATGTATATATCAACAATATATGTGGAGTTTGGAGCTAAAAAATAACTCTGAAACTCAGAGGTTCCTTCTGCTATGCCTTGCAACTACGGGAACAGCATACCCTTGATGGTGAAGCAGCTGGTGATATTGTCAGCAGCGGCCTCGAATACATCGGATTGCATCTCAAGTACCGAAGAGCGTGGAAAGGGTAGCTTGTGGGGTGCAGAACGGCAAACTCGTCATAAACCAGATTACGAGCAAGCCGAGGGCGCAGAAACGCCGTGTCCATGGTGGAGCCTGGCGCCAGCAGCTTCTTCCTCCAAATCCTGCAATTCGACGATCCGTTCAAGAAGAAGAAAACCAGAACCGGACACCGGACACAGGAGTAACAGAGCTGAATCTGACGAGCAAGAAGCTCCTCCCCCTCCAAATCAACAGCACCAATTAGCTCAAACACGAACGGGTAGCTACCTCAAACCGGCAGAAGACGCCGCCGTGATCTCCTCCTCCCCTCGCGCGGGACCGGATGCGGCGGCTACTGAGTGGCGCCTTGAGGGTGTGGGGGCAGCAGCCCTACTCCGATTTGGGTGGATGCGGAGCGCCGCGCTGTACAGGGAGGCTAATCCGAACGCAAAGTTTTAATCTTTTCTTGTGTCCTGATATAGCATAGAGTTGATCTTGATTCCTCTCGGCGGCTGCGGCGGCTACTATAGTGCGTTCAACTGTAGTCAAATTGCGGCGGCTTTACCCTACGTCAAGGAAATCTAATTGGGGGTGAAGATGCAAAACTCTTGGATGGTGATTAGACCGGACGAGTGCGCTCGTGGTGCCTGGAACACTTTGGGGATCTGGCGAAGAGAGTGGGCATCACTTCTTTTGGGCTGTAGTGAGTGATAGGGATCGCCTGCTCGTTCCACAAAATAGTGAATGAAATAGATAACGATAAGATGTTGTTTGGTTGGTTCCACGATATAGTAAAATAGATAAACCTACGGTGTTGTTAGGTTGAGCATGAGGGTGATGAAAATGATTGTGCATGCTATCTTAGTGATGTCTAAACCTTCTCTATTCATTTGAAGCACCACTCGAAGGCCCTATTTGTATTTACTATCTGAGAGCGTGTTTATTTCCACTTAAAACCATAATCAAGGTGAAAATAATCGAGAATGCCATCCAAACACCCTTGATTGTTTTATGATTCTTTGAGAAATCGGTGATGAAAAGAATTGAACTTTCACTTACCCTTGATTTTTCTGTACTGCAGCATCTCCCTCGCGTTTCTGGTACCTCAAGATGTGTTTCCACCTTTTGGGACCGAGGCGTAGCTCGGGCGGCAAGTCCTCTGGGTGTGGAGGTTGTCGGTCATTGTTCGAGTACGCTCGAATGCTTATTTCCCACCAAGGAACAGTAGACTCCCTTTACAAATTTCGTTGCCTCGTACAGATATGCCAGAAACTGTTATATCTCTCAGTCGTGTTTCAAAACCTAGGTATAGGTGGTAGATCTAATTTACACACTGGAATGTGAAATGAGTTATGTGTGTATATATGTGGTGTGTGCTAGTGTATGTGTTCAGATACTACAACTTGTATGGAAGGCCGATACAATTAAAAATAAACGTTTTCCACATCTTGCCCTGCTCCGCTCGCTCTCCCTGGAGGCGGCGACAACGGGCCTTCACTTGGCGGCTCCCTGCCTTCTCTCAGCGTCTAAGGAGAAGAATACGTGCCACAATAACCAAGATTGTCAAACACTCAAAAATCTTTGTATGGAAGATTTTGTTTTTTCGCTTGTAAGAAAATCATTATTCAATTATGATTGATTCTTGTATAAACGGTCCAAAATACGGTCTTAGCTGGCTAATATTTTATTATCTGATTTGGTATAGATATTGAGATAGTTGTTAGGCAAAATATTCAAGTGTAAACTACATCTTCGATACAATCCATGAAAACCCCATTAAAAATGTACTTATAAACTTTTTAAAAATTTAAACTATACACACCAATAATGTATCTATAGATGTATATTGTCATAAAATTTGAGATTTAATTTGAACTCGTTTTGTAAAAATTCATATGAAAACAAAAAAAATTATTTGCATATGCACTAAATGGCAGAATCTCTAAAATTGTCCTCTAGTACATATGCAAGTGAAATTTGTTATTTTCATATGAATTTTTATAAAATAAGTTTAAATCTCATTTTCTATGACAGTGCACATCTATAGATGCACTGTTAGTGTGCATAGTTTCATTTTTTTAAGAAAAACCTTGAAGTATGATTTTGCAAAAGGTTTTCATGATTGCACCGAAGATGTGGTTTTAGTTGCTATAGCTAACAATTAGCTACTCTGTTAGAGTACATGTTTAGACTAAAAGAGAATAATAATTATTAGTGAATAACTACCAGCCATAGGGATCCAAACGAGGCCTAAGCCAACACAATGTATGCTTGTATGGTCTTGTTAGAAAATATGTGGGTCATGATTAATATTAATAATCAATATAAAAGTTAGTTATAGTTTTGGAAAAACACAGGATCGAGACTAGTAGTCGCGGTCCAACAGGGGTCTTTTAGGAAATGTTTTGGGCTGATCTGCAAACTTGCGGTGAAATTCTCGACTCCTGCTTCCGCAGGGTGGATTTGTATTCAATCTGGGCACAAAAAACCGATAACCGAGGACTGAATCGCACTAACCGGAACCGGAGCCGAACTAAGCGAACCGAACGGTTCTGGTTCCAACTTCGGTTCCCGAATCCCAAGAACCGAAATTAGTGCGGTTCTTTCGATTCCAACCCCCGGTTAACCGAATTAACTCATAAAAACTGAAGTTTGTACACAGCCCATAGAGTATTCTGTAGACACTGCAAAATTCAGCCCATTAGCCGGCCCAATAATGTTTTTTTACACTTCTCCAAACTTATCCTCCCGGACCCAACCCCACCGCTCCGCTCTCCCCGACACCGTCTCCCGTCCGCTCCCAAGGCGCGCCGCGGCCCCCATCCCGCCAGGGCGCTGCCGCAGCTCGCCGCCCGGCCAGCCACCATCAGCTTCCACGCACCGCGCCGCCCCACTCCGGCGTCCGCCCCGACTCCCCTTCCGCATTTTCGATAGACCCCGGGCCCCGGCGCAGGAAAAAATGGCGGCTTCCGCTCTCCACCTCCGCCTCCCCACCTCACCGGCGGCGGCTGTGAAGCTTCAGCAGCGGCAGTTGCGCTCGGTGAGCTCGCGTGACCCTCTACTGCAGCACTGCACCCTTCTTCTTCTACTCCCTACTCGCTGCATTCACGTTCTTTTCGATTGTGCGAAAGGCGGAGCTGCGCCTACAGGGCTTGCTGCCCCGCGTGCCCCCCCACCCAGGACCCAGTACGCTGCCCGCCATGGCGCCCGCTGCGCCGCGACTTGGCAGAGTGGCAAGTATGGAGCGGTCCGAGAAGTTTCTTCCGTTTAACTGTTGTGTTCCGTTGGCTTGCCGGGCTGCCTAGCCATTACACGGTTCTAGCATAAGGAAGAGGATTCCCGTGTGTCGATGTGTGTTTCACATACTTATGAACTCTGATTCTCTCACTTCTGTCACTGGAAACCAACAGCATTTTGATTGCGCAGTTAAATGACCGTACCTTGAATGAGGCTAAATTGCAATTTTCATTATTCGTGCATACTTGGGCCTTGAATTGAAAGCATTTGATTGCTGGTTTAGTGAGGCCCAGTTTGTTTTAGCTTCTGCCGGCTTCTTCATGAATTTTAAAGCATATGAGAATCAATGAAATTGACATATGTTTTGAGATTGTGTGTTGTTTGTGCCTGATGTTTATTGCAGAGAATACAGAAGCAGGGTGGACTGTCTCGAAGATTTTCAAAAGTAGTGTCCTATTATGGTCTCACAACACCGCCATATAAACTGGTTTGTAAGCTTGATTCCAGTCTCAGATACTTGTGTGCTGCCATTGAAGGAATGCCCAAATGTATCCTTGTTCACCTTTGTTTTGTGGTGTGTTGTTCAGGATGCTCTGGAACCTTATATGAGCAAGAGGACAGTTGAACTGCACTGGGGTAAGCACCATCAAGATTATGTGGATGGTTTGAACAAGCAGCTGGCTACCAGCCCTCTGTATGGACACACTCTGGAGGATCTGATAAAAGAAGCCTACAACAATGGAAATCCATTACCAGAGTATAACAATGCAGCACAGGTAACTCGTTGGTGATACCTCGTTGGTCATATTTTGTTTGCACTGATCATCTTCTGCCTGTAATATGTTTTCTTTCAAAAAGAAAAACTGCACTTTGTGCTTTCACCAATAGTAGGGTGGTTTTTTAGAGTTCCAACCTTCTGTCTTCTGACATAAAGGTCTGGAACCATCACTTCTTCTGGGAATCAATGCAACCAGAAGGTGGTGGCTTACCTGAAGGAGGTGTGCTACAGCAGATTGAAAAGGATTTTGGCTCCTTTACTAATTTTAGGGAAGAGTTTATCCGCTCAGCATCACAACTATTGGGGTCTGGTTGGGCTTGGCTTGTCTGTAAGTTTTGTTTCCATTTTCTCTGAAGTACAGGCGGCACTGATTCAAGCTACTGATTTGCTGAATTGCTCTTTCTAAGCTTAGTTTATATTCCGCTGAATATTTGTTGCAGTGAAGAGAGATGAGAGAAAGCTTTCAGTGGTTCATACACGGAATGCTATCTCCCCACTTGCTTTTGGTGACATTGTATGTTTGCTATACTCCTGTTTTTCTCCTTGATGTGTCATCTAAAATGTTTAGAGTACAGACTTTGCAATGACATCCCATATTTTCTAATTGCAGCCAATCATCAGCCTAGATTTATGGGAGGTAAGGACATGGACTCTGAGTCTGTAGATTCTGTTTTGTGCCAAATTATTAACACTTCTCCTTTTCTCTGCAGCATGCTTACTACTTAGACTACAAGGTGTGCTCTAGTTCTCCTTTTTTTGGTGCTTAACATCTATTTTGAATTTTGACAAGTTAGTTATAACTTCGCAGAAAACATCTGTGGTTCTTTGTTTTTCAACTTTTCAGGATGATAGGCTAACATATGTCACAAACTTTGTGGACCATCTCATCTCTTGGCATACTGTCACTCTACGCATGATGCGTGCAGAGTCTTTTGTGAACCTTGGTGAGCCAACTATCCCGGAGGCATGAGCTACAGATACACCCTAGCTATCATCATGAGGTAAGAATTCAGTACTTTAATGCGTTGCACAGTCATATATATACCTTAATCATGTACTCCTACTCAGGAAACAGGGGCACTGTTTAGTACTTTGTGTTTTTTTCCCAGCTATTGAGTAATCTTCAATAATAGACTTTAAAAAAAACGGAGTAATCTTCAATAATAGCATTAATGGAAACTCAATTCAGAACATCCATGGGTTTGTAGTGCTCTCTCATGGCACAACAAAACTTTTCTTGGAAAACTAGTACATGAGGAAACACCAAAACAGAATACTAGTATTTAGATTCAAGCTCCTGCACTAAGTGGAGGTTTTATGCAAAGGTTTTCTCTCTCTTTTTTTCTATTTTGGTTAAGGTCAGGTTGGAGTCGTGCTTGAGGCTTAAACCTGCCACTGAACTGAGATGACAATTAGAGGCTGTCGCTATCACATTATTAGCACTAGGTCGATCTTTATTGGCAAGGAATACTGCTATAAAGCACCCGGTCCCTCAAGCAAAATAAAAGGCATCCTAAGTTGAGCTAGTTGATGCGATGTTCTTGCATCCACTATACTTATATGCCAACATTAATTGTTCAGGCCTACAGAGGATGGCAAATGGTCCCTTTTGTCACCTCATCTAAAAGCAAATATTTAATATCTTCCGTCGTGTTGTTTGATCCCTTGTTTTCATCCACTCAATAGGTATCCTTTGGATACGTCGGATCAAATCCTGCTGGAGGAACAAGAGAGTTTCAAAGTCTCTTCTCTCATAGGAAATGTTTATCACCATAATGTCATACACTCCATGAATGTAAAGATAAGCTGCTGGGTTTTCACCATTACCCTTTGATATTGCTACAAGGAAATCACTAGTCAGCATCCAGTTTGATGACATGCAACAAAGCAGCTCAAGAAGCTTTGGAGCTGGTAGATATGGAGTTGGCAGTGATCCAACTTGGTCTTTGAAGCCATGGCGCTTTCTCTAGACGGCTATGCTTCAGAATGAGTGCCTATAGTGTTGTTAGACTAATTTTGGTTCTGTGTGGTTGATGACTTCATCATGCTAGTGTTTTGTTGTAGCGGAACGTGTAATAGAACAATATTCTTGTATTACTAGTTGATGAATCCTATTAGTTTTGGAATGTAGGGAAATCTTTCACGTGTTTCAAACACTGCAACTATGAATTTTTGTCTGAAAGGAAGTTGAAATTTCAGAACTTGAATGCCATTCAAAACCTGCATCCCTTGAGGGCCGTGTAACCGTGTAGTAATTTTTGCATCTTTCACAGATCAGCAGTGGTTGATCTGTGAAAGATATAATATGCACTTGTTGTTAGCTGAAAAGGTGATCAGCAGTGCATTTTCGGCAGAACTACTATTCTCCTAGCTGCTGCATCAGCATAAAGAGAACAGTAGGGAAATCTTTTTTACGTGTTCGGAACACTCTGCAACTATGATTTTTTGTCAGAAAGAAAGTTGAAACTTCAGAACTTGAGGGTCGTGTAACCATGTAATTTACGGAGTATTACAGATATGCACTAGTTGAAAAGGAGATCAGCAGTGCATTTTCAGCAGAACCAGCATTAGACTGAACATGAGAAAGCAGACTGAGCTATGCTTGAATGCTTCTGCCGCCAGATTCTGTAAAAGTTCAGCAGGAAACTTCCGAATCACTGTGGGCGTAGAAAAGAACGTACTCTGATGCGATGAACAGTTGTTGAGATATTCTAGCTGACAAAGCATCCACCACTCTCTTTCCCAGTTTGCTCTGTTTCCCCTGATCTTGACGTCCATTTTTGCAAGTCCAAGACTGGTGAAAAGGCGAGGCCCGCTCATTTTTCCATCCCCAGTTCCCCTTCCCATTGTAATTGTTGCAATCATAGACGATGTACCGGATAAAGCTGTTTTTTAACATTTCGAAGCAATGAGGCTCGCAGCCATGACGCTCTGTAGTCTGCACAAGCAACGGTTGCAGTGCGACGCTCTCTAGTCTGCACAAACAAACGGTTGCAGTGCTGGATGCTTTTTGTCAGCATGGTCCCAGACCTTCGTTGATCTGTCTTGTGCAGGGACAATGACGAATGACTCCAATCCAACCAAAGGCTTTTGTCCTGCACATGTTGTATCATGCGGTTGTTGCACCAACTGCAAACAGAAAGGACGAGACCGAAAGGCTCTTGGCAAACTGCTCTGCATCAGTCCAAGCTGATGAGCAGCACGGCAGCAGGTTAACCTGCTCAGCCTGTCACTGGAGAGTGGAGAGCAACCACTGATCTTTTTGGTTTCAGATCACTGTTCTATCTTGTGTAGGCAAGGTCTGGTGCACCAGTCCAGACGCTGCTGATGGTGATAGATAGTTATTCAGACATCAAACGATCGGCCCTACCCTACGACAGTCGAACTGGGTTCCCCAGAACCTGATTTCTGCGATGATTACTGCACCTTTATTGTACATATAAAAAGAGAACAGAAAGAATAAATTCCATCGGATTGGAACGCGTAGGAGCAGTATAGATAAATTGCGCGAACGAATGCGTTGTGTTCAGAATAAGAATCGGGTGATTAACAATAACAACAGATCAATAGATGCGGTGGTTCAAATTCAAACCATGGTTGGTTTACGAATGCTCAAACTGACAGAGTAATCTCTCTTGTACTACGACATGCTTTATTTATGTTTGCACTTGCACGAAGACCAGACTAAAGGAAGCAGGCTACTGAAACTGAATCATCATCATCATCGCTAGGTAGGTAGAAGAGACGGAGGCGATCTCCATCTGCGTCTGGACCGTCGTCCTCTGGAGGCCGGAGCCGGAGCCCGGCCTAGTTGCAGCAGCAGCAGAGGCAGTCGAGGCAGCACTCGCAGGTCTCGTAGCAGCAGAAGCAGCACAGCGCCGTGAAGATACTGTTCCACGTACGGGTTCAGCAACACATGAGTCATGACATGAGAGAAACAAGAGTCAGTTACGTTCAGCAGAAAGCCATCTTCATGCTTCAGGCACACAAGTCAGGATGATGAAAAAGTAAGTTTATTTAATTTTAACGAGCATCTAAGTATTTCCACGCACAAACAAAAAGTGCATGCTGGATGTTGAACAAGAAATTTGACTCTAGCTAAGGAGATGATGTCAATTATGCATGGTTCAGTTCTCCATGGATGTACAAGTGTACAATTAAGGACTTGCCGGTTTCTTTTTCTTCAGAAAGAAATTAAGGACCTGGAGAAATTGACGTTCGCAAAGCAGAGCAGACTGCAAGAGAGTCAAGCTACGGATATCTTTATGAGAGGGAAAAAAACGCGTCGGGTTTCCTCTGAAGAAAAAAAATACATCGACGATCCAAGACAACAGAACGCTGGAAACAAACTAACGGAGAAGCTAAAGACGAAGATATGTGAGTGACAGAGTGAGTGAGTGAGCTCAAGATCCAGGCCATGGCAACTAAACCTGAGCTGCTGACAGAGGAACAAAACCCTCTCTCTTGAGGGACGAAGAAAGGAAGCAACTGATCGAGTTCTATCTGAAACGGAGACGAGCTGTATGTAGCTCACCAGGCGTAGAGGCAGCCCTTCTCCTCGTGGCGCCTCTGCACGTGCTCGAAGTAGGACATCTCCTGGGCGGACGGCGCGTTGTACATCTTCGCCTGCTGCACTCGCTGCCTTGCGGTTTCGGAGCTGTGGCGGTGGTGAACTCAAGCGTTTCGTCTCTGCCTCCTGATCTTCTTATTCTCCCTTGGTTGGTGTTGGTGGAACGAGTGGTGGGCTGCTGGCTCTGGCTATTGGGTAGTAGAATTTATAGACGGGGACGAAGAAGATGAAGAGAAGAGCAGGGTGTACGTGTACCGTGTACCGTGTACCGGTGGCTGTTCAAACCGGCGCCCGCCACGAGGCGCACGGACGAAAGGGACAATTGGTCGCGTCTTTGACAGTAGGACTCCGTGGGCCCACATGCCAGCGAGGTCTTGTATAATTGTTGCTGTGGTTTTCCCACCCTATCCCAAAGCATCTCTATCTCTAGATTTCTGCGCCCCATGAATTTCACGCCCAAAAAAAGGGGCTACATTAATTAATTTCTGCGTGCATAGCATATGGAGATCAAGTACGACCGTGAATACCGGACTAAGGACTTCAGTGTTCAGTCTTTTGGTTGATCAAGATACTAGACTTTTAATTTTTGAAACAAGAGGCAGTCTTTGTTAGTATTTGAATAGCCTTTTTTTAAAGGGAATGGCCAGTTCGGAATTCATCCTAGGCTGCGAGAGAGTGCAGAAAGAAGCATTCTAGAAGCACAGAAACAGGTGCCTGTAGGCAAACGGCAGCCGTTTCAGTCATGCTACGCATGCGAGTCCTGTGAGTGGGTAAATCGATCAGGTGCAACTATGCAAGATGCCAAGATCCTTCTTACCCCTTGCCTCTCCACTAGGCACTAGGAATTGCTGGGAAAGGCCAGCACCCAGCAACAACTACTCCAAGTCGCCATCTATCTACCGGCCAGCTACTTAAGATTCTCTCCTACTGTTTGGTGTGCCAATCCTTCGTCTGACGAGTGACGAGCCATGAAAAGGGACTTGAATCTCTAAACGGAATAGAAAAGGCAAGAGCCTACATAACGCAGATAACACATGCTTTTACTGAATTCATTTCAAATCTAACGCGTGTGCTGAACTTGCTGGCGAACTACCGGTGCTCCGACTGAACCCCGGCATGCAGTTCCCCTACCGCACAAACGAAAACCACGAAGCATGAAGAAAAAAAAACACTGGCGTCCCGATTCCGAACCCCAGCATGGCAACGTGACAGAACAGAACAGAACGGAGGAGACGAAGAAGATGGTTGTCACTCACCAGGCGTAGAGGCAGCCCTTCTCCTCGTGGCGCTTCTGGTAGTGCTCGTAGTAGGACATGTCCTGCGGCGGCGGCGCGTTGTACATCTTGCCTCGCTGCCTTGTGGCTTCCACCCTCTGCTCGGTCTTCAGGTGAAGCAGCAGATGTTTACCGAGCTCTACTTCTGAATATTCAGTTCTCTTCCTTCGTATCAAGCACAGCAATGGATGCAGTCGTATTTATACACGAAACGCAGGAGTGGCCACCACTACCATTCGTCAATGCCGGGCGCGTAGTCACTTTCGAAGAGTCCTTGGTTGCATCACAGTTCACATGCGACAAAACAAAAGGTGCCTGGAATAAGAGGTGGTTTTGGTTTTGTTTCTACTGTGTTTCTGCAGGCATAATAGGCGTGCATCCATATGTCTTTGCTTCCTTAGCATCGAAGGTTTGTACGGGATAGGTGGTCATTTATTTCTAATCAATCCATTTTGATACTATATATATCTATAAGATTTTGTACGCTAAGGTCATTGATATATCTATAAGATATGTACATCTATATAAGAGATGGCATCTACAGTATAAGAGATGGAGACAACACTCAACGTCTGACGTAATGGATGTTTCTAAGTAAATTCCTAGATCAGCAAAGAAAAGGATGTGACTGCATTTATATAGTAGCATATGTTGCAGGTTTCAACTCACATTTTTCACCTAACCCTCTAGTAGTACATCTGCTCATCCCATGATGTCATTTGCTCTTCCTGTGTTAGAGATCTTGCAAGGGGCTATTAATTTTGCCAAGCTTATAGTAGTAAGTGGATTCGGTATTATTAGTTAATGTGCACATCTTGAGTGAGATTTCTGATAATAATAAAGTGGCACATTAGGAGTATCTCAGTATCAGATAGAGACATAGTGTATCTTGATCTGCATTAATATGTAGTAGCCCAGGCATGATGTCACTAGCTCTGTTTTCTGTGAGCACTGCCAATAGTGTATCTTGATCTGCGTAGTCACTAGCATATGTAGTAGCACTGCCAATAGTGTAACTTTCTGAACATCATGGGGCTCTTTGTGAAGTTGCAGTGGATTCACTGTCAGGGTATCTTGTAATTCCTGTGAGCTTAAGATATCCCTGATGAAGATGGGTGCAGTGATTCATAGCAACTATCTTGGGCTGGCCAGAGTGTAAGATCTCAGATAGAGATTGTACTGATCAGTATTGAGGATGCAATTGCATTTATTTATATAGTAGTGTTTTCCATTGTGTGCCCTCATGAAAGGCGTGCAAAATGTCAGGAGCTCTGTTTTTTTTTTTTTTTTCTGAACATCATGGATTCCTTTGTCAAGTTGCAGTGGATTCATTGTAAGGTAACAACATAGCATCCCTGGTCATTGATCAAGTCCCTGGTCATTGATCAAGGTGGGTGCATTCATAGGATAGGAGTAATATCTTGGGCTGGTCACTGGTCAGTGACAGATAGAATATTTTCAGATAGTCGTATACCGTAAACGTAGTATCCTGAGAAGGACTGAATAGACAGACCCCTGGTTCTGGTAATCTGGTTGCAACGGCCACATTTGAATCGTGTGATGGAAATCAATGCAGCCGTATCCATCGCATGCATCCTCTGCTGCAACCTGCAAACTTGTGCTAGGTTGGTAGATGGCTTGCCACGAACTGATCGAGACTTGCTTGTACGAGTATTTCCATTCGTCAAACTGGAGTCAATGTTGAGATATACTTTTATTGTGTGCTGGCGGGCTTGACAGGTCAGAGATGACATCTCCAAGCAGAGTATTGTCGTCATCATCTCATAGGAATGAATATATGTTTTGCTTAGTGGCTAAGAGATGAGAGGAGAATGCTCTCCTCCTATACGGCTGTGTAGACCGTAAAGCTATAGACTAGAGGCAGCGGAACGCGGACTCCCGGTCATTTTGTGCAACTGTAAAGAAGGATTCTCGTCTCCGTCCGTTGCTGACCGTGACCAATCGACGTGCTTTCTTTCATCAGCATCGACACGGACAACAGGATCCCGGTCCAAATGGTCCAATATTGACCAACGTGGTGACCAATGCAATGCAGGTCAACTTGCCAGGCAGACAAAAACTATGAAACCAAGACAGTGACCAAGAATTCTGTACTAATACTATACCGAGTGCAACTGTGCAAGCAATTGGCAGTCGTTGCCGCCCGCCACATACGACGACGTACAACTGTACTAGGCGCCGGGACCGGGACCGGGACGGTAGTAGATTTCGTCGTGGTGGAGCATCTGGGCTCGTGTGCAGCCATGTGGGCCGCGGCCCACGCGAACGGTCCATGGGTTGGGCTCATCCTCAGAAACGTCGGCCATCGAGACCCTGCAAGCTGATCCAACATCCATGCTTTGCGTTGCTCTCAAGTCTCGACTTCGCCTCGCGTGTGGCGACGCTACGGACAGGGATTCGTCCTGGGAACTGCCGATCGAGCGCCCGAGCCTGTAGCTGGAGCTGTCGAGGAACAAAACAACACTCTCCTCTCTGCTGCGGTCCTGCCTGGCTGCGATCACTGAGTCCACACTCCACATGCTTGCTACCTTTGTTTCATTTGATGTTTTGCTAGAGAAATCTTCTCAACTTACGCACCTGCATACGGCATACCTATGCATCACTACAATATTAGTGATTGCTCAAGATATGTATTATAGTGACAGGTAATTAAGAAGCATGTCAGTCTGTCCACACCACACTGCCATTATGTTATGTACGATGTCCTGCTGTACTTGTACTACCATACTTGTTGATCAATAATAACCGTCTTCGACAATGACAGAGACGACCAAACAATGCTTGATGCATGTTTGTGCTTTGAATTGAATCGATTTGTCGTTGTTACCACGATACGGTACGCGCGAACAAGAATTTATTTTCGGAGAACGTGGTAGCACATGTTTCCTTAAGAAGAGGGTAGGATGAAAAGATGTAAGACGTACGTGTTTGGTTCAGCGTACTAAAGATTTATATATAATCCGAACGTCGTACCAAGCCAAGCCTAATCTTCATAATAAGTCCGCCAGCGTACCAAGGGTCCGTTTAGTTCAGCAAAGGATACTTTGAGTTGTGGGCTATGTCTATGTGTGGCCGGTTTGTGTAATTCTATCTTCCCTTAATGAAAAACGTGCTTAAGGCACGGTTTCGAAAAAAAAAAATCTATGTGTCATGCAAAATATGTAAGTTGTGTTTGGTTGAAACCTACTCACTCTCTATCTCCCTTAAAACAGTTCCGAGAACGAGACATCTCTTTATTTCCATCCATTTGAAAAATCAGAAGGCCGCAATCCAAAAGCAGGGTTCAAAGTGCATTAATAGCTTCCAAAAACCTCTTTTAGATTGGCGTGAATTTGGGCAACACCGAGTTATTCGCCGCTGCAGAGGAGAGGACACGACTCTCTGGGCCAGATCAACTGTGACGCCTGTCTTGCGAAGCCTGATCCTGCCGGGCTGGGCTCTCCAGCTTCAGCGCCGCGTGCCAGGCCCAGGACCCTGCTGCTCCTGCATGCGAGACCGGCCAGGAGACGCACAGTAAGCCACAGACTAGACCGCCAGATGGGCAGAGCAGACAAGATTCGTCCTCGGAACTGCAGACGAGCATCTGCTTCGGTCTCCACTCCGCCTCCATCCCAGCATCCCCATACCACTGGACAGTACTCTACTCCCATACTGTCATCATAGTACAGACATACTACAGCCCACAGTGTTCCAACCCATATCGATCGATCGATCGCGCACTGCAGCACCAGCACCTCAACTTCGGCCACCTACCCATGCCAATGCCATGCCTGCTCAAACTCGGCATCGTTTTGTTTTGTTGGCGATCACAACAATGCAATTCACAAGGCTTGTCGTCTATTCTGTCTTGGCCAAGCAATGACAGCATTGTCTTCTCTTCTCGCTATGTGCGTATCCGATCCGGGGGGTAGGGTACAAGTGTACAACAAAAGCCAGCTCCCACGACCTTGCTAACAAATACAACAAAAGCCAACTAAAATTCTAGCAATTGTTCTCTCTACTATCAAGGACAAGATAGTAAAGGAGTACTGAATGTTACACAAACACATACAGCTATGCCACGTGTGAAGTACAAACCGTTCATTACTACTTCCCTACAAAACAACTATCATCAGTATGGAGACCGGACCCGCTGGGAATCAAGATCGAGAGTGAAGAGTTCACAGTGTAACAGCATATGCACCCATAACCCATTCACCTACCTGTCGCTAGTAGGAAAATGGAAACGACAAGCCCGGTGTTGTGCACAGAGGTCCTGATCGATTCTGTTGTTTGCCTGCCGGATTATACACTCGAATCAAATTTAACTAGGGCTTACAAGTTTGGTATATGTTGGTTGATCACTTCATTTTTACATACACTTGTTTATAAAAGTGTATATATAATACAAACTGGCCAGAGGGCACACAAACGTTGTAACAAACAGTCAGAATATTAACCAAACGACAGAGTATATATATGTAGCTAACGATCGAGAGTGAAGAGTTCACAGTGTAACAGCATTCATACATGCGTCCATTATTCACCTACATGTCGCTAGTAGGAAAGTGCAAACGACAAGCCCGGCCCTGTCCGCAGAGGTCCTGATCGATTCTGTTGTTAGCCTTCCAGATTATTATACAATCGAATCGAATTTAACTAGGGCTTATAAGTTTGGTATTGTTGGTTGATTTACTTAAACTTTACATACACTTCCAATTGCAGGATTATACATGTGTGCTCTGTAACACAGCTAAGAATCCCTCACACATCTGCTTCTTGAGTGTCATTTCTCAATTCAGTGCTGGGGAACAGTTGGCATTCAAGCTGACTTGTCACTTGACTCTTTTCAGATCCTCCAAACCTTCAGGGATCAGCTAAATGTGCCTTTCTATTTCATCAAAAAAAATGTGCCTTTCTTCATGGAGAGGTGATCATCCTCTTGTCTTGGGCTATTTGGTCTGCAAGAAATGATTTCATCTTCAGGCAAATCAACCCAGTAACCCATCAGGCTATAGCATATTTCAAGGATGAATTCAGGTTAATGATGTTAAGGGCTAAGCGGAGCTACTCACCAACAATAGACCAATGGATTGCACATCTGCAGTAGCAAGGTTTTGGGCAGTTTTGATTCTGCTCTTTCTAGTCTCCATCTTTGTTTCCTGAAGAGATGGCGCGCGGGAACTGAAGCCTTTCATGGCTCGGACCTCCTAGGCTTTAGCTACTTTTTTGTATTTCTTTTTTTCTTAGCCTGTTGTAACTTAAACCTTTATTTTCTATTTCAATAAAGCCTGCAGGGGTGTAAACCCTCCAGTTCCTTTTTTTTAAAAAATTACATACACTTGTTTTATAAAGCGTATATATAAACTAACAAACGCTGTAATAAACAGTCAGAATGTTAACCAAACGACAGAGTGTATATATGTAGCTAAAGGACTATAAGCCATGTTTTCCTTTTTCTCACGATCGAGGAAAAATGAAAACTAGACCAAGACTGAAGCTAGAGTACTACAGAGTAGTACTATACGCGAGCACTTGAATTTGCGCAAGAATTGACCAAGTAGAGAGTACGTACTCCCTCCATCCTGGAATAAAGAGCATTCTAACTATTCTAAGACAAAATAAAGGAGATGGCAATAGACGCATGTACCCCTCTCTTATTTTCCTAATATATTAAAATCTGATTTTATTCTGCATAATTAAAGGATGAATTCTTTGTCTTTATACAAAATATGGCAGGCAAATGAGTTACCTTCCTTGTAAAATATAATCACGCCTGTTTAGGTAAATATTATCTTGTTGTTCCCCAAATGTACTATATTTAGGGACAACTCCTAAAGGCTATAATGCTCTTTATTTCAGGACGGAGGGAGTAGTCCCCGGATAGTTGAAGTCTGAGGACTTCATCATTTCCATCCCATCAATTTAGACCGAAGTAAAAGTCCATTCAATTAGTAGTAATTGTTTCCAGCCTTCCTACTTGGACTTGGACCATTCCAAACCATTCATGCTGTTCCAAATTCGATCGCGGCCGGCCAGCCCAAAGTAAAAGTGCCCGACCTCAGATCTGAAGAGTGCACTCCTGTATTTTTTTTATATCGCCTTAATTCGTATTTCTATAGTTTTGGTGTGTATATAAAAACTAAAAATACATAAACATTTATCTCGAGTTAGTCGGCCGGTGGTTTCTACAAATGATAAGACGACTATGATTCCTACAATGGCCTCCAAAGAAGGCCGGGTCAAGTGGCCCTTTTTTAAAAAAATATATATTATTTTGTTATGAAAGAAGAACAAGTATACTAAGACTGGTAAGCCGAGCTGATAAGTTCAAGTGACTAGAGAGATTTGTTAGATGCACTATGAAGTAGAGTACTTTGTATGCATATTTTCTACTCCGTGCATTTTTCTTATGGTGTATTTTGTTTTATTTATATAGAGGAGCACACTCCGTGCATTACGCCATCGTTATTAACAAGTCACACTGTACTTGCCATAGTGAATTGAGTCAATTAAGGGCACGGTTGCACGGGTTTCGTCGTTTCAATTTTCAAACTGGACGGGGCAGTACGCAGCAGCAGAGTGCCCTCCCAAAATTTCGTCGATTTTTAATCCCGTGGACCGGATCCAATTGACTTGGCTTGGCTCGCGGCAGCAGCATATATACGAGTACTGTCATGATTCATGACAGCTCCACCCACTGAAGATAATCCAGCAATCGATCTGTCGTCAAACACTCAACTGAAAAGGTGCAAGAATTCAAGCGTACTGTAGATAGATTACGTACCGTACATGCAGCATCTAGTGGGCAGTGACACCCATTTGAGTACAGCCTGCTAGCTGGTTGCCTTTCAAGTTTCACAGGCTGCCAAACCATTTCTCCCCACCTTTCTGACGCCAAATATGAAAAGCTCGTCGATCGCGTTCTCTTCACAGTCCATTTGTAACCGTGAAAACAAACGTAGATTATCCTCGTGGTCATCTGTCGCGGACCCAACACCTGCTACGCTTATTATGGTGCGTCCAAATTGCGGCGTGACGTTGCGTCGTCACTCGCACGGGCGCGGCTCTTGATCGCCGCCTAATTAATAGCCCATGCATGTTGGTTCAACCAGTTACCCTAGTTAGCCCAGCACTCCCTGCGGCACCCTCAAATTCCGAGTTCGAATCCTCACGGGGCGAATTTGCGCCGCAGGGTAATAAAATCCTCGCCATTTGGCGTGCGGGGTTCGGGAGTTTTTCCGCGATCGGGAAGACGCTTCTACTTAATAAAAAACAGTTGTGGGTGTCACCCCTCTGGTCGCGTTTTTTTTCTTCTTTACTTCTTTTTTTGCTTGAGAAAAGAGATTCGATGCGAACGAACAGAGGGGAGCGATGGTCTGCATTCTTTCTGAATCCGAGACCTAATCCAATGCTGCCGCTAAATAATCGCCTGACAGCTGACACGAATCGATCGTGCGGTTTCACTTTCCAAAGAAAGCAATCCAAATCCAACATCTCATCGTGACTGAAACGGAGATGAACAGGAAAAGGTGGTCAGTGAGGCTGTGGACAGAGAGAAGAGAAGTTGTGCAGGTGGGTTCGGTTCGGTGCAGGTAGGTTGGCCCCACCTGAAAGCCGGCCGGCCACCGGCCCGGGCGCCGTGCACGTGGCCACCAGCCGCGGCCAGCCATGATCGAGTCCTCCGTTTCCTTTCTCTCCAAAGAGGAACAAAGGCGAGAAAAAAACAAGAAAAGAAAACGAGGCACCAGCCACCAGCCTACCAGCTTCGCGAAGCTACCACGGCTTCCCAAACTGCCCCTGCCAAGTGTCAGCGTCGGCGGGCACGCACGGGGGCAGCGGTGGCGCCGTGCCGACCAGAGGCCAATATGATGCAAATCGCCGAGTTGGATTCGTTCCCTTTTTTTCTCCATCGGTGCGCGGCGACGATGTTCGATGATGGAGTCCGGATGAGACGACGACGACATGAGAGTTTGCGTGCGCCCCGCCGCAACATGAGTGTTCAACGATCAACACTGTGCAGCGGCATGCTGGTTGCGAGGCCGGCCAGTGGTCACCTTTTTCTGACGTGACTACTACTACGTGTGTACTAGTCGTAGTCCTAGTACATTTTGGAATGTCCTTCTCTGTTTCTACGTGATTCAAAAAAACACTTAACCTATGTACTAGATGTCAATTTATTTTGAGTCAATTTTTTAGTGCACTATTTTTTTTTTCTTTTTTAGGGAAGATAATGTTTTGTTGATTTCTAACGGACATATCAAACTATGAATTTTGATGGTAATGAGCTACGGATTACCACATCTTGGACTTGGACGATCTCGGATATTCACAATTTCGCGCCACTTTAGTGCTTTTACTTATCAATCTTCCTCCAATGAGTATTAGTTCAGGGACGAAGTCGCCTTTGATTTTCTTCACGAGATCAAATCGTCCATCTTCAATTAATTACTAGTATCTTAATTTCGTGTGCTTTTTAGTTTTTTCTATGACTTTGGTACACGAAACCTTTGATCATGCATTTTTGTTATCCTATAAGTTTGTCATTCACAAGTTTGTCTACTTGACTCTACATATTTGCATTTGTAACCTATATTTTTTTGATGCGAATTTTCATTCCATGATATAAGGTTTTCGTTCTCTAGGCGCAAGGGTATCAAGGTTTCATCATCGAACGACGTCCCTCCTCCCAGCCCCCACACAACAAAAAATTGATGGTAGCATGTTGTGTTATTAGATTGTAAGATAAAGTTCACTCGATTTTTTTTTCGGAATTCAAATGCCTATTTTTGTCTTTTGTGAATCTTTTCTTCACTAATTCACATGCAACATTTATTTCGTGTGTCTTTATCCTAACATTCTAAATAAAGACATTCCTTATCCATCCTTGCAATCTAAATAAAGACATGGTTTATCTAGATAGAACTTCGATAAGATTTTTGTGAACAAACACAGAACTTTATAATATTTGAGCCTAGGTTTCATGAGTGTTCTATCTTGTTCATCCTACAAGGTTTGTAAATTATAATTAGTAGGACACGTCCAGAGCGGTGAGCTGATGTGAGTAGCATTTGTACATAGGTCGATAGGTCACATTGTTTAGCGGTGGCTAGAAGAGGAATAGTTGGAGAAGTATGGTCACCGGTTATTATCTTTTGTGTTGTGAAAGTTTCTCTCATACTACGTAGAAGTTACACTATTTTAAAACACCTTTTACCTTAAAATACAAATCAAACACATGTAAACATGTGGGCTACACACTTGCCGCATATATGCAAAGTCCTGCATTGTCTAATGATTAGACCCACATGTTTAGATAATTAAGTAGATAATTAAGTCGTGGTGGCATTGTCCTACAATAAGGCAGTCATTGATGCTTGTAGGCTTAGAGATATGTCCCTAGCTATTGTTTGAAGTAATCCTAGGAAAATTATGCAATTGGAAGGAATATAGCACAAGCCGAGACAAGATGTTCAATTTGTCTCGAGAAAAAACAACCAACTCCTAGGGAAATGTTTGATTTCCTTTTAAGGTCGGTCTCAATGTATGGCTCATGGGTATGTCATGCACATTAAATATGGTGTCATATCAACAAATAATGATCACGACAGGGCCATTAAATGGTAGAGTTTCATTAGATGAGAGAGGAGTTTCATCCCCATTTAAAACTCATCTCGGTTACTTAGTTTACAATCTTGGCAGAATCGCACATTTAAACTATACATCGAGATTGACCTTCTAAGTACAGATATAAATACGTTAGAGTTAAATTTCTCTAAATTATAGTACCTATTAGCTTTGTCATATCTAACTTTAATAAAAATTTATAGGAAAAATATGTTAACATTTATAACAACAAACAAATGCATCGTTAAGACAATCTTTTGTAACATGTAAATATTGATGTTAAATAGTCAAATTTATATTAAATACTGTTATATCAATTTAAAACATGAACTCATCACTTCTACAACAATCACCAATCGCTCTTAGCTGATTCACGCTCAAGACACATCGCTTTCTTCGCTTTACCTTCCACCAGTATATATGGCAGTACGTGTGGTCGAACCAAATTTCGTGTAGAACCGTCCGACAGCTAGAACAAGGAAAAAGCAACAGAAAAGAACATTGGCCTCAACCTATATAATTCTAAAAACAAATTGGACTCAACCTAGGCCCATTGGTTCCGCTGCCGTGAATTGACCAAACCGGCCTTAGGGGCAGTATCGTCGTTTCACAGGACCGTATACTGTACGCATACGGTCTGGTCTCCGTGAGCCGTATATATATATATATCGTCTCCACGCGGTTGCCCACTAACGGCTCTGCTCCGTGGCCGCCTTCAGAGAAAAACAGAGAGAGGAAAGAGAGAGAAAAAAACTCCATCTTTTCTCTCCGTTCTCTCTCGTTCTCGTGTGTGTGAGGTGGCGAGCCCGAGGAGGAGCCGAGGCCACAAGTCCAATCCGCCCGTATCTAATCCGCTCCGCTCCAGCGCCGCGACGACGAGGAGGGGGCAGCCAGGCACCGGCGAGAGAGCCGGGCTTGATTCGGGCTCGTTCCGTTCCTCGCGGGGGCGCGCGCACGGTGAGTTCCCGGTGATCTGCGAGTTTCCACGGCGTGGGTGATGGCGGCAGGGGCGGACTCGGGTGGTGGATTTCCGGGCTGCATTCTTGTTTCGTCAGGTAGATCTGGCGGTTTCGTGCGGAGTCCTGTCAGTGCCCTAATGCCGGGGGGATTTCTTTTAATCCGTCGGTTTTCTGTGTTTATTTTGCGGAAATTGACGGGGGTCACGGTGATTTTAGGTGGTGTTGTGCCTGGCCCGAATTTGGCGTGAACAATGGTGAATGTTTGGGTGTTGGGATGCTGTGGATTTGCCTGACCGGCAATGTGTGCCTGTTCTTAGCTGAAAAAATTGGAGCTTTTTCAAAAGGGATATATGATATGATTCGTTTTATTCGGCTGGGTGGAAACATGGTCCAGCTGGCCTGAGCTGTATCCAGAGAGAAGGTTGGTTGGATTTCTCTGGGTTGCAGTGACCCATTGATCCCTATGGGCTCAACTGGCTTCAGTATTCTTCGGTGGTGCTGGCCTCCCTTTGCCCGAAAAGTTACATCTTTCTGCAGCTGGATGCCTGGATCCGGTGGCGTATGCCTGGCTCCTAATTAATTAATTTCAGAAAATTGTTTGTGGTTCTCGTATTTTCTGTGTAGAAAATGGGAATGTTCATTGCTCCTTCCTGTAGCTATCACGATTCTGGAAGCCCCAAACTGGAAATTTTAACCATCGCAGTCATGCAATAGCCATGTTCCTTTCGAGGTCTTATTCACGAGAATGCGATGGAAAATAGGGGAAAACAGTCGCCCTTTTGTTGTATAATATAAATGGTGACCATATATACAGCTTCTCACAAAAAGCTTCTGTTTTTGTTGTTTCTTTCTTCAGGTTGGCATTTTGGAGTGCGAGACCTCGGCTTCTCTGAATCCTGAAGCGTGGTTGAGCCATGGCTGGCTCCCTTGCTGCCTCAGCCTTCTTCCCTGGCCCAGGGGCTTCTCCGGCAGCATCCGCGAAAGCATCGAAGAACCTGGCTGGTGAATTACCGGATAATTTGAGTGTCCGTGGTATTGTTGCAAAGCCTAACACCCCTTCGGGGAACATGCAAGTGAAGGCTCAAGCACAAGCTCTTCCCAAGGTTAATGGCACCAAGGTTAACCTCAAGAATGTGAGCCCAGATAAGGAGGAGGCGATACCCTACACCGCTCCCAAGACATTCTACAACCAACTGCCAGATTGGAGCATGCTTCTCGCGGCTGTCACTACCATCTTCCTGGCAGCAGAGAAGCAGTGGACACTGCTTGACTGGAAGCCGAAGAAACCCGACATGCTTGTGGATACATTTGGCTTTGGTAGAATCATCCAGGATGGGCTGGTGTTTAGGCAGAACTTCTTGATTCGGTCCTATGAGATTGGTGCTGATCGCACGGCTTCTATAGAGACATTAATGAATCATTTACAGGTGACACAATAATACTATGGAATTTAGTTTCTCTTCCTGTTTTGCTCTGTTTACTGTTGGTTCATCTTGTTTTATTGTGGCTAACTGTATTTTGAAATTTTCAGGAAACAGCTCTTAACCATGTGAAGACAGCTGGCCTTCTTGGGGATGGTTTTGGTGCCACGCCAGAGATGAGCAAGCGAAACTTGATCTGGGTTGTCAGCAAAATTCAGCTTCTTGTCGAGCAATATCCCTCATGGTACGTTTCTGCAAACTGTAGCAACCCTTATCTATTTCTCGGAAAATGCTATCTCCTTTTTGCTTTGAATCAAAATTAGGTGTTGCATGTGCTAGAAGTGTTAGTATATAGCACAATTTTGGTTGTTTCACTAATTCACTAGCATCATGGAGATTTTTGACTGATAGTTTGTGCATTTCATAGATGGATAATGAAGCTATATAATCTAGCTGGCTTGTTGTATAGCACTTACTAGGTCTTTAGGTACGCACTTAGCTGTACTTTAACATTTCAAAAATGCCCTGTTTAAGTCTTTAGGTACGCACTTAGCTGTACTTGAACATTAGTAACACAGTCCTCATGATCCAGGCTTGGTAGTTGGTACAAGCAAAACATTTAGATATCTTGGTCTAAAGTCATGGGACCTGTGATGTCTTGGTAAAAAGAACAGGACTCAGGCCTTTAGGAGCAGTGCTTCTATTTCTATGGTCTAAGCCTCTAAGGATTCAGATTTTACTTATGCTTTCAAAGATGAAAAATGTGTATCAGCAGTGCAGGCTTAAATAACACTGGAATATAAAATAACAAACAATCAATCAGAAGCACAAGAAAACAACCTCACTGCCAATTTACTGATTTTGTTCTGCACAGAGAACGAGTTTATTGCCCATAGCCCCTTTTGAGTGTGACTCACATAGCCTGCACAGTTTCAGCGGGCAACACCTTAATATGGATGGTTGCATGCTACCAAGACACTGGTAGGCGGAGTTAAAAAACACTGATGTTTGCCTTGGAGTAGTGTCTCTATTTGTTAAGATTCATGGTCAGTATAGAATGACCAAAGAATTGGAAGTTAATTATTTGGTAATACGATATATTAATGCCTTAGAACTGCTGAATTAAGTGGCGTTTGTCCATTCTTCCTTGAATGCTTGAATCTCAAAGATCCGAGGCTGTACACCTCAAGAGATCAGAACTGGCCTTTATTGTTGGAATAAATGATTTCATCCTAAGAAATAAATGGTGTGGGCTGCCATACGAAGATGTCGTTGATCTAGATTCGTCGGCTCACTACATTTAATTTGCTTTTTGAGCAAATAACTTGAGTGCTCATAAAATCAATACCTACAATGTATGTTTTGTGAAGTTACAACTTTGCAAGTAAGTATACATTGTTGGAGAAAAGGAAAACAAATTGAACTGTTTGCTTTGGGTTCAGATATAGTAGTGACATTTGCTTATGCGCTGAAAAGTTGACTAAATATTTGTTGCAAAACTTGCTATAATTTAGGGGAGATATGGTTCAAGTGGACACATGGGTAGCTGCTGCCGGAAAAAATGGCATGCGTCGAGACTGGCATGTTCGTGACTACAACTCTGGACGTACAATCTTGAGAGCTACAAGGTTTGGATTTCATCTGGTTTTGCATTTATTCTTTTTGTCTCTTTGATTGATGTGAAATTCTATCTTTGCTTATGATTTACTTACCTTTCGATTTTTGCTTGTAGTGTTTGGGTGATGATGAATAAGAACACTAGAAGGCTTTCAAAAATGCCAGATGAAGTTAGGGCTGAGATAGGCCCGTATTTCAATGGCCGCTCAGCCATAACAGATGAGCAAAGTGATAAGTTGGCTAAGCCAGGGAGCACCTCTGATGGTGATACTATGAAGCAGTTCATAAGAAAGGGGCTCACTGTAAGTTGGATAACCATGCTTTATTTCTTAGTATCATGAAGAAAGAAATGTGAATTTCTCATGGAACTCCATTACATTGAACAGCCTAGGTGGGGCGACCTTGATGTCAACCAGCATGTGAATAACGTCAAGTATATTGGTTGGATTCTTGAGGTAATTTCTTCAGAGCCTGCCTCTTTTTCATCTTATTCAATGGCTGCTGATCTGGCCATGTGGTGGTGGTTGGAGATCTCGCTGGCATGACTTAAAAAGTTTATAAAGCTTTGTGTACTTGTGTTTGTATAACTTCTTGCTAATGAATGATCAATAGGTGATCTGTATTTGGAAAGTAAACAGTGTTGCTAGTATAGTACAGTGATATCTATTGTGCTTCTTAAATCCTAATCTCTGCATAGTACAAAGGTGCTCAAAAGCCTGAATCCTTTTCATCTCTCCTTTTTTTTTCCAGAGTGCTCCAATTTCAATCCTGGAAAAGCATGAGCTTGCAAGCATGACGCTGGATTACAGGAAGGAGTGTGGCCGCGACAGCGTGCTGCAGTCCCTCACCACCGTCGCAGGCGAATGCGTGGACGGCCATGCAGGCTCCACCATCCAGTGCGACCACCTGCTGCAGCTGGAATCAGGAGCCGACATTGTCAAGGCGCACACAGAGTGGCGCCCAAAGCGGGCGTACGGTGGTGAGGGGAACATGGGGTTTTTCCCGGCGGAGAGCGCATGAACTCCCCCTGAAGCCGAACCGGCCGAGGAAAGAAAACCGTGGGGGCAGCTCCTGCGAAGCACAAATCCTATGTTATGGGGGTACACTAACGCAACTGAGTGAGTGTTTTGGTTGGTCGCGAGAAGTTTGGCACATGGGGGAACGCCGCATTACCCACCCAACCTGGGAAGGAATTGTGCAAGACGGATTTTGCAGGAGGCTTGGAGGCATTGGTGGAGCATGTATGGGGTAGGAAAGCTCAGGAGGAGGCCAGGATGAGGAAGCAGAAGGGATCTGAGTTGTTGTGAAGAGAGGAAAGCAGTGTGTGCTGCTCTAGGGGTCCGAGGACGGGCATGGATCGTGTTTGTGTTGTGGGTTGCTGGACAAGGACACGCATGCAGGAGCTGATTGATGAGGCCGGAGTGGAGATTCTGTAGGGATGATGATGTCGTAGTAGGTTATTAGGCCAGGTTGGGTGTGTAGAAGGCATTCCCCTTTGTAACAGCCTAATTTGTACATTCTTTCTTACCATCTTTGTCTTATTGATTGATCGAAATCGCAGACCTCCTGCGTTTGCATCCAAAGACAGGTAGAAATGTGTGAATTCTGGAATCGGAATGTTTGGGACCTCCGGACTCCGGAGGCCGGCAATCCTGATTTGTGGCAGGTGCAGTGAAGCCTGGCCTCCGGGACCATGACTTGTTCTGCAGTAGTAGGGCCTTTTTCGTGCAGTGCTAGATCTGCATCATCCAACCATTCAGAACATTTTCCGAGGAGCAGGAATTCCTCCCTCCTGATGGCTGATGCAAGAAGTTTGCCCCGTCATTCTGTACTCTGTAGTATATCTGCCTGTCCTTTTTTGTCCGCGGAAGGTTCAACCGTGAAGCATATTCAAGAGGCCTGCTGACGCCGTGCTTGGAACGAACAAGGCACAGCGACGGTCAACCAGCTCCGATTTCTCCGAACTGTCTTGCCTTGGCGGCTTGCTTAGCTTGCAGCCTAGTAGGCGGATGCGAAAACGAATGATGCCCCACATTTGCGGTCCATGGAAGCTTCGAGCAACAAGGACGGGAGACGAAACCGTTGCTTGCACCTTTCAAGGACGGAGATGACGAGTGCGTGAATGCACGCGTACGTACCATGTACGTGCAGGTCGGGCCGGCTGTAACTGGCGGTGTTGGTGAGATGCGGCCACGCGAATCATGGCCGAATTCATGGGTAATGCCACGCCACGCCACGGCACGGGCGCACGGCACGCCGCAGAGGAGAAAGCTAGAAAACTGAGCGCGGGTGAGGTGTCGTGACTCGTGACGCGTCAGGCAACGCAAATGTTTGGCTGGCGGTTTGGTGGCGCTGGCGCCGGAGCCGTAGAGGGCGGCTGGCGGCTGCTGGCAAGCATACGACACGATGGCCAGGGCCCGGGGGGCCGGGGACTGCTGGACTGAATCGAACCAACCACCAGCATTTCTTCTGGAGCTGGGCCCCTGACAGCGCCAGCCCAGCCATGCGATGCGAGACCGCCGTCGCCGCCGGAAACGGGTTCTATAGCAACACTTCCGTTTCTGGGCAAAGCATCGCGGGGAACGGACGAGGCAGTGAAATGAATCGGGATAACATTATTTGGAAACAAAATTTCACGCGAGAGATCATGGGAGTGTTGCTGCTACTTTGCCAGCGAAGATGGCACGCACGCCACAACCACGAGTCCAAGACGGGTTCCGGTTCTGGCACACCGCTGACACGCTGCCGCCACGGGGGCCTGAATGCCTTACGATGGCAATGCCGGTTCGATGGTTGGTTTCAGTTTCGCCGCCCGGCCGCTGCGGGGGAGCTCAGCTGCTCAGGTGATGGCGACGCTAGCTGCGACGGTCCGGCAATCCGGCCGACGGCCGCGCGCGTCACATGTGCCGCGCGTGCCGCGCGGAGGTAGCCAGCTAGATGCGCGTGATGGCGCGGCCGGGGACCGTGCATGAGCGATCGAGCAGCGAGAGCGCATTCATTCCTTTCCGCCGGCCCTGCTGCGGATTCGACGCACGAGCACGATCGGATCGGCCGGGCAGTGCACAGCAACGGGTGGTTCGCGCATTCACCCCGCGCATATGCCTGCTTGCCTGTTTTCTGTTTACAGCGTCAGCGTACTGCTGTTTGCCTGGCTAAGCATGTTCCGAATCGGTCAGTCCTGGTGGTGAAGATAACTTGACAAGACAAATTAATTGAGGGTCGGTCGTCGGCTTTAATAGCTTGGGAAGAAACAGATGTAAAAAAGTAGAATAGGATTTTCGTTTTTGTGAACAAGGATAGGAAACATTGAAACATGTTAGCTGCATTTATTGATTTTTATTTGAACTTTGTCTCAAAAAAATGTTTTTTATTTGATCTGGATGCATTTGTTAATTGAAAAACAAAGACAGATGAGAAGCCCTTTTTTCCCTTTGAGAAAAGAAGAAACGACAGGGGTGGGCCAAAAGAAAACAGAGATGGCGATCCAGCAAAAGCCCTTTTTTATTGGGCCGTGTTGTGCTGTAAGGAGAAAAACACGATCCAGCAAAAAAGATGGTGGTCTGCTATAGAGAGGCTCTGGGCCGCAAATGAGCCTAAGGCGCAGCGGCCCGTTATCCTCCCACCATTGGAAGCGGGCAGTGATCGCTGCTCTGTGAAGCCAGCCTCACGCCATTCCTGCCGCTTTAGGTTTAGAGAGGCCCATGGCTTTCGCCAAGGCCCCGCCAACCACTAACTTGGGACGGGCAGGCCAGCATAGTGACACCATGGGCCCGGGCCCAGAACCAGCTCAAAGCATCCCCGCACCTATAGATTTCCATTTGGCCCATGGGCTGCGGCACGGCACGGAACACGGCGGCACGACACGGCCCATGGGCCGGACACGACGGCGGCCACCATGCCGTGCTTGCACGGCACGAAGGCCGTGCCGTGCATGGGCCGCCGGGCTCGGCACGCGCCACGGCACGGCACGGCACGGCCGGAGCGGCACGGCGGCCGCACGGCGGCAATCCACTTTCGGCCCGGCCAAGAGCGGCCGTATATAAGCGCCCCCGGCCCACCCCTCTCCCAACCCTAACCCTAATTCATTCCTCCTCCCTCCCGCGCTCGCGCGCTCGCCTCCTGCTTGTCCTCTCTCTCTCGGTCTCTCCGTCTCGATCTCGATCCGCCTATCCGCCGCCGGCTCGCCGCCGCGGCCCCGATCTCGGTGATCTCGACACCTCGCCGGCCACTCCTTCTCCGGTTCTCCCTCTCTTCCCCTCCCTTCCCTTCCCTCCTCATCCTCCGGCGTACACCATGTGAGTTGTTGTCTCCTCAATTCTTCCGCCACCGCTCGCCGTCGGTCTAACCAAGGTCTCGTCATTCTCTCTTGCTGCCAACTGCTTGTGCCTGGATGCTGGCTCCCTGGTTACTTCTCCGGCACTCGGCTCCGGTGGCTTAGGTAAGTGGATCTTCTTGCTCTTCTTCTTGCTCTGCGTCTTCATGTTCATCTTCTTCTTGCTCTGCTTCTTTCTCTTGACTTCTTCTTCTTGCTATGCAGGTTGGTGCCTGACGCTGCGTCGTCCTCCTCCGAAGGCGCGATGAGAACCAAGCGCCCCTGTCCACCGTCGAGGCGCCCCTGCCCACCGTTGAGTGACGATGTTGGAGATGCGGCTGGGGGCCGGAACCGGCCAACTCCGACTCCGGTGACGGTCCCGGCTTCGGCGGGCGTTGGTGAGCACCCCCTCCCTGACCTCGTGGACCCAGCGGAGGTGGAGGATATGCAGGCCAAGATCGAGAACGACGATGACCTTGCTGAAGATGCAGCTGGGCTGTTCGGCATCAATGTCGGGGACGCCGCTAGGCCGATCGATCTTGAGGCCGGCGGCGACGGTCAGGTGGACTCCGAGGATACACATGGCACCTTCACTGCCGGTAAGCTCACTTCAAACTTTGCCGAGGATTTCGTGCTAGTGTTTGATGACAATGAGGTGAGAACACATGCCATCTCGCAAACGTTGTGGGAAGAAATTTGCCGCTAGGGCTTCGATTACCTTTGGATCCTTGAATAGGCACATGTCCGGTTGTAGGGAGAAAACAGATACCGATCAAAGGGTCCCCCTAGTCTTTCTATGAACGCGATTGGTTGCATAAGCGGGTTTATGATGCTTCTCGTCTAGAATTGAGCCGCGTGTCGGTTGGATTGCTAGGCCGGATCTGCCATTGGGGTTGGTGATACGCAGGCACGGGAAGATTATGTTAAGAATGCTCACAATCCTAGATTCCGAGGGTTTCTAGGCGGACCACTACTAGAGACATGCATAAGTTGTTTGTTGAATGTTGAACAGTACTTTGCTTATGCATTCCTTCCGCCCGCTTGTTCATCTCTCTTTCTTTGACTTCGATATCTAGTCTGGTAATGCTAAGGAGGACTACATTTACGTTGTTGCTCATTATGTTGGGGCCGATTGGGAGTTGCATAAGAATGTGATTGGGTTTAGGTGATTGATGCATCACATAGTGGTGAAAACATTGCTGATAAAATTGCTGGTGTTGTTGAGGAGTTCGGTTTGATTGATAAGGTGTTTGCTGTGTCTCTTGACAATGCTTCACTAATACTAGGGCTTATGAAATCTTGGAACCCGTCTTTTTGGTTACATGGGCTCTTATCCCGCTCCTACTCGTGATGATCCTCTAAAAGTCAAGTACTTGCTTGTGCATCAAATGTGCATGCCACATTATTAATCGATAGTTAAGTCGGCTTGAAGAGGTTCAATCCTTATCTTGAGAATTTCGGGATCGCAATAAACTTTTTGAATTCCTCTAATCAAAGAATTGCTTTGTTCAAGAATTACTTTGTGTTGCTCGGGGTATTAGACCTAGAAAGTTTGGCCTGGACATGGATGTGAGGTGGAATTCAACCTATCGATGCTCAAGCATCTCGCGCCATATAAAGAGGTATTTTCTCGTGTGGTTTGAGTCCAACTATGGTGAAGCATTGCCGACTCCGCGCATTGGCATTGTCTTTGAAATGATAATGCGCTTGAAGTGTTTTACCCGGCAACCGTTGAGTTGTCTGGTGTTTACTATCCTACTTTATCCACTAATGATGCATCATCTGCTTGACTTTGCTGAGCATTTGCATAATGCTGAAAGTGATGTTGCCTTCAGAGGTATTGCCATTCCAATGAAAGAGAAGTACCTTAAGTATTGGAAGAAAATTCCTCTGTTATATTCTTATGCATTCATTCTGGATCCTAGAGCTAAGCTGGTAGGCTTCTCTAATGTGCTTGAACTACTTTCTGCACAAACTGGCACTTCCTATCTTCTTTACTATGCTGAGGTCAAAGCTGAGCTGACCAAATTGTTTGAGAAGTATGATCAGAAATTTGGTGCTGCTAGGACTCAAAGGCCTGCTATGCCTCATGCTTGGTCTTCGGTAAGAGGAAGCGGGTATGGGAAAGATCTATTGTGGTCCCGGTGCCGGTGCATCCTCTCCTCTCGGGTTCCCCTTCTAACCCCTCTCCATCTTCTCGCCGCTAATGAGCTAGCGGCTTACTTGGACAAAGTGATCCCGTCAAGGATTGGAATGAGTCCTTTGACTTATTGTGGTGGCGTGACCATAAGCCGACTTATCCCGTCTTATCTATGATGGCTCGCGATGTCATGTCTCGTGCTCAGTATCTCCACGTGTCTTCGAGTCTCGTTTTCGGTGAATGACGAATACTTGAAGACCGGCGGCGGCGCTTGTTGCCTCGAGCATGTGGAGATGCTCACTTGCCTAAAGGATTGGGACCAAGCAGCAAGAAAGGAACAACATTCACCTGAGGACGTCGACCTAGAAGAGCTGTTCGACAACATGTACCTAGATCAAGGTGATGGCAGCGGCAGTACTCCAGCTGCAGCTCCAGGAGCTGGGACATGAAGATGATGAAGATGAACTTATGGAGAAGGTAAAGTAGTGATTCATGATCATGTTCATCTTCATGTTCTCATTTCATTAAAATCTTCCTTCATGTTCATCTTCATGTTCTAATTTCTATTTTTGCAGGCATTTTCCCATCTTTTGGTGAGACAACAAGACTCAAGTGCTAAACATGAAGATGAAGATGAACAATTGAACATGCAATCTCAATTCTCAAATTCTGTAATAGGATAGAACTTGAGTCTATGTCATGTCTATGACTTGAACAACTTGCCATTGCCACTCGATGTTGGCTAGCTATTGTAATAGGATAGTTGAACTCATGAACATGTAGACTTGTGAAACTTTGAGCCGGTGTACTCTTTTCCCTTTCTAGGGTTTCTCACAAGGTGAGTTTTACCTAGAAAGGGTTTTAATGAGGCACCATTGCACAAAACAGCTCCTTTTGATAATATATTAGCTCTTATTCATCTCCATGTGTCTTTTGTTTGAAATCTCGATGAAAATGATACAAATTTTGAATGACTTGTGAAAAATCCATCTTTTGAGTCCGTTTTTGATCGGGGCGTGCCATGGGCGGCACGGCACGGCCAAATTTGCCGTGGCACGTGGGCGGCACGGCACGGCAAACCGGCCCATGTGCCGTGTCGTGGCCGGGGGCGGCCCATGGCACGGGGAGGCACGGCACGGCCGGCACGCCGCGGCACGGTGCGATCTTGTTGCCGTGTTGGCACGGCCGTGCCGTGTGCCGTTCCGTCTTGCACGGTGGCCAACTATACCCGCACCACCTTAGGGCGTGTTTGGTTTTCATCTCAACTGGACCTGGCTAGCCCAAATAAGCCAGGCCAGACTTAGCCTGTGTAGAGATAGCCAGCCCATGGTTGTTTGGTTTTTATCTCAACTGGAACTGGCCCAGTGAAGATTGTGTTTGGTTTGCTGCATAAGAATGTGGCCAGCCCAGTGTAGCCAAAATGG
This sequence comes from Themeda triandra, assembly GCA_018135685.1. Lineage (NCBI taxonomy): Eukaryota > Viridiplantae > Streptophyta > Magnoliopsida > Poales > Poaceae > Themeda > Themeda triandra. Next base: position 167,788 of record JAENPR010000356.1, on the reverse strand, counting down.
GCCTTGTTTGGTTTCTCGTTCACACCACTGGCTGTTCACGGCGACTCACCTCCGCCTCGCCTCGCCTCCGCCGTGACAACTAGCATCCGCCTCAGTCGAAGAAGCCGGCGCGGACCTCGCCGCCATCGCGGACGCCGCCGTCGCGGCGGCCGTCTCCGAGACGGGGCGCGTGGCGGATTGGACGGCCCCCCGACTACTCCCTCGCCCCCGACCCAGCCCACGGCCGCGACACGCTTCTTCGGCGATGCGGGGCGCTCTGGCATGGGGTGGCGGGCCAGAGCACGTCGAGCTCGAGGAGGTCGCCGTCGGCCGCGGCTTGGGTCGGGACGGGGAGGCGGTCGAGGCGTCAGGGCGGTGTCGCGGGCGAGGCCGTCCGCCGTGCGTGCCGCCGTCGAGGGCGCGAGCGCGACCGAAGCTCTGCCGCGGACTCCGCCGACTCGAGCGCAAACGCGAGAGGGAACTCCGCCACGGACTCCGCCGGCTGGGGCGCGAGTGCGAGCAGGAGCTCCACCGGCTCGAGCGCGAACGCGAAGCGCCGGCTCGAGCGCGAACGCGAAGGGAGCTCCGCCGCGGACTCCGCCCCCCTAGCCAGGGATCCAAACACCTCAGTTTTGGCCCCAACCAAGCCTGGTCGGGCATAGCCCAGGAACCAAACACGCCCTTAATGCCCCCGCTCGGGTTACAAGCTCGCGCTGCTGAGCTCGGCGAGGGTGGGTGGGTGGAGCGAGTATTTAAGCTGGGATGACGGAGTGTGGAGTGGCGAGGTGGTGCTAAAGAGTGTAAGCTGAGGTAGGGAGGGGACTGGTGGTGGTGGAATGGTGGCTCGGAAGTGGGCTTTTGTTGATTCAGGACGAGTGCTCGTCCGCGGCCCAACGGTCCTGCAGACTTGCGTTAGAGCAATTTTCATCACAGGCCGGATGCAAAATTCTCAGCAATGGGCTCATGATGTTCAGTCATACGTGTTCCACAGGAAGAACGTGCACGTAATTGCTAAAAAAAGAGAAAGAAGAGGAAGAACGTGCACGTTTGCACTGGAGAGTGGACTCGTGCGATTGCGAACTGCGAAGAAACAGCCTCTATGATAGCTGGTGCTTGAAACAACTGATACGAAATAAAGATTATTTTCAGTTCGACTCAAGATAAAAGATTGGTACCGAGCTGAAAAAACGTTATGATGATAGTACAAGAACACTACCGGCAGACACATCGAACGTGGGCAGCGGGCACCTCTCAATTGGCCTACCCTTGCAATAAAACTAGGATCCTATATACTTGTTTCCGCTTATCGATTCGTTAATATTTATAACTATCATATTGTTGGAATTTTTTTTTCGATTCTCAATTGTGCTAGTTCAAGGTTTTGAAGCGACATTAAAAGAATCCGAAATAATCGTAGCATCTTGCATGATTCTTGCTTTTCTTAGTGAGATTCGGAATATAAGCAAAAACAAACAAGACCTAGATTCACAATGCTTGGCCAAAATTCATCCGCATGTGTACTAAAGGACAAAAGCTTGTAAGTATGTCTTTCAATTAGATTTCCATAATTTACTCTTTAGGGTTGTTTCTTATACCTAAAGATGTTGTTAGCTCTCTCAACACAACACTCTAAAAAGTAGCAGTTGCAACAAACACACTCTTGTATAGCTGAATTTAGCGTAGAGCATCCATAGTGACTTGAGGACCATAGTATAGAGCAGAAGTTAAGACCAAGAGTTCACATAGAAAATGTTATATGAACCAGGCCAAATTTTATCTCACTCAAGAGCAGACAAAGTATATATTGGAAACATAAAGGTCCCGTTAGCCAATTAAAAAACCGACAAAATTAGGCAGATTCAATAGTGGTTTGTCAGAGAAAATAAGATGAATTATGCTGGCTTTTAACCGGCTGAACAGGCCCAAAAACCATTTGAAAAACCTATTATGGTTACCTTTTATGTTTGAAACTTTTCATATCCTTCCCCTCAAAAAAAAACTTTGCATATCCATAGTGCATCCTCATATGTATGTCATACACAAAAGTGAGATGCAAATTGAAACTAGAAAGAATCATATGAAACGAATAGATTCCAGGAGCATGTGAGTGCATATATATGGATGCACAAATGTTTAAATTTTCAAATTTTTGTATTGCCAAGTAAATATGGTTTTCTGAACGAGTTTCTTGTTTCCACCATTCCCTGTAGCCCTTGAGCAGGCCGTGACAGAGCAAACCGACTCTGAGGCCTGGCCAGTCCGTAGATCGTCCAGCCAACGGCCGTGATGTGACTGAGAACTAGTCGCATCACCGTGTCTACTTGACACCCATTCCATTCCATTCCACACCACGGGCTCCTCTCCCCACCGCCCTCGTCAGGCTCCTCTCCTACCGAACCCTCTCCGGTCCACCGCCGCCGTCCCGATCACGCCGCGCCGCCGCCGCCGCCGGGGCGGCGCCTCCCCGGTCGCCCCTATCTCACCTCCCGTTCCAGCGTATCATCGGCGAGGTAAACTCTCGAATCTTCTCCTTTCTGTCTCGCGCATGCTCCGTCGTGGTCCCAACTGATTCGATTCCCGTCGATCCCATAGGTCGGCGGCGGAAATGGAGATCCAGTCGTCGGGGCGGCCGATCGAGGTGCTGATGGAGAAGGTGCTGTCGGTGAACATCCTCTCGTCGGACTACTTCAAGGAGCTCTTCAAGTACAAGACCTACCACGAGGTGGTGGACGAGATCTACAACCAGGTGGACCACGTCGAGCCCTGGATGACGGGCAACTGCCGGGGCCCCTCCTCCGCCTTCTGCCTCCTCTACAAGCTCTTCACCATGAGGCTCACCGTCAAGCAGATGCACGGACTGCTCAAGCACCAGGACTCGCCCTACATCAGAGCTGTGAGTGGTTTTCTGTTCAGTGATTTGTTTGCTGATTCTGGCTGTAGGGACAGATTATTTATTGCATGCTGATTGTTACAATTTTGGGGGATTTATTTAGTTAGGGAATTAGACTCTGCCAAAGCGTCGGACTCTACATGACTAGAAATGGCCCTCACCGTTTCCATTGGCGAAAGCTTCTCCGGTAGTACATGTAGCAGCTGTTGGTAGTTGGCTGTATTTACACGGAACCAACCAAGTGATATATACGCCCATTCACATAGCTTGTCAGTAATCTCAATTGTTCAGTTTATCAAACAGATGAGTTTGACTATCAGAGTATAATAGTTGCTTTATTTCAGATTGGATTCCTCTACCTGCGATATGTTGCTGAACCCAAGACACTGTGGACTTGGTACGAACCCTATATCAAGGATGACGAGGTATTGTCTCTGTTGCATCAGCACTTCTGCTTCCGCTGTGTTTGTTTTATGTTAAATTAAGCAGCAAAGTAACATCTGCTAGTTCAAGTGTTCAACCATATGTTTCTGAATCACATCAAGTTTCTGTTGCATTGTTTCCACTTAAGCGGCATGATAAACTTGTGTAACATAAACGAAGATCGCTTTTTGATATTGGCACCTGATGTGTACTAAGAGCAGTGCTTGTAGAAAGAATCAGATATAGTTGTAAAAAACTAAAGGTGGGACAAAAGTTGCTTCTTATGTCTGTATTCTAGTCTAGAACCAGAGAAGAACCGACACTTGAAACATTTACTGAAGGATATATTGAAATGTGCAATCTTAGAAGCAAAAATGGTGCTTCTCTAGAGTCCACCATTCCTGTCCTAGCTTTTACTTCTTTGGAACACAACGATGTGCACATGTATGAACTAATTGCTTAGCCATGTGGATCTACCTGTGAAAATATCATTTCATGCCTATACTAACATTGGTTTCCCCATGTTTATAGCTGTAAAATATTTATGCTTCTTTATGATGTAATTAATAAAACCATTTTACAGTTCTTTCCAGTGTCCATGTCTTTAATCCAATGCCCTACTCTTTCAGGAGTTTGCCCCTGGCTCAAATGGTAAAATGACTACAATGGGCGTTTATGTGCGTGATCTCCTCCTTGGTCAGGTATATCTCTTGAAGTTATTTCATAATTCTTACATATACCAAAACAGTATCCTGAGCTGCTATCACAGTGTCTCCTTAGTTACCCAACTACATCTGAGGGCAGAGATCATTAACCATATTCTTTTCTGAACCTAAATGCCATTAGTCTTTCTTGAATCACTCACCTGTTGATTTGGCACACTGAGGGGAAATTTCAATTGTGGAGTTGCTTTTAAGAGGAGACATCATCTCTTCAGCCAGTAACATCACTGTATAAGGTTTGTCATGATGTGTTGCTCAAAAGTTCCCTTTTCACTGTTTTTTTCGCTAGTCTAACCCATGTTTCAAGTGGTTGAAGGATTCATAACATTTGAAATGGCTTGCAAGATAATTTACTCCTTTTTTTACTTGTTGAAGATTATATCATACGAAACATGTATGCCCCTGGGGATTTTGCCCATATTGGTTTTTTGTGGCAAGAGTTACTAGTATTTTCTTTTATTCCAGACATGATTCTTTGCTGAAGGAGTATGTGATATGTTATCGAGGAAATAGGTCTGTTTTTTCTAGAGAAAAGCGAAAGGTTTTCAATGTGTTAAATATCTTATAGTTGGATTTTTTTTTGGAAATGCTAGTAAAAAAAGAAAGAAAGATGAGTACTCTCGATACGGATTTGATAGTTAACTGTAAAACCAAATTTTCTTTTTGCTGCTTGACTCCACATTTGTTCGCAGTCAGATGCTCTGATATATTGTATTACAACTCTGATGCAATTCCTCAGTGTTTCTTTTTTTAATATATTACTCTATTAAATAAGTTTCAAGTTTCAATTGAGATTATTATTTTTCACATGTGGAAACAAAGTGTCAATGATATTTGTTTGTTTTTTTTGCAGTACTATTTCGACAGTCTTCTTCCACGAGTGCCTCTCCCAATTCTCCGACAGGTCACTAGCCATCTTGAGAAGCTGAAGCTTCCAACAAAACAGTCAGGAATGACTGGGGATTCCAATAGGCTTGAATCAAATGATACTGCCAGAAGGCCTCCTTCCGTAAAGGCTTCTTTGTCTGTCTCTTTTGGTCAGCGTGCTCCACACCCGTGCATCCACAAGGGATTCTTCCCCAGTTCGAAGAACATTACCTTCCAAACAGGACAAGGAAAGAGGTTATGATGGTGACCGTACAAAATCGCCACCAAGGAAGCGCCGAAGTCGTAGCTCTGAGCGCGATCATGACTCTGAGAGGGACCGATCAGATCGTGATCGCGGCAGGTACAAGGATAGGGAGCACGATCGTTATGCTCGTGATCACAGAGACCGGGATCATCGTCGGCCAAGTTATTCAGATAGGGATGATGAAAGGCGAGGCCGTGAAAAGAGGGTCAGAGATTCTGACCGAAATAGGCATTCAAGCTCCCGCAGAAGCAGGAGCAGGAGTCCAGTCCGTGGCAGAAGTGATGGTGACAAACATCGCTCCAGTCCATTTGGTAGGGCACCAGAATCATCCAACCTGGCAAAGCTGAAGGACCTGTATGGTGATGCAACAAACACAAAGAATGATGCTGGTGATGATAGAGCTCACAGGGATTCTGGAACTGAAGAGGTAATCCGACTGGGAGGGGCAAGGTGGAGATGAATCTCATGTTAAGCGACACCATGACGGTGCATTTAGGTCCATGAATCCAAACATCATTAGTGTTAGAAATTACTGAAGAAATGTGGGCTGTATGTCTTAACTTGAACTTGCGGTTTCAAAGATTTACTCCGAAGTTTCTCCCTCCATTATGCTGTCAATCTTTTTTACGTTGAAGTTGTGTTGCTTATCTGCCAATGGTTGGTGATACTGAATGTGCTCTGACGTTAATGGCATCCACTGTTTGCTGTAATGCTGTATCTTTCAGCACATTTGTGATAACCACGCCAGAACGATGCAATAACCACGTGTATGTTTTCAACTACTATGTTTCTTCTGAAAAACAAATGTACAATATAGCCTTGCTGGCTCAATCTGCAAAATGTACAGCACCCGTAATTTATAAGGTTCATTTTTGGGGCTACGTCATGTTACATGATACTTGCAAAAATCTTCCTCTTGCTTTTTTGTTTGTCAAAGATGATCTTTGCACGATTTTGTTTGTCAAAGATGATCTTCCTCTAGGCAGCTGAGAGGATCTCAAGTCAAATATATACAGCTTCCATTGCCATATTATCGAGCATGCAGAGCGCCTGTCAAAATCGTTTCAAGTGTTCTACTCGTGGAGAAGCATTCCCAGTTATTTGTTCAGACATGTTCAGTTACTGATAAGTGCAGAATTCATTCCGTCTAATTTATTTGTTCATTACTTCGTGCATCACTATAAATTGGTCACCTTTTTTTAAAAAAAAAGTTGGTCAACCAATTCTAGCCAGCACCTTCCAGTTGCAGCAAGGTTCCCTTGCCTAGTTCGTTGCCTCGTAGTGCATTGCATTTTCATCTGTACTCCGATTGGTACTACATGTGATGTCTGTTGCGATTGCAGTCGTGCTCTTCTAGTAATCTATATTTCTAGTTACCTATATTTTGTCCAGTTGCTAAGTTCTTTTCCAGTATCTTATTACTAAAAAAAAGGTTCTTTTCCAGTATCAGCCTTTTTTTGGATTTGATAGTGTTTTTGAGGTCTCGTTCTGATGGTGCTGTGCAGGTGCAAGCAAGTGTGGTACAACATGAAGCCTATTTTTCAGTGAACGTCACCGAGTTTCAGTATCACTTTTTTTTTTTTATGAAACCGTCACCGAGTTGCAGTATCACTTAACATTAATGGTACAAATTAATGGGGACTCACGAGATCTTTAAACAAAAAGATTTAGACAATTGGCCACCGAGTTTCAGTATCACTTAACATTAATGGTACAAATTAATGGGGACTCACGAGATCTTTAAACAAAAAGATTTAGACAATTGGCCAAGTGTTTAACAGTAAACTAATACTGAGAGTCCACGTAATTCATCGATCTTTAGCATTGTACTCCTCACATCTCCACATCTCCACCGATGTGTCTTCCTCCTGCAATAATAGGTTTTTATCTTCATCAACTAAGTATTCCATAACACTAGAAGTCTATAATTCTAGGTTTTAGAAATTCTTAGTTTGTATACAAATGAATCGTTATGGTGGCAGCGTGGAAGGACAAATATACGAAAAGGACAAATACACTATAATATATCTAGTAAAAAAAGAAAGGGAAGTTACTCACCATCTTTTGAGTTCATATATGGTGGGCTGGAAGCAAATCATCTATGCATGGAGTGTATATGAAAGACTCGTGTGTACCGTGGCAGGGTCCAACTGGTGTAAATGTCCCTAGGTACTGCAACTTGGAGGTACCCAGATAGTAAGCAAACCCATCGTAGTGGTTGCCCAAGAAAGCAATCTCTTTGCTTGGATGGTACCCCAAGAAATCCATCATCTTCGTAATATGGCAATTGCGATCATTACTATAAAAACAACCTTCTTCCACATCAATACCATTGTCATCATTAGAGTCCCATTCACAATCTTCACAATTATCCTCTGATCCTATCTGTCCATGGTCCAACATCCAACGTGCCTTAATTTCTTCTTCTTCTTCTTCTTCTTCTTCTTCTTCTTCTTCGTCCTCCTCCTCCTCCTCCTCCTCCTCCTCTTCTTCTTCTTCTTCTTCTTCTTCTTCTTCTTCTTCTTCTTCTTCTTCTTCTTCTTCTTCTTCTTCTTCTTCCACATTGATATCATTGCTATCACTAGAGTCCCATCCACAGTCCTCTATTCTATCCTTCGAACGGTATCTCCAGCAGTTCTGAATTTCTTTTCTATCGACTCGCTCGTAGTGTCGCAAAAAGGAGGGCTTGATGTCAGCCTTATACTTCAACTCCCACTCCGGCATTGAACGAAATTCTGATGCTTTCCGCAAAACCCATACATGCAGCTGGTGCCATCGAAGAGCAGTGTAATAAATCCCATGCTCCGATTTCCCAAGATGCATGGATGGTGGCAAATTATCTGAGTTCTCCTGTGCGTCTTGAAAATTTCTCAAGTCATATGCCTTATATCTCTCATCTTTCTCATCTTCCCACAAGAAATCAGCAACATCTAATCTTGGTGGCATAAAAATATTATCTAACTTTGGTGTTTTGATCACTTGATACTTCTGCTCTGACAACGAAAACCTGATATAAAAAAATGTCCAGCAATAGCAAGCAAGGATATTAGCTCAAAAAGTTGAATACAACATAGACATATAACAAATACTAACTCTGACCCTACAAAAAATTATCTTTACATTTGTCTTAAGTCAAACTCTTTTATGTTTGATCGAATTTATAGAGAAAGAACACAACTACTTAATAGTTAAAACAACAAATGTACATATATTATGAAAACATGTTTACGGTATAGCCAATTTAACTAATTTGATGGTATAAACCTTGTTGATTTTTTCTTCTTGAATTCAGTCAAATTTAAGAAGGTTTGACTTAAGACAACTCTACAAATTGATTTATAGGACCAAGGGAGTAATAGAAAGATTTGTGTAAGCCCTGGTGCTTACCTCATGATGAAACCTCCACGACAGTGGAGGTAGAACGCTCCCCGCCAATGCACGGCATTGCACCGAGGTGAATACTCTGATATATCACTTGGGTCTGACCAAACATCCCATAGTGTAACCGCCACATTGTCTTCCCGCACATAGGCTCTTTCCTCCCACTCGCCAGTTCTCGACGAGAACACTTGTGCTGTGTACAAGGATGGTGGCCATTGTACGGATCCCTTGATGTGCGCCTTGTGATCGTACTTGTCCCTCACAGATGACGGCAGGTCCTTAATTTCGTTTGGTTCGTAGTATCTAGAGAGCTTATTGAATCCCGGTCCTCTTTTGATTTTTGGCTTGGGAGGCGCCTTTGCAAAGAACAATACATCATAGTGCAGCGAGACCGTCGGGTCGAAGGCGAGGTGCGCGCGCACGGCGTCACGACCACCGCCGTCGGCCGATGGCTGTGGAGGAAGCTTCTCCCACCTCCACGTCGCGGGGTTGCACACGTACAGCTTGCTCCGGTCTTGGACGAGGAGAAGGCCATTGCAGTGATGCACGCACGACCTCTCGCCACGTGAATTCGGGCAGGAAGCTGAGCTCGGCGTCGATCGCAGAGTCGGCTGGGCGGGAGAAGTAGGGGCATTCCTCATCGACGTAGTTGATGAACATGCCGCGCAGGCCGCGAGGCACGCGGTGCGCCAGCGCGAGCAGGAGGCCCCGGCCGTCGACGACGGCGCGCAGGTCCTTGGACACGCTCCGGCACACGGCGAGCGGCCGCGGCGGGAGTCGCCCGAGGATGTCGGCGAGCAGCTCTTCGGGCAGGAGATCCATATGGGTGGTGGCTGGCGTGGCGTGCGAGTGCGAGATCGTTTCCTCTGGTCGGGGCGGGGGCGGCCGCGGCGTGGCTAGAAAAAGGGCCGATAGCTTCTGTTTTCGTGTCGGATCCGGAAAGCTGATACGAAGAAGGAAAGGAATTCCGAAAGCGTACGCTGTGATTCACGCGGCTTGGTGCACGCGATCGAGTCGGAGTGGCACGACCGGTCAAGTTTTCAAAATTTTGGTATGGAGAAGACGGCTCTACCACTTGGATCAAAGGACAACAAGTTTAGCAAATATTTTCGGCATTGGGAAGATCCATATCGTTATCGAGTCAGTGAGACAACGGATAGATGCTAGGAAATTTTATACATGGTCGAAAGTCGAAACGTTGCAACTTGTGAGCGGCTGCCTAGTTCTTAATGGCAAGTATTTCAAAAGTACCATCCCATTGTACGGCAAGATGCATAACCATATATGGGCGGTGAATTGTTACTTCATCGTCTTAGTCGAGTTGGGAGCTAGAAGATTTGGTTTTCAAGATCATCTCCAATGGTAGAGTGGGCTCCATTGTCACGAATGTCTCGTTGAAACGATTAAAGGGCTCTTACGTTGTACTGTGTAATTCTAAAAAAAGGGTGGGTGCTAAATTTCGAATCCGAATAATATGAAAACTATATGGCTTTTGGGAGGATCCATCCCCTGAAACACACATGGTGGTCCGGTTTTAGAGACCATGCTCCAGTTTTAACTGTCTAACTAGTTTGAGTTGGTACTGATTGTCCAGGTTGAATTTTGAGTTAGTTTTTGTTGTAATTATTGATTTATTGATAGTCTAACTCAGAGATATACCTTCTGCACAAAAAAGAAACTCAAGAGACATACCTCCTACCAATACATAATATAAATATAAGTGAATATATAAATGGCCACGACTGAGTGAGAATGTCGAATCTACAGAGTATAAAACATATAAACTCTATTCCTTTTTATCTCCTTAGAACCTAAAGCACTTTTCAACCCTAATTTTTCTCGGTTGCTCTTGGCCGGTGTTCATAGATTTTCCATCACACCCAAGAAAACAAGGTGGACTGATTTATAACATTGAGCGTACCAATTTTTTTTTATTTTGAGTTTGATGGCCTCTCTGAACGGGATAGAGCCCTCACTCTTCCTCTGGCTCCCCAATACCTCGACCAAACTCCAACAAAAAACCAAAATCCACACAAACCACCACTAATTTCTCCTCCTTTCCACCGGTTCACACTGATCACCAATGGCAATGGAGATGAAGGTGCGGGCAAAGAGGAAGACGATGACTTGTGGGCTCTATGTATCAGGTAGTGGAGATAGAGAGGAGTGGCATGGCATTTTGGTCCAATAAAAAGGCATCGACCAAATTAATGCTTTCCAAAATAGCTAAGTCCATCTACCTAGTTATCCGTTCTGTTTTTCAATATAACTTGCGAGATTTTTAAACAAAAGGCTTGACACCAATTGGCTAATTGACTAATGTAAATTCTATTTCAGCTACATATAACTAATATTAAGAGTACGTGTATTTATCGATCTTTAGCATTATCCTCCTACTAGGAGATTTAAAATCTTCATCCTCCAGCTCTAGGTTATCCTCTTCTATGGAGATGTGAAAGGGCTGGTTTAATTGTGCTAGGTAGGCTGAGATGGAGATGTGACGAAAAAGAATTTAACAGTACTTTTTTTATTTGAGAGGAGTGGTTTAATATAATTGTGCTAGGTAGGCTGAGATGGAGGTGAAAAAACAAAGACAAAATAACTTTTACCAGTTCCAGGTGCGTGCTTATTGCTTAAGCCTAACAACCCTAGGAACAACTCCAAGAGAGTTGGTAAAAATAGATTGCTATATCTATAATTTAGTCAATCTCTAAAATAGAAAACTATGTAAAAAAATAGATAACTCTAACACCCTTCTACTATATGGTAAGAGGCACATGTAAGCTATATTTATCGTGCGAGATTCTAGGAATAATCAACTTGCTATTTTATAAAACAAGCTGTTAGAGTTTACTTTTTGCTCTAAAAATCTAAATATAGCATACAAAACAAGAATGACATGTCTCTCGAGTTGCTCTAACTGTTTAACGTGGGTCAAGCTATTAATAGCAAGGCCAGATAAGATAAAGGATGTCGAAGGACTTTGGCAAATTGACTTGCCATTTGTTGTTGTTTGTAAACTCTCATAACAAAATGCAAAGGATAAAAATAGACCATCTTTAAGAAAATTGGCATTTGGACTTGGCAAAGGATAAAAATAGAAGGTCTACAGCCGCGCGCTTTCCTCGCGCACGACTTTGCTCATGGGATCGGGTTTGCAAAGCTGTCCATGACTTGGCATTTTTGCCAAGTTTGCTCACTCATTTGCCAAGTTGCCCAAATTGCAAACTTCAAATACAAAACCGTTGGATACTTCTTTTAGAGTTTTTTTTAGCAAATTACTCAAATGAAACCTCAAATGCAAAATCCTTGGAGATGCTCTAAGGCTACTACATCTCACCTCATCACTATTGGTTTCGTCTCTCGTTGGCGAAAATGGGTGGCGATAATGTGGATTATGGCCGCCAGTTCCAAGAGGCAATCAAAATGATCATGACCACCAGTTCGTATACTCACAAAAAAGCCTATCTGCCGGTTGCATCCCTACACTAACTTCAGGCATTCATCAGCATTATTATCTCCTCCTCAAAGAATTCAAAATCTTCATCCTCCACTTCTAGGTCCTCATCTTCGCTCATGTCCTCCTCGTCCACTACTACTGCTGCAATAAAAGGTTTTTATCTTCAGTAACTAAGTATTCATCGTCATCAAAAGATCTATAGCTAGCTCTTCTAAAAAAAAGATCTATAGCTAGCTCAAGATGATTAGAAATTATTAATTTGTATAAACCCATCATTATGATAGCAGCATGGAAAGGAAAATATATGAAAAGGACAAAAACACTGTCTAGCAAAAAAAAAAAAAAAAAAGGAACGACCGTTGTACACATTTTGATTGTGTATAAAAGTCTTCATCCTATTATTAGTTTAGCTAATGGAAGATAATGGGAAACGAGTTGACTCACCATCGTTTGAGTTTGTATTGTTTGCTGGAAGGAAATCATCCATCCATGGAGTGTATATGAAAGATTCATGTGTAGCTGCAACATGCATATCGCAACATCCAACTGGTTCAAATGTACCTAGGTATTGCAACTTGGAGCTACCTAGGTAGTAAGCAAACCCATCAAAGTAATTGCCCAGGAAAGCAATCTCTTTGCTTGGATGGTACCCCAAGAAATGCATACTACGCGAAATATCGCAATAGAGATCATTACTGCAACCATTGTCTTCTTCTTCTTCTTTCAAATTGATATCACTTTCATCACTAGAGTCCCATCCACAATCCTCTCTACCATCCTCGGATCCTATTTGTCCACGGTCCAACATCCAACGCCCCTTAATTTCTTTTCTATGGCTTGCATGTAGTGTCGCAAAAAGGAGGGCTTGATATCAGCCTTATACTTCAACTCCCACTCTGACACTGGACGAGATTCCGATGCTTCTTGCAAAACCCAGACATGCAGCTGGTGCCAACGAAGTGCAGTGTAGTAAATCCCATGTTCCGATTTTCCAAGATGCCTTGATGGCTTCAACTTATCTAAGCACTTCTGTTCTAATTGAAAATCTCTCAAGCATGCTTCCTTACTCCTATGTGGACTTTCTTCCCTCAAAAAGTTAGCAACATCTAATCTTGGTGGAACAAAAACATCATCTAGCTTTGGCGTTTTGATCACTTGATACTTCTGTTCTAGCAATGACAACCTACATATTATAAAATAATTGTTCATTAGCAAGCAAGCAATCATATTACTTATAGGTCAAAGCCAACATGCACAAAGCAAATAATAGAAAGCTTACTATATATATAAATTCCTGGCCGTTGTTACCTCATGATGAAACCACCACGGCAATGCAGGTAGAATGATCCCCGCCAATACACGCCATTGCACCGAGTATATGGTGCCCATGGGTCCGACCAAACATCCGATACAGTAACAGTGACATCCTCCTCCCGAACATGGTCTCTTTCTTCCCATTGGCCGGTTCTCGATGAGAAGACTTGCGCTACGTATGAGGACGGTGGCCATTCTATCGATCCTTTCATGTGCATCTTGTCTTGCGATCATAATCATACTTATCCCTTACAGATGACGGGAGTTCTTTAATTTCCTGACGAGTGTACTCTCTGTAACCTCGGAACTCTGGTTTTCTTTTGATGTTAGGCTGAATAGGTATTTTTGGTTCCTTAGGCACCTTTTCTTTAAAGAAGAAGACTTCGTAGTGCAGCGAGACTGTCGGATCGAAGGCGAGGTGCGCGTGCCTGGCGTTACCACTGCGCGATGACGGCGGTGGAGGAAGCTGCTCCCATCTCCGTGTCGCAGGGTTGCACACGTATAACGTGCTCCTGTCTTGGAAGAGGAGGAGGCCGTTGCAGTGATGCACGACCTCTCCCCACCCGATTGGGGGCAGGAAGCTGAGCTTGGCGTCGATTGCAGAGTCGGCAGGGCGGGAGAAGAAGTAGGGTTCGTCCTGCCCGACGTAGTTGATAAACATGCCGCGCAGGCCGCGAGGCACGCGGTGTGCCAGCGCGAGAAGGAGACCCCGGCTGTCGATGACGGCGCGCAGGTCCTTGGAGACGCTCCGGCACACGGCGAGCGGCCGCGGCGGGAGGCGCCCGAGGATGTCGGCGAGCAGCTCTTCAGGGAGGAGATCCATGGGTGGCTCTGGCGCGTCGTGTGCAAGATCGTTTCTTTCTCGGTTGCAGCGTCGGCGGCGCGCGTGGCGTTGTGTGTTCGTGTCGGGTCCGTAACAAAATCGAAGAAGGAAACATGTACTAGAGGAAAAACGGAATTACGCGTAAAAGGAAACATGCATCAGAGGCCACCGAGTCGGACTCCATTGCTACTCCAGCCCAGGCCACATAAAAGGAGGAGCACCCGGTGATCATCAATAGCGCTAACACACAACGATAGATAACTGGCAGTTGATCATCAATCTAGTTTTCCTTTCTTCTCGCCATCTCAATAGCTGTATATTATTATGCATGACATCTGGGCAGATTCTTTACATCTTACCGCACGAAAATCTCGTGCCATTAACAAACCGCGCCCACGATTTGCTCGACCTCGTATCCGCCGCGCGCCCACCATGGATCAATCCAGCGAGGCACTGTTCGACTTCAACGAGTCCCGTGCCGGCGTCCGCGGCCTCGTCGAGTCCGGCGTCACCACCGTGCCGCCGCCGTTCCTGACGCCCACCGCGTGGATTGCGTCCTCGGCGGAGGCCTTGGTCGCCCCCACCGTCGACCTCTCACTCCCGCGCTCCCAGGCCGTCGCGCTCGTCGGCGCCGCGGCGCGCTCGTGCGGCTTCTTCCAGGTCACCAACCACGGCGTCCCGGCCGGCACCGTCGAGTCGGCGCTCTCCGCGGTCAGGGCCTTCAACGAGCAGCCACTGGCGGCGCGCTCGGCGTACTACTCTGTCTCGAACGCCTACCGGCCAACCATCTACACCACCGCGCCCATCCAGCCGCCGAACGCCGGGCAGGCTGCCAACGCGCCAGTCCTGCCATGGCGGGACACGCTCCATCTCCACTTCGGCCACGGCGGATCCCTCCTTGACCACCTCCCCGCGGCGTGCCTGGATAGGCTGCTGGAGTACCACCGGTCGCTGACGGCGCTCGGGAAGGTGATTGCCGGACTGCTGTCGGAAGCACTCGGCGTGGGGGCCGAGCAGCTGGACAGGGTGGCGCAGGTCGAAGGGACCCTGATGCATTGCCACTACTACCCGCCGTGCCCTCAGCCTGAGCGGGTCGCCGGCAGCCGTGTCCACACCGACGGCGATTTGTTCACGGTAGTTGCGCAGGACGGCGTCGGCGGGCTGCAGGTGAGGCTCGACGGCCTTGGAGATGCCTGGGTGGACGTCGTGCCAGTCACCGGTGCACTTTTTATCAACATCGGCGACGTGCTAAAGGTACTATATATAGTCATGGAATACTAAATCCAATTTTCTTCCTCAAGTTTACACTTATCTAGTACTACCTGCGCACTTCATTAACCATATTGTACAAACTACATTAAGCCTATACTGGTGTGAGCATCTCCAACAGTTCCTCATCTCACTTGGCATCCATCAAAATTTGGCAAAAGAAGGAAAAAACCTTCTCCAACAGTTCCTCAAATTGAGTTGGCAAAAATCTTCACTTGGCAAATTCCTGAGCCGCGCGCGCATCTTTCCGCACGCGAACTCGCCTCCGCATCGCGCCTCCCCGCCCACGACTTCCCTCTCCTACCGGCGGCTCCCTCCAATCCTCCGGGCGGCCCCTCGACGGTGAGATCCATGGAGACGCGACGCAAGCCTCCGCCAGTAGGTGGCGGCTCCCTCCCCTTCCTCCAATTCTGGCGCCGACGAGGGGGCCCCTGCATCCACGGCGGCAGCAGGAGAGGCGGGCGGCGTCGACTGGGGTGTCCTCCCCATCGAGCCGGAGGCAGACGGGGCCGGGAGGGCGCGACCGCACGACCCCGAGCACGGCGCTACACGGGCACGGGAGCTTGGCGGCGGCGCGCATCTGGAGAGGAGAGGCATGGCGGCGACGCGGCTCGCCTCGCGCGCAGGGTGGCGGTCGGGAAGTCGCGGCGTCCTGTCCAGACGGGCAGGCGGACGCCTCCCTCGCTCGCCTGACAGATGCGGGCCTGCCCTCCTCCCGGCGGCACCGGCACGGCTGCCTCGGCGCCCCTCTACTACTCTTCTACAGGAGTCCGGGGGTACGAGACGGAACGTTCCTGGCTGCAGCTCTACCGGCGCACCGAGCTCCTAGGCGCCGGGCATGGCTCCTGCCTGCACTTCCTTGACGGCGCCTCCCCATGGTGGCGGTGCCCCCTTCTCCCTCCTCACCGGCGTCCCGCCGCTGCTGCGGCTGCGGCGAGTTCAAGCACCATGGCCCGGCCATGGCACACGGGGAGGAGGCAGACGACGGCTTCCGCGAGCGCGCGAAGATGGCACGATGGCTTCGAGGACGCCGACGCCGCGCACCTGGTGCTGGACTGCCCCGGCGTGGACTGTTCTTGGAGCCCGCCCGTCGGTGGAGGTGTGGACGGGCACTGCCCTGTCCCGGACTCTCAGGGGCGCCGCCATCAAGGTACAGCACGGCGGCACTGCGCTGCGCGGAAGCCACCTCCGCCGGCGACACGCCCCCGAGGCCGCCCTCGCGGAGGGTCCTCGACAGCGACTCCGACCTCGTGGAGAGTCCTCCGATTCTGGCAAGTTGATTTGCATAACTGTTGGAGATGGCTTAATTTTGACTTGGCAAATGATTTTACCAAGTTGCTAAAACACCTCATTTGCCAAGTGAAAGATGAGGAACTGTTGGAGATGTAATAATTAAGCTTTTATGTCGTCTCTATACGTTAATAATTAACATGTCTCTAGCTAACTTTTAATTATGCTACGAAATTTACCAGGTGGTTTCAAATGATGACTACAAAAGCGTGGAGCACAGGGTGGTGATCAAATCCACACACGAGCCTAGGGTCTCCATTGCCCTCTTCTTCATTCCTGGCAAATGTGGCGACTCTGACTTCTTCGGCCCTCTGACGGAGCTGGTGACACAACAAAGGCCTGCACGCTACCGGAGTTTAACATGGCCAGAGTTGCTTAGATACAGAAAACAGTTGGGTCATGCCAGGCCATCACTTGATAAATTCAAGGTAGATTTAAACTAACAACTGTTAGAACCGTCTAGCATGCACGGAGATACCTGCATCCCGCTTGTGGGCTAACAATTATTGGCATCTTTGTGTCATAATAACCTATCAAATTTTTATCCTTTTTGGCTATATATAGAAATAAGTGTAAATTGTTTTTGTGCCAACACAAAACAGATTTTGTAGGATCTATGGTTTGGTTTAACAGGTTTTTCCCGACCTGAAAATTGCAAATTGCGCCTACAAAAATTGTAATGAACTAAAGCTGCTAGGGTTAACTCGCTCTCCATTCTTCTTCCTTGCGTCCGTGCTAGCCACCACTCGCCCACCACCACGCCCGCGACAGCCGTCTTCTTTCCCTCCCCTCTCCCGCTTCCACTATATCCTCTCAAACCCTGGCAAGCAAGGCTGTGACGCCTTGCACCGAACACTCGTCGGGCTACCTCTACCACTGCCCAGGAACACAAAGCCACCCGCCCCTATTCTCGCCACTTCGTTGGCTTGCCTCCTCCTAGAACCTAGCCCTTCTATGCACGATGGATTTGGAGAAGAAAGAGGGGGAGTGGCTAGAGAGGAAAGCCACTGCTGTTGTCGTCTTTGTCTCTGGTACGGTGCGTGCGAGTGTGCGCGGTGATCGGGGGTGGGGGGGGGGGGGGGGTGGTGGGGTCGAACACGTGGACGTGGTTTGCAGGCAACACGGCTGTGGATGAGGGTCACCAGAAATCTCGTGCACCTGGAGTTTAGAAAACATGCATTTTAATGTTCTATACATACAAATTGAATTTGCGTTGCATTTATGTTTGTCTGTGAGTTGACATTCAAATATGGTCACCCGATCATGGTCATACATTGGCCATTGCGTGCACAAGCACAAACACGGCGCCTTTGCCGGGCTTGCAGCGCAATAATAGGGTCACGGTCGGCAAGCCTGCTGCCTGCCTGCCAATGGAAGAGCTGACTGTCAGTGCCGTCGGCAAGACCGCAAGAAGAAGAAAGGGAAGCCTGAACGTTTTCCGACAATAGAGACTTCGGCTCCTGTTTGTTGGCTGATTCAGTATAGAACATGGGCCGTAGCTTTAGCTTAATGGGCTGTTATGCTCGGGTTGAGTAAGGTGGTGGCGTCGGGGGCCCATCTGTTCCGCTCCTTCCACCATAGCCACTACATTGCCACATCCCATCTGTTCCGCTCCTTCCACCATAGCCAAACTAATGTCACCATTTTAATCTGTTGTGGTGCCATTTTAATCTCCATTGCAGAACACGCCTTCACACGAGTAGTTGGTTCTTTTTTTTTTTTTTTTTTTTTTTTTTTTTTTTTTTTTTTTTTTTTTTTTTTTTTTTTTTTTTTTTTTTTTTTTTTGCGGGTGTGAGTAGTTGGTTCAGAAGAAAATGGAGGAGGTTAATCTGTTTTAATTTCTAGAAGCAGTGCAAGCTTCTTTTCCCTGATGGTTTATAGATTACTAATTGCGCTAGGTATGTAGGCTGAGATGGAGTTGTGAAAAAAGAACACAAGGGAACTTTTTACTAGTTCCAGGTGCATGCATGCACATTGCTTAAGCTTAACTGCTTAACATGGGTGTGAAACTATTAGGACTCTACAGTTTGGTGTTTCCAATTGTCCTTTCCTTTTTTCAGGTATAATGGCGATGTCAGATAAGAAAAAGGATGTTGCACCCCACAACTCAGGATCCTAGCAAGCTAATTAATTGAAGGATCACGCTAAGGCTACTTCATCAGGCTTATCACTGTCGGCACTGGAGACCTTATCACCATCGGTTTTGCCCCTCGGTTAGTGAAAATGGGTGGTGATAAAGTGGATTATCGCTGCCAATTCAAACCAGCAGTAACGTAAAAAAAATAAGCCTATTTGCAGGTTTGTATACAAGTCCTATTGCATCCCTAAATCTAGTGATTGGTTCTATTTTTTTTGGGTATGATTAACATTATAATTGTATAAAATAAGCACTCATGAAATCTTAAAACAAAAGGCTTTGACAGTTGGCTAAGTAACTAACAGTAAACTTTGATTAATTTTTTTGATATAACAGTAAAATTAAGAATCCACATATTCATCGGCATTATCTTCTTCCTCCTCTTCCACCTCCCAGAATCCAAAATCTTCATACTCCAGCTCCCACACTCCTGCAATAAAAAGGTTTTTATCTTCATTAACTAAGTATTCAGCGTCATCAAAAGCCTATATAGCTCTAGATGGTTAGAAATTGCTACTGTATAAAAACATCATTCTTTTTTTTTTTTTTTTGATAGGATAAAAAAGATCATTCTGATAGCATGGAAGGGCAAGTATACTAAAAGGACAAAAACACAACCTAGAAAAAAAAAAATAAGGAGTGACCTTGTGTACATTTTGATTGTATATAGAAGTCATCCTAGTGCATTTCATGAGTAATAATGGAAGATAATAGATGACGAGTTCACTCACCATCTTCTGAGGTCGTATTGTGGGTTGGAAGCAAATCATCCATACATGGAGTGTATATGAAAGACCCACGTGTAGCCACATCTTGTCTACGGCAGCATCCAACTGGATAAAATGTTCCTAGGTACTGCAACTTAGAGCTGCCCAGGTAGTAAGCAAACCCATCAAAGTAGTTGCCCAAGAAAATAATCTCTTTGCTTGGATGATACCCCAAGAAATCCATGCTGCTCATTTTCTTTTGTGATAATGCAACAAGGCTCTGGCCTCTACCATCCATGCCACCGTATTCTTCTTCCACGTTGATACCACTGTCATCACTAGAGTCCCATCCATAGTCTTCTCTGTCCTCTGGTCCTATTCCTATCTGTCCATGGTCGTCCAAGATCCAGGATGCCTTGATTTCTTTTCTATCACCTCGCTTGTAGTGTTGCAAAAATGAGGGTCTGATGTCAGCCTTATACTTCAACTCCCACTCTGAAGACGTTGCATGAGAATCTGATGCTTCTTGCAACACCCATACTTGCAACTGGTGCCAACAAAGAGCAGTGTAGTAAATCCCATGTTTTGATTTCCCAAGATGCATTGACGGTTGCAAACTATCCAAGTACTTCCGTTGTCTGTGAAATCTTCTGAAGACGCGCTCTTTCTGATATGCTCGTCCTTTCAAAAAATCACCAATTTCTAATCTTGGGGGCATAAAAACATTTTCTAACCTTGGTGTTTTGATAACTTGGTACTTCTGCTCAAGCAACGAAAACCTGTATATTGTAAAAGAATGTGAATGTTCAGTAGTAGCAGGCAAGCATATTAGGTCCAAATAATCCAATACACAACATGGACAAAACGAACAATAGAAAGCTTAATTACCTCATGACAAAACCACCACGACAATGTAGGTAGAATACTCCCCGCCAGCAGACCGCATTGCACCGAGGTGCTCGGTAGGTCGATGACCATGGGTCTGACCAAACGTCCAGTAGGGTAACTGCGACATCACCATCCCGTGCATAAGCTCTTTCCTGCCACTGGCCGGTTCTCGAAGAGAACACTTGCGCCACGTATGAGGACGGTGGCCATGGTATCAATCCCTTGATGCGCACCTCGCGATCAAACTGGGCCCTTGAAGATTCTGGTAGGTCTCCGTTTGTTTTGCGTCCGTGAACAGGCATCCATGGCATGGGAGGGACCTCGGGAAACAGGAGCACATGGTAGTGCAGCGAGAGCGAGACCGTCGGATCAAAGACGAGGTACGCCTTGCCACCGTCCTTGTTGGGCGGCGGAGGAAGCTGCTCCCACCTCCCCGTCGCGGGGTTGCAGACGCAGAGGAGCTCGTACCGGTCTTGGAAGAGGAGAAGGCCGTTACACTGGTGCACGAGATCGCCTTTGTGCCATCGGAGGTGTTGGGGCAGGAAGGTGGGCTCGGCGTCGATACGAGGCACCGCGCGGCGGGCGAAGAAGTAGGGGCTCTCTCGCCCTGCGCAGTTGATGAACATGCCGCAAAGGCCGCGAGGCACGCGGTGCGCCAGCGCCAGGAGGAGACCCTGGCCGTCGATGACGGTGCGCAGGTCCTTGCAAACGCTCCGGCACACGGCAAGCGCCCGTGGCGGGAGGCGTCCGAGAATGTCCGCGAGCAGCACTTCGGGTAGAAGGTCCATGGATGGCTGGCTGGCGCCGTGGCGCGGCGTGGGAGATCGAGATCGTCTCTCCTCCGACCAGGGTTTTGGAGCTCTTTTTTTGAGGGAAGATCAGGGATGGAGTTGTGGCGGCGGCGGCGTGGCGTGCACGTACGCAAAGCCTTGTGCACGCAAGCCCAACAGGCCCATCGGTCAACCTACAAGAAGATTACATGAATGAAGAGATAGTTAAGGCAAACCAATCACGTACACAACATGGTTTGCGTTAGTCTGTTCTCCAGCCTAGTTGCATAAAGGACAATTTTTTTGAGATCATGCCAAGGCATGTATTTCATTAAGCAGGGAAGCAGTTAAAACATTACAAGGGCAAGAAGGAAAGCCAAGACTTGCCAAGCCCCAAGAACACACTAAAAGGAAAAACCGAATGGAAACAACGATCTACATAATGAAACCGTTTTGCGACAAATCCGCAGCGATCCTTGCTCGCCTCTCCTCCAGAACCGCCAGGTGCTTGAACCCTGCTGCCATCCAGAGGTCTGCCTCCTCCCTAATCTTACCGGCTAGCCGACCTGCTGAAGTCACAACGCGGTCGAACGTGCGAGCGTTCCTTTCTTTCCAGATGGACCACCCCACCAGCATGAACAGGGTGTCGAAGCCACGTCTCAGAACTTTGGGTATCTGTCGTCTTGCTATCATCCACCAATGCATCGTATCATCATCGTGAACTTGCACATATTGCTCAAGGTGCAGCCATCGGAGGCAAAGATACCAAACCTCTTTGGTGAAAGGACAACCCAACAAGATGTGACTCATCGTTTCTGAAGACTGATCACAGAGTGCACACTCGTCCGTCTGCTGAAGTCCATGTCGCATTCTCCGATTTGCTGTCCAACATCGACCATGAAGCACAAGCCAAAAGAAAAATCGCACACGAGGTGGCGCCGCTGTTTTCCATATCCTCTTAGCTCCCAACGGTGTCGTGGAGCCAGCGAACATTGCATAAAGGACATTGCTACATATTTTGTTTGTATTCATTTTCAGTGCAATTGAATAAAAGGGGTTTGCTATACAATAAAATGCGCTGCATGGCTTTCCTCAAAAAAGAAGGGTGGGTGGGTTGGGGGGGGGGGGGGTGTTGCTATACACTGTCGATTTTATTCTACAAATCGAATTTGTTTTTCTCGGGCGTCATGATTAAACAAAAATGCACTTATAGTGAAAACAAAAAAAAATATTTACAACAAGCCAACAAATTGATCATCAAAAGAACCAAAATTATAGTTTCAAGAAAACCAAAGCCATGACTATATAGTGAACCAATAGTTTCGTTCACTTCCTCTAGCGCATGCTGACTTCTTTGTTAATATTTGGAAAACTGGAAAAGTCATCCTATATGCCACTTAGAGTTTGAGATCCCTATAAGCTGTTTGTGATGCTACATGCGCTCAAAATAATACAAAAATTTATAACATCAAATAGATATACTATGAAAATACAAATAATCAATTGAAACTTAGTTGGTATCTTAATTATTATTATTTTATCATACAAATTTAGTCAAACTTCAAATATTTTGACTCTAAAAGTTTTTTTTGGAATGGTTTACAATTTACAATTTGAGACGGAGGGAGTACCCCGTACTACCACTGTGCGCGCTTCGTCGGCTGAGCGCCGGCCGGGTTGTTTTGCGAGCGCCCGCGCTTGTTCTCTAGTCGGCCATCTGGTCCTCCGGGGATCAGAAGTCTTCAGCATTTAATGGCCTCCTGCAAATTTACTTTTTGAAAGGAATTTGCTCTAGTTCAGCTTAGAGCTAAGGGAAATTACCAATCAATGTTTGATCAATGGTTAAATAAACTTTGTATAATTTTCATGACCTTCTTTACCTCCTATGTATCCTAAGTCCATTGTTGGCACTCTGTAAACTGTAAACTCTGTAAATTTTAAAATTTCAATAAAAGTTCAGTAGGGGGCAAAACCATCCTGTTTCCTTCAAAAAAAGTGCACTCGGGCCAGAACCACTGCAAGTGAACTAGTTTTAAAATGAAAGGTAACACGAATTCTATGCTCGGACGTGGACTCCTATTTATTGTAGGCGTTTGCAGAGACGTGCTTCAGCTCTTCTGGAGCGTACTTGATCCTGCAGTATTGTTGTAGTTGCTTTTGCCTTCACGATCGAGTAGTTGGTTCAGAAGAAAATGGAGAAGTTTAATCTGTTTTAATTTCTTTTTTTGAGGGCAACTTCGGGGGGATTAAATTAATCCCCACCTGCATTTCATTCCACAGGTGCTCGGCAAACCGAGCGGTGGAAGGGCATTAGAGCCAATCCTCATACAAAATAGTTCAAGACATACAATGGGGATGAGAAAAGAATTACAACAACACTTAAACCGAAACAATCACAACACAACAAATACAACTGGAATAATCCTAGACTTAGCTGAAAGACGCCAACCGATCGTCAACTTGCGCTCCCGCCGAACAACATACTCGTCGTTTTCACCGGAGCCTTTGTGCCCTGCACCGCTCCTCGTAGCTGCGCCGCTCCACTGCTGCCCTCCACCTAAGAAGCGAAACTGTGGACTGGGAACGAACAGTGGAATGGGGACTAAAAGCAGTGACGAGCACGCCAGCGCAGGATCACCGAACACAACAACCTCCTTTGAGAATGATGGAGACACCTCCAGCGCATCCGGGCCCACGTATCGCTATTCAACGCCATTCACGGGGAGGAAGCCGTAAAGGGGAATGGTGACAGCGGTGGAATCTCCACCCGGCAATTGATTTTATGGCACCACCAAGGAGAGCGTCGACGGAGCAGAGGCGCCAGAGGAAGGCGCTCGTCGGAGCGACAGCAGCGGCTAGCAACCAAGCCAGTCTTACCCAAGAGAGGAACAAGGAGCAAGAAGAGGAATGGAGAGGATAGAGAGAGCTCAGAGCGGCATCAGGGACAAGGATGGCCGTAGGTAACGACGCCTTCATCAAGGAAGTGACATCCACAGACGCCACCGTCGTAGGCCAGGAGCAGGTTGGGGTTCTCGCCCCAGGACGCCACAAACCTGTCGAGCTTTGAATCTTCAGCGACGCCTCCAAGGAGGGGAATGACGCTAGACACGCCATCGTCGCCGAACCGGAACAAACCCGGTTTGAGGCTTTCTCCCAGATTCTACCAGCTATAACAGGGCATACGACGACTTCGACCATGGCATGTGTGGCCAAAACAGAACCTTAGACAGCGCCTCCAAGGAGGTAGGTGACGCAGATTGCGCCACCGCTGCCGGCCAGCAAGAAGCTAGGCAGGGTTTTCACCCAGGTTTCGTTCGGAGCGCAGCCCCACCGCCGGCAAGCCCGCGGCCAAACTACGCACACGCACCACTGCTGGGTCCCTGCAGAGAACACGAAGAAGAAACAGGCGCACTGCCCCACCGCCGGCATGCCCGCGGCCGAACTGTGTGTCCCACTCCACTCCGTAGCAAGGACTTACCCAGATCTGGTCGGAGAGTCACGTGGCCGGACAGCGTGCTGTTGTTGCCGCCGCCGGGCCGCGCTTGACGCCCACCGCACCCTCTGCAGTTGGGCTCCACATCTTGCGAGACCCTGCTGCTGCGGTGAGGAGGAGGCGGGCGCGCGGATCGAGGCCGCCATGGGCCGGAGCAGGGCGAGGCCGATTGGACCCGGCCACTGCAGCCGGCGGAGCACGAGGACGACGCGAGCTTGTAGCAGACGGCCGGCTCGTGGACGGCAACTCCCATCGCGGCGGCGCCGGTGCTGCGAGGGCAGCTGGGCACCCCGCCGGATCCGTGATGGGGACCGCCAGATCCAGGCTCAGAGGCCCCGGATCCGGTGCCCACAGCTCCCAGCCGGCCTCCATTGTTGACAGGAACTCTGAGCTCAGAGAAGAGGAAGGTAGGAGACGAAGGGAGGGGATGGGGGATGCTGCTGCTGAAGACCTTTTTGAGCCCGCGGCAGCAGGCCGCCGCCACCACCTAGCCGGAGACCGGCGGCGGCAGCGGCGGCCGGAGGAGCTGGGCTGCTCGGGGGGCTCTGGCGGCGGCGGCGGGTGTCGCCCCCCGAGTCGCCTTTGCGAGACGACGCGAGGGGTACCACGTAGGGGTTTAGTCCCTCTGAATGCCCCAGCCACGACAAATTTAGTTAGCTTCATCTGTTTTAATTTCTAGAAGCAGCGCAAGGTTTTTTCCCCACCTGGTTCAGTTGTGCTTGGTAGCCTGAGATGGAGATGTGAAAAAAAAAGAAGATAAGAACTGTTACCAGTTCAAGGTGCGTGCTTATTGCTTAAGCTTAACTGCTTAATATGGGTCAAAAGGGTACCAATTTCTGGTACCAGAAAAAGGATGTTGCACCGTTTCCCCATCTCAGATAATAGCAAGCTAACTCCAGGCTCGCTGCTTATTACGCTAAAGGCTGACTCGTACAACTGGCTTATCACCGCTGGCTCTAGGGACCTCATGTTTCGTCTCTCGTGATGAAAATGAAATGAATGGTGGTGATCAAGTGGACAAGTGGATTATCGCTGGAAGTTCAAAATGATCATCACCACCAGTTCGTACCCACAAAAAAAAAAGAAGCCTATTTGCAGTTGCAGGTTTGTAGACAAGTCTATTTGCATCCCTAAATCCAGTGATTGGTTCAATTTTTCAGTATGATTAACATTATAATGGCACAAATAAGAACTCAAGAAAATCTTAAAACAATAAACTTTGACAGTTGGCTAACTAACAATAAACTTCGGATAAATGTTTTGCTATATGTAGCTAAAATGAAGAGTGCACATATTCATCAGCATTATCTTCTCCTCCTCCAAGAATTCAAAATCTTAGTCCTCCACCTCTATATGTCTTCCTCCTCCTCCACCACCACTCCTGCAATAATAGTTTTTTTTATCTTCATCAACTAAGTATTCATCATCATCAAAAGCTTATAGCTCTAGATGGTTAGAAATTATTAGTTTCTATAAACAGATCATTATGATAGCAGCATGGAACGGCAAATATACTAAAAGGGTAAAAGCATTGTCTAGCAAACAAAAAAAAGGATGACTGTGTACACATTTTGATTGATTGTATATAAAAGTTATCCTAGTGCATCCCATGACTAATAATGGAAGATAATGGACAACGAGTTGACTCACCATCTTTTGAGTTTGTATTGTTTGCTGGAAGCAAATCGTCCATGCATGGAGTGTATGTGAAAGACTCATGTGTAGCTGCAACCTGCATATGGCCGCATCCAACTGGTTTAAATGTCCCAAGGTACTGCAACTTGGAGCTACCTAGGTAGTAAGCAAATCCATCAAAGTGGCTGCCCAAGAAAATAATCTCTTTGCTTGGATGGTACCCCAAGAAATCCATACTACTCCCAATATCCCAACAGCAACCATTACTGTTAACACCATCTTCTTCTTCCACATTGATACCACAGTCATCACTAGAGTCCCATCCACTATAATCTTCTCTGCTATCCTTTGATCCTATTTGTCCACGGTCCAACATCCAGCACTTCTTAATTTCTTTTCTATCGACTCGCCCATAGTGCTGCAAAAAGGAAGGCTTGATGTCAGCCTTATACTTCAACTCCCACTCCGCTATTGGACGAGATTCTGATGCTTCCTGCAAAACCCATACATGCAGTTGGTGCCAACGAAGAGCAGTGTAGTAAATCCCATGCTCCGATTTGCCAAGATGCATTGATGCTTGCAAATTATCCAAGCACTTCTGATCTAATTCAAATTCTCTCAAGCATGCTTCCTTACTCTTATAATGACTTTCTTCCCTCAAAAAATCAGCAACATCTAATCTCGGTGGACCAAAAACATTATCTAACTTTGGCGTTTTGATCACTTGATACTTCTGCTCTTGCATTGACAACCTACATATAATGAAGGAATTGTTTAATAGCAAGCAAGCGTATTAATTATGTCCAATTCAACACGGACAAAACAAATAATGGAAACCTTCCTATACCCCTCCCCACGTGCTTACCTGATGATGAAACCACCACGGCAATGGAGGTAGAACGATCCCTGCCAATACACGCCATTGCACCGAGGCGGATGAGAACTCATTGTTTCTTTGCCCACACTATATGGTGCCCATGGGTCTGACCAAACATCCGATACGGTAACGGTGACATCATCTTCGCGAACATAAACTCTTTCCTCCCACTGACCAGTTCTCGATGAGAAGACTTGCGCCACAGCCATTCCATCGATCCCTTCCTGTGCACCTCGCGGTCGTAATCGTACTTGTCCCTTATAGATGATGGCAGGTCCTTAATTTCCTGAAGAGTGTACTCATGGTAACCTATTTGAAACTGTGGTTTTCTTTTGATTCCAGGCTGAATAGGAATCTTCGACTCGCCGGGTACCTTTTCCGCAAAGAAGAACACTTCGTAGTGCAGTGAGACTGTCGGGTCAAATGCGAGGTGCATCGGGTAAACACCGCCCCACGGCGGAAGAGGAAGCAGCTCCCACCTCTGCGTCGCGGGGTTGCACACGTACGACTCGTTGCGGTCTACGATGAGAAGGAGGCCGTTGCATTGATGCTCGACCGCTCGCCACTGGATTGGCGGCAGGAAGCTGAGCTCGGCGTCGATCGCAGAGTCGGCGGGCCGGGAGAAGAAGTAGGGTTCGTCCTGCCCGACGTAGTTGATGAACATGCCGCGCAGGACGCGAGGCACACGGTCCTTGGAGGCCCCGGCCGTCGATGACGGCGCCCAGGTCCTTGGAGACGCTCCGGCACATGGCAAGCGGCCGCGGCGGGAGGCGTCGGAGGATGTCGGCGAGCAGAGCAGCTCTTCGGGGAGGTGATCCATGGGTGGCTGGTGCGGCGGCGGCGTGCAAGATCGGTTGCGTCTCGGATCCGAAAACTCAGGAAGGAAAGGAATTGGGAAACTGCCCGTCGGGCTATCGTGGTGTTGGTGCGTCTGCAGAGTCGTGCAGGGCCAGGGGTGTGGGGCTGTGGGCGACGCTGGGGCTGGGCGAGTGACACGCACGACGGGGTCAGATCAGATAGTAAGGTGCGCGGACTTGATCGGCTGGACGCATAGCATAGGCCTCGATCAAATTCGTTCATGTCCTTCAGTTTGCCAAATGCATGACAATATGACAATGATCAACACAGAGAATGCTGGAGTGGGTGCCGTGGCTAGACACTCCAATGGAGCAGTGATTTTCACGGCATGGAAATTTGTCGGAAAATGTAGCAGTGCTCCGGAAGCGGAGGCCCTCGCCTGTACTGAAGGACTCCTCTGGGCACATCAGTGGGGAATTAGGGATCATCTCAGGTTATTGTTCAATCGGATTGCACAAGAATTATAGCCTCCCTCGGGAGTCAAACGGCATGGAGGAGGCAAGAGGATTGATTCGGCTAATGAGAGACTAGAAGTGCTCCCTAGTAAAGAGAGACTGCAATCAATCAAGTTGCTAATGCATTAGCTTTATTAGCTAGACGATGTAAACATTTTGCGGCTTGGTCAGGACATGCGCCTGCGAGCAGGCTTATTGTAATTTGCCGGTGACTAGCTAATAAAGTTTCTCTCTTTGCTTGCAAAAAAAAGTGTTGTTAGAAAGATCTTTGAATCTAGTTTTTAAAAAATTTATTGAAAGATATAAATATTGTATTTATTTTCTACAAATAGAGTCAAACTCGTGGACGCACACCAACAACAACAATCTTTTAGAGATGGAGAGAATACCTTTTCTAGTAAGCGTTTTCTACCATGCAGCCCCTAACGATAAACACTGAATTTCCGAAATTTAGCTAGGATCAAATTCAAATTAGTTTTTTAAAAAAGATCGGTTGTGTATTTCACCATAAACACTCTTCAATTTGTTGTACATCACAATTGTATCTACACTGAAAAAATAACACAACACATTACAAAGAGGTAAAGTACTAGTAGTACAAAGTGAGGGTGAGCGTGAGCTGTCTATGCTAGTGCCAAGGCAAGGGGGGCTCATGCCCCCTACTGCAGCCAAGCCTCTGGAGCCCCGTTAGATATCCTCATTAGGAGATTCGGAGCACTGTTATATATCCTCATTAGGAGCTCGGTGGTGGGCGCCACACCAGCCGATGTTAGCAATGGCAGCTCGCGCAACCATGTCCATGATAACGGTGGCGGTGAACAGTAGCCGAAGCATGGTGACTAAAAATGCAGAGGGAATGCTAGCAGGAAATTTTGATAAAAGCGTCTTCCCAGATATGGTAAGTAAACTTGCAGAGGGAATACTAGCAGGAAAATTTGATAGAAGCGTCTTCACAGATATGGTAAGTAAACAAGCAGAGGGCCGGGAAGGCTAGCAGGAAACTTTGATGGAAGCTTCTTTCTAAATACGGTTAGTAAACTTGTAGAGGCATTAACGCTATCAAGGAAATTTTAATGGACGCGGCTTTCTAGATATGGCGAGTAAACTTGTAGAGCGAATGCTAGCAAGAAAATTTTGATGAAAATGTCTTTCTAGATATGGTGACTAAACTTGCAGAGGGAAAATTTTGACGGACGCGTCTTCCCAGATAAATATGGTGAGTAAACTTGAGGAGACGCTATCAATGAAATTTTGATGGAAGTATCTTCTTAGATATTATGAGTAAACTTGCAGAGAGAACACTAGCAAGAATATTTCGATAGAAGTGACTTCAGTGAGTAAATTTGCAGAGAATAGTAGAAAGAAAACCTGATCACCTGGTTTCTAAAACTAGACCACTCTGTGTTTCACGTGATGGATCGATGTATGCTCCCATCATCTCGAGGAAAGATTTGCAATAGTGAAATCTACTCTACCATTGGAGGTCAACTTCAAAACCAAACCTTTTGGACCAAAATTGTCCAAGGACGATACATGCTCATGCATGTTGCCATACACTAGGATGGTACTTTTTGAAATGTCTGCCATTGATAGCTCTAGGCAGCCCCCTCTCACCTAAGCAACGTTTCTACCATGCAAGAACCCATAGCAACTGCCAAAGGATGTTGGGTTAGATTGGCTAGTCCATCTAGCTCAACACTCAGGCGGCACCCCTTAGGTCCTTGGTTCGATTTCCATCGGGAGTGAATTTCAGGCCTAAGAGTAAATAAAATCTCGTCGTCAGGTCCTACTTTAAAGTACAGGTCTGCGGCACTCTTATCTCATAAGATGTGGTGCCACTTTATATGAGTAGGGCTTCGGGTTCGGTGTTTTTTGAGATCCAGTGAGAAGACCTTGTTAATGAAAAATCAGTGGGACGCCATCCCCCGGGTCTCGTTTTTAAGAACCCACTAGAAATGTTCGTGGCGTTGCCGCTTGTTGCCAGTGCGTAGGCTGTTGTATACCCTTTTTTTCATATAAGTTGTTCCGTCAAGTGTAGCAGTATAAGTATTCTTTTGTAGTAATACATGTTACAAATTATCCCTACATGAGTATATATTAAAGATGAAGGATCGGGCTACAGGTCACACAAGAAGTAGTAGCATAAAGATAGCCATTGTTGTTTGCCAAGGAGGCAATGCTCCGATACACAAACGAGTATCATTGGAGATTTATAGTATTCAGCAACCAGGATGGTAATTTAGCAGCTTAGGTTTATTTTCTTAAAATATTTGCAACATCGTGAGCAGTGAGAAATTTTTAACAGAGCACACTGATTATTATAACCTTGGCATTGCAAAAACTAATATAATATGCCTTAGCAGAGGCAGTGAACACAATCTTTCTTCTAAAAAGCAAGATTTCCTATGACCTGTCGTCGCATCACCTTTGTTAATCCATGTTGCCCAAAAAAATCGAGTTGTTGAAAGTGTGTTTTCGACCAAAAGTTACACGGTAAGAACATCAGGTAAAAAAAGTTGTATCCATAACTCTAAGCAAAAACAATAGTTCACATTGCTATCCACCAAAATATCCTTCCCTTTGGTTTCCTTAGTGTTGCCATCGAGAAGAAAAATAAGGAAGCATATAGTAGGGAGAAATGTTCCAGTAGATTGAGGGCCAGATCATCCATTGACATCAAGGAGCTTGCATTATAATGGTATACTTTGATTTTTTTTTTTTTTTTTTTTGTAGGTGAGTGGATGGCTGTGCTAGAAGCAAATAATTCTTGGAGTTTCAATATCAGTTAGTGAAGATTGCTCTGGATCCTATAAATGTAAAAAAACTGTTTGACTTGAAATGACAAGGAATTTAAGCTCACTACTGTACATACATTTGTCTTTGAGTAAATATGAGCAACAATTCATATTTATCTGCAGATGCTTTAAGGTACAAATATTACCAACAGTAATGTGACACATAGAACACCAAAACCTAGCCCTGTAATATACGAAGTAGGAAACATGAATTATTCCATTAGTTTTTTCAGATATAGGGAAATATCCGTCCTATTTTCACCCTAGTACATATAGGTCTTTGTATGAAGTTTTGTAGCGACCCAGGCATCAATTTTTTTTTAAAAAAAATATCGGCAAAGACCGAAGTTGGTGCTTAAGTTAAAATGTGTCCTATGAGTTGCTTCACATAAATTTGCAGGAACTGAAAGAGGTGTATTATCTATTTAAGATGAACATAAATCATGTTTGAAATTCTCTAGAATGCTGACAGGAAGAAACATAGTAGAACAGTATTTGTTGCTTGTACAGTTGTACTCCTAATTTACAGAATAGTACAAAAAGGTAAGAAAAAGTGAGGCGAGGTTTTAACATTTCTCCAAAAAAAAAATCCCCATTATTGGAATTACTATTTGTAGACAGTTGTTTTGGCTCTGAATCTCTAATACGACCGATGCATACTCTATTTTATTTGAAATAAATGTTATTGTAGCAGATCAATTTACTCAAAACATGCAACAGTGAAATTTATAGAACATTTAAACAATTGGAGGATGGAGCCTTATCTAGGAGGGGCATTTAAGCGAGTGCCTTGCCTGCATGTTCTGGTAGAGGAAGATGGAAATGCACAGATCGAAGGACAACACACAAGGCTTCACGCTGGCCGGAGGTCGAGCGAGCGAGCCGAGGTCAGGCCGATGGCATGGTAGTCGAATGCAGCG
Source organism: Themeda triandra (assembly GCA_018135685.1). Lineage (NCBI taxonomy): Eukaryota > Viridiplantae > Streptophyta > Magnoliopsida > Poales > Poaceae > Themeda > Themeda triandra. Next base: position 135,570 of record JAENPR010000356.1, on the reverse strand, counting down.
CACTTGGGGAAAGCATGGTGGAGATCGAGCCCACTCCAGCACCATCTCAGGGGCCGCTGGTGCTCCTGTCCGCATCGGGATGGCCGGGACCGGAGCGGCCAGGTCCGCGGCGCCCACACACTGCCGGGGCCGCTGGAGCCCTCACCCAGGAGGCCGCGCCGAGATGGCCGGGAAGTGCCCGCGGCACTCGCGATGCCTGTGCCGAGAGGAGGAGGGAGGTGGGGAAGTCGGCGACTCGGGCCCAATGGCCGCGCCGGGGTGGCCGCAGCCACCTTCCCTGCCCTCCCCGCTCACTCCGGAGCGAAGTCTGGAGTGGACGGGCCGCCGCGCCTCCACCCCGCCTTCGCCGGGGCGTCCACCCACGCCTCATGAGCTCAGCAGTTCGAGGCAGGGTCGACGGGGCGACCAGCGACTCTAGTGAGTTCCGGAGCATTCGAGTCGGCCCGGTTATGGCTTAACGGGTAAGAGACCCTCGAGTCCGCTGATCGGACGGTCAGCGTTGATGGTTCTCTAGATCGGACGGCAAGCGGGCTAATGGGCGACCTGGCCCTATCCATTAGCCCGCTTTTGGTGCAAGATTCGTATAGGGAGATAGCAGTTATCCTCGCAAACTCAATATGGACCTTCCCAACACAGAAACCATTTGCTAGACTTTACTGTCATCCTTTAATCCAAGTGCTTCTGATCCATTCTAAATTTCTCGGTTGAAAACATACACTTGAACTGCTACGCATCTCTCTGTGTGCTTATCGTTGTCACATTGCCATTTCGGCAAGCTGAACAGGGGCCGGATCTACATGTAGTCATCTGGATCAACTAACCTCGATAACTTACTAAATACAGCACTAGAAATCCTCTTGTCCACGTGCAAATTACTCTTAAAATAAAGAATCTATGCACAATGACGAATCTAGAATTTTAGATCAGGGTATGCCTCCCAAAAAACATTATACATACTATGGTAAATTATTTAATTTCGGTAACAAAGCTTATATTTATACATTAACTGAAAACCATGTCCACTAATACAATATAAATAGTTTCAAAAGCCATACCAATAATTGAAATATATACATAGTAGACTATTACAGACTTATAATATTACGATTTTATTCGAAAGCGAAGAGACATAAATATTTTAATTATATCATCTTTAGCAACTTTAAAGAAAATATCCCGCTCAATGAAAATGACTATCCAATCATCCAACAGGCTATCTCCCACAGGTACAACTAGATCAGGAGAATGACTAAGAGTGGTAGCTGCTGCCTCCGCCTTCTTCTTTGCTTCATGCGTCTGATAAATAGATGCAATATCCCCATGCACATTTCTCTTCATTACTACATCAAAATTACAAAGATCGGATCAACTCTGCATGGTAGATGAATCTATATAATTCACAAAGCAGTTAGCAATTGAATTATAAATGAATTTTTAATTAAAAATTAAAACAACCAAAGAAGTAGCGGCGACTCGGCGTGTGGCGTGACGGCGTATAGCCGCGTAGGGCACACGGGCAGGAAGCCAGGAAGCAGGAAGAGTCGGGCACAACCTGGACCCGATCCAATTGAATTCCATTCCAACGTCGAAGTCACTGACCACATGGGCCGCAGCGTGCACACGTGGGCCTGAACCTTACGCTCGCTCGGAGGATGGCAGACGCAGAGTCGCGGCCTGCCTGCCTCTCGCTCGCGCGTGGCCGTCATAGATGAGTTTTTTTTTTTATAATAACTATGGGTGTGTTTGGTTTATGTCTTATGTAAGCCTGACTAGTAAAACTCAGCTAGGTTAGTCTAAATCTGCCTCTAGCAAGCCAACTACTGTTTGTTTGGTTGCCCGCATTACTAAACCTGGCTAGAATAAGTTTGTGTTTGGTTGGTTGGCTTGGTTTGCATATGGTTACATCTGGTGAGTTTACACCCGTTGACATATTTTATCAAATACCTAGTGGGCATCTTCAGTTCAATACTACAAATTAAAGCTTATCTGCTACCATATTCAACCTTTGATCAATCATAAGCCTGTCTATGCATGTTCGCCACCAAGGACGTGGATTCGAGGCTGACACGCACACGATTCTGAATCCTCCGGCCGTGCCACTCTGACTCGGTCGCGTGAGCTTTTGTGGCCCGGGCACAGAATCTGGAGTCTGGACTCGAGCTCTGACCTGGCACCGGGCGTCGCCACGTTGCTCTGCCTTGGTCAATCGACACATTGTATTGGGCAAGGGCAACATTGGGCTAGCTGCGCGTCTCTTGTACAGGCCCAGGAAGAGCAATGGCAATGCAAAGGACGACTGGGCCGGAATGGACGAGTCCCAATGAACTTGTATCTGAACCTTCTCGAACCTCAAGCAACTGAAAACATGATCAGCACTTGTCTCAAGCTCATACTACCAAGTGGTCACCATATTTAAAAATCAAAACATGATCTGTACTTGTCTCATGCTCTCCGAGTCTTTAATTGACATGTGCCGAATCATTAAATACAGTACAGGCCAATCTAATTTTTCAAAATAGTAAGCTCGTGCTTGGTGCGTGCCCAAATTACTTTTTCAAAATATTAAGCTCGTTCTTAGTGCTACCTGGGACAAACAAAAATACAGACAATAAGCTATTATATTCAACGAAAAATTAAAAAACAAATAAACAATTAAGAAAATCCGCCTACCCTGATCACGCCTCGTGCTCGGCACATAGCTGCAAACTCATCTTGATCACCATAGATAATAATTGTACCAAGATTTCTAATTCAGTTAGCCAATTAAACAAATGGTGCAAAAGCTGTGATGAAAAATATTAAGCTCGTGCTTGGTGTCATCTGAAAAAACAAACTGTAAGCTATGTGCAACGAAAAATTGAAAAGAACAAATAAACAATTGAGAAATCCGCCTACCCGATCGTGCTTGGTGTTCGGTATTTAGCTGCAAGCTGATCTGATCAGTATATATAGACAATAATCGAACCAAGATTTCTAAATCAATTTGCAAATCAAACAAATGGTACAAAAGCTGTGATGATCAATATTAAGCTCGTGCTTGGTGCTGCCTGAAAAAAAAATACAAACAGCAAGATAATATGCAACGGAAACCGGAAAGAACAAATAAACAAATAAGAGATATCTGCCTATCGATCACGCTTCGTGCTCGGCACTTAGCTAGCTGCAAGCTGCTCTTGATCAGAGTTAAACCACAACGTAACAACGCGTGTGATGATGATGTGCTTGGCTGTTCTTTGTAGATATGCACCGTGGGCGGCTCGAGTGGTACCGATCGCCCTTGCCGATAAATACATACGCAGCGTAGCACGTAAACTACACCAACACAGAGTGAGAGGAACGCGGTCGTTCTGGACCAGGGCTCAGCTGAGCCCCCTAACGGAGCCGTTGGATCGTCGCAACAGGATGCACATCACAGACCGTTGCGCGGGCATGTTAAAGAGAAACGAAATCGTAATGTTCTGCATTAGAGATCACCTGCAGCATATGGCGCATTTAATGGCACGTGGTTGGCAGTTGCCGCAAGGGGCGAGCCGCATTTACAGCTAGTCGTGAACCAGGCATCCAATTTGAAAAACGAGGGCTACAACACATGAGCGCCGCCGCCGCCAACACATGAGCGCCGCCCCCCGCCAACAGATGAGCGCCGCTGCCGCTGCCGCCTCGGCGGCCATGGAGCCGCCGACGGTGACGGATGCTAGCTCGCAGCTAGGATCGGCCGAGTATGCTGGTCAGGGCATCCTCAACGACAGCAGTGCATGCTGCGCGGGATCCGGAGATGAAAACAGCAATCCTGGCGGGCACTCGGATCGATCCCTGGATCCCAACGATCCAAGGAACCATGGAGGCGCGGCTGGAACCGAAGTCCTCACCACGATGTCCTTCAGGTCGAGGTGAGTCCCAACATACTTAATTATAGATTAGGTTTAATGCCCAATATCAAGGCTCTGGCACTTGGATCGCGTCTACAAAATTGGAAAGAAAATGTGTCATATAATTTACTATCTTGGCAGGAGACGAGGCAAATCAGGGCCAGACTCCTGCTTGACACCCACGGCAGAAAGCGCTATAACACGTGCGATCGCTGCTGCTGCAAATCAAGATGTGAGGATGGTGTTTTTCCCACACAAAGGGACCTGCAGTCGCTAGAGAGCTTCAGTGATCGAGTTGTCATCGTTCCCATACAATCGAACTGAAGATTGGGAAATTAGAGAGGCGGGTAATTTAGGGATCTGATGCTGTGATCTTCTTCTGTGTTGTGACTTGTGACTTATGGCATGTAGCACCTGAATGTTTCGTGTATCATAAAAGCCATTTTAGTATTAACAAAGGTGCAAAGAAGAACTGCAGTGAGATTACTTATCAGAAATAGCAACTAGGCAAGGCATAATGCTTTAAATCAAGTATTCTCCTTATGGACAATGAGTACAAGCATCACTTTCCTCAAAGTAAAGCAGAAAAACTCCATCTATACTTGTGCACATAGCAGAATTGTAGTACCAAAATGATTCAATTCAAATTTTCTCCTAGGACATTCTAATCAGAGATCAAGCATCCCTTTCCTCGGAGAAAAGCAGGACACCATCTAAACTTGTGCTTCCAAAGTAGCATCATGAATTTTCCTCAAAAATGATCATGGTCATGATTACCAAGGAAACAGCGTAATAGTACCTGAACGAATATGTAATCATCTCCACAAACTCAAACTTTACTCTAGAACATATTCACCCTGATACTTAATTCTAGTTCCATTGGCCGTAAATGATGTGTGCAACTTAGAACTAATGATTCCAACTTCATGAGGCATTATTTTTGTTTTTCAGGATCTAAAACCTTGCTGCAAAGCAAGGGAATTTAAATCGCCTGTAAACATAATTCAAATGCTATAGCTTAATGCACAAACAGGGATGAACAAGTAAGGAGGGCTCTTGAGCTACCACTATCAAGAAGAAACTGACACCGGTTACTAGATTCCACCGCATTATATATATAACAAAGAGAAGGAAATAGCGACTTAATTCTACAGCACACATAAAAGCAGAATGAAGAGTGGAAGAATACAGGAGCAGGAAGAGAACTTTCCCTCGTTGAAACGGCAGAGCAGGAGAGAAGACCCTGATGGTATATTATATCAGGACAGAGCTAAAATGCCTAAATGACATCAAGTTATGCTCGGGTGGGGTAAGGGGTTTGCTACTATGTCAGCCTCAAACTTAGCAGCAGGTCCAAGTAACCATTTTAGACATGTTAGGCCTGATCCTAACAATACAAATGTATAGTTCAAAGGTTTGCAAATATTTTTTTTTTTTAAGAGCACGCTTATGCGCGTATTTCATTAAGACGAAGAAGAGGTCAAATTACAACCAAGGTTTGCAAATACACTCCAGTAATCAACACATAGTCATGCTTTGGCCCAGAAACAAACAATGTTGACGGGGAATGCCAAAGACAATAGCGACATCTTTATTGGAAAAACTTAGCCTATTCCCATCTGCCAATGCTAGATCATTGAAACATCTACAATGTTCATAAGCTAGGTAGATTATCTTCTGTTGGTGTACTTAATTGGAGGGAAACTCAAAATCCACCATAACATGTACAGTTGACTACCTACCTCTTCCTGTATTTAAGATAGTATATCAACAAAACAAGAGAACCAATATTGCATAAATAAATGAAGCACACCTGTACAGCAGCACCATTGCCGTAAGGATTAGTCTGCACGTGTATTTCCTCCTATCGTAGACACTTCATCTCAAATTCGTTCATAAATTGCTTCTCCAAAGATGAATATCAAACGAAATCCTCCACTAAAAGAAAACAGCATCTAATTAGGGCTTAGGACCGTGTGGAAAAGGTGAGAGAAGTTCTTGGACGAACGTAGGTGCGAACTGTGAAATGGGGAGAGAACTACCATGTCCATGTGTCCATGCCCCCGGTGCCCTTCGGGCTTCTGCACCCAGGTGGCACAAAAGATGCGCCGAGGATAGGAGTTCAGCAGCTATCGGCGGTGAGGAGCAACCAGTGGCGTCGCCCGTGCGCAGAGGAGCAGCCGCCGCCGGCGTCCGTGAGGGGAATCTCGAACCGACCGCACCACCTCCAGCCGCAGCCACGGCTGCCGCCGTATCTACTTCAACCCTAGCAAGGAAAACGGATGAGGAAGAGAAGGGGAAGGGGAAGCAGGAGGGGAGGAGGCGATAGGAATTAGACCTAGGAGATGAACTGGGACCGCCTGGAGCTAACCTGCAGTAGATCTTGAAGCTCGGACCGGAGGTGGTGGTGTTCGCGAGTCCGGCAACGGAGATGAGGAAGAAGCTGACTGAGGTGGAGGCGGAGGCCGAGGACGGCGGCGGTGGCGGGGGGCGAACACGGTGGCGGCGGGGGTGGGGACCGAGGTGGAGGGCGAGGATGGCGGCAGCGGCAGCAGCGCGGAGCGAGCACGAGAGCCGCAAAGAGGGGGCCGAGCACGGCGGTGGCGGCGGCGGCGGCGGCGGCTGCTCTTCTTACGCGTCGCCCTCGTACCCAGGAAAAAAACATTCGGCAACCTAACCAATGGTCCGTAATCTAAAACGGAATATGGTTAACAACCCATATAAAACTGGGCCAGCACCGTAACAACTTGGTTTACATGAAAGAGCGTGGTCGGCCACATTGTGTTTGCACGAATCTTCTGACAATATCCAAAGGCGAGTGAAGGGGGGCTCAGATGAGCCCTTCGCCAGGAGAACATTCGGCCAGAGTGATAGAGAGGCAAATCTCCAGCCATGGCCATGCTTCGCCTGCTGTTATGGACCGTCGCCGCAGTGCTCGCGCTTGTGGTGTCCCTGGGAGCCGCACAAGCTCCTCAGCCTAAGCCGCCGCTGCCTCCGGCTGCCGTGGCACCTACGGTCAAGGTGCCAGCGCTGCCTCCGGCTGCCATGGCGCCCACAGTCAATGTGCCGGCGCTGCCTCCGGCTGCCATGGCGCCCGCGGTCGGGATGCCGCCGCTGCCTCCGGCTGCCGTGGAGCCCACAGTTGGGATGCCGCCGCGGCGCCGCTGCCTCCGGCTGCTATGCCCCCGGCAATCGGGAAGCCACCGCTGCCTCCGGCTGCGCCGCCCGCGGTAGGCATACCACCGCTGCCTCCGGTTGTTGTTCCGCCTTCACCTCAAGGGCCAGTGGCCCCTGCCCCTCAACAGGCCAAGGAGACGCCAGCTGTCGTCCATAGTAGCGGTGCCGGTGGCTTCGGCAAGGAGTTGTGCTCCTCGTTGGCGATTACCGTCGCCGTCGTGCATCTACTCCACGTGGCCTTCTTCTCCTACTTCGAGTAGGAGTAGCCGAGTTGGCGCGGATCTTCTCCGAGTAAGAGAAATTGGCGTGGGTCTTCTACATTCCTGTTAAGTAAATGACGTGGTCATAATATTCCTGTGTGTACCGGCTTCTAGCAGCTCTCAAAATGTCATGTTTCATGAAAATCCAATTTCCTTCGGTAATAAACTTCAAATATGTTTGTGTCACAATTCTCAAAATTTGCCAAACACTTATTACCAAACCATCTTCATAGAGGTGAAGAAATTTTTCTCCTCCTCTTAATTACGAAGACATGAGTTGGGATAAAGCTAAATATAGTAGCTTATTCTAGATTCATCTCTCATGTGTGACCCATTGTACAAAAAAGACTCCTTTTCCCACTATTAGAGAGTGAGAGAGCGGGGCATGGCTCATTCGTGAGCAGGGCACACCTACCAGGAAAAAATAGAGAGAAAAAATATCTGGCTATGTAGGCCCTCCTTCTCCTCCTAGGTCGTCGAATTAGGGTTCCGTTGAGTCTCTCTCTCTCTCTCTCTCTCTTCGAAGTCTGGGAAGCTTATCCTCTCTCTCTCTTCTCCAATTCTCGTGGGCTATAGAATGGCCGACCGGGGATGAAGCAGGTTTGGTAGGCCGTGGCCCGTGGGGATAGTCGATGAGCAGTTTAGGTGAGCTGACAGATGTAGAGGCGATCAAGCAAGTTCAGGGCGTGGGAGCTCTGCCATTGTGGAAGCGGGAGGCGGGGCAGAGGAAGGAGGTGGAGCCGTGGGCGAGCTAGGGTTTCGTCGTTAGAGCTCTGTGGTCGTTGAGCTCCAAAGAAACCCTAGCTCACCACGGCGGGGCGGCGGCAGGGACGAGGGCGCACGACTCATATAGGTGGAGGCACGATCGGGGCGATAGAAGAAAGAAGATGAATAGAAGATATAGGTGGAGCGCTGTATAAAGAACCAATGACTCATATCAATTGCCTAAAAAATAAAAGACAATTTCCAGGCGCTATAGGATAGCAAATCCCTTTGTTTCATCCCCTGTCACTTTTTATAGCAATGAAAATGTGTCATAATTAATCAAGCTTCTTATTGGAGTATATTGTGCCCTTACCATACATGGCAGAAGAAATTGCCACTGTTTTATTCATTACGATGGCGCCTTAGTGTGGAGATAGTGGTACAGTGGGCATCGTCTGGCTGGAGTATCATGTCTTTAAAACAAAATTTGTATTTTGAGAGGGGCCATATGCACCCATATTTAACCACAAACACTACTACTTGTCATAGTTATCTAACTAGTTGACGACCATGCATGTAGGTGCAGGCGACAACAACGATGGCATCGACCCGAACACAACAGAGCAAACCCCAACATGCATGCAAGAGAATACTGCATACTTTATCTGTAATATATAAGTGTAGACGCTAACCGCTAGACACTAGAAGCGACTACGAAGAAGACGATCACGACCAGTATGGAGCTCCTAGTCCTCAACTTGTCCTAGCATCCATGCCCAGGAGGCTGCCCTCGTCGGTCTTCTAGGTCATGTTGTGCCAGGTGTGGCGGCAGGACACGAGCACCATGTCGAGGAAGAGGTAGTGTATGAGGCCAACACGCTCGTAGAACGTGAATGACACATTGTAGGTGGATGGCGGGCGAGATGTGGTCTGCGGCAATGCGGAGAGACGTAGCCCGAAGACTAACAACATGAAGACAGTTGTGTACAGGAAGCCGAGCTGGGTGGTCGTCTCAAAAAACATCCCTATGTCTTAAATACAGATGCATAGTTAGTTTAGTGGTGTATCTTTAAATCAGCCGTCGCAAAGAACATCCATGTGGCTTGAACACAGATGCATAGTTAGCTTAACAGTGTATCTTTAAAACAAAATTTGTATTTTGAGAGGGGGCATAGGCACCCATAGCTGACCGCTACACAAACTACATGTAATTGGTAGCAAAACCAATTGGAGTACCCTAAACACACATCTAAACATGCGTAGCAAGGACACTACTAGCTTGACGAAGCGCGGATGGACACATCTAAATGGCAAAAAATATTGCCCTCACCATATATATGAGCAAAGGTGTAGGTGCACAAGATGACCAATGACGGTGTCAATGCTAAACACGATGGAGCGAATATCAACCGACATGCAAGATAACATGGCAGATGCCCATAGCCATTTCATGTCGTGACTACAAAATTTAAGGTGATCGTGACCGGCATGTAAATCCTGATCCTGACCTTGCTCCTGAGTCCCCCGCTAGGAGGCCGCCCTCACCATCCTCCACAGGCACGGCGCGAGAGGTGTAAAGCAAACGAGACCTACGACACGTCTTTGACGTGTCATACCATAGCGAGGAAGAGGTAGCACGTGAATGAGGGCCACACGGTCGTAGGTGGACGTCAGACCGGACGAGGCGTACATCATCGGAGAGAGGCGTGGCCTGATGAGGAACATTGTGAACACAACTTCTTTTTTCTTTTCTTTTTTTTGCGCTAACGGCAGCTCGAATTGGGCCCTCTTCGTCACCGGAGTCTGCCACCGTCCACCATGCTCACGCTCTCGCTGGCGCCGGAGCCAGCCAAAAGCCAAATGCAAATCGACTTGATGGGCAGCCCCATGACGGGCCGCTACGCTTCGGCCTAGGAGCAGTAGACTTTTTTTTAGAAAAAAGAAGCAGTAGACCCACAAGAAAGTTCAGACCCTCTGTTAATTAGGCCTAACTATATATCCTGGTTGTATGAGCCCACAAGTCTGGATGACGCCAGGCGCGAATGTGAGCCAACAGGCTGGCACGTCGGCCCAGATCAGAAGTTTGAGATTGCTGGGGTGGGCCGGGCCGAGTCGATGTCCACGGAACAGAAGACTTTTAGGTTTTGTGGAGCGCTCAATTGGCTCGGTGCCTTGTCGTCGGTGCATACATCGCCGCCGCTTTTCTTTCGGAGGCCAGCACCAGCTGCCACATTCTTGCTCTTTCTTTCAATTTTCGTTTCTCTTGCATGTTTCTGGTTTAGGGCTTGTGACACTACTAGAAAACCCCCCCTATAGCTACGCTCTTTTTAGACACTAGTTACGCTTTTATTTGTCTCTATAGGAGTATAGGCACGCTTTACAAAAGCGTGTTAGAAACGTCTTCGCATGGACCGTGTCAGGCTCTGTAGAGACGATTACCATAAGCGTATCTATAAAATGAATAGACATTTCATAGACACGCTAGATGCATGTCTAAGCACATTAATACGCTTTTATAGATACGAATATAACACATGTCTATTAGTATAGTTACGTCATATAGATACATTTCATAACGTGTTGAAAAACTGTAGAGACGGTATTGTAGATACATTCACAATTCGTGTCTACTACTATAGTCACGTTTTGTAGTGATGCATTGTTACGCATTAAGAAGTATAGAGACGATGTAGTAGCTAACATAAAAGATGACATGGCAGGTGACTTGGAATGGTGACATGGCAGATGATGTGGAAAAGGTGATGTGTCATGTGACATGGAGAGGTGACGTGGCATATGATACGCTTTATTGTAACGCTTAAACACGTGTCAACAAAAGTAGAAACAATATTGTCGCCACGTCTTTATTTCGTGTCAACATATATCAATGCGTTGTATAGTAACGTCATAGTGTGTATTTATACTTGTAGAAACGATTTAGTACATACATCTACATTTTGTGTGTAATAGTATAGACACGTTACATCATAAGGCTTTCAAACGTTCCAATAAAAATATGTGTTTTTATTTTATATATACATGAATGTAGAAATTAGAATTAAATTCTTTTATTTTGTATTTTCTACGATTAATAATAGAATGTTAGCCATCAATTATATTGCATTCGGTCTTCACAAGACATAAATAATCTGACAAACTCCATAGCCAATATATCCATTACTCACTGGACAATTGTGTTTAACAAAAAGAAACATAGATAAAGTGGTAATATCATACAAATATTTTTGTAACTAAAACCTATCTTGTGCACTTTGAAATTTCTACTTGACTTCCAATCTAGCTTTGTCCACGTGTTGCAGGTACCAACTTGTTGCAAGTACGAGATGAAGTCCTAGCTTTCGTCACCTACAATGGAACATGCTTTAGATGAATAACTCAGTTTGAAGATGTTATATACACATGTACTATTTCAATTAGTGTAGGAATCTGATCAAATGGCCTAGGTATCTCCTCATCTCCCTTATTGCACGTTCAATATTTCCAAGACCTTCAACATAAACCCCTAGTATTATACTTACCAAAATTATTTGAGAAAGAAAATGTCACTAATAATATTTGGAAGAACTAATCGAGTAACAGATGGGGAAAGGAGATGAATCTGGTAGAACAAATGGAAACTAAAAATGACATCTATATACATGAAGGTAAGGCCATGAACCTATATTTACATGAAAATCAATTAGCAAAATCAAATATAGTTCAGCAAGTGGGAGAATAAAGAAATAATTAAGATAGGTTGTCCACTAGTGTTTGTAAAAAGCACAATGCACTGATCGCAATAATCTATTACCACTTAAAAAAGCCTTGACTACTGAAGAAAAATGGGTTGTTTGCGGACTTGGCAGGCAAGGGTCGTCATGGTAATGTTTCAGCAATATATAACAAATGCACATTGTAGGAGGTAATAAACCTATACATAATTTATTGAAATTAGCCAATAAACTGAAATTTACCTACAACCGAACTGCACTACATACTGCTACTATAGTGAACCAAGGCAAGCAAACAGCAGGTAAGCTAAAGTTAAAGGCTTTAACCTAAACTGATAGCTAAAAGAATATGGTAAAACTATTACTAGCTACCAGAATGCAACCTAGTGTGCCTGCAAGTGACAAACACCTTGACTAACAATAGGCTGACCTACTGCACTAAACCAAATTCAGAGCAAATTAAGGCAGGCCACTGGTTGCCTGACTAAGCTAACTGCCAACTCTTGCAAGGCCATGTAATTACTTATATGCCAAGACTGAAGGTTTTCATTTTATAGGTGCAAGGTTGTGAATGTGCAATTCAGGAACTAGCATACGAGGCAACATTGCAAATAGAAATATCAATAAATAGCACAAGTGCAAAACTAAACACATGAGAGGTGCAGTATTAAGAAAACAGGTCATCGAGAAATCACCTCCTATTTGGCAAACACGAAAATGGCAGGTAACTGTGCCATTGGCTGCTTCAGCTTCAGTGGCTTTTCCATCAGACAAACACAAGCTGCAGACATGAAAAAACAGTAACCACCTTTTCTAATGCAAAACATACAGGTTCCAACCAAATTCAATAAATACTAAATAGCAGACCATACTTAAGGTACTGTAGAATAAAGAATATAGATCGCATTATCCTTCAAATCATAAAGAAATCAGCAGATTACAACTTGGAACTTCTAAGTAGTCCTACACAATTTTTATCCAATATTTAGGTGCCAGACAGATCAGATGGAGCGAAGTGCAAGTGCACAACAGCAATAGTAATGTATCCTCGCCATTGACGTGAACTATCAGAAAGACAGAAATAGTAATTGAGGCACATGGCCATCGGCTCCTCACAGGGCATGGAACGTACATGAGGTTGTCGCAGGCGAGCGCAGCAGTTCTGCATCAGCACCTCCAAGGGAGGTCGACGATCTGCTTCTTTGTCTAATCAACCCTGGCTGCTAGCTCTCACGACCAGATGACATAAGATCTATGGCTGAAAAGAGCATAGATTCATGGAATCATTAGAGCAAAAGCAAAACAAAACCAAAATCGAAGGAAGGAGGTATCCATGGAACCAGTAGATCGAAACATATCAAAATTGAAAAGGGATAAATGGATGCAGCGTACGTTTCCGTGTCCGTAAGGCCCTTGGCAACCGGATCAACGCGATGAGGGCAACCCTAAACCCTCGCTCCATGCCGCCGGCTGCTGCGCCTCCTCCGTAAGGCCCTTGGTGCCGCCGGATCTGGCCAGACCGCGAGCATACGGGATACGACGGCGTTGCAGGTCTAGAGAGTAGGCGGCGTGGCCCGGCACCCTCTCGCCCGGCAGCCAGCGTTAGGCGGCGCAGCAGCCATGATTGCCGAGATGGATCATAGATGAGGATTGAGGAATGACAAGACTGGGTCCAGTTATGCGGGGTGGGGAGGTTAACGATCCAAATTGTCCGCTAATTGCAGGGCGCGCGGGCCAGGTTGGGCGGCAAGTGAAAGAATCTCTACGCATGGCGCCAAATTTCCTTTCTTTCCTTATTCTATTTTTGCCACCATGAGCAGCAAATAATTTTTATTAACTTCATATTATTTTAAAAAAGCTCAACATAATTTTTACAAATGGTGAAACCATTTTCAAAGCTTTCTATGATCTACATCTACATGGTATACATAGGTAAAATAAATACATGAAACTGCCTTTACATATTTTATTTTTATGTAATTATATGGTTTTTTCCTAATATATTTGTCTAAGTGCTATGTTGGATCATTAACCATATTTTTTCTAATATATTCTGCTCATAGGATTTCTATACTAATTATATATATGTAGTGACGGCTATTATTTTTATCATATTTTGTAGGGAACATTTGAAAATTTGAATTTTAAAAATGACAAGTTCAAACACCTAGTTTGAAACATCAAATGGTCTCGGTTGAAGAAGTGATGAACAAGAGAGTTGTACAACTCATCAAGATGTACAACCTGTTTTTTGGGTGTTTTTCCATATAACAAAGTGAAAGTAACATTGTTCACAAAATGTACAATCTCCTTTATAGTTTAGGAAACTCTATGGAACCATGTAAGTGATATGTAAATTTTGTGAACAACGATATTATCGCTTCATCCGATGAACCAAAGATCAAAATAACAATTGTAGATATTGAGAAGTTATGAAACTTTGTAGTTGGCAACTTTTGATTTAAAATCATCTTATCACGGAATAGTACATCGAATTGTTTAAAATTTAAAATTCAAATTTTGTAAACGACCTCGAGATGGAAAAACACCCAAACTAAAGTTTGTAGATATCGAAAAGGTGTGAAACTTTGTAATTGAAAACTTTTTCATTGGAGTTCATCTTGCCATGCTAAACCTATGTTTAAATTTCTCAAATTTGAAATTTAAATTTCATAAACGACCTCGGATGGAAAAACTTCCTAAACAATAATTGTAGATCTTGAAAAGGTATGAAACTTGTAGTTGACGACTTTTTGATGTGAATTCGTTTAGGACCTCCAAAATACAATTTACACTCGGTTTGATATAATATGTGGGGATCCAAAATGGAATATAGATATAAATGACTAAGGGGTGCAGTGGTTAGAGGAGGAGATGCGCAAGGGGCAGGTCATAGGTTCAAATCCTACGAACGACTAGCTAGTGCCTAGTGATGGCCTTCCCATATTTGAACCTTTTTTTTTTTCTTATTTTTACCAGCATTTTTCCAGATCTGATGTCAACCCCACATCAGTGCCGACATGCTAGTGTCGGTTCAAAATCCGGCACTGATGTGGGTATTTAAACTGGCACTGATGTCTAAATCTGGGGTAGTGTAAAAAAACCATAGTTCGTGTACTCAAGTAATATATAATATATGGGATTTCTTGTAGAAAAAAAACTAATATAACCTAAGCTTAACTTTCTATGTCATGAATATACCAAGTCAAATATTACCAAATATTGTACTGCTTAGTGTACACGTATATATAATGCATTCATGTTTTATTTTACAAAAGAAAATGTCTTTTGTGATGTCATTAACTTTTTTCCACATGGCTCAACTCTGGGAACTTTGCACTTGGAACACTAGGTGCAAATCCTAAAAATGGGGGATAAAGAACTGTTTCCACCAAAAACAGATAAACAACATAGTGATAACATTCAATCTTCTCCTTTGGGAGCAAAGAGGCTCGATCCGTACCCAACAAAATTATTTTACTTTTCTTTGGTAAAATTAGGAATAAAATGTTAAGGGATCAAATAACTCCAAAATAATACAAAAACATACTGGTCCTCGTGGTTTTCATGATCAGTTTCCTTCCGAAAGGTGCCAAGTTATAAATTCTTCTGCGCCACACTTGTTTTGATATTTTCTATCCTTTCACTAAATCAGGAATAAATAAAATTTTAAAAGTCCCAAATAATTCTAGAAAAAAGAATGCTTGTCCCATTGGGTTGCATGGCCGGTTTCCTTCCACAGGTACGACACTATTTTTTCTATTTTTTGGTAAAATCAAAAATAAATTATTAAATGGACCAAATAATCACAAGATAACACAAATGCATATTTGTCTATGTGGTTTGCTTGTTCAGCTTCTTTCCAAAAGTAGTTGGATTCAAAACCTGTGCACCACACTTATTTTGATATTTTCTATCTTTTTTTGTAAAATCCGGAATAAGAAAAGCAAAAATTAATGCTTGTCCGCTTCGGTTGCATGCCCAGTTTCCTTCCACAGGTGTGACACTATTTTTTTATTTTTTTGGTAAATTAGAAATAAAGTGTTAAGGGATCAAATAATCACAAGATAACACAAAAGCATAATTGTCTCTGTGGTTTGGTTGTTCAGTTTCTTTCCAAAAGTTGTTGAGTTCAATACTTGTGCACCACACTATTTTGATATTTTCTATCTTTTTGGTAAAATCCGGAATAAATAAAATGTTAAAAGTCTCAAATGATTCTAGAAAAGCAAAAAGGAATACTTGTCCCATTCGGTTGCATGCCCGGTTTTTGCGACACTATTTTTTTTAATTTTTTGGTAAATTAGAAATAAAGTGTTAAAGGGATCAAATAATAACAAGTTAACACAAAAGCATACATGTCTTTGTGGCTTGCTTGCTCAGTTTCCTTCCAAATCTTGCTATGTTCAATACTTGCGCACCACACTTATTTTGATATTTTTATTTTTAGTAAAATCAGGAATAATAATAAAATGTTAAAAGTCCCAAATAATTCTAGGAAAACAAAAAGTATGCTTGTTGCATACTCGGTTTCCTTCCACATGCCACACTATTTTTATTTTTATTTTTAATTAAAAAATGTATGCTGCATTTAAGGAATAATATGTCACGTCAACTTATAACCCATTCTGTAGGTTACACGTTTTTAGTTTCGCATAAAAAATGTCTCAAAATGGTTAAGGATAAATTTCTAATACACATTAACACGTCTCTACTTAGTCAAAACATCTAGATGCGCATAAGGATGATTATTTGAAACGCTTTATAACGTGTCTTCATACTACTCACAGTTGTAAGCATGTTAAATTATGTGTCAACTTTATACGTTTTTAGTTGCATATCAAAAAGCATTTCTAGGTGCTTATTCATGATTTTGAGATACGATTTACAACGTGTGTAGATGTTATTGACGATTGAAAGCGTGGCTAATTTCGTGTCATGTAAATACGATTTCAAAAGCGTGTTAAAAAATGTATCTAGATACCTCTTGACGTTGAAAGCGTGTTAAATATCGTATCACTTAGATACGCTCTTGAAATCGTGTCAAATAATGACTTTACGTGCCAACCTAGAGATGCTTTTTCTGGCGTTACAAATACAGCGTAGCTATAGGGGGGGGTTTTCTAGTAGTGTGACCGCCACTAGTTATACATGTCGAAAACCGACACTGACATGCCATTGCAATGCAACAGCTGAACATTTTCTCACTTTTCTCTTCATTTCCTTTAGACAAATGATCTTCCTTTATACGTTATTGGGAGGGTGCTAGCCTCGGCATTCAAATCTTTGTTTTCTTTAGATAAGATGATCAAATAAACATTTTTTGGCGGCGAATATCATCGAGACATTACTTCTTAGAATAATTTTCACATAAAAAAAAAACTCGACCCATGGAGGTAAGACAGCCCCGTGGCCCACGAGCGCTTAAGAATAAACATATATAAATTCCCCTAGTGAGGGCTCCAGTAGGGGTTCGAACGCAGCACCTCCAGGAGGGTGCCATCCAAACGCCTTGACCATCTGGTCCGTCGACGTGGTGGCGAATTAGTTCCACGAAGGAATCTTACTCCAATATCCGCATATGTTGTGTACACAATCATCCCTAGCCTTTTTACTTCCACATCTCCCAAACCCAGAAGTATCCCAACAAGTCGTTCTATACTTGCACAAATCGAGATTGGGTAAGTTCAGTTCCTTGATTTGGGGTCAATTTTGGCGGTTTCAATTTCTTGCTAGGGTTCATCCGTGGCACCTCTTCTTGTTCCATGCGCAGGGTAGAACCAATTGTAGTTTCTTCATGTGGAAGCCAGAGAATCAAAGTGAAGACAACACTGTAGATTTGATGGACGGCATCAGGGGGATTTGGCAGGTTGTGATGAACCTGACCAATCAGGTGTCAACCCAGGCTGCTGAAAGGAGGGCGATTCAGCCGCTCCAGGGTCGATGAATGTGGCTTCTTTAGTTGTTGTAGTTGCCAACTTAGTTTCCATATGCATGTTGTTGTACAAGAATGGTTCATGTCCTTATTAGTGAATTGCAGATATGAATGGCATGCAAACTTGGGATTGTAATGTTGTAGGCAATGTTTTATGAATGGAATGATGTCTTATGAATGGAATGATGATATCCATTTATCTATCTCAATTAATAAATGCATGAACACATTATGATCAACACTTAGTTCAAATCCTCAGTACTAAATTCGAATCCACTTAGTTCATTACATCACAACAAGCACTTAGTTCATTACAATAGGAAGCACTTAGTTCAAATCCACAGAATTACATCAATGGCTTCCATCACCCAACCATATTGCCACTAGGGCACAAAAGAAAGAACATGGTTCACTACATTGCAGGTTTCATGAGACACAAAAGCACAAAAGGAAAGCAACCACTGCTCCTCCTACATGTCCAGCAAGGGCCTCTTGCTCCTAGTGCAAGCGCTGGGGCTGGATGTCAACTGTGATGAAGCCAAGCTCCTAGTCACTGCCCTCGGGCTAGATGTCACCATGGTCCTGCAGAATACAACATCTTCTTAGTTCTTACATAACTAAATGGCATAGAGTTATAAGGGACAAAAATAAGATGCATGAGCACTTATTGTGTAGCTTTCTCAGGTGAGGCAAGTTCAGCCCTTGCTTTCTTAGTGGGTCACTAGCAGGAGGTACATCACTAGCAGGAGGGACATCACTAGCAGGAGGGGCTTTACTAGCACGAGGGGCACCTTCAGCTGGGAGAATGATAGCTAACGGCAAACACATTACCTGACTCTCTTGTGTGGCAATCTAATATTGGGGTTCAATAGATTCACTGACATGAGAAACTTGAGAATTCAGTAAGCGACGACCAGTGTCAACAACATCTACAATCAATGGCAGCCTTTTGCAATCCCAATATACTTCAAATACAGCGAGCAAAGCAGAGTCAGAATCTATACGCATTGTCTCACTCTTGTTTTTTTCTAAGAAGGTGACTTCAAGTGCTTGATCCTTGCCATAAACTATCTCATTATCAAGCATGGCAGAGAAATCCATCCAATTGATGGTATCCTTGTCCACCACACGCACGAAATTAACAGTAACATGATAGTCATCACGGTCATCCGGTCTCTGCTCTACATACGCAGGAACCCTAATCGCCACCCTACAGGCAGCCGACGGTCCATCCTAAAACAATGAAATAACAGATCGAAACTAAACAAGCTCAAAACGACTGTGTTTCTATCGCAATCGACCAGTTAAAGCAGGGAAATCGGACCAACCGAGATTAGGGTTAGAACTTACCCTTTGGGATCCTGAATCGCGGAGCTTTTGGTGGAGACCCCATGGTAGGGGACTTCATCTTCGTCGCTGTGATGTTCATCAGCCCTTCATGACGCACAGCGAGGGGGGTCGAGGCTTCAGCGGCGGCCTGGGTAGAGGAGACGAAGGACTGTGGAATGAGGAGCCAGCTGTTGACGGTCGTTAACTCATAAAATTAACCGTCAATTTAACATGCAAATGGACCTATTTATAAATACTTGATAGATATAGGGTTACCACCGACGTAATTCCACGAGTTTTGGTGAATATCTATTTCTAGGTGACACTGAAAATCAACTCATTGATGTCTATTAAGTGCAACCGAAATAAAGAGGGTTCCGCAGCGCACTGAGAATATATCATCGTAGCATTTTAACCGGGAGTAATCCAGGTATCGTTATTTATAATTTTACCACTTTGAAGGGAATGCACTGGATAATGAGTGATGAGCAATGCACATGCGATAATGGAGAGCTTAACCTTGTCTGTATCGATCATCTCATACGGGGTAAGTGTCACATAAAATATAGGAATGAATGATAAATGACATAAGATAAATGAGAGCATTTAGCCGCATAAAATAATAGTAATAAGCCATCTCAACTTAGCACTCTAAGCTTATAACACTAGCATGGACTAGGACGATCTAGGGTATAATTCTATGTTATTCTAACTATAAAGTCAAAGCATACAATGATTAGTGCAAGAACATCTAGCAATCATGGCGGAAAAAGGTTACATCTATGCATAGTGATATTGCCGAGAAGACAAGAGACATAGCAATGACTTCAATGTAATAGGTTTGTTCCCCGCTAGACCTATACTCGGGAGAAGGGCTACAAAGGACTCAACAGATCTGTCACTCCCGCGATCTACCTCACGATCCGGAATATAGGGTGCAATCGCGAGATAAATACGGTATAGGCACCATGCCTACACAATATCTATCACTCACCCATTGGCCTAATGAGCAAGCGCTATACGATCCTATGCATAAACATAATTCTAGTCCAACTATGCTAAACATATAATCAAAGTAAACTAAGAACGATATAATTGAGAACATAATCAAATAGAACAAAGTCAAGTCGATATAATAGAATAGAATAAAATACTACTCATAGTATCACGAACAATGATGAATATTACAAGAATATAGAGGGGAATTACCAAGAACTCCGACAGATCCGGACTCCAAGCTAGGCTTGATTCCCTCTAGATCTATTCCTATGTAGCTATGCTACTAAACTATGGAGCTCTAATTGAGATGGTGGCTACGCTTCTCTCGAATCCTCTCGAGATGAATGAAGAGAGAATGAATTAGGGTTTTACCCGAGGGGCCGGGGGCTCGAATATATAGCCCCTAGGATGAACCACGGCCCTCGGATCAAACCAGAGCCTAAATGGACGATAATTATTCATCCTCAAAGGCGGTGGAGCGGGATCCGCGAGACTCAACGCCATTGGAGGTGGGGAGTCGGCCGACTCCCCAGCATGGGCGGCCGGCGGCTTTGCCGGTGGGCCCCCGCTTTCGGTGTTGCCTTACGGAGTCTTCTAGAGTATACAATTTTACCCGTTCGGTCTTTATCTCTATGTAATCATGACATGTGGGCCTCCTTTGGTTCTATTTCGATAACCCCCGAAAATAGACAATCACCAAAACTCGTGGAATTACGTCATGTAACCCCTATATCTAATAGGTGAACTCATATTAGTCCTTTCTCTTGCTGCGTTGACGGTATAAAATTGATACTTAACGACCGTCAACATCAACCAAGATGGCCCACATGTCGGGTTTACATAGAGAGAAAGACCGAACGGGTGAAAAAATATAATCTAGAAGACTCCAGAAGGCAACACTGAAACAGGGGCCCACTGCACCGCCGAAGTGGTCGGCCGACCGGGAGGGGGAGTCGGCCGACTCCCCGGCTCCACCAATCGGTGGAGTCTCGCGGATCCCGCCTCCACCGACTTTGAAGATCAATAATTATCGTCCATTTAGGTCGGTTTGATCCGAGGGTCGTGGTTAATCCTAGGGGCTATATAAGCGCCCCCGGCCCCCGGGTAAAACCCTAATTCATTCTCCTATTCATTCAAGACTTCAATCCGAGAGAGAGAGTTAGATAGAGAAGGGTCCCTCGAATGGATCTATCTCTATAGGGTATTAGTATCAAGAGAGATTGAGAGAGTATAGAGTGGAGGTAGATTTGGAGGAAGCCCGGCTGTCGGTGTCTCCTCTCCAATGTGTATCTCGGGATCAAGTCTCCTAACCCGAGGCTTGGTTTCGAGAATCATTCGGCAATTCAACTTTTAATACTAGTAAGTTCGTTGTTATTATTGTTCTTTGGTTTACAAGTTTACTTTATTAAACCGCGTTGGGAATAGAGTAATCGTTCTTTAGCATAAGCGTGGTGTTTAGGCTAGGTTCACTTGTAGATGCTCCCTATTCGTAGGAACCGTGGTAGTAGTGAGGGAAGTGACAATCCCTTTATTACCTTTGTAATCCACTTCCCGTTGGTAGGTAAGGTAGGTCCTTTGTGCCCGGTTTAGCATCCTCTCGTGGTGTCTATTCCTCGGTACCCCCTTAGAACAACGGTAGTCTCAAAGCTTGCCATAGGTTAGAAGAAGACGCGAAGGAGTTCTCTCTATATCGCTTAATTCTCACTTGACTAGCACCCCGGGGTAGTAGTAAAGATCGGGTTAGCCTATTGCACGTTTTCTCTTAGCGGATAAAAACAAATACGATACTCGGGACTTATCTCCCGGTGAAGTGCTCACCGATATCCGTGCGCTTGCGGATTATTTCTCTTGATTCTTTCGTGTGCGTATCTAGTGTCAACAAGCATTTCTAAGCGCCGTTGCGGGAGAAAGACGATCCGCTTAGATAACCTAAATCTTGCTCTACCTTGTACCTATACTTTTATCTTTTTCTTTCACTTTACTTTTCCGTACATTTTATTTTTTTTCTATCCTTATGGATAATTCAAATTCCATTCCTATCTTTCAATTTTACGCACCCACGGAGACCACCTAGTGCCACATGAGTCATCACAACCTATCCAAACACCTAGCTATAGGCCGAGTCCGCGGTTGATTGCATTGGTCCAAAGCCTATCCTTTTCAGGAGAAGGAGACGAAAACCCTTACCTTCACATTAGAGACTTTGAGCAAACATGTGACTGTCTTCGCATAGAGGGCATGTCCGACAAAACCCTCCGTTGGAAGCTATTTCCTTTCTCATTAAAGGGAAAAGCTAGACAATGGTATGATAAAGCTGTAGGTAAGCAACAAGGAGATTGGGGGTCCTTACGCTCCAACTTTTGCCTAGATTTTTATCCCATCTCCCAAATCGTCGACCTTAGAGTCAAGGTTCTGACTATTAAGCAAGAACCTGAAGAATCTTTGGCCTCATCCTGGAATCGTTTTACTACACTTTTAGCATCGCCCGGACCTTAGTCTACCAGATCCTATTCTTTTACAACACTTTTATAAAGGTCTCGAGTAGAGACGGTAGAAAATTGCTCGACACAACTTCGGGAGGATCATTGTTGCATATCTCTCGCGAGAAAGCAAGATCAATCCTAGACCAAATCCTATCCAAAGAATTAGACTACCTCCTAGAAGTAGAACCTCAAGTAGCCGAAGACAAACATTTGCCGATACACCATCAACCTCGCTAATCCATGTCTTGAGCAAGACAAGGAAGACATTCCACTTCCTGATTTTATGCTAGATATTGAACCCGACTGTTTTCCGATTTTGGAAACATCTTCAACTATCACAAGGTGAAGAAGCCACAAGGCAAATATCACCCAATAAAGCCATGCAATATTGATGAGGATATTCCAACAGAAAAACCTCGGGAGAGTTAGTGTCTGTCATGAGCAATGAGTGGTTAGAAGAGTCGAGCTTTCCTGCGAAATAATTCGTTTGGATTCATCTTCTCTCCCATTCATTGCATGATTAACAATGATTGCATAGACGCTCTCTACAATCCAGGTTGTGGGTATAAATATCATGTCTACCACACTAGCAAAATATTTGCAAAGAAACATGACATTGACCCCAACAAGTGAAGTTCATAAGAAATCTTTCAAGACAAATTCTTCCTTGTTTAGGAATCCTACATGTCCTACCACTCCGGGTAGAAGGAACCCCTGTTCACTTAAGCTTTTATGTCTTTGACATAGGGGATTTCCACCTCGTTGATAGAACAACCATTTAGAAGACTTCTTTATGAAGGACAAAACCGGGAAGCTAAACATTTGTTTAGGCAAGAAACTCCAGTTTGCAATGTCCATTTCACACTCTTTAAATGCTAGGACCGAGCCTTATCCACATTATGATCCGTTGGAGGAATTTAGAGCAACTTCTCTAGAATTCCTAGTGAAGCCGAATTAGAAGACGAAGCTAGATTCTTCATAGAAGAAGAAGCCGACCCTTCCGAGAATGAACCATTAGATGAGTTTACCCTACCACCAGGCCTCCTATTGAGTTCAAACCTTTACCACGGTCTTAGATATGCCTTTCTAGGAAATGATCCGACACTCTGTCATCATAAGTGATACTCTCACTCCCGAGCGACTTTTCGCTTAATGGCTATCCTAGAAAAACATAAAAAAAGCTTTTGGCTACTCACTCCAGACCTCAAAGGAATTAGTCCCCGCCTTTGTACCCATCGCATTCCCACTGATCCCAATATTCCACCATCTAGAGAACCCCCAACGTAGACTCAATAATGCGATGAGGGAAGTTGTTAAGAAAGAAGTTTTAAAACTGTGCACGCCGGGATTATTTACCCCGTGCCACAGTGAGTGGTCAGCCCGTCCAAGTTGTGCCTAAAAAGGGAGGCATGACTCGTTGTCCAAAATGAGAAGAATGAGTTAATCCCACAAAGAACCGTCACAGATGGCGAATGTGCATAGATTATAGAAAGCTTAATAAGGCAACAAGAAAAGATCACTTTCCTTTGCCTTTCATTGATGAGATGCTTGAGCGATTAGCCAACCATTCTTACTTTTGCTTCCTTGATGGATATTCTGATATCATCAAATCCCTATCCATCCTAATGATCAAAACAAAACGACCTTTACATGCCCTTATGGAACCTTTGCTTATCGTAGGATGTCTTTTGGGTTATGTAATGCACCAAAACTTTTCAAAGATGTATGATGTCTATATTTTTTCGATATGATTGAAAAGATTATGGAAGTTTTCATGGATGATTTTTCTGTTTATGGAAAAACTTTTGATGAGTGCCTTGAAAACATAGATCGAGTTTTACAAAGATGTGAGGAAAAACACTTAGTCCTTAATTGGGAAAAGTGTCATTTCATGGTTAGAGAAGGAATAGTGCTAGGACACTTAGTGTCCGAAAGAGGCATCGAGGTAGATAGAGCCAAAATAGAAGTTATTGAACAACCGCCTCCTCCTATCAATGTGAAAGGAATTAGAAGTTTCCTTGGTCATGCTTTGGTTTTTATCGTAGATTCATAAAAGATTTCTCTTTCATCGCTAGACCTCTTACCCGCTTATTGGCTAAGGATGTTCCTTTTGACTTTGATGATGCCTCGCTTACAATCATTTGAGATTCTTAAGAAAGCGTCATCTCGCTCCAATCATTCAACCCCGATTGGACTTTACCTTTTGAAATTATGTGTGATGCAAGTGACTACGCCGTAGGAGCAGCCAGACGACTAAGGATAAGAAGCATCATGCAATAGCTTACGCTAGCAAAACTTTGACTGGACCTCGCCTTAATTATGCTACCACCGAAAAAGAGCTCCTAGCTGTTGTCTTTGCTATTGATAAGTTTAGATCCTACTTAGTGGGTGCCAAAGTGATTGTTTACACCGATCATGCCGCCTTAAAATATTTGCTCACTAAGAAAGATGCTAAACCTCGATTGATAAGATGGATTTTATTACTCCAAGAATTTGATCTAGAAATAAAAGATAAAAAGGGAGTAGAAAACTCGTTGTCGATCACTTGTCTAGAATGCAGTTTGAGAAACCACAGAACTACCCATCGACGACGCACTCCGGACGACATGCTCTACGGAATCACCGTATCCACCGGTATGCGGATATTGTTAATTTTCTGGTTACAAAAAGTTACGTACCACCAGGAGGCAACAAAAGGAAACTTATCCAGAGAGTCGTACTCACATATGGGATGAGCCCTACCTCTTCCGAGTGTGCTCGATGGCCTCGCCGAAGATGTGTGCCCAACTGAAGAAGGAATCAAAATCATTGAAAGATGCCACTCATCACCATATGGAGGCCATTATGGGGTGTTCCGTACACATGCGAAGATTTGGCAATGCGGATTTTTCTGCCAACAATGTATGAAGACACAAAAGATTTCATTCGGAGATGCGGTCCTTGTCAAAGACATGGCAACATTAACTCAAGAGATGCCATGCCACTTATCAACAACCTTCGATCGAGCTCTTTGATGTCCGGGGAGTTGATTTCATGGGACCATTTCCACCGTCGAAGAAATGTGAATACATCCTCGTAGCAAGTGGACTATGTGTCCAAATGGGTCGAAGCTCGCCATGCAAAAAGGCGAGATAGTTCAAGCTCCAAGAAGATGTTCGAAGAAATAATATTCCCAAGATTTGGAGTCCCAAGGATAGTCATAAGTGATGGAGGATCACATTTCATCGACAAACACTTTGAGCAATACTTATTGAAGCATGGAGTACGCCATAATGTTGCTACTCCGTATCACCCTCAGACAAGTGGCCAAGCAGAGACATCAAATAAGCAGATCAAGAATATTCTTCAGCATGGAAGGACAAACTTCCCGATGCACTATGGGCATATCGAACAAAGATACAAGACACCTATTGGGATGTCACCATATCAACTAGTCTATGGAAAGACTCCGCCACTTACCGAGAGCTGGAATTCAAAGCTCACTGGCCATCAAGAAATGGAATATGGACCTAGAAGCGAGGAGAGAAGAGGAGGATGCAAATCTCGAATTAGAAGAATGGAGAGAAAGCCTATCACAATGCCAAGATATACAAAGAAAGAGTGAAAAGATGGCACGACAAGAGAATTAAGATCAAGGAGTTCACACCCGGAGACAAGGTATTACTTTTTAATTCCGGGTCAAACTCTTCGGGCAAGGAAAGCTTCGAAGCAAATGGGAAGGACCGTTCGAAGTAGTAAGCTCATCATCGCATGGGGCCGTTAAGCGCCGCAACAACGAAGGTACGATATTCAAGGTAAATGGTCAACGCCTTAAAATATTTTTAGAGCCCACCGAGAAAATAGGTGAAATAGATGAATTAAACTTCTTTCTCAATTAGGTAGTTGGGCCCGGCCTTTTACTTTTCATTTTTCGGGGTCCAGGGTATTTTTGAACGACAAAAATATGCTAATTAGGTTGCAAAAAGCCCCGGCAAAAGGGGTCCACTCCGCCAGAGTCGGCCGACCCATAGGGGAGTCGGCCGACCCATGGACTCCCCATTCACCGCCGCCTTTTGCATTCGTGATCCTTCCATACTCTTCCTTCAGAATTTTTGCCGATTAGGGTTTTTGAGATCACGTTGACGCGTTATTCCTTCGGAGATTCCCTTTAGATGCCCTTTAGATGCCTCTCCATCCCCCCTATATAAAGAAGCCCGGCCAAAGCCAACCTCATTCCATCTAAAAGCCTCCTCCTCCTAGCATCAAGCTTGCTACGCAAAGAATGGTGAAACCCGAGCAAAACTTAGATAGGAGATTGATCCGCCGGGATTGATCTCAACACCATCCCAAGAGAGGAGCCTCGAGAGCAAGGCCATCGTTCTTGCCAAGCCAAAACCCCTAGCCTCTATTCCTCCAAAGCCTCAAGTTTACACCATAGCTACTTCGCCCAACCATTCATCGCCGCACCCAAGCCTTTGCTCCTAGATGGACCTCCACCAAAGGGTCCTATTGTGAAGCTCCTGAAGGCACCAAGATCCTCCCTCCTAAGCACAATGAGATGCTTATGGGAGTGAAGACCAACAAGCAAGGGGAGATCGTCTGTGCTAAGTATAGCACCGGAGAGCGCTCGTATTTTGAGGGAGTCCGTGCTCACCCGAGCAAAGTGAAGTTTGTCCCTCCGAAGGAAGCCCCGAAAGCAGCTCTTGCCACCTCAAAAGCTCCAAGGAAGCATCGCAAGACCGTTGCAGACTTAGAGAAGGAGTTAGAAACTCAACGCGACGTTATTGCATCTCTGCGAAACTCCCAACATGTCCAGAGCAGTAGCATTGTCACTCTCATAGATAGACTTCGTGCGCAAGAGAAGAGGACGGATAAGTTAGAAAAGAGGTTAGACGCTCTAGAGAAGCGAGTTGATTAGATGAGATTTGTCTTAGCACCAGAAGGGCCTAGTGTGCTTAGATTAAAAGTTTTAGTTTGCAAGAGTGCTTAGTTAAAGTTTAGTTCGATCTTAGTTCCTTTCAATACTTGTAATCCAGGCCTTAAAGTTTTCTAGTTATATTTATTATTGCATATGTGTTGCCTCTTTTGTCTCCACCTTGTTGTGAATGAAGATAACGGGAATCTAGTGTGGGGGGAGGCAACCGACGATGAAACTAATGGATATCGAACCAGCAAAAATATTTGAGAATATACAACGTAAAGATCACGCACGACGGCAAGACCCCCGAGGCCACTGCGGAGTCGGCCGCCCCATATCTAGGGTCGGCCGCCCATGGCCGGGCCCATTGGCTCCAGCTTTCGTCCACGATCGGTTTGCTTCCCTACGTTCCAAATTTTATACCGATCACGTTTTTCCGATTCGTTTGGGGAACACTTTGGATTAAATCACCTGATATATATACTGAGAAGGTAGATTATTTTAATCATGACCCCAAGATAGACTCACACCATGATAATTCCTGGGAATCCCTGTTGTTGTTGGGAATGTATTTTTTTTAGGGACCCCATTTTACTTAAGTTGTTGAGGACAAGTGATATAGCATGGACCATGAGAACCCGATTTCTTGATGTCTAGTTGCTTGGAGAATTTCTTTTCGAAAATCTTAACATGTTAGCTACACTTCTCCTCTCCGTGGTTATAAATGCCTATAGAGCCTCGTCGACAAAATTCGAAAGACCAAAGACATAAGCTTTTATTTGTGTTGAGAATAGTCTTGGCGGTATTAGAGCCTTAGAGAAGGGTCTCTTACTCATATGATCAAGTGCACTTACACCCACATATATATCCGCTCGCTCCTACACCGGGAGTACGCAAAAACATGCTTTCCGCCATTCATCCATCTCCTACACTCGGGAGAAGGATACATACACTTTCTAGGATTTCTATATGCTCCAAGAATTGTTATCATCATCCAAACTTGTCGAAAGATTATTATCGTCAACATCATCATCGTATTCAAGAAAGTTATTGTGTCCGAGAGTGAGACATGGGCTATGCAAAAATAATGTAAAAAAAAAAGAGAGAAAAGAGATAGCCCATGAGCTCTTAAGTATTGTGATCCCAAGAGAAGGAAAGTTCAAAGAAGCTCAAAGAGCTATTCAAGAGAAGAGTGTGCAAGAGAGGGAAGGAGCATTATTATCATCAATTTAGCCACCAAATATTCCACACACTTGCACACACTTGATCTAGAGTAAGGTCCCCTCTCCTTGGTTCCCGTTTTTGACTAATCAATATGCACAGGTAAAAATGCTATTCCTTGAAATACCTTAAAACTCCACATAAGCCTTAGTAGAATAGGAGGCATACCCTTTCACATGCCTCAAGTGAGTTCCATAAATACTACATACATTGAGAGATTTGAGTGCTCTATACTTAATGGTGAGATCCACAAATACCACATATAATGAGTGATTCGAGTGTGCTACATGATGGAGAAGGGTAAGCTAAGTTTTCTTTGCAAAAATGTTATAAAAACTCCGAGTGACAGGATTGATAGAAGACGGATCTCTACTTCACGCTGTTCCATCTTTCAACTCCCCAAAGTTCAATGGTAGACACTTTTGAATCCCGCAGTACAGGTATGATCAGGGATAATCTAATGTTGATGTCTTGGTTTGAGGCTATGCTTAAAGTAATCCATCCTTTTCCTCGAGACGAGTAAAAGACAAGTGTGGGGAGTTTGTTGACGGTCGTTAACTCATAAAATTAACCGTCAACTTAACATGCAAATGGACCTATTTATAAATACTTGATAGATATAGGGTTACCACCGACGGAATTCCACGAGTTTTGGTGAATATCTATTTCCGCAGGGTGACAATGAAAATCAACCAAGATGGCCCACATGTCGGGTTTACATAGAGAGAAAGACCGAACGGGTGAAAAAGTATAATCTAGAAGACTCCAGAAGGCAACACCTGAAACCTGGGGCCCACCTGGCACTGGCCAGGGTCGGCCGACCAAGAGGGGGAGTCTGAAACAACCTGATTTCCGCGAAGGGAATCCACAGATTGAAGTGTAATATGACCGTTTAAATCACATTACCCGAATTCCAGTTGAGTACCAAATCCATACAACGATTAAAGAGAGTACAATAGTACGGGATTACAATAATTTATTACATCGCCACACCGGCGGAAACATGAAATATAAAGCAAAAAAAGCTTGAGGGTGCGGAAGACTTCAACTCCAAACGACTCGAGCGTAGAACGAAACCCTCGGTCGTAGTACTCGTCGAGTAGTACGAACCATCCGCACTGTGTGCCAAAGTATCGGACGATATGTCTTGCCACTCTCACCCTATGCTTTGCTTTGGTGGAATTGGATGCGCTTAAGAATATATCAAAGAGACCTATATATGGGCTGTGGTTTCCTATGCGGCGTTGGTCAAGTTTTAATTATAACAAGAATATAATTAAGTTCATCGAGGTTATCATCATTCCCACACACCATCCCATATCCCACACCAATCCATCATCATCTCAATCTCATCCTCACAAGGCGACTAAGGCCGACTCCCTCTCGGCCGTCTCGGCGGTCCACGACCGGATATCCATCCTCATGCCAACACCATACCGGGGGAGAAAAGAAGACTCATCTCTCTATCTAGTGAGACGAGAACACAGGACGGGTCCATAGCCTACAAGTAGGCTTATGTATCGATCGATCAACCGGACACTCTGCGGTTCTACAACCCACAAGATCACCCTCATCGGCGAGCGCTCGCCTAGGCGATACCGACTGCTTGCTATAATAGAACGATGCCACCCTACCTCTCAGCCCTGGAACACCCCAAGTACCTCTGGGGAGGCTGAAACTGTGAAGTCATGACCTCGTGCCTCGTTTCGTACCTCATGATCGTCTCGGAAGGGTGTGAGTACTCGCCACCCGTACCTCCCTACACTTCTCGCCTAGCGGTAGTGGCATCGCGCTACTAAGTAGTCCGGCCGTCTCCCCATTACAAGGAACGTGCGGTCTCGTAAAGGAGTCCCGAAGAAACCGAGTACTAGTAAGTCCTTAGGGATGACCAAGCCGGATGTCTCCAACGGGATTACCGTTCGGGTGCCATCCCGACACCACGCGCCACCACGCGCCTTCGCCTGAGCGGCCCACGACAAGCCCACACCCGGGGTTTCCCCAACCACAAGTTTACCCGCCACGGTAATCGCACAAGAATGTCCAAATCATCCCGGGCAAGACTCGCTCCATAAGCTCGTCGTATATCCCGCTTGTCGACACAACCCTCACCTCCACGCACCCAAGACTCACGCAAAGACTCTCTCCCGGGGTTATCCATTGCGGCACCACGTGCCTTGGTCCATATATAAACAGTGGTTCCCACCACGCATCACATCAATGATATAAAGCATAGTAGAAATGAATAGCAGCAAGTATACGAGTGTGCGTCTAGCCTATCAGCGGGTGAGCAGGGGTAAGGTTGCGTCAAGGTAGTGGCCATCAAGTAAGAACTACCATGCAATCCTATCACGCGATTAAATATAACGAAATATAAAGCACTAGCGATTACTATTCATTAGCCATGCGTAATGGGATCTACGGGGGTGGGTGAGATGTGGCACCTTCGAGTAGTCGTCGCCGAGCTCCTCCTCCTGTACTCGCGGTCCCCTTCGGGCAGTTCCTCGCTCGACTAAACGAGACATAATGGTCGCGTTAGCGACCCTATAGAGTTTGCACAAAGAACAAATGAACTGCAAAAAGATCCAAATGCACTCATAGAATAGCTTATGACATGGGGCTCGATTTTAGATGAATTTACATATAAAGATCATCATTTTTGGAGCTCGTATGAATTAGTTATGATTTTTCGAAGTTTACTCATATTATGTAAAGGAAAAGGGAGAGAGAAACTCCAGGGCCGACACGTGTCGCGATCTGGTTGGTCCACGTGGTCTGTGGGTCCTGCTGACGTGTCACAGAGCTGACGTGGTGCGCTGACGTGGCAGGTGGGACGTGTGACGTCAGCATGACGTCAGCGTTGACCGTGGTCAACCATATGGGCCGATAACGGGCCTGGTAGGGCCGGATCAGGGCCGGACATGGGCCGACCGGGCGGCCGGCCGCCACGTGTCGTCATATGGTGCAGCCACGTCATCACTCGGGCTCAAACTGGGCTCTGGTCTATGGGTCAAGTCGCAAAGTCACGGCTCACGGTAGACCACCGTTGTGGGTCCATAGACCACAACGTAATCCACGGACCGCGTCCACCCACTATTCACCGTGTCACGGTGTACGTACACCGGGTCTGCCTAGTTGTCTCCGGGAGGGGCACGAGTCCACAGGAGCGGTGTATGGTGGGCGGCAAAGGTGGGTCCGATGGTCAGTCGCACAGTCCACATGAGCCGAGTTCATCCAATCCATTACGCCATCTTCCTCTTCTCCATTCTTTTCCCCATCCCTCTGCTTCAGGATGGAGACGCTCGCCGGCGGCATGGCCGCGCGCGTAGGAGCTCCAGTGGTCGTCGATCTCTTCCATCGAGTGCCTCCGCTTCACGTTGTTGAGGCGAGCTCATCGAGGTCCATGGCTGCGGCGTAGTCGTGCGCGAAGCAGACGCACGCGGCGGCTATCAGGCAGGCGGTGGCGCTCGCGGGAAACAATCCAGGGACCAAATTGGCCCCCATCTTCCTCCTATTCCTCTAATTGGCTCGTCCAGTGGCTTATTGGCGAGCTCAGTGGTGGCCTTTGGCTAAGCAGAGCTCACGCCGTGGTGAGGACGAGGGCGGAGCTCCGGCGTGAGCAGCGGCGCTGTGGCCAGGGCAAAACAAGAGTCCCAGGCTCCCTCTTCAACGCTCCCAGGCGCAGCTGCCCAAGGCGGAGCTTGGTGTCCAGCCAGCGCAACGCGAGGCGGCCGGAGCGGCGCACATGGGCGGCGACGCGGCGGCGCTCCGCGGTTTGCTGGCGACGGCATGGTCCAAGATCCACGGCATCTAAGGGTCGAACGAGGCGGCTAGCTCGCGCATGGAGTGCGCGTCGCCGGGGCGATCCTGGTCCCGGGGTCCATAGGCGTCTCAGTGGCTCGGTGGCGCCGGAACGTCGGTCTTGTCGCGGCGGGCATGACTACGGCGAGAGCGGGGCGGTCCATCGCACCGGCGTCCGTGACACCGGTGGTCCGTTTGGCTTGCCGGTCTCGTGTGTGGGAAGGTGCGCATGTACCAGAGCCGGGAGAGGCTCATGCCAGCACGTCTCGGCGCGAGACGGTGGCGTTCATGGCGGGTCCATGCCGTAGATGAGGAACGAGCGGGAGGCGGCGGCTCACCTCGGCGTGTCGTCGTAGCGAGGAAGCGGTTCGTCCTGGCGTCGGTCGAGGCGGGCCGAGGCGAAGTCGGGATGCACGCAGCCGAGCTCGTGGTTCGTCTTCACGGCCACGGCTCCTCCCGGCGAGGAGCGTCTCCCCCAAGTCCGGCGGCGTCCGGCGGCCTTCTTCTTCTCCCCGTCCCCCTTCTTCTCCTTTCTTCCCCCTTCTTCTCCAATTGGGTGTGGCTAACGGTGAATCGCGATGCCGCAAGAGCGGCGGCGGCGGATAGGGAAACCCTGGGGGGGGGGCCGGGCGCTGTTACTTATAGGCCGGCGGCGGCGTGGTTGGTAGGGCGGACGGCGATGGCGGGGCTAGCGCGATCGAGCGACCAGAGGAGCGTGCCACGTCGCGGGCGAGAAGCGCGGACGGGGCCGGCGTGTCGGCGGGTGAACGGCTAGGGCGCCCGCGTTGGCGTCCGCGCGCGCTCTCCCGAAATTGGCCGGGCGACAAGTGCCATGTGCACGGCGCGCGAGAGGAAAAGCGCCGCGGCGTGGGGGTTTTTCGCCAAGGCTGTCGGGGGAGTGCGGTCCAGGTGGCGGTGTCGTCGGGCGTTGATGCGGAGGGAGCGGCATCGAACGGCGGCGGCTTCTTCTTGGCGCCCAAGATTGCTCCGCCTCGGTCAAAAGCAGCGAAGAGGAAAAGTGGTGGGGCGCCTTGTGGCTTATGACAGGTGGGCCCGCCCCGGGAGGGAGCGCGTCGCTCCGCCGCCGCGTAAACGAGGCGCGGCGTCCGTCGTCCCGTCGTCTTTCGTCGTGGGCCGGCGTGGCTTGGCTAATGGGCCGGCAGTACGCCCGATCGGGGCGGAAGGAGGAAAGGAGGAAGTGGAGCGGGCCGGTTGGTCGGTGGGCCGCGGGGTAGGAGGAAAGGGAGATGTTCACGGGCCGGGCTAGGTATACGGTAGAATGGCTTTAGGTTTTTCCTTTTCTAATTCTTTTCCTTTTCTTTTTCTGTTTTGGATTTTGGGTATGTGTATGGGGGTATTTTCATGCCAAGCCTCAAGTAGTAATTGCATGGTGGTCTTAAGTGGTCATAGGCTAGGTTAGGGAATTATTCCCTTAACATATTTACATATTGCATATTTATTTATTATAAAAATAAATATGTTGTTGGTTTATTATTCAATACAAAAGAACCAATGAAAATCCAATTCAACCACATGTTAATAATTTTAATACGAATGCTTGAATGTAAAATGCACATGCATCTAATGGGTTCATTAGGCAAGCTTTAGGTGTTTCAACTACATAGCACTCATCATCACATAGGTTTTGAGAAAAAAAAATTTTGTAGTTGCATTTTTCGGGTTGTTACAGTCCTACCCCCTTATGAGAATCTCGACCCCGAGATTTAAAGAGTAACGTACCCATCAAAGAGGTAAGGATACTGCACACGTAGGCTGGATTCCATCTCCCAAGTTGCTTCACGTTCGGTGTGGTTGCTCCACCGAACCTTGCACATAGGAATGGCCTTGTCTGCGAGTTTCTTTGGTGTCCCAACCTAGAATTTTGGTGGGATGTTCTTTGTACTCAAGCGTGCTCGCAAGTCTAGAGCTTCGGGTGGAACTCCTTCTATATCCGCGCCTCGAGGCACTTACGCAATTGTGACACATGAAACACGGGTGCACTCTCGACGGCTCGGGTGGTAGCTCAACTCGTAAGCAAGTGTACCAATTCTCTCGCCGATTCTCAGTAGGACCGATATACCTCGGTGCAAGCTTCCCTTTTACATGGAATCGATAGAACCTCGAAGCGGGGATACTTTGAGGTACACTTGATCCCCAACTTCAAACTCGAGCTCTCTACGTCTCTTGTCCGCGTAGCTTTTGTAGCGGCTTTGAGCGATCCTCGATTCTCTCTAACTTGAGCTACCCCTTCTTCACTTCTTTGATCATAGCGGGGCCAAAGAATGAGCGTTCACCGTGGTGTGACCACATGAGCGGGGTCTTGCAAGGTCTGCCATACAAAGCTTCAAATGGTGACATCTTGATGCTTGCCTGATAGCCGTTGTTGTAGGAGAACTCAAAAAAGGAGGCACTTCTCCCAATCTTTGCCAAAATTCAACACACTAGCGCGAGCATGTCCTCAAGAATTTGATTGACTCTTTCGATCTGTCCATCTCGTTTGTGGATGATAAGCTGTGCTAAAGTCAAGCTGGCTCCCAATGGCATCGTGAAGGGCTTTCCAGAATCGGGACACAAATTGAGGCCCACGGTCAGACACAATACTAGACGGGGCACCATGAAGTCTCAGAATGTGCTCCATGTACAGGTCTGCTAACTTTTCAGGCCCAGTGGTAGTCTTGACTGGTATAAAGTGGGCAACCTTGGTTAGTCGGTCGACTATCACCCAAATAGAATCATTGCCACGCTGGAACGGGGCAAACCCCGGATATGAAATCCATGGTTATGCACTCCCATTTCCATTCTCGTACATCAAGGGGTTTTAGCACTGCGGGCCTCTTGTGTTCGGCTTTGACTCTGTTGCAAGTGTCACATCGGGCCACATGCCCAAGAATGTCGCCATGCCTTTCCACCAAAAGTGCTTCCTCGGGTCTTGGTACATCTTGGAACCTCCAGGGTGAATGTTGTACTTGGAATTATGAGCCTCTTTCAGAATTTCTTCTCGTAAGGCGGGATCAGATGGTACACGTATTCTGTCTTTGAACCAGATGGTTCCCCGGTCATCTTCACGATGGTTGGTCTTGTAACCAAGCTTCATCACCACGGAAGATATCAATCTCAAGACACTCCTTCCGGGCTTTACGGATCTTGTCGGTGAGGTTATACTCAACTCGCAGTTCATTCGGAAGCCATGTGGTAGAATTTCGAGCCGGAAGTCGTCAAGTTCACGCCCGAGCTCGGGAGGCACCGACTCGTGATCAAGGTGTGGCAATAGCTTTGCGGGGCCAGAGCGTCCGCAACTACATTAGCTTTCCCCGATGATAGTGAATCTCCGAGTCATAGTCTTTGATCGCTTCTAGCCATCTCTGCGCCTCATGTTCAGGTCTTCTTGTGTGAAGAAGTACTTCAAACTCTTGTGATCAGTGTAAATGTCACACTTGTTGCCAATCAAGTAGTGTCTCCAGATCTTAAGAGCATGCACAACGGCAGCGAGCTCGAGATCATGGGTTGGATAGCGTTGCTCATGGTCTTTCAGCTGCCGGGAAGCATAGGCAATGACCTTCCCATCTTGCATCAATACACAGCCAAGTCCTTGACGAGACGCGTCACAGTAGACCACGAAGTCCTTGGTGATATCAGGTAAGGCTAGCACAGTGTGGTAGTCACTTCTCTTTCATCGCTTGAAAGCTCGTTCGCACTCGGGCGTCCATTCAAACTCCTTGGTCTTCTTCGGGAGGTTGGTCATTGGGCGAGCTATCTTGGAGAAGTTCTCAATGAATCGGCGATAATATCCACCAATCCCAAGAAACTCCTCACTTCGCTTACATCGCGGGGTTGCTCCCATTCTTTCACAAACTTCGATCTTGGCGGGGTCTACAAAGCAACACCATCAGCAGAGAGTACATGGCCTAGAAAGGCAACTTCTTCGAGCCAAAACTCACATTTGCTGAACTTGGCGTATAGCAAGTCCGGCTCAACCTCTCAAGCACAAATCCTCGATGTTGCTCATGTTCTTCAAATGGTCTTGGAGTATATGAGGATGTCATCAATGAATACCACCACAAAGTGATCTAGCTCCTCCATAAACACCTTGTTCATCATGTTCATAAAGTAGGTCAAGCATTAGTGAGTCCGAAGGACACCACCGTGAATTCATACCGCCCATACCTAGTAACAAAGGCGGTCTTTGGAATGTCTTCTTCTCTAATCTTCATCTCGGTGGTAGCCTCGATCTCGATCGATCTTGGAGAAGTATTTGGCTCCACGGAGTTGATCTAGCAGGTCATCAATTCTCGGCAGAGGATACTTGTTCTTGATAGTCACAGCATTCAAGCTTCTGTAATCAATGCACATCCTCATAGAGCCATCTTTCTTCTTGACAAACAAGACAGGAGATCCCCAGGGTGAGGCACTAGGCCGAATGTACCCTTTTTCGGTAAGCTCCTTCAACTGTTTCTTGAGCTCTTCCAGTTCGTCTACCGACATGCGGTACGGTCGTTTAGCAATTGGACCAGTACCCGGCAGGAGGTCGATAACGAATTCCACATCTCTATCTGGAGGCATGCCTGGCAATTCTTCTGGAAACACATCGGCGTAATCCCTAACCACTGGTACATCATCAACTGTCTTGGCTTCTGTCTGTGATTCTGCTTTGGCTTTGAGGGCACATAGGAGAGAAGTGGTCTTTTCTGTCTGGGGTTCACATCGAACGGCTTGCCCAGTAGGGTGTGTCAATTGGATGTATCTAGGGGAGCAGGATATTACACCACGGTGTCTGGTTAGCCAGTCCATTCCTAGGATGACATCTAGGTTTGTGGAGGGTAGCGTGGTAAGGTTGGCTTTGAAGACAAGACCCTCAATTGTGAGACTCACTCCTTACGCACTTGGGTACTCTTAAGATCTCCCATAGGTGAGCTAGTGATAATGGGCTTTAGGCGAGGAGTTACAGGTATATTATGCTCTCGTGCAAACTTAGATGATATGTATGAACATGTAGCTCCAGAATCAAAGAGTACTGATGCTTTTATGCCATTAACCATAAACATACCGTGGACGACGTCGAGCAGCTGGGCATCCTCGCATTGAGGTGGGTCGGCATCCACGAGTGGCGAACGTGGTGCGATCCACGGTGCGCGGCTTCTGAGGTCCAGGGGTCTCCTTCTTCTCTGGACAGTCGGCCACCCTGTGACCGGGCTTTCCACAACCATAGCACGTGAGAGACATACCGCCTGTGGGGGTTGGCGCGGGGCCTCTCCAGTTGGTGGTGCTTGGTGTGGGGTAGTTCTCGTCGGACGATCGTACGAGGTACGGAGCGGTCCCCGTTGTCCCTGTTGTAGCGGTCGAGTGAGAGCGGTGTGGAGTTTGATCCTCCCTTCCCGCTTGAGCCGGGGCTGCATCCTTGACATAGCGAGAGCGGCGGTCCGAGGGTGCATCCCGGCGAGACCTCTTGCGATCATGGTCACGATGCGATCCTTCAAACTCTGCGCTTCTTTCCCTGTGCTCTTCTCCGGCTTCAAGACGATCCTTCTCGATCCGAATGCAGCGATCGATTAGCTCACGCAGAGTGTAGCAACTTGATACCCGCCAGAGAACCTTGATGCGGGAGTTCAACCCTTCCCGTAGATACGAATCTTCTCTTTCTCGAGGCCGCAACCTCGGAGGTGCGTATCGCAGCAGCTTTGGTAAAGCGGGTCGTGTACTCGTTGATCCGGTCACCGCCCATCCCGATCTCACGGAACTCATCAGCTTTGGCCTCCAAGACTCCCTCAGGGACGTGGAATTCCAGGAATGCTTCCACAAACTCGTCCCAAGAGATGTTGGCAGGGTCTTCATGCGCGGCACAGTAACTGTCCCACCAGGAGCGTGCTGCCCCAATGAGCTGGTGGGTAGCGAGGACGACGCACTCTTCATCAGTGCAGGTAGTAGCGTCAAGCTTCTTCTCTATCTCCCTCAACCAATCATCAGCGGCGAGTGCGTTGTCATCAGTGTTGTCGAAGGTGGGTGGCCTCAGCTTGATAAATCCTTCCAGCTTCCTCTGAAAGTCATCATGATGACCTCCTTGGCGACGGTTTGCTCCATCGGCAATGGCTGCCAAGAGCTGGGTCTGCTGAGCCTGCAACTGTATCTGCTGAGCCATCACCTCAGCCAGAGTTGGTGGCGGTGGAGGTGGATTTGGCGGCGGGTTTGGTGGCGGGTTTGGTGGCGGATTTGGTGGTGGATTTGGTGGCGGGTTTGGTGGCGGATTTGGCTGTTGGTTCTCATTGCCTCCTCCGTTGAGCACGACTGCAGGCGGAGTGTGCTCACGGTAATCATCGCCTCCCAAGTTGAGGTTGCGTCCACCAACGCGCCCACGGCCATGTCCACGTGCAGGAGCACGGCCACGACCACGGGCACCACCACGAGCACCGCGTCCCAGGTTAGGCACAAGGGACGGTGCACGGTTGTTCAGACGAGTAGAGCGGCGGGTCGACATCTGTGACACGAGGCCATAAAGATTTAGTACTCAGGTAATAAGTTGTAATTAATTCAATATAATTAGATGATTTCAACGATTTAAGGAAAAACATTTATTCTACCCAACACTCATACAAAGAAGCGATAAAATCCATAAAATGCGATAAAAACCGATCACTCATTACATGGGTGGAATAAAAATGTTATGATATGATAATAATAGTGCCGACACGGCTCGTTCTACGCATGGTAACTCATGGGGGTACATCTTGACTCATACTACTCATGGGATACATCATGACAGCTCACATCTCACATGACTCATGACCGATGACTACTCACTAAACTAGAACATGACGCTTGACCGCGCAGGTCCGACACACTCACACCTACTCCCGGTGGTGAACCGCCGACGGAACACGCTCGCGTAAAGTCTTATCTCGTCTGTGTCTTGCGCGGCGCTTGACGTAGGCGAGAGCCTCGGCGTGCTCCTCGGTGGGCTTCACTCCGGCAGGCTGCGGGCAGCCCTTGAAGTTCGAGTCGATTCGCCGAGCTTGAACGTCTCCTTCCTCGAGGCTGCACGCGCTTGTGTGGGGGCAACTGCTTCTGAATTTCTTCGAGCTCCATGCGTCGCTTCTTGTCAGACACGGTCCAAGCTTCTTCGGTCAACTTGAGCTTCTCACGGAGAAACTCGTTCATCCTCATAGTGTTGATGAGGTGACCCCCGGTTTCTCATGGCCTTGACCTTCGCCGCCTTCAGCTCTCTCTTCGTGGTCGGGATGCTTGTTGCCGAGAGTGTGCATCCGCACTCCATAGCTTCTTGATCGCTCGCTCACCGGCTAAGGCTGCACTCCTATCCTCGGGAGGTCTCTCCGCCTCTAGGACCTTGCGGTCTAGGTACACGTTCCCATTGCCGATGTCTCGGGTCTTGAACGGAGGTCAAATATTTCAGTCTTGTGTTTGATTGCTTGGCGAAGCGGCGGTCTTGCGCCTAGCTACGTCTCTCGAAGCTTGGCATTTTCCTCGGCTTCCATGGCTAGCCTCTCCCGGTGATCCAAGAAGAGACCACGGTAGTTACGGTTCCTCTGCTCCAGCCCCTCAATGTACTGATCCTGGTTCACCAGGTGGTAACCAGAGGCACGAAGACAGGGGTCAACCTCAAAGCTGGCTCTGGTGAAGGCCTCGACAACTTGCGCTTTAGGGGCAAGCTCCAGGCAGAGGGCCTGAGGGAGTAGGCGAAACTCGGGCCGTCCGCAAGTAGAGGTAGTGGTCTCGCAAAGACGCGGAGAGCTTTGTGGGCAACTGATTGAATCCCCTCTTCACATGACTCGTCCACTGACATCTCAGTGAAGGCGGTCACTGAGGGCAGG
The DNA here is from genome assembly GCA_018135685.1 of Themeda triandra. Classification (NCBI taxonomy): domain Eukaryota; kingdom Viridiplantae; phylum Streptophyta; class Magnoliopsida; order Poales; family Poaceae; genus Themeda; species Themeda triandra. The sequence goes on along the minus strand of JAENPR010000356.1, from coordinate 95,346 downwards.
ATCAGACTTGCAGGTACTTCCACCCTGGTGACGACGTAGCCCTTGATTCCTCCATCCTCCCCGGCCGTCCCGAGCGTACGTATTTGATCTCGTCAACGGGGACTTCTAGGGTCTTCGCACTCGGTAGAGGGTTAAGGAGAAACCCCCGTGCATCTTCCCCATGTAGGTCGGGTTGAGGGTGGGGTAGGGTGGTGAAGGCCCGACCGGAGGGTTTCCTAGGCTCGTCATCCGTGTGGTTTGGGGAAAACTGGCCGGCAAGTCATAGATAAGCCATGCATAAAAAGAGATGCAATGGTCGGTAATATAACCGAGAGAGAGGCTGGTTTATCCTGTTCTAACGTCCATTTCTATGGGTTTCGTCCTAAGGTCAAGTAAGGAGCTGATACCAACTGAAACAACCTGATTTCCGCGAAGGGAAATCCACAGATTGAAGTGTAATATGACCGTTTAAATCACATTACCCGAATTCCAGTTGAGTACCAAATCCATACAACGATTAAAGAGAGTACAATAGTACGGGATTACAATAATTTATTACATCGCCACACCGGCGGAAACATGAAATATAAAGCAAACAAACAGCTTTGAGGGTGCGGAAGACTTCAACTCCAAACGACTCGAGCGTAGAACGAAACCCTCGCCGAGTACTCGTCGAGTAGTACGAACCATCCGTGACTGCAGCCAAAGTATCGCACGATATGTACTGCCACTCTCACCCTATGCTTTGCTTTGGTGGAATTGGATGCGCTTAAGAATATATCAAAGAGACCTATATATGGGCTGTGGTTTCCTATGCGGCGTTGGTCAAGTTTTAATTATAACAAGAATATAATTAAGTTCATCGTTTATCATCATTCCCACACACCATCCCATATCCCACACCAATCCATCATCATCTCAATCTCATCCTCACAAGGCGACTAAGGCCGACTCCTCTCGGCCCGTCTCGCGGTCCACGACCGGATATCCATCCTCATGCCAACACCATACCAGGGGAGAAAAGAAGACTCATCTCTCTATCTAGTGAGACAGAACACAGACGGGTCCATAGCCTACAAGTAGGCTTATGTATCGATCGATCAACCGTGACACTCGCAGGGTTCTACAACCCACAAGATCACCCTCATCGGCGAGCGCCGCCTAGGCGATACCGACGCTTGCTATAATAGAACGATGCCACCCTACCTCTCACCGAACACCCCAAGTACCTCCGGGAGGCTGAAACCGTGAAGTCATGACCTCGTGCCTCGCTTCGTACACCTCATGATCGTCTCGGAAGGGTGTGAGTACTCGCCACCCGTACCTCCCTACACTTCTCGCCTAGCGAGTGGCATCGCGCTACTAAGTAGTCCAGCCGCCTCCCCATTACAAGGAACGTGCGGTCCGTAAAGGAGTCCCGAAGAAACCGAGTACTAGTAAGTCCTTAGGGATGACCAAGCCGGATGTCTCCAACAAAGGTTACCGTTCGGTGCCATCCCGACACCACGCGCCACCACAGCGCCTTCGCCTCGAGCGGCCCACGACAAGCCCACACCTGGGGTTTCCCCAACCACAAGTTTACCCGCCACGAGTAATCGCACAAGAATGTCCAAAATCATCCCAGGGCAAGACTCGCTCCATAAGCTCGTCGTATATCCCGGCTTGTCGACACAACCCTCACCTCCACGCACCCAAGACTCACGCAAAGACTCTCTCCCCGGGTTATCCATTGCGGCACCACGTGCCTTGGTCCATATATAAACAAAGTGGTTCCCACCACGCATCACATCAATGATATAAAGCATAGTAGAAATGAATAGCAGTTAGTATACGAGTGTGCGTCTAGCCTATCGCGAAAGAGCAGGGGTAAGGTTGCGTCAAGGTAGTGGCCATCAAGTAAGAACTACCATGCAATCCTATCACAATTAAATATAACGTAAATATAAAGCACTAGCAAGACTATTCATTAGCCATGCGTAATGGGATCTACGGGGGTGGGTGAGATGTGGCACCTTCAGAGTAGTCGTCGCCGAGCTCCTCCCTGTACTGCGGTCCCCTTCAGACAGTTCCTCGCTCGACTCTGAAACGAGACATAATGGTCGCGTTAGCGACCCTATAGAGTTTGCACAAAGAACAAATGAACTGCAAAAAGATCCAAATGCACTCATAGAATAGCTTATGACATGGGGCTCGATTTTAGATGAATTTACATATAAAGATCATCATTTTTGGAGCTCGTATGAATTAGTTATGATTTTTCGAAGTTTACTCATATTATGTAAAGGAAAAGGGAGAGAAAACTCGGTGGCCGACACGTGTCGCGATCCGGGTTGGTCCACGTGGTCTGTGGGTCCTGCTGACGTGTCACAGAGCTGACGTGGTGCGCTGACGTGGCAGGTGGGACGTGTGACGTCAGCATGACGTCAGCGTTGACCGTGGTCAACCATATGGGCCGATAACGGGCCTGGTAGGGCCGGATCAGGGCCTGGACATGGGCCGACTGGGCCGGGCCGGCCCGCCACGTGTCGTCATATGGTGCAGCCACGTCATCACTCGGGCTCAAACTGGGCTCTGGTCTATGGGTCAAGTCGCAAGAGTCCGGCTCACGGTAGACCACCGCTAGGGTCCATAGACCACAACGTAATCCACGGTGGACCGCGTCCACCCACTATTCACCGTGTCACGGTGTACGTACACCGGCCCGCCTAGTTGTCTCCGTGAGGGGCACGAGTCCACAGGAGCGGTGTATGGTGGGCGGCAAAGGTGGGTCCGATGGTCGGGCACGGCATTTACCCACATGAGCCGAGTTCATCCAATCCATTACGCCATCTTCCTCTTCTCCATTCTTTTCCCCATCCTCTCGCTCGGATGGAGACGCTCGCGGCGGCATGGCCGCGCGCATAGGAGCTCCAAGGTGGTCGTCGATCTCTTCCATCGAGTGCCTCCGCTCACGTTGTTGAGGCGAGCTCATCGAGGTCCATGGCTGCGGCGTAGTCGTGCGCGGGCGTACGCACGCGGCGGCCGTCGCAGCGGTGGCGCTCGCGGAAACAATCAAGGGACCAAATTGGCCCCCATCTTCCTCCTATTCCTCTAATTGGCTCGTCCGGGGCTTATCGGCGAGCTCGCTGGTGGCCTTTGGCTAAGCGAGAGCTCACGCCCGTGGGCGAGGACGAGGGCGGAGCTCCGGCGTGAGCAGCGGCGCTGTGGCCAGGGCAAAACAAGAGTCCCAGGCTCCCTCTTCAACGCTCCCAGGCGCAGCTGCCCAAGGCGGAGCTTGGTGTCCAGCCAGCGCAACGCGAGGCGGCCGGAGCGGCGCACATGGGCGGCGACGCGGCGGCGCTCCGCGGTTTGCTGGCGACGGCATGGTCCAAGATCCACGGCATCTAAGGGTCGAACGAGGCGGCTAGCTCGCGCATGGAGTGCGCGTCGCCGGGCGATCCCGGGTCCCGGGTCCATAGGCGTCTCGGGGCTCGGCCTCGGCGCCGGAACGTCGGTCTTGTCGCGGCGGGCATGACTACGGCGAGAGCGGGGCGGTCCATCGCACCGGCGTCCGTGACACCGGTGGTCCGTTTGGCTTGCCGGTCTCGTGTGTGGGAAGGTGCGCATGTACCAGAGCCGGGAGAGGCTCATGCCAGCACGTCTCGGCGCGAGACGGTGGCGTTCATGGCGGGTCCATGCCAGAGATGGGGAGGAACGAGCGGAGGCGGCGGCTCACCTCGGCGTGTCGTCGTAGCAGGGAAGCGGTTCGTCCTGGCGTCGGTCGAGGCGAGGTCGAGGCGAAGTCGGGGATGCAGCAGCAGCAGGCTCGTGGTTCGTCTTCACGGCCACGGCTCCTCCCGGCGAGGAGCGTCTCCCCCAAGTCCGGCGGCGTCCGGCGGCCTTCTTCTTCTCCCCGTCCCCCTTCTTCTCCTTTCTTCCCCCTTCTTCTCCAATTGGGTGTGGCTAACGGTGACCGCGATGCCGCAAGAGCGGCGGCGGCGGATAGGGAAACCCTGGGGGCCGGCGCGTTATTTAGCCGGCGGCGGCGTGGTTGGTAGGGCGGACGGCGATGGCGGGGCTAGCGCGATCGAGCGACCAGGGAGCGTGCCACGTCGCGGCAGAGCGCGGACGGGGCCGGCGTGTCAGCGGGTGAACGGCTAGGGCGCCCGCGTTGGCGTCCGCGCGCGCTCTCCCCGAAATTGGCCGGGCGACAGTGCCATGTGCACGGGCGCGCGCGAGAGGAAAAGCGCCGCGGCCGTGGGGGTTTTTCGCCAAGGCTGTCGGGGGAGTGCGGTCCGTGGCGGTGTCGTCGGGCGTTGATGCGGAGGGAGCGGCATCGAACGGCGGCGGCTTCTTCTTGGCGCCCAAGATTGCTCCGCCTCGGTCAAAAGCAGCGAAGAGGAAAAGTGGTGGGGCGCCTTGTGGCTTATGACAGGTGGGCCCGCCCCGGGAGGGAGCGCGTCGCTCCGCTGTCGCGTAGCGAGGGCAGCGGCGTCCGTCGTCCTGTCGTCTTTCGTCTGTGGGCCGGCGTGGCTTGGCTAATGGGCCAGGTACGCCGATCGGGCCGGAAGGAGGAAAGGAGGAAGTGGAGCGGGCCGGTTGGTCAGCTGGGCCGCGGGGTAGGAGGGAAAGGGAGATGTTCACGGGCCGGGCTAGGTATACAGGCCGAATGGCTTTAGGTTTTTCCTTTTCTAATTCTTTTCCTTTTCTTTTTCTGTTTTGGATTTTGGGTATGTGTATGGGGGTATTTTCATGCCAAGCCTCAAGTAGTAATTGCATGGTGGTCTTAAGTGGTCATAGGCTAGGTTAGGGAATTATTCCCTTAACATATTTACATATTGCATATTTAGTTATTATAAAAATAAATATGTTGTTGGTTTATTATTCAATACAAAAGAACCAATGAAAATCCAATTCAACCACATGTTAATAATTTTAATACGAATGCTTGAATGTAAAATGCACATGCATCTAATGGGTTCATTAGGCAAGCTTTAGGTGTTTCAACTACATGGCACTCATCATCACATAGGTTTTGAGAAAAAAAAATTTTGTAGTTGCATTTTTCGGGTTGTTACAGAGTCGGCCGACTCCCCAGCTCCACCAATCAGGTGGAGTCTCGCGGATCCTGCCTCCACCGACTTTGAAGATCAATAATTATCGTCCATTTAGGTCGGTTTGATCCGAGGGCTGTGGTTAATCCTAGGGGGCTATATAAGCAGAGCCCCGGCCCCCGGGTAAAACCCTAATTCATTCTCCTATTCATTCAAGACTTCAATCCAGAGAGAGAGAGTTAGATAGAGAAGGGTCCCTCGAATGGATCTATCTCTATAGGGTATTAGTATCAAGAGAGATTGAGAGAGTATAGAGTGGAGGTAGATTTGGAGGAAGCCCGGCCCGTCGGTGTCTCCTCTCCAAGGTATCTCAAGGGATCAAGTCTCCTAACCCGAGGCTTGGTTTCGAATCATTCGGCAATTCAACTTCTAATACTAGTAAGTTCGTTGTTATTATTGTTCTTTGGTTTACAAGTTTACTTTATTTCCGCTTTCGCGTTGGGAATAGAGTAATCATTCTTTAGCATAAGCGTGGTGCTTAGGCTAGGTTCACTTGTAGATGCTCCCTATTCGGCGGAACCGTGGTAGTAGTGAGGAAAGTGACAATCCCTTTATTACCTTTGTAATCCACTTCCGTTGGTAGGTAAGGTAGGTCCTTTGTGCCCGGTTTAGCATCCTCGTGGTGTCTATTCCTCAGTACCCCCTTAGAACAATAGTCTCAAAGCTTGCCATAGGTTAAAAGAAGACTCGACGAAGGAGTTCTCTCTATATCGCTTAATTCTCACTTGACTAGCAGCCCGGGGTAGTAGTAAAGATCGGGTTAGCCTATTGCACGTTTTCTCTTAGCGGATAAAAACAAATACGATACTCAGGACTTATCTCCCGGGTGAAGTGCTCACCGATATCCGTGCGCTTGCGGATTATTTCTCTTGATTCTTTCGTGTGCGTATCTAGTGTCAACACCAGCCACGGTCCGGTCCGCTCCGGTCCCTTAGACCTGATCGAGCCTAACCGAGTCCGTTGCGAATCGAGCCAAGGGCAAAATTGTCCCTTCCCCTACACTCTCTCTCTCCTGACCAGGCTGGATATAATAAAATATGAAGTACAATGTGTTTTGGCAAATTTCAAAGTCGAGATTGTGTGTCCTAGAAAAGTGCTCCACTTTTGGTGTCCTGTGGCAAATGCACGCCACTTTCTGTGTCCTGTGGCAAATTTTGCCTTTAATTAATTGATTCACGTGAATCCAAACAATTCCACTCCATTTCTCCTCTTTGCTAATAAACCAATCTAAACCAAACCAAAACATTGTATAAACCAAACCAATCCTGTAGGTGTAGCCGTGTAGGCACAGGCAATGGCAAGGTCCTGGGCATGACGAACGTCTCAGTGCAATGCAGCAGCTCACCGAGGCTGCGGCTCTAACTGCTTCGATCCTCGGCTGCCACGTGAGGCCGATGACGCTGCCGAGATGCATCAGCTGTGCCTCTACCATCTCCTCGTCGTTGCTGAAGGCAGCTATGGCCATGGCTGGCTGGGATCAGGCAGGGGGCTCGGGACTTTAGGGAAAAGGAAGTGCGAACCGATCTAAACCAATCCGATCCATTTTAGGTGCTAATCCATACCAAACCAAGCCATTAGATTTTTCAGTCGATTATCCACCAAACTAGATCAGTCCAAAATAAAAACCAAACCATACATACTGGCTTTGGCGCAAACTATTACCAGCTTTAACCACAATGCCCAAAGGTGTTCATTGCAATTTGCAAATACAGCGTCAAGCCTAAAAGGGCGGCAGAGCACAGCACTTTTTTTTTTTTTTTTTTTTTTGAGAGGATGACTATTTTCAGCTAGTAGCCACAACGCCGGTGGAGCCTGAACTAGGTGTGGGCCGGCTATCAGGCAGCTGCGGCGTTGCGTGCCGGGCCACAGTCCAGCCTTCATCAGTGTTGTGAAACGTGATTGTGGGTGAATCTGCTCCTGACATGTGACCTAGGGCCTTGTTCCCTTGGGCCCTGTTCCCATCGGGTCTTGTGCCAGACATGTGACTCTCGGGAGACGTGCTTGGAAGCATATGGGAGGAGGGTTACGGGAGGATCTGACGTGCTGTCCGACATGCTGTCCGACGTGCGGTTACTTGCTCTATAAATAGGAGGTGGTTATCTCCTCCCTGTAACAACGATCAGCAGCATAACAAAGAGAGCTCTCCCGTGATTTCCTCCCTACATACGTGTGTCATACTGTGTTCCTTTTGTGCTCTATCGCTTGTGTGTGCATCTGTTAGAACGATTTCTTAACAATCAGGACTAGTACAGTATGGGAGATGTCGTTTTGGCGGCATGGATTGATAGCTCAGGCGTGTCAATTGCGTGCAGAGAACTTCCTGTCAACGTGACTTAACTCACCACTACTGCACTTACCGCAAGATATGTAGAGAATCAACAGCTTTGCACTGGGAGTACTGTTCTGTAGGAAAAACTGCGGGATTTCACGAAAGCACAAGAGAGTACAGGGAGTAACTTTTAAAAAAAAAAATCACAGGGAGTACTATTTTGTGCTCAAGGAACTCTGAGATTGGCGTGTGGCAGAGAATTGCACCCAAATCTTAGCTGCTTTCATCCGAGTTAGCTGCTAATTTAGAAAGAAAGGAAGGGAAGAGAAATGAAAGCCAAAAAAAACTTTAGTTGCGAGACAAGAGATTTTCACCAATGATTGCAAAACTAAATAAATTTGATGTCATCAATTGAATTACATCATAATAAGTACTAGGCTAGTAAAATAATTTGCCCTATATGCTGTTCAACCAATCGTCAACACAAAGCCCAGCCCGCTTCATTCCGTGCCAGCGTCCACCATACACTGAGGGGAGCAAGGACGAGACAATGGAAAGCTTCATTGTAAGGAGTGGGTGAATCTCTTCCAGCTAGGTGCTTCAGCATGTCCTGGTTCCAAGATACCAGGACGCCACCGCTGGTAGAATCAGACGCGCGCCAGATACTCATGCATAGCACATACAAGCCTGTCCCATAAACTCCATGGCCAAAAACCTGTCCACGTTCCGGCTTAGTCTCCTGGATACAAATGAGGTACTTGGTCTTGCTTGCTGAATTATGATTTTCACAGTTAATCTACACGGGGCACAGTTGAGTCCGTGAACATTCCAATTCAACGACAGTTTGATATGTTACTCATTGCTGAAGACCAAAGAACGACATTCTATATGTTCAGAAAGCAAGGAAAACAACATATATATGTTCAGCAAACCATTAACTAAGAACAGAGCACAATAGTACAATACACGTGCCAACCCACTGTTACCCACTACATAATAAGCCACTGTTTCACCGCCATCCTACCCGAGCAACAAACAACACAGATCACACACGACATAACTGGCTATATATCCAAGCCGAGAACGAAGTTCATCGAACCCAAGGAACAAACAACAGCAGGACCTAATAACTAATCATCCAAGCTGAGGAACAAACAGCGCCCTAGTTTGCCAACAGGATCTGCCTGAGGACGTGGTAGTAGACCGTCACCAGCACGTACACGACGACCACGTATGTGGCGACGATGCCGGAACGCACCGCCGACGGGAGACACAGCCACGCACCTGTCTTGGCCTGCACCAGGAAGGTGCAGGCGACCACAGAGAGAACAGACGCTGCGGCGCTGAGAACGCAGCCGAGCCCTGCGTTCAGGCGCAGCAGCGCCCTCGCCCTGAGGGTGGCGACGTCCAGCAGGCCGCCCTCGGGGACGCGGCGCTTGACGTGCCCGGTGAGGGCCGCCGCGCAGAATGTGGAGAACACGAAGAAGAATGTGAGGCGGACGACGAGCTCGTAGTGGACGTAGAGCAGCTCGCCGCACGAACCCGACGGCTTCAGCGACCTCTGCGGCGCCATGGTGAGGGCGAGCCCCACGATGAACAGGGCTGCGTGGAACAGGCTAACGTCGTGGAGCTCCTCCGCGGCGCTCTTGAAGGTGCTCGCCATCTGCATGCAGGGAAACAAACATAACAGAAGTCGCTTGTGTTAATATTGCAATCTGTCGTTCAAATACGAAAACAAAGGAGAAAGTTCCTTAATGTCATTGCAATTTTAACTCATCCCCTATCTGCAACTGGTAGTTATACACAATCCCTTATAGTTGCCATCGCCGTTAATTTTGTACTCGGCCTTACACACTTGTGCCGTTAGGGAGCCTCCAGCATCAGCTCCTCGGTCCGTTCGGCAAAGCGAAGCAAAGAAAGCAACGTGACGAGCTAAGAGGATGAGCACCATGGCCTACATGGCGTCGTCGTCGATGAAGGCTGAACCCAAATACGAGGATATTCATCGCGCCACAAATTGGCACTGCTGGAGGACTAGTTTAATTTGTCGCCCGAGCGGTGGGGGCTGGTCAAGACCACCACCTGAATTCGTGACGATTGGTTCCGCCAGCACCAGCTCAACGCGGCCTAGAAAAACTGGAGTTTCAGGCACCCTCGTGGGAGACATTGGATGTTGCTCATAAACTGCTCTTCCCCCTTTGACTTAGTTTTCGCTCTCCTCTGGTTTCTAGTAGACTAAGCCTGATATCCTACTTTGCGAGTCCAACAGGTCTAGTATTCTTTGATTTTTCGTCTTCGCCTAGTTGCCTTGCTCGCTTCCCCTCTAGCCCTCTCTCTCTCCCCAAGCCGCTCCCCATTCCCTTTCCTTCACCATTGCTCGCCAAAAAGGGAAGGAAAAAAAAAGACACCGCCGGCCATCCCCTACTTCCCCGCCATCTCTGCGCCCATCTCTGCCAAAACGCTGTTGACTTCAACGTCGCCGGGCTCCTCCTCGGTATGGTCGACACCGTACCGAGGACCTCTTCTATGCGCCCGATCACCCGATGTGTACCTGACCCAAGCCAGCGGCGCCGGACTGCTGCCCGGCCGGCCGGGTATGACCTCGACGTGCTCGCAGCTCAAGGGATCCCCCGCGACCACTGTCAGCAGCACTGGCACGCGAACAGAACGACGTAGAACGACGACGACACGACACCATGGGCGCCGCCCGCCACTCCATCTAATAGCAGCCTCGCTAGAAAGAAATTTAGCCGTGTTCTTCTTCTGCTCATGCCGGCAGGCTTGCCGCCATGCGTCGGCAAGCCGTACGCCGCACGCCGGGAGGGCAGGACACGGTGCAGGCGCTCGCCGCTGCTGCAGTCTGACATCGCACACTGCGCGTCGTGTCTACTACTTCGACCTCGCTGACTTCTGTGGCCACTCCTCAGCATCCTCGCCAAAAGCCTCGTCCTATGGCTACGGGTGGGAGGTGGGGATTGAGGAACGAGCAGAACTAACAGTAGGAGTAGGGGCGGGCGGAAGATAATGGAGAGCGACGCACACGCACAAACAGGCCTAGAGCTACCAAAACGTCCAAAGGTGAATCGAACATTGCTGCAAGCAACGAGAAGAACATGCTAATCGACGGGAGGCTAGCTCCGGGTGCCGTGACGGCGCAAATATACGATACTCGGTACAGAATTAACGGCAATGGCAAGTTGGCAACTAAGAGATGAAAAACAGAAAACTGATGGGAGTGAAGAAAATGCACAATTTCAATGGCAGATATAAGGGACAAGTTATGATTTCGGCGCAAATATACGATACTCGGTACAGAATTATTAACGGCAATGGCAAGTTGGCAACTAAGAGATGAAAAACAGAAAACAGATGGGAGTGAATAAAATGTGCACAATTTCAATGGCAGATATAAGGGACAAGTTATGATTTCAGTTCCACTGAAGGACTACTTTTCTCAAAACAAAGATCTAGAGCGAGACACTGGAAGAACTTACCTCGAACGAAGAGGGGGCACGCACAAGCAACTGGACAGGAGGACCTGAGCAGTAGCACGCACACGCAGCTGCACAGAAGGACTGAGCTAGGAAGTGGGTAGACCGATGGGGCGAGCGCCGAGGACAGGAGCTCAATGTTGGTGCTGGGCGCTAGGCCTTTTGTAGCCGGTGGCAGCCCCACCCGCAGCAACCTGCATTATCTGAGAACTAACCAGTGCCACAGTTCAGTTTGAAAACACATCGGTTATTGAAAACTAACTGGTCAATTTTTTTTTTTTTTTTTTGTTTAGGCTTCCGACCGCCGGCTGTTTTTTTTTTCTATTTATTGAAGAGAAAGGCCAGTGTTGTTTTTTTTTCTCGAATACGCAAAAGATTTGCGCATCATTGTATTAAGAAGAAGAAAGTTTTACAAGTTTTTCTAGGGTGTCAACAAATTTGAAACACAGCCCGCCACCCCGTAACGCGTACATAACGGATTACTCACGCACTAACATTCTAGTTTGCCTGGTGGGACCGGCGCTCATGCGTGGCCCCCGGCCCCGCGGCGCCTCCGTGGTCGCTCCTGTGGGACCTCGTCTGCCAGCAACTCCTGCAAGGCCCGGGCGTCCCCTGGTCTTCCCTCGAACATCGCGTCCAACTTCAGTTGTGACTCGATGAACCCCATTTTCCGCATGGCGAGGATCTCGCCTCTCTTTGCCACCGGGTACTTGGAGAGGGGGTTGGCTGCGATGCGCCTGCTCCGTGTTGGCAGCTTGATGGAGCCGGAGTCGTCCACCTTGGCCGGAAGAAGCGGGGTGCTCGCCTTGTGGAAGATTTTGTTGGCGAAGTTCTTGAGCCGCCCGTGAGGGAGCCATCTTTGGCCGGGCTTCCCGCCTCGCCGGCCGGCGAGTCGGCGGCGCACCTCCGGAGACGGGTGTGCGAACCCCGGGCGCCTCGTCGGCGGGCCGCCGCGGTCCTCCCGGGCGGGCTTCCGGGAAGCCCCGCACAGTGGGCCCTCCCTGTGGCCGGCGGTGTGTCGCAAAGACAGCCCGGACCCCGGCGCCCCGCGGGTGACTCCAAGATTCCCGCTGGGTCTACCCCGCCGGTCGTCGGGCCTCTTGTCGTCTGCTGCCCCTCATCGTTCGAGTCGGGCTCGACGGCCTCCGCCGGAGCGTCCCCCAGTGCGTCGTGGACGCGGCGTTGTGGGGAAAATCCCGCGAACGCCGCTGTCCACCCGTCGTCTGCGTCGCACAAGGTCTCCCACCGGGGTGGGGTGGTCTGCCGCTCCTCCAGCTGCGGGAAGGCACCCGGGACAGGGAAGCCCGGTGGACCCTCGTCGAGGTCCGCTCCCAGTGGGTGAGGAGGGCAAGCGTGCCCTCCGTCGTGCTGCCGAGCCCACCGTGCACCGGCGTAGACGGGTCGTCCTTCCGGCGCTCGGCGTCACCTAACGTTTCCTCAGCATCCGCGCGGTCGGCGCGGCCGAGGTCGTGCGGCGAAGCGGGGCCCGACAGCCCAGTCGCGAGCTCCTCTCCCCAGTGGGCGAGAAACGCCAACGTGCCCTGAGCGTCCGGGTCCTCCTCAGCCTCCACGGGTGGCTCAAGGTTCCCTACCGAGCCACCCATGGTGGCTGCATTCACTGTCCTCATGTCAGCCTCGCCAGGTGGGCCGGGTGGCGAGGTGTCCGGCTGGAACTCCCCCTCTTCCCAGTCTGCCCCGAGTGACTCCAGGCTCCCCGCCGAGTCACCCGCGTCAGCGGCCTTCACGGGGGGTGTCGGCTGTGGCGAGCGCGGGCGCCACCCCTGTCGCGGTGCCTTCCTGCGGTTGGCCCTTCCACGGTCGGCGCGACGCCCACGGCGTCGCGAGCGACGCGGCCAGCTGGACTCCGTCGCCGTTGCTCCCGAAGTAGAGCCAGCGGCGGTGCGAGGAGCGGCGGTCAGCGCGCCAAGTGGTGGCCCCATCTGCGTGCTCGTCGTCGCCGCCGTCCCGGCCCGCTGCAGCGGGGGCTGGATCAGCGGTCCTTTGCGGTCGTGTGCCACGGCACCCTCCCGGTGTTGGGCCACAACCTCCGCCATGGTTGGCTTGACGTTGTCCGCGCGCTTCTGGTTGGTGCAGGTGATGATGAAACCCTCGGGGCACCGTCGGATCTGCAGCTCCCCCAGCTGGATCCCGATGGCCATAGCAACCGCGGCCTGGATGGCGGCGATATCCGCGTCAGGGCCGCGCCTGGTGGCGACATCGGGGCCGACATCAGAGGAAGGCGGGTGCGACGGGGCCGGCCCCTGCGCACCCACGTTCGTCCCCGGAGAGCGACGCGGTGGTGACGAGCGGCCTCCGGCACATCCCGAGCTCCCGGGGTTCGCTCTCCGCTTGAACTTAGGAGCGCGGCCGACGCCCGTGCCCCCCCCCCCCCCCCGCCTGGAGGACGAACACGTCCCGGGAGGCCTAGTGCAGTCACGTGCCCGGTGGCTGAGCCCATGGCAGTTCCAGCACCGGGGCTCCCGCTTGCACGTCGCGATCTGGTGCCCCGTTGCTGTGCAGTTGAGGCACCGTCCCTCGACGTCCCACCTGCGCCTGCCGGCGGCCAGAGGCTGGCGCGCGTTCCGGGTCGACCTCGCCGCTGTCACGCGCGCAGCGGCCATCGGAGGTGGCTTGCGGGGTAGCACCTCATGCCAGCTGTCACTGTCTGGAGGGGAAGCCTGACGGTTGGAGCCGAGCCGTCTCGACGCCGGAATCCGTGGCTCCGGGTCCGGGCCGAGCCTCCGAGGGGCCGGCACGCGGGAGGTGGCCACCGTGCCGAGCCGCCGTCGTGCCGGAGCCCTCGGCTCCGGAGACGGCCCGAGGCGTCGACGCGCTTTGACCCTGTAGGCCGCTGTAGAGGAGGACTTGGGGGCATTCGACGCACCGCCGGTCGCCTGCTCCCGACGCGCTCGGTGGCGCCGCCCGTGCCGGTGCCGCAGCGCGCTCTCGTCGGCCGATGGCGTGCCGCGGGCAGGGCCACCGTGTGTCGTCGGCCCGGCACTGGTTGAGGACTCCCCGTCCCCGAGGCGACGTGCCGGGCGGCCAAGCACGGCGGGAGAGTTCACCTTGGCCGAGGTCTCCCCGACCCCAAGGCCACGGGTGGGTTGGGCTGGGACGAAGAGGTGGCGCGGTATCCCGTAGGCAGGCTCGTCATCGTCGGAGCAGTCGGTGAGGTCGCCGTCAGCCCACCGCACGGTCTTTGGTCGTCCCGCGGAGGAGGGGAAGAAGGGATTCGCGAGCGGGGAGAGGGCGTTGCTGCCCCGCCCAGCGGAGTTGGCATCAGCGGTGGCCAGGGGCGCCTCGACCCGAGCCGGGGTGTCCCCCACCTCCATGCTCGGGGAAGCGGCGACCAAGGACGATGGGGGGCCGATGAGGCGGTCGGGCGGCTGGTGGCGTCCCCAGCACCGGCCACACCAGGTTCCTCCACCACGCCGGAAAGGGCCGCGCGGGGCGCTGTGGGCGACACCACACAGGGGCGACGCAGGGGAGGCGACATTTCGTCGAACACCTGCTGTGCGCGCTGGTACCCAGAGGTGTCCGGCAGCCTGGCCGCAAGCTGCTCCCTGCGGTCGGAGGACGTAGGGGCTCCCTCTCCCGGTGCTGGTGTAGAGGAAGAGGACCCATGCGCCACGGGCTTGCCGGCGGACCTTGCTGTGCCGGCCGAGGAGACCTCCCCCTCCGAGCCGGTCCCTGCCATGGCTGTCAGCAGGCCAGCAGCCGGGGGCGCGTCGCCCGCGCCGGCCGGGTCCACTCCGCGCGCCGGCGAGTGGCTGGTAGTGGTGGAGGCCGCCGCGGCGCGCCCATGGCCGGGTCTCCGTCCGCCGGCGGCGGCGCCGGCCGTTCCAGCCCAAAGCGGCGTTCCTCGCGCTGCCGGCTGTGCGGAGGTGGGGGTGCGCGAGTAGCCCGCGGGGGGCACCCGCGTCGCCCACCGCTTTGCCGGCCGCCATCACCGCGGCACCCACCGGCGGCGGCCGCGAGCCCGCCCCTGCGTCGTCGAGGAGGGGAGGGGAAAAGCAGAGGAGCGAGGTGGGGAGGGGGCGGATCCGGGCCGGGAGTGGCTTGGAGGGGGCGCCGGTGCCGAGTGGCGCCCGGCGGCGGCGGCGGCGGCGGGGAGGTGGCCGGGAGAGAGGGCGGGCTCGGGTCGAACTCTCCTATTCGGCCAGTGTTGTTTTTGTTTCAATAGTTAGGAGCCCTACAGAGTTGTCTTCAAATTGTAGATTTCTCTAATAATATTGATGGCATGCATGCATATCATGGAGTACTAGTAAGATTGTACTGAATCAATTGAATAATATATTCTTGAACTAGTACCAATCAACATAAAATTAAGGAGATGCTAACATTATATTCACATTCCACGTGCTTGGATTTAAAAAAAAAAATCCCTAGGAAACAAAATCTCAACCCCCAGCATGTGCTTCTTGTTTTTCTGTTCAAAAGGATCCATTCATGCCATAGAGAAGAAGAAAGAAAAAGAGAAACAACACAAAAGGGTTGCCTGTTGCCATTCTTGGTAGGATAGCCATTTTGGCCCCTAACTATTGCCCAATGTTTAATTCTTGAACTTTTAAAATGGTCATTCGATCATTAAACTTTACTTCTAGACTTAATTTCATCTATAAACTACCAATGTGCATGTCATGTGGGGCACGGTCTACCGAAGGCGTGCCAGGGACGTTCGCCGCGCGCAGGAGCGAGCCGCGGTGCGGGCTATCCTCGCGGCTGAAACAAGTGGCTAAGCACAAGATTAGATTCTATTTTTATTCCTTAATTATTGGAGTTTGTTATTTCCTTATTAGTTGGAGTTTGTTGCTCCCGTAGACTTGGCATAGCGCCATATATATCGATGTAATCGGGACTTGATGGTTTAAGCAATATATGATCAAAACCAATCTCTCTCTCTCTCCCTAAAACCCTAAGCCTACGGCGGAGGAATAAACCTCGCCGGAGAAGACGACGGACCGAGGCTACGAGCTACGTAGCCGAGGGCCAGCTACCCTAGGGCCCGACGCCCTTGACAGTGCATTTCAGTTATCGAACTTTTACTTTTTGCTCAACTACGCCCCTCGTCTTACATAGAATGTTGCACTGTCATGCCTGGTTAGATCCAACACCGCCAATGATAAGAGATAGAAAGATAATATATCCCACTATATTGTTTTTGTGGGAGCAATTGACAACTTCTATGAACACTATTTAGTAAGTACCTTATAAGAACACATGGATAAAACAGATCTATAATTGTTCCTTAGCTACTTGTAGCATTAGACACAACTAATTACCAATTGCAGATCAAAAATAATATTTTTTCCATAGGCTAAACAATAATTCAAGAATATTCATATCAATAGTTATATTTATTTTAAAATACAGATATAAATGTTGAAAGTTTTCTATCCAATTCCGTAGCTAGGTTAACACCAAGAAGACTGGTACCTAACGATGATTGTCTGTTTTAAAACATGGGTGATGCTAGAGGTGACGGTGTTGTTTGGTAGTTATATGAATGAAATTGTATTAAGTTGTAAAGTTTAAAAACCAAATCGGACACTTTTGTAGTTTAGGGATGGGAATGAGTTAGTCTAAACGAAAATTTTGAAGACTGAAAAAAAAACATTTAAAAATTTACCGTGTGTTTGGTTGCGGGACTAGTGGGTTGGAATGGTTCCAACCCACGTTTTGGGAACGGAACGAACCCATTTTTCTGTTTGGTTGCACATTTGATTTTGGGGATGGAACCAACCCGTTCAGTGTTTGGTTGAAGCAATTGGAAACACGGGTTGGATGGCATGATAACACCGTTAGTGAGGATCCCACTTGCCACAGTGGACCCCACCTGTCAACCTCTCACCTTTTTTTCTTTTTATTTTTTCCTCCACATTATCTTCTTCCTCAGCCTTCTTCCTCCGCCTCACGAACGCGAGTTCCGCCGCCCAGGCCTCCCTCCCTGTCGCGAGTTCTGCCGCCCAGGCCTCCCCGTCGCGAGCCGCTCGGCCGCCGGGGCGAGCTCCGCCGCCGGGGCGCTCGGCCGCGGCGCGAGCCGCTGCCGGGGCGAGCTCCGCCGCCGGGGCGCTCCGCCTGGGCGAGCTCCGCCGCGGGCGCGAGCGGCGGCCGGGGCAAGCTCCGCCGCCGGGGCGCTCCGCCTGGGCGAGCGCCGCCGCGGGCGCGAGCGGCCGCCGGGGCGAGCAACGCCTGGGCGAGCTCCACCGCCGGGCCTGGGCGAGCAACGCCGCCGGTCGGGGACGGACATTTTTTTTTTCTCAACTCGGGGACGGACGACGTGACGGAGACCGAAGACGCGGACGGAACCCGGGTGGGTTCGCTCCGTCCGCCAGATTTCGGCGGACGAGACCAACCCGCATAAACAGCGAATATTCCCTTGGGGTCCAACCCATCCCTTCCCCAACCTCCATCCAAACACCCAAAAAATGGGTCGAACCCATCCGGGTTGGTTCCAACCCTCCAATCAAACACACGGTTAGACACCAAACTTAGCCCACCACACCACACGTCGGCGCTGGACCAGGACCACACGGCCGTTTGAACTCTAGATGGCGTAGAGGTAGAGGGCAGGGCCGGCGCTGGGTGCTGCTGCAATGAGTGTTACGAAGTACACGGCAGGAGGCAGCAGGCTACAATCAGGTATCAGGTCGCGCCATGCCCTGCATACGAGTACAGTACTACTGTAGCACTCACACAGCTGCACAGCGCCCGAAAGAGATCAGAGATCAGAGATCAAAGAGAGGAAGGTGGAAAGGATGAGATCTCATGAGATCAGAATGAGATATGGCCGGCAAGGATTGGGGTGAAGGGTTCATAACCAGTGTCAGTTTAGTTTGGACCAAAACACGTTTCATAATCACATCCATTACACAATCAAAGACTTTTTAACGAATACAGCCATTTTCAGTTCAGTTTGGACACATCATGGCCGGCTCGTTGGTGATCACGCTTGTCCTAACTCCTAAGTACAGTACTTTTGTGTTCTTTTTGCCGGGTGGTAGGATATCCATTCATGTCCTAAGTATGTAGCAACCATATTGTAGTATTCTTTTTTTTTTTGTAAAACAAGGCCTACGTAATTTGACGAATATGTAAAGTGCATTAAATATAGGTAAAAAATAATTAATTACACAGTTTAGTTTAAAATCATGAGATGAATCTTTTGAGTCTAGTTGGTCCAAGATTGGACAAAATTTGTCAAATAAGACAAAAGAGTTATTATTCATCGAGTTGAAATTTTTTGCAATCTAAACCATCGAGGTGTGTTTTTTCTATTTGTTCAAGAAAGCTGAGACTTTTGAACGCGTACAAAGAGGTCTTTCAAATTGTAGATTGCTCTAATAATAATGATGGCACATATGCATGCATACCATGTACTAGTAAGATTATTGTACTGACTCAGTTTAATTAAATATTCCTAAATAAACATAAAATTAAGGAGCGGCCAGCTACATACATTCCACGTGCTGCTTGGCTTTTTGAATTTTTCCCGGGCACCAAAATCTCATTCCCCCTGTGCTTCTTGTTTTTTTGGATTCAAGTAAATCTATTCGCCACATGGAAACCAATAGAAGAAGAAAGAAGAAGTGAAAGGGCACACGAGTGACGCATGTTGCCATGCTTAGCCATTTTGGCCTCTAAACGATTGTTCGAGGTTTAGTTTCATTCATTAACTTTTAAAATAGTTGTTTTGATCCTGAAACTTTACTTCTGGACTGTACTTGTTTTACAGAATGTCTAAGTGCATTTTAGTGCACCAAATTCATTTTTAGGTCAATTTAATCATTTTTTTCGCGACCGGGACTTCACCCGTTTTTCAGGTCAATTTAATCATTATCTTGCCGTTTTGAAACGTTGCTCAGCTGTCACACAATGCAGGATGGGAGCATGCATGGCAGCCGAGCCACCATCACAACGGTTTGATGGATGACCTCATGCATGTGGCCCGCACTCGTCATCGATGGCTCACTCCTGTTTTGTCTCACCTCCTGCATCCTACTACTGCGACCTATCTCTGGACGAATGATGAAGCATCATTATTACTACTGTATGCTTTATGCATGAGTTTTGTAGTCAACCTCTCTGGCAAGTCAGCCAAGCCAAAACACTGGCAAGTCATCTAGGGGGGCGTCGGCTACGGGTTCTAAACTGATGGACACTATTATAGCTGCAGCTTCAAAACTAGTACTAACTAGACAGAGCCCCGCGGCAATTGCCGCGGGCTACGTAGGCGGGAAGAGGAAAAAAAAAGTAAGAACGGGGGGAGACCCGTTATGGAACAGTAGAGAACCCGTAAAGGAACAATGTAGCCCGTTATGGAACAGTGATAGACCCGTTAAGAACAGTATAACCCGTTCTGGAACAGTAACAGACCCGTTAAGGAACAGTGTAACCCGTTAACCCGCCGGACCTGCTACTGTTGCACTGTTCATTCGGGCACTGTTGCTATATATCTTATATGATATGATACAGAGCGAACACGTCGACTGGTCCAGCTCGACGACAAGCATGCAACAAAGACCCACTGTACCCCAACCGTCCAGCCCAAAGTGTTCCTGCTGCATCGCCCATATGGCTTGTCCTTGGCGAATCTGCTCTGCTTGGGACCGGACGCGATTGCTGGTCCTACACTCCTACTGCA
Source organism: Themeda triandra (assembly GCA_018135685.1). Classification (NCBI taxonomy): domain Eukaryota; kingdom Viridiplantae; phylum Streptophyta; class Magnoliopsida; order Poales; family Poaceae; genus Themeda; species Themeda triandra. The sequence continues at coordinate 75,870 of JAENPR010000356.1, read as the reverse complement.
ATTCTGGTTGGAGTGCATATGTTGACAACACGCTATCCGCCGGTTTGTCGCGAAGCCACCAGCGTTGACAGTCACTACGAAATGCTCTTGCCACTGCTAACCGGCGCCTGTTTTCCAATTTCCATACCCAGGCAATGCAATGGATTAGGAGTATGGAGTAATAGCAATCAAGCTAGTGGACAGTAAAAGGAGGTGGGCAGGTGGCAGATTCTTGAGATTAAAATTCCACGTACAGTATATAGCAATCCAATGGCCAACCTAAACGTATCGTCTTTTGGATAGCAGATGAGTAGTCGACGTGGCCAGATTAATTGGTTCTAGCTAGTAAGGGCCTATTTGAGAGAGTTTCGGCTCTAAAAACACAGAAAGAATTGGCTGTGGATGGGAGGAGAGGCATGGCCAAGGGAGGGAAGAAGAAATAAATAAGAGTGACAGGTCATGACATCCTCCACTAATCTTATCACCTCTCACTTCCAGGCGGGCCCACATACTTCCATTATCCTTTAACTGACAGATGGACCCATCCTGTCAGGTCTTTCTCCCACCTCCCAGTGCCGCACCTCTGGCCTCGGTCTTACGTACAGTACTAAACAGCCGTAGCCCCAGCGGATTTTAAAGTGAAACCAACACGTCGAGTCCCTAGCCTCCTCCTCCTCCTGTTCTGCTAACACACGGACACGGTGCTTCCCTCCCTCCCTCGTCGACTGCTCGACGTCCGCAAGCATGCGCCGCCCCCTCCTCCTTGTCGCTGTCGCCGTCGCTGCGGCGCTGGCCCTCGCCCCGGTGCCCCGCGAAGATGGAGGCGCCTCGGCACCGCCTCCGGCTCCGGCGCCAGCCCCGGCCCCGGCACCGCCTCCGGCTCGTCGACGACGACGCGGGAGCCTGCCGTCGCCGGTGCCAGGGTCCATGGGCAAGGTGGAGCCGCCAGTGCTCCACCTCGTCCCAGACCCAGACGTCGTCGCCGCGGCGGCCGGCGTGCAGGCGTCGGTGGCGGTTCTCATCATCCTGATCAGCGGCGTGTTCTTCTTCTTCGTGTAATCGACTCGTGTTAATCTAAATTAACACATGTAATCTAAACTAACACGGATCACTTGGTGCAAATTACAGAGTCTCTCTTGATTTCATGTGTTAATCTAAATTTGCATGATCATTTGTGTACTACACTGTGTATATATCGAACGCACTATTAGACTGGATCTGTCTCATTATCATCATTTCAAACGCGAGACTCTGTACGTAATCCATATATGCATATATATCCATCTGTGTATATATACACGCACAGACTGATACGATGGCGGAGCACGTAATCGTTTATTCTCGCTTCCAGCAAGCAACGCCATCGTTATGCTTCTGGACGGTTGTTGCCATTACCATATACTTCTCCGATCACGACCTTGATCTCTGTTCAACAAGCAAGTCCCGTCGCCCCCTGCTTTTTTTAGAACTGGACCTTTGAATATCCTGATCTCTTATCTGTGTGCAGCGGCAACTATCAGTCCTATATTAATTCTCTGGCCAAGGACGTGCAGTTTCTGTTGAAATTGCCAATCGGAGGTACAACGAGCCATCCAAGCAATAATGGTCCTCCCTTTGCATACTGAAAAAGCCTCGTAATGCACAATTATACAAATGCCCATTCTTAGATTTGTTCATGCGCTCGCAAAAGCATCCGGCCGCATTACATGTGCGCCGTTGCTTCAGTGTGTCTTTCACTCGTGATCAGTCGCGTGAGCTAGCTTCCCTTTCTCCTTTCGTAGTGGGGCCTTTCCTTTTTCCTTGCTAGGAGGAGGATCCGTTTAGAGAGGAGAGGGCCACGGGAGCCACCGGGCGGGATAGCTGTCAGCAGGCACCGCAAATGTGTCGCCGTGTCGGTGCCCGCATGCATCACGATTCACGCCCGAGATGAGATACTCAGCTCCTCGCATCGTCCGTCCTGTCCGGCCGCTCGAGCGCCAACGGGACGGACCCGATCGGGCGTCGTTTTCGCTGCGAGGCGCGGGTACGTTGCCCATGCCGCTGCAGCCTGCCTACTATCTACTCTAGTACTAGTATCAACCTCCACGGAGGCTATGTTGGCAGGCTGTTCTAATCATCAACACATAAGCCATGCATGAGGTGTGTCAATGTCTACCACCAAACTAAATTAAAGGATTAACTTAAGTTTGTTAATGAATAATGGAACCGAAAAAATATCCAACTCAAAAAAATTATCGTAAACTATTTTGTATAATTTGTAAATAGAGATTATTCATGAATAATAGAATCCTTAAAGGTGTGATTTAAAGCTCAAGGATTTGTTTGAGAGATAATGTTCACGCTTCATTGACACTCAAATAAAAGTGATGGACAGTTAAATACAAAAAAAACTATAGTTTGAACTATTATTCACTTCATTTTTGTTTTGTTAACAATGATGTTCTAATATAACCGCTACTGTATTTGAAACCAAGCTATAATATTTGTTTTTCAGTTAGTCAAAATGCTCAGATTTAGCGAGGATAAATGAACAACCGAATGTAGACAAGCTGATTCAGATCGGCTATAGCTTTGAATGGTTCAGAGATTATGCAGGCTATAGCTTTGAATGGTTCAGAGATGATGCAAGTATAAAAGGTGTGACAAACACATGAATGATGCTAAAGCTGACGAGGTGACAACACAAAGGAACAAAGTTGACCTAAAAAGAAAAGTTTTAAAATTGAGTCTAAAAAAAATTTTGAGGACCAAATGCATTCCTTCTTTAAAAAAAAAGAAAAAAAAGTCCACAGGCTACCTCTGGAGTCTGGACAAATGATAAAGCGTCAGTATTATGACTCCTCGTCATCGATTGCCCTAGCTAGTATACTAGTACTGTTCTGTCTCCTCTCCTGCATGCAACGGAGTACGCCGCGCCCCTATCTCTGGACGAATGATGAAGCATCACCATTATGCTTTTAATTTATGCATGGAAGAGGCCAGTCAGCCCTGTCCAAGCACACTGGAGGTCGCTAATTATTTTCTTTAGGAAGCAAGTAACTCACTTGGTCAATGCATCGAACTATCATCAGTGTTTTTGGGTTGTCCAATCAAAAAGACAGTTTTTCTTACAATGTTAGTCGTTTCTTAGATAAACGATCGAGTTAGGATTAAAGAGTTGTTCAACAAGAGTTGTGGGCGTCTGCCTATCTTTGCACATCAATACCTCTGTTTTTCCATGACTGGATAGATTTGAAGTTAGGATAGAAGAGCTGTTCAACAACTATTTTAATCCTGAAAAAACAAGATAGAGAGTGGGCTTACTAAGATAGAATATTTATTTACAAACTTATACATGCTACTCCCTAATAATATTTTCACTACAAACTTAGGAAGTTCAAATAATAATTATTTAGAACGGTACGGGCACATTAATAATCATCAGATACCATACGTATTAGCTGTACCAATTATACATTATCTGTGTTACGTTACAAATACTCTCCAGTATAGAAGGGCATGGGTGTAGTACTGTAGTAGCATGTGTTGTGTAATATAGATAAGCATGCCAGCACAAACATACCTCACATATACTATAAAAACATGCGTTGTTCATGTTAATAGTTGTGGTCATTAGTTCTTTGATGACCATAAAGTTACAGGTGCGCAAGCAGACCAAAAAGATTGAACGAGATCAGTGGTCATGCATAATGATACTAATTATTTGAGTTCTTTTTGATGATCAGAAAAGTTACATAAGTGAGATGTTCTTTGATTGTCTCATCATATCTCTAAATGAGTTTATTATTACACTGAAGAAATATTGTATGACCAATCTAATGATACTAACTACGGAGTATAACTACTATTAATATTGTTATATATTCCGTAGGCGATCAAAAAAAGGCAGACTGGCGCTCTCCTGATCCCAAGTACTAGTATGATGCATCGGTACTGTATATATGATGCATGCACGCACAAGAACAATGAAAACATCGCAGAATTTTTGAGTGGGGAGAGAAACTACCCAGCCCCTGCAGGCTGCAGAGCACTTGAGTATTCCTCGCGGTTCTGCTGCAGCGCAGATTCGACAATCTGCTACGGACGCGAGGTTTCCCGCCTGGCGCACCTGGCGCGGGTCGTCTTTCTGCAAGCGGCTGTGCATGTGCATTGCACTCACTTGTAGAGGGCTGAGGGGTAACATGCCCCTGTAGCCTGTACCGTCATATACACCCTAAAGGCTGTGCCATCATCACTTGTACGTGTAGACCAGCAGCACAATATGAAGACCTAGGTACTTTTTTTTAACGCGAGGAAAGTCCCCATTTCCTTTTGCTACCAACGGAAATACAAGTTTAGAGTGTTCTAAGAATTCACAGAGTTTAAAAGCGAAATTTAAAAGAGATAAAGAATGCTAGAGTTAGAACAAAACCATCGCCTGCCTCAGAACACTCCACCCTGATTCCTCCAAAACAGACAGTCAGGCAAGAGAAATATCTAACAACCAAAGACCGAGGTACTAGCTGTGACGTTATAAAACGCACCCACACTCCATCCCTGATTCCTCCAAAAGCACTCTGGAGCTTGTTTGCTTCTTCTACCAGAATACCCCGGCCTCCCCTCTCACCTCTCAACCCTCCACCTCTCCACCGAGCGTGACCATGGCAACCTCCACGCCCCTCCTCCCCTCCGACCGTCGCGCCGACGACCCTGCTCCGGCGCCGCGCGCAGCCCCGGGCCGCTTCAGGCTGCCTTTCTCCGTTGTGGCCGCCATCACCTTGACCACGGCGCTCTACGTCGTCCCGGTGCTTAACACATGGGGCTGTCCCGTGTGGACTGCGTACTTCAGCTCCTGCTACCTCCTCATCGTCGGCCACTTCATCGCCATGGAGTGCTTCGCCCAGTTCCCGCACAGGAGGGGAGCAGCACTCCGCGCTTGGCGGATCTTCGCCGTCTTGGCCGCCGGCATCTTCCCGGCAAGCCTCTTCAAGTTCTACTTCATGTAGACCGACCACGCCGGCTGCCGGGTAGGATGGTGCTGCATGCCTGCATCCAGTCGAATCGTCGGGGTTCATTTAGCTATGTACGTAGGTGTCGTTGTCTGTGTTCTTGTTATCCTCGTTGTTTGTCGCTGTCGTTTCATTTCATCTTAATTAGTCCGGTTCATGTCGCCGAGCCTGCGCGCCGGCCGGCCTGTGTTTGTGCCTTTGGCTGTGGACTTGTGGCTACCACTACCATGGTTTAGTTTGTAATTGTAGTTTGTAGCTCGCTCGTGAATCGATTGTAATGGTGATGCTTCGTTCTCTTATGTCATCGTAATGGCTGTGGACTTGTTTCAATTCCATCCAATCATGCGACGACTACTGTTTCTTTTCTTCTCTTTTTTTTCAGCAACCAACAGGTGGATGAGGAAAAATCATTCATAAGATATATTTAAGTTTTGTCCTTATATTCATGATGTGTTCTTGCGTTGTGCTACCAGTTCTTAATGGCGTTCTTAATTTCTCAGTTAGTTGGTTCAGACATTAACTGTCTTTGCAACTGTGGACGCACACCGGCATCCATTTGTCTGAACGAACCAGCTAACCTTGTAGACAGAGTGAGCAGTGTGAGAAAGTGCCTCTCTCACCTCACGGCCACGGGATAGAAATGTTGTTTTGTTTAGCAGCCCATGATCCGAACGTTCACGTGGTCTAGTAAAGTTTAGTGGATAAAATTTAATCGTAATCCAAACAATTAGCCCTCTAAACGTGAAGGGAAACATCGATTTACCCGAACATACGCGTGGCTACCTGCACTGCACTTGCACAGCTCCCCTGCCGTGTGCTAGCCGCGCCGGGAGCAACATAGGCTATGATGACCACTGCTGGCTACCTGTAGTACTACTACCATCATCGCTGGGATATTCCACTGCAAACCGTCCGGGCAACAGTGTACAGTACTCCTCATATCATGTGATCAGACACAGGTACCGCCTGCATTGCAACCAGCTGTAGCACACATACTGTACACAGTTTTTTCTTGACTTTTTTCTCCCCTGCCCTACTTGAGCTCCACATTGCCCGGCCTGACAGCTGAAGTGCCGTTAAGATCGAGATCGGCTAGTTCCATGTTTTCCTATCAAGAAAGACGTACTACCAGTACCACCACATGTCCACATTGCGCAGCGCCACCACCTTATTGAGCGTTTCGTGTATCTCTACCATACTAACCAAATAAGCACGCTTGTGTGCGCTGATTTTACTTTCCGTGGTTCCACAATCAATCCCTAATAATCCTTTAAGTATGCTTGTAAATCTCAACGTGAGAGCCACTACTAGAGGAATCTTCACCGTGGCGGGCCTTTTGGCTTTACCAATCGCTGCGGAAGTTCATTTTTGGCGTAGCTAGCACAATACCACCACCAACCAATCCCAAATCCTAAATGGCGGAAAATTACATAACAAAAATTGTTAAAATGAAGCAAGATACCGGATATATACAGTGCGCAAAGAGAAGAATGGCAATTGAAGATCATACCAAGAACGAAGCAAAGTATGAATTTTTAAAATAATATTTCTATTGAATTATTGCAAATCTAGAAGTTTGTATACAAAAATTTGAGATATAACGAGCAGCCGAAAGGCAGCCCACTGGCCAACAGACTCAATCGGAAGCCCACGGCCAGACCTGTGTTATGCGGCGCATCGATTGGGAGCCAGTCGGCCCATGGAGAGCCAACATGTGCTATGGGCTGCACCATGCTGGCTCTGGGCCTCTCTGGCTGACCTTGTACCAGGTGAGAACGGGTCTTCTCAAAAAAAAAAAAAACCGAAACAAAAGGTGAGAACAGGCCGAAACGCCAGTTGACACTAATGGTGATGCTTCGTTCTCTTCTCACGTGCTGGGCAATCGGAGCGGATCCACGTGTTGAACCGTCGTTGGACAATGAATCGGAGATGGCTCTGCGGGCGCGTCTATGAATTCTAACTTTGCTTGCGTGCATGATTGTCAAGTAGACTACAAAGGTACAAACTAGTCGTGGCGATTTATTTTTTTATAAGGAGAGCAAGCTGGTAGAGCACGTGGTATTTTTCTCAATCAATTCACACGGTTAAATTCACCAGGAAATAGTGTTTTTTTTTTGTGAACTATCAAAATACCGAGCTCGTGTGCCTCTGAGGCTAGTCACAGCTTTGTTAAAGAACTGGATGTATAATCAGGAAGGAGAGAGGTCGGCTTGGAAGGCGCGCGATGCCGGGCATGGAGGAGACGAGGCCAGACACCATGTGGGAGGAAGGAGGACGAGATGAAGAGGAGTTCTTGGACGAGAGAGACAGAGTTGGTTGACAAGTCCTCGGGTATATGACGATAACCTCCATTATCGATCACAACACAGTTAGTATATACGAGATAGTGCTCATGTGGGGCTAGCATAGTCAGGTGAGTTCATACTCCGTGGGTGTGCTTTCGCAACTGAGTTGGTCATGAGAGACATCAGATGAGGTGTCGGACAGACATCTAGAGCTGGAAGTGGTTTGGGAGGCGTGCAGCAGAGCAGATGGCTTAGGCCGGCTGCACGTTGCTCGTAGAAGCCCAAAAAGAGCAATGCACGAACGAGTGGGCCGGAATGGATCAACGTTGTGGACGTGTCCTAGCTGTCTGCCTATGTGCGGCTGATGAGCAGCATGCTCTTGTATGTTTGGGGTAAACCTTTTTTTTAGTGTTTGGCGTAAACGTTGAACCTATATATGAACTTTTTTGAACCTCAAGCAACCATACCTCCTCTAGTTCAACCCCCTCCTTCCCAATCTCCAATTCCAACTTAATACTTAACAATCGGTATTAACCCTAAACATGTGGCGCCCATCAACCCATAAGGACATCCTCGCGTCGAGCAATCTCACTTGGAGACCGAGTGAGTCGCTTGAATCTAAGTTATTTCATTCTCCCCCTTCTATGTCTCTTTCCCGCTATCGCGCTGCCGGCGGCCGACCTGCCGTCATTGCCATCTACAGCCGTGGCCGCGACGACCGATGCTCTACCCCCGTACACGGCCATGGAGGTGCTTGTTCCTCTAGCTGTTGTCGTGGCAGCCCCACCGGCGGCCTCTCCTCAGTTGGACAGCAAGGATCCTCCGGCGCCGCCACGTCGGGCATTGAGACTTTAATGTCATCTTCAACCTCTAGACTATTCACAAAGAAGTCAAGGCAAATATTCTTAGCTAGGGGCTCCATGGGAATTGTGGTGGTAGGGGGGCTTATGCCCCCTGGCCTACCGCTATATCTGCCCCTAACCCAATCACGGTGAATGCTTGGAACACGAGTTTCAATATTGCTTCTCATCTGAGTCGAGGCAAACATCGTGAACACTAGGAAGAAGTTGAGGGTCACTAAAGCCTTGTAGTGTTGGTACATACTGGTTCCGCAGTGCCCTTCCGGCAAGCAACAATCCAAAAAGGAACAATGCCGCCTGAGTGAGGTTGACGCCCAAACGCTTCTCCATGGTACGGTGGAAGATGATCGGCATCGTCTCTAGCATTGAGAAAGAAGTGCATTCTATGAAATTCCTAGTAGATATGTGAAAACAATCCTCCCACCCTTTCATCTCCTCTTAACCATGACAAAAAGTGATGAAGGTGAATTCTAGATTAATTTGAGGTCACAGTTAGAAACAAATGCTATATGGACCAAAAAGACTTAAACGGACCGCCGCGTGGACTGTCCACATCTATCTAGATGTAACAAAAAAGTGTCGTATCCGCACGAAACGGCTAGCTAGGCAGTGCGCATGGTGATTAAGCATGTGGCACGTGTCACATTGGCTTAGCCACGCACACGAGATGATTAATAATAGTTTTGACTCTAAACTAAAACTAGCCGGTTAAAATTAGACCACCAGGTTTCTAAAACTAGACACCCATGTTTTCACTGGATGGATCTAGGTATGCTTCCATCATCTCGAGGAGATATTTGCAATAGTGACAGTCACTCTACCATATTAGAGATCTCCAAGGACGATGAAGTAACAATCCATCGGCAGTATATGCTTACGCATCTTGCCATACATTAGCATGTTAGTTTTTGAATTGTTTAGCATTGAGAGCCCTAGACAGCTGCTGTTCACCTATTGTAACGTTTGGACCAGGACCATGCATGTAAGAACTCCTAGCAGCTATCCTCACAACTCGATAGGGACCTTCCCAACACTGACCGAAACCATGCATTTGCCGAACTTGTTAAGTTGTTATCCTTTAATCCAAGTGCCTGCATTTCAAATGGGTCAAGCTAGCGCTAGGACGTCCTATGCATAGGACGCCCCGGCCCGGCCCAGCAACTGTAGAAAAAGGGGAAAAGGCGCGCGAGTGCCGCGATCCTCACACACACATCGGCGCGGCCCCTGTCCTTGCCCCGCTGCACGCATCTTCAACCCCCACCGCGCATCCCGCCGGGCACACTGCCGTCGCCTTCGCGTCCCGTCAACCTCGCCAAGGTACAGATCTCTCCATGCCCCACCGCCCGGCCATGCCTCGCCCCCTGAAAGAGGAACGCCCCTCTGCGAGACGCACACGTAAAAAAACTTGCGACGTAAAAACTTTGAAAAGTGGGGGGATCTATTGTAACAAAAAATAAAAATCTATTGTAACAATATGGATAAAGCTATTGAACCAAAAGGGGAAGGATCTATTGCAACACAAAAAGGGGTCGAAAAAACTACTACGGCGACATCAAGAGAACGCTTGTTGCAACAAAACCCAAAAACCCACTGAAAACATCCTGAAACAAATTTATGTTATGAGAAACATTCAAAATGAAACCCTTGAAACAACATGGGGGCCTGCTGCTGAACCAACAAAAATATTGTATTTTGAAACACAAGCATGGGGAGGGCTGGGTAGCTCACCGGAACCCTAGCGCGACATCAAGAGAACGACTATTGCAACAAAACCCCAAACCCCACTGAAACATCCCGAAGAAAACGTATGTTATGAGAAACATTCAAAACGAAACCTTGAAACACCATGGGATTTGTTGCTGAACCAACCAGAAAAAGTCTTCTGAAACACGAAGGATTGGGGAGGAGTGTGGAGGAGAAAGGAGGAGCAAAGGTCACCTACCTTGCCAGGAGAGCTGCCCCTAGCCATCATTTCCGGTGGCATGGAGGGTCGACGATGGGGAGCCAGGGGCAGGGGTGTGTGTGAAGAGGATGGAACGGCTCGCCGGCAGGCGTCGCCACAGTCCTCAGCTCCGACGCCAAGGGAGGGCGCGCGCGCTCGCCGGGAGCCACCATCGTCCTCATCCACCGCCGGAGCCACCGGATCCGCGGCGGCCATCGCCGGATCCGTCCGATCCACGGCCGCCGCAGGCATGGCCGGGCTCTGGCATGCGTGGAGCATGGGGAGGTGGGACGAAGGGGCACGGGGATGTGGGCGCGCACGGCGAAGCTCGATTGGCGAGGATCTAGAGCAGTGCGTCGAGGTAGCGCGTGGACAGCGGCGGCGCATGGACGGCGGCGGCGCATGGACGAGCAGAGGAAAGGGAAAAGAGTGGCCAGGAGTGCCCCTACTCACCGATTTTGACCGTACATGCGGATCTTTCGAGGAGAGCCCACGTGGGTCGGTCGCATGGATGCGTGGGGGAGGGGCGGTGTGTGTGCCGTGTGCGCTGAAAGTCTCTAGTTTGGTTTTGACTAATTGATGAAACCTAGGACTAACCTTGTTTATCTAAGTGGTTGATTTAGAGAAAGGTTGTCCACATGATGAGCATATTGAATATGAAGCATGACACGCGTCATGTGATCAAAGATGAAGATCAAGACGATGCTTGGCTCCATGGACCGGTGTTGAAGGTGAAGGGCTAGTTGAGGCTTGGAGTGAAGGACCATGCGATGGTGAAGCTCTGGCAAGACTAGGCGCCGATGGACCGATGCACGGTGAAGGGCAAGTGAAGTCAAGGTCGATGGATCGAGACGGTCACATGATGGTGTGAAGCGTTCATATCATTTGGAGAAACAAAATGGGCTCAAGGCAAAGGTATAACCGATAGGGCCATTTTGTTTTGCACTCAAGACACCATAGAGGGTGTGAGTGGTTTAGGTTTGATAGCCGCACTATTAAGAGGGGAAGTCTTATCGGCTATTCGACGCACGGGAGCCACTAGGTGATTTCATGAAGTGCATTGCATGTAGGGCCTAGTGAGCTAACCCAACCTTTGGGAAATGATTGTGAAAAGCTAACACACAAGCACATGGAGATGTACACTTGGTGGTGTTGGCACATTTACAAAGGTGGCGTTTGGGCGCGCTGTGGTTTGCAGGGTAGAGATGGTTTTCGGCGCTTTCGGGAAAAATGGATGCATATTTTCTATTGCGCCGGATGCAAAATTTCGTTGAATTCATGCTATCTCTGTTGATCAAGTTGGTATACTTGTTGGATAGCATGTCTGAGAAGTTGGCGTCGATGGGATGAAAAAACGGAGTTTTTAACAGCGCCGGACGCGGCGGCCGGACGCGCAGGGCTTTGGCTCCGGACGCGTCCGGCGCGTGTTGGTCCTCGGCGCGGCGCTGGTGGGCTGCGAAGCGAGCGCCGGACGCCGAGGTGGCGCGTCCGGCGGGCGCCGGACTCACACCAGAAAGTTCTGGGGTTGAGTGCCTCGCGCGCGCCGGGCCGCCGGACTCGTGACGTCATCAGTTTTTGAAGGCAATGGACGTTTTCGGCTGCGGGCGAGGGAGGGCCGGACGCGTCCGGCGGTCCCGAGCGGACGCGTCCGGCGCGTGCTGCTCTGCCTCCCGAGGGGGTAACGGTCACATTTGTTTGAGGGCTTATAAATAGAAGGTGGCCGGCCCTTGGGGAGGTCGCTTGGCTATTTCTCATCCCTTGTTCATTCTTTGAGCTAAGAAACTCTCTCCCACTCTTCTCCCTTGCTTGGTTGTTCATCCTAAGAGAGATTGAGTGAATCACCTAGTGCATTGCATTGCTTGAGGGCATCTAGTGGCACTTGTGGGTGGTTTCGCCGGTGGATTTCTTGTTACTCTTGGAGAGTACCGCTCCTAGCCGGCTTGGAGATTGTTGGAGGCGTTGGCAAGAGAAGGTGATTGTTCTTGGCCACCTCCGGTTGATTTGTGAGAGGTTCTTGTGCTCACATCGCGGGGATCGCGAAGAGTAACTCTATTGGATTGCGCGTGTCGTTGAGTACCTCACTTGAGAGTGGCGCCTTGTGGTTTCCTTGCGGGAAGTGCCTTGGGGCAAGTGGCTTGAGGGTCACACCAAAGGACCATCTAGGTGTTGGTCGACACAACGGGTGACGTAGCTTGGCGGTGCCCAGGTGAACATCCGGGGATAAATCTTTGTGTTCATCGTGTCTCCCGGTGATTGGTCATCATCCTTTGTGTGTTGCGGATTGTGATTGTTTGTTCATCCTATTGGTGATTGGCAACCTCGACTCGACGCGTCGGTATAACAAGTCTCTATCCCTCTTGCATTATTTTGATTACATTCTTGCAAAGTAGAATTGCTTGTGTGGTCGGTCGGGAACCACTTCTTGTGTAGACTAAATCCCGTGGGTAGAATTGCTTGTGTGGTCGGTCGGAACCACTTCTTGTGTAGACTAAATCCCGTGGGTAGAACTCTTAATCACTAGTGGTTGCTTCTTGTGTGTCTTGGTGATCACCTACTAATTGTTTGGATAGGAGGCTTGCAACACCTAAGAGGCTAAGATAACTTGCTTTCCGCCGTTTGTGTATCTAACGAAGTTTCTTAGTGAGTTTGTAGAAATTTTTTATAGGCTATTCACCCCCCCCCTTAGCCATCTAGGACCTTACATGCGCGTGGCACGCGCGGCCATGTCCGGGTGGTCGGTCTAATGGGCCGAGGCCACGTCGTTCTAAGCTTAGAACGTAAGAGGAGAAGCATTACCGATTTCAAATCTCCCGCTTGGAAACACACTTGACCCGCAACACATCTCTCTCTGTGCTGATCGTTGTCATATTGCCATGTCGGCGGCTCGGCGCTGAAGGACGTGAATTCGAGGCTGAGACGTACGCACTCAATTCTGAATTCTTCAAACGCAGCTCACTGCTCCGCCTGGACACATTTGGCCTTTGCGCGTGTGCGGCCAGACCTCCCGGTGGTCCCACTCTGCGACCTTAGCAGATGCCACTCCTTTCCTTCGGCCGAGCGCCTTCTGTCGTGCCACTCCGACTCGGTCGCGTGAGCTTTTGCGGCCTGCCCTCGAGCTCTGACCTTCGCACTCGCACCCGGGCGTCGCAATGTTGCTCTGCTTTGGTCAGCCAAGTAGGTACCAGGGTCGACATAGTTACCAATCGACTCCACTGATTCAGAGAAGGCACAATAGCCAAGTACTAGCAGGGTCTACAACGTCACCATAGTCAACACATTATCAGGTCTGATTTAGAGAAGCCAACGGACGGACGCGGGAGCTTAGACCGCGATAGTAGATTGTTGATAAAATAGTCTTATCGATATGGCTCGTGCGAATAGAAAGTTATAATGATAGCTTAACTCCATGCCCAAAGCGTTTAGTTGCTTTCTCGCTGATCCGTGGGCATTAGACCTATTGGTTTGCTAATCCTTGGATTGGCAGCTAGCTTTCTCCATAAGCCTAGTATTGGGAGACCATTTCGACAAATAGGAGATGTAACCATGAAGACGGTGTGCCATGTATCATTCCCGACTTCTAAAGCCGTATTTGGTCAAGCGCGACAATGGGCTGGTCTCGCGTTGCTAGTACAGGCCCAAGAAGAGCAATGCCAGATACCGGCCGAAATGTGGTTACGGTGCAGATCATGGCTGAATGCATAGGCCCAAAACCTTTGAACGATGGTTCCAAGTGGGCAGTAACTTTCGGACCGCGAACCCAAGAAGTTGAAAGGCTCTGCCGGGCCCTCGCCTATTTGGAGTCGCAGCCTGCCTTTCCTTCTTGGTCGACGAGATTAGCTCATCAAAGGAAAACAAATGGGCCGAAGCCAGATAGGAGAAACGGGCCGCACGGACTGTGCATGTCGTCTGCATCCCTCAAAAAAAAAAAATCGTCTGCTCGCACGTGTGGCATAGGTTAGCTACGGAGTACTAGGCTTTTGCGCCTTGGTGGACTGGTGGTTCTCAACAAGCGCGCTGATTAAGCGCATCTTAATTTGAATACATCCGTTCTTTTCTAGTGTCATATATATATTCAATATAGTTGTACTCCAGTTCCTTTTTCTACACATATCATATATTAGATTAGATATATATCCTAAGCTAAACATTATTATCTCATGGACCATTAATTTTTAAAAAGTTCTTACAGTTTTACAACGTACTATAAATTACATACGCTAGCTTATATGCGTCGCGCCATACACTAGGATGGTACTTTTCGAAATGTTTGCCATTGATAGCCGTAGGTAGCCGCTCACCATGTAAAGTCCTTTCGACCACGAGCAGCTATCCTCACCATCTCGATCGATATGGACCTTCCCAACAAAGAAACCACTTGGCAAACTTTGTTATCCTCTAATCCAAGTGCTACCATTCCAAATATCCCCCTTGGAAAGTGGAAACAATTGACCCGCTACATATATCTCTGTGTGCGTCTATGAATTCTAACTTTGCTTGCGTGCATGCACTTGGCCCATACAGATTGTCAAGTAGACTACAAAGGTACAGACTCGTCGTGGCGATTCATTTTTCAAGGAGAGCAAGCTGGTAGAGCACGTGGTATTTTTCTCAATCAATTCACACGGTAAAATATGTGTCTTTTAATAGTTCACAAAAAAAAACACTATTTCTCTACTGAGCTCGTGTGCCTCCGAGGCTAGTCGCAGCTTTGTTAAAGGACTGGACGTATAATCAGGAAGGAGAGGGGTCGTCTTGGAAGGCGCGCGGTGCCGGGCATGGAGGAGATGAGGCTAGACACCATGTGGGAGGAAGGAGGACCAGATGGAGAGGAGATGTTGGACGAGAGAGACAGAGTTGGTTGACAAGTCCTCGGGTATATGACGATAACCTCCATTATCGATCACAACGCATTTAGTATACACAAGAACTAAGCTAGATAGTGCTCATGTGGGGCTACGGGCTAGCATAGTCAGGTGAGTTCAGACTCCGTGGGTGAGCTTTCACAACTGGGTTGGTCATGAGAGACATCAGATGAGGTGTCGGACAGACATCTAGAGCTAGAAGTGGTCTTCAGAGCAGCTCTAGGTCCTATGTGGCTTGGGTTGGTGTGGACTCGGGTTTGGGAGGCGTGCAGCAGAGCATATGGCTTAGGCCGACTGCGTGTTGCTCGTACAGGCCCAAAAAGAGCAATGCACGAACGAGTGGCCCGAAATGGATCAACGCTGTGGACGTGTCCTAGCTGTCCGCCTGCGTGCGGCTGATGAGCAGCATGCTCTTGTACGTTTGGTGTAAACCTTTTTTTTTTTAGTGTTTGGCGTAAACATTGAACTTGTATTTGAACCTTTTTCAACCTCAAGCAACCAAACCTCCTCTAGCTCAACCTCCTCCTTCCCAATCTCCAATTCCAACTTAGTAGTTAACAATCGGTATTAACCCTAAACATGTGGCGCCCGTCAACCCATAAGGGCATCCTCGTGTCAAGCAATCTCACCGGGAGACCGAGTGAGTCGCTTGAATCTAAGTTATTTCGTTCTCCTCCTTCTATGTCTCTTTCTCGCTGTCGTGCTACCGTCGGCCGACCTACCGTCATTGCCATCTACAGTCGTGGCCGCAACCGATGCTCTACCCCCGTACAAGGCCATGGAGGTGCTTGTTCCTCTAGCTGTTGTCGTGGCAGCCCCACCGACGGCCTCTCCTCAACTGGTCGGCGAGGATCCTCCGGCGCCGCCGCGTCGGGCGTTGAGAGCTTAATGTCATCTTCAACCTCTAGACTATGCACAAAGCAGTCAAGGCAAATATTCTTAGCTAAGGGGCTCCATGGGATCTGTGGTGGTAGGGGGGCTTATACCCCCTGGTCTACCACTAGATCTGCCCCTGACCCAATCACGACGAATGCTTGGGACACGAGTCTCGACATTGCTTTTAATTTGAGTTGAGGCAAACATTGTGAACACTAGGAAGAAGTTGGTCACTAAAGCCTCGTAGTGCTAGTACATTTGCGATCTGCAATACCCTTTTGGCAGGCAACAGTCCGAAAAGAAACAATGCCGCCTGAGCGAGGTTGACGCCCAAAAGCTCCTCCATGGTACGGTGGAAGATGCTCGCCATCGTCTCTAGCATTGAGAATGAAGTACATTCTATGAAATTCCTAGTAGATATGTGAAAACAATCCTCTCACCCTTTCATCTCTCCTCTCAACCATGATCCCGAAAGGGAAAACAGTAAAAAAAGTGATGAAACAACGCTAAACCGGTGAATCGTAGATTAATTTGAGGTCCTAGCTGAAAACAGATGTTATATGAGCCAAAAAGACTTAAGAAACGGGCCGCGTGGACTGTCCACGTCTATCTAGACGTGACAAAAAGTGTGGTATCCGCATGTGTCGCAACGGCTAGCTAGGCAGCGCGCACGGTGATTAAGCATGTGGCACGTGTCACATCGGCCTAGGCACGCAGACGAGCTGAGTAAAACCAACTGAAAACTTTCGGGCCGCGAACCGAAGAAGTTGAAAGGCTCTGCCGGGCCCTCGCCTATTTGTAGTCGCAACCTGCCTTTCCTTCTTGGTCGACGAGATTAGCTCATCAAAGGAAAACAAATCCTGCTAAAAAAAATCAAAGGAAAACAAATGGGCCGAAGCCAGATAGGAGAAACGGGCCGCACGGACTGTGCATGTCGTCTGCATCCATAAAAAAAAAAAAATCGTCTACATGGCGCCGCTGGCACGTTTTTTTTTTTAGAAACACGTGTATTCATCTTAAATCTTAGTCTTACACCTTTGCCTTTTACGGGACTTTCCGAAAGAAAAGGAAAATTACATAGAAGTTTACAACTCCCGTTCATCTTCCTCGAAGCCTTCGAGATCCAACCGTCACCGCCATCGGCCGCGTACCAATCGTCATCGGGCACTGAGCCAAACTCCACGGGGTGGAGGCCGCGAGGAGGACTTACTTCGGGGGACGAAATCGGCCGACGTTGCCTCCTGTGCGCATCGGCCAACTCCGTACCCATGACGCATCCTTCGATTCCATCGCCGGCAACCCGAGCGGTGCTCGGGTTTTCACCAAACATGTTCCTCAAGATTAACAGGGTCAACAAGATCATCACCTAACGAAGACAACGATGCGCCGGCCCTCGACTCCAAGAGAGTTCTCCCCAGCCTCTCCGTTGACGTCGGAGTAGATCGCCATCGGAGAACGGAAGAGACTGGGAGAAATTATTCCTCTGCGCCGCCGCCGCTTCCGCATCGCCGGCGTCGCCAGGAAGACCAAGTCGCAAAGGAGCCACGCTCCTTCGACAAAACCTAACTCCGCCGCCGAACATCGACGACGAGCAAACCCTAGACCTAGGACTCGATTAAGACCCTAAGAAAACAGGAAAAACTAGAACACGAGGCGGACCCCCGCTCCGCGTCACCGCCGGCAGCGAGGCCGGAGGCGAGGGAACGGGGGCCGCAGGCGGTGGCGGCGGCGGCGGCGCCCCTCGGTGGTGGTCTTGGCGGCGGCGCCCCCAAACCCTATCCGCTGGCACGTTGTGACATAGGTTAGCTAAGCTTTTGCGTCTTGAGAACCACCACCCTGATTAAGCGCATCTTAATTTGAATACATCCGTTCTTTTCTAGTGTCATATATACTACTATTCTACTCGCAAAAAAATATGCTACTATTCAATATTTCAATATAGTTGCACTCCAGTTCTTTTTTTTTCATATCATATATTAGATATATCCTAAGCCAAACATTATTATCTCTCATGGACCATTAATTTTTAAAAAGTTCTTACAGTTTTACAACGTACTATAAATTACATACGCTAGCTTATATGCGTCGTGCCATACACTAGGATGGTACTTTTCGAAATGTTTGCCATTGATAGCCGTAGGTAGCCGCTCACCATGTAAAGTTGTTTCGACCACGAGCAGCTATCCTCACATCTCGATCGATATGGAAACCACTTCCTTTAATCCAAGTGCTACCATTCCAAATATCCCCCTTGGAAACAATTGACCCGCTACATATCTCTCTGTGTGCTGATCGTTGTCACATTGACATTTCGGTAAAACAAAGGACGTAAATTTGAGCTTGACACGCTCACAACACGTACAATTGACAATTCCGACCGACCCGTGCAGCTCATTTCTCCGCCTGAAGACATTTGGCCTTTGCGCGGCCCGACCTCGTGGTGGTCCCGCTCTACGCCTCATGCCGCGCTCCTTTCCTTTGCCGTGCCACTCCGACTCACGTGAGCTTTGCGGCCCGGGCGCTCTCTGACCTTGGCACCCGGGCCCAGGCTTGTCGCCTCGCGTGCTACACGCGCACGACTAGCTCCGCAACGACACACCAACTCCACAGCGGTCACGTGCGCCGGAAGCTTCCATGCTGACACTCATCGTCGTCGACTCCGGCTTCCGGCCGAGAACTCCGCCACCGCAGTACGGATGCATCACGACCTTCACTCTCCACTCCACGAGGCCTGCGACCACCACTTCGACCCACCGCACTGCACCGTGTCAACGCAGCCCGCATTCTCGTGGTCTCGCACGGCCAGCTGACCTCGTTCGAGTCACAGCCCTGACCCACCGCGTCGGGACGGTCGGAAAATGAACGGATGTGCTAATCGATGCGGACTAGATGAAGCACGCAAAGTTGCTGCTCATCTGCTAATCGGTCAGAGTACTAGCAGGGTCGACAGCTAGCGTTACCATAATCGACGCATTGTCAGCTACTCTCATTCAGACAAGGCAACAAGCTGGGAGTCCGTCCTCTGAAGCTTTATTAGGCTGACTGCGCGTCGCTTGTACTGTTGTACAGGAGCAACCCACGAGTGGGCCGGAATGGATCAAATGCCGTGGATGTGGTGCTAGCAGTCCGTCTGCGTGCGCATATATCAGCAGGATGCTCTTCTACGTTGGGATGAACTTTGAACTTGTATCTCAACCTTCTTGAACCTCAACTTCGTTTTTGCAGGATGCTCTTGTACGTTGGGGATAAACTTTCAACTTGTATCTCAATCTTCTTGAACCTCAACTTCGTTTTTGCAGGATGCTCTTGTACGTTGGGGATAAACTTTCAACTTGTATCTCAACCTTCTTGAACCTCAAATTCGTTTTTGCAGGATGCTCTCGTACGTTAGGGAATAAACTTTCAACTTGTATCTCAACCTTATTGAACCTCAACTTTTTTTTTTTTAGCATTACACAATACAACACAGACTTTCATAATACGCGCACACACACTCACCCCCTATAAACACACGTACACAAACCCTATCCTATGAGCACCTTCGAAGGACTGAGTCAGCAGATTTAAAGATTTCCGAAGTCACCACTAACACCTCATTGTCAATGAAAACGTCGCGTACCTCTTGAAGCATAACACCGAAAATTTCTGGAATAAATCCAAGGCAATGCGAGCATCTGTGCCAAGTCGAGAACTTAAACCTGGGTGGCCAAGTTCCACCACAATGGACCTGAACAATTGATCTATGATCAGTTCGCCAACATAAATCTATAACTAAGTTTTACATGATCTAACGAATATGAAAAAAAAACTTTTCATTGAACAACTTGCTTGAAACTTATCCCTTAACATCCCAGTGGTGGCCTCACATAGCCTGATTTGTTTGGCATGCGTGTTTCTTGACACCACAAACATAACATTAATGACATGTCCATCCAAATGTGTAGATGAAAAATCATTATGTATAGGAGTGTTAGTCTTTTGCTATTCACATTGGTTACCAGGTTAATAGGCTCAGTTATCTGGTAATTGTTTTCTAGTAGGCAAAAATAAAGGGATATAGTTGAAAAGAACATCATACTCATGTAATTAAGGTGAAATAAAAGGAGTGGTAAACAACATTAAATTATTTTGCAATAGGCAAAAAAAAAAGATTGCCTAGCACATATATGGAATATGTGTGAGCTCACCCTAGGATGAAGGTGGACAGAATCATACATTCTTCTTATGAGAATTTTTGTAATCCATTCTGACCACTTTCGACTTCTTCTTAGGGCAAGGTCCAATGACAACCGTTTTATCCTTTGGTTTGATGTTGCAAAGGGTTCTTAGAGCATCTCCAACAGTTGGGCATTTTTCCTTTGCCATTTGTTGGAGTTTGCCAAGTCTCAAAACCATTTGCCAAAGGAAAAAAAAGGTCATCTCCAACAGTTGGGCATTTTTGACTTGCCATTTTCTAAAATAGTGGACCCACCAAGATTTGTCCGGGATATTCTTTCTTTTGCGCGCGCTTCCCGGGGTTCTCCTCCTCTTCGAGCGCGGGAGATTGCTTTGGCTCCGTCGCCGCCAAGTCCACGAAGTCGACGCTGCTTCCGTCGAGATCTGCTCGATTCGGGCCGCCGCGCGAATTCCACGAAGTCGCCTCTGCTGGCCGTCGCGATCCGGTCGAGCGTCCCCGCCCTAGACTTCTTCGCGCGGCTGCGAGGTCGCAAGACCGCCGCACGTCGCAAGGGTCGATCGCGGCCAGTTCTGCAGCCAAGTTCGCCAGTTCTCTTCGCCAGTTCTGCAGCCGCCCCCATCTCGGTACCAGGTGCCCAGCCGATGGATTCCAGATTGCCAAACATCGATTCAATATGTACTTGAACAAGCCGGCCAAAAGACCCCCCCAACCGGCCATCTTCTACTCCAAACTGCATAGAAAAGATTGGATCGTAGGGAGTACCTCAACCGTATCTGCGTCGAAGATGGAATAGCACGGGAGTTCGTCGCTGCGATCGATCTCGCCGCCTCGCCTCGCTGCAACAAAAGGATGAGGCGATTCTATGCCCTAGCTGGCGTCGCGTGGAAGAAGGACAGGATGCGGCGATGGATCTCTCCTAGGGTGGAGGCGGCGCGCGGTGGAAAGAAAATAAGGGCGCGACGAAAGGAGGCGGCGCGCGCGGGAGAAGGAAAAAGTCGCGCGGAGAGGAGGAGTCCTTGCGGGACACTACCGCACCGCGCGTGGACAGGGACTCCGGGATTCACGGGATATCAAAATTGCCAAGCCATTGAGCCTATGCAAAAATGCCAAGTTTGGTCCCTCAAATGCCAAGTTTGGCAAAATGCATAAGTCAAATGGCCAACTGTTGGAGAGCAATTTTTAAGGTTTTTGGCAAATTTCTAGAATGCATAACCCAAATGCCCAACTGTTGGAGATGCTCTTACCGCACCCAATCACTGGACGTCCACCACAATGCTTGGATAGCCTTTGAATTGACCCATGTTCCTTCGGCTCTCCCATATGGGACTAAAAAAAAAATTCCGACTGGGCGACATTGCAAAACATGGCCGAAAATGTGGGAGGCTCAGGCCCGTGCATGCGCGTGAAAAAAACAATTCCCAAGTTAAAGGCCCATCAGTCCATCACAGGAAGTCACGGCCCATATAGGTCCATGGTTGAGCAGCTCACCAACTCGGTGACAGCGCGCGCCGCTCGATCGATCTTGCCACCGCGTCGTGCTGAGACCAACAGAGTTACAGAGATGCCAGATGCGTGTCATCCTTGTCAAAAAAAAAAAAAAAAAGATGCGTGTCATGGAAGCGCCATTTTCGTGACTGAAGGGGCGCCTCAGCCGCCGCCGCCGCCACTGCTGGCCCGCCGTTGCCGTGGCGGCGTGTCGTTGTGCGGGGTGAAATTTAGCGCGCGTAAGACGACGGTGGTGCTGTCTCCGGCTCGCGAAGGTGGGCGTTTGTACGTGGCCAGATCAGTGTCGCAGGTTAAACATGAATGTAGACACGTATCTACAGGGATATAGTCGAAGTTTAAAGTAAGGAAAGCCTTAAAACTTTGATCAAAAAGTGGATGAGATTAATGAGAGCGCGATGAGTTGGCACCTGTTAGCTTTCCTTCCTTTTCTAGGTTCTTACACAGTATATATATACACACACGAGTACTAGCATACACTAATCTTGCGTGCATTAGACTAATTAACATTATGGATTCAGCGATCGTGGTCAAAGCTATCCTCGTCCTGTTGGCGATGATGGCGATTGAAGCTCGCGCGGCGATGGTTCACAGGACCATCCAGGTATGTACAGTTGTGTACGTATGCGCTGTACCACATCTAGTGACACGAGGATCACATGTTTGTTTTGTTGCTGATTGATCATTGTGCAAATAATGGTACAGAGTGACGATGGCGACGTGATTGACTGCGTGGACATGTACCACCAGCCGGCGTTCATCAAGCGCGCTCCACCTGAGAAGAACACAGAAATACTTCAGGTTTTAATTCCTTAAAAAAAAGGATTTGTTACATTCTTCATTCTCTGTTTGTTTTTGCCGATGCTCATTTTGACGTCAATCCCTATCCTACTTCCTCGGATCGATTCATCCTTTAATCAATCTGTCGCTGATCTGTGCTCTGCTGACGGCCTGTGTCTTGATCGGTGACGAACATACATCTTGCTATGCCAGGCGAAGCCAGAAAAGAGCATGAAAGCGATGGCCGCCGCGGCGTCTGCGTCGAAACCGCCGGGGCATCATCACCACCACCACCAGACGTGGCGAAAACACGGCAGGTGCCCGGCCGGGACCGTCCCAATCCGGAGGAATTCGAGCCGTGCTGTCCCGGAGGTCGCCGAGAGGGCGTGCCGGGCCTCGCCGTTCGGGCGCCCTGCCATCGCCGGCGGCAACACCAGTTTAGGTGTCCTCACCTCCATGGACACGTCTACGGGGAAAGTGGAGGTAAATTGAAAAGATTGATGATTTGGCTGTTGCCATGTATATGCATATGCTTTTTACGGTCTTCGTTTTTGTGGATGGATATGGGGCACGTCTCTGACCTGACTTTCAGTGTTGGGATCGTACTGAATGTGATGTATATGTATGCATGTAGGTCGCCGCTGCATACGCCACCAACGGACCGTACCTTGGGGCTCGAGCAGACGTGCCATACTGGAAGGTTGACGTTCACCCTGACGAATTTTCGATGAACTACATTTTGGTTGGGGATACGCTGGAGGATAATTATCACGGCGGTCAGCCACCTTCTACTCTTACCAATCAGATTGCTGTTGGTCTCGTGGTGAGCATAATTAACTCTTAATTTGATATTCTTTTAATCTATAGCCTGATGAATCTTTAAAAGTATATAAAAATACACACACGGGCAATATGGTACTCTGTCTCAGCTTCATGCATTTTAGTCTAAAATACATGATCAAGGCTCTTTTAATTCAAACCACTTCTCAAATATACCTAGTCGCTATTCATTGAGAAATAATTTAGGAAGATGACTATAGCGGTTCTTTGAAATGCGCTTCCTTGATCCAATGTAGTATGGACGTTTTTATTCTTGTACTAATAACCTGTTAAACACATATTTTTGTGGGGCTTTACACGGCAATTCTTGAGGATGTGTTTCTTTAATTTTTGTATTGCGGGCATATATAGAAATGTAAACTTTTCTTTTTTGGCTGTGGTTAAAAAGGTAGGTTGCCCAAATTATTCATAATTTCAAGCTTCCATTTTAATCTTTGTGAATGTCACAGGCTTGGCCTTCTCTCTTTGGCGATTCCTTGTCAAGATTGTTTGTGTACTACACTGTGAGTATATTTCCAACGTTTTAGACTGTCATCATCACCATCATCATCATTTGAAATAATTAAGAGACTTTGTGACCCATGCATATATATATATATATATCAGTCTGTGTGTAAACAATATACACACTCGTTTGCAGATTGATGGTGGAGAAAAAGTCAATTGTTTCAATCTGGATTGTGGAGGGTTCCGTGTCGTGGAAAACAGCCCGTTCGCTCTTGCAGCTGCATGGTCTAATTTTGATTCTCAGGTTGGCGGTGTAACGCACGCTGTAACACTTAGTATACACAGGGTAAGTTCATATATATTTTCAGTCAGTATACCTCCAACTCCAAGCAACACGTTATAACCACGGATTTGCATGCAGGAGCCTGCGGGAGAGAACTGGTGGGTGTCGGTGATGGACCAGGCCATCGGCTACTACCCGGAATCGGAGTTCAACACGCTGTTCCCGGAGGCCGTCTACGTGGAGATGGGCGGGCGGGTTCTGGACACGAGGCCCGACGGCAAGCACACCACCACGCCGATGGGCAGCGGCATGCCGGCGTGCTGCGGCGGCTCCCTCTTCGCGGCCACCATTGAGGAGTACCTCGGCGTCGACTCCGGCGGCACCCTCTTCCCCGACCCTGCCCCCAGCACGGTCACCACCACGCCCAGCTGCTACGGCGCTACTCCCTTGGGGACTAGCAAGACGAGGCCGGGGTACTACGTCGCGTATGGCGGCCCCGGTGGAATCTACTGCGACAAGGCTGATTAATGTATAATGATATGTTGTTTAGCCATTAATTGATTATTCATTTTGTTTCCAAGATAAATTAAATTGAGCTAGGCAGTCTTGTACTGAGTGAGCACAACACTTCTGAGGCGGGCAAAATTGCTTAACCAAGACGAGCAAGCCAACCGCTTCAGATTAAAGGTCATGGTTAACCGTAGTACTTGCTTTGCTCTCTAAACGAAACATTGGCAACATCTATTTCTAGCCTATGTAACACCTTATTTTTGAATTTTTCTATCCTGTAAAATTTGTTAGGCTAAAATTTATAGCATGATGGAAAATGTTTAATAAAATAAATTAATATTGGCATACTCTGTAGGTTGTAAATTTTTGTTATATTTATGCTAATTGCACTATTTTATTTGTTAAAACCAATTTTATTACTTGATTAATTCATGAATATATATTTTCATAATAAAAAATAAAATTATTTTAAAACAAGTTTAGACCAATTTAAATTTTAAATTCACAAATGTTCTAAATAAATTTTAAAACAGACTCTTTTCTCTGTTCTGGGTCGTAACCCTGTTAACCCAAAGCCCAACAGACTGTGTTTTTCTCCAGCCCGAATCCCTTTCTTTGGCCGAGAAATCCCATTGGTACTCCAAAAAGCTGGGAGCGTCCGATAGTTTGCCGGAGGCCGGAGCTCGTCCTCCGAACCCGAGGCCTCGACACGGCTGACGGCGGGAGGGATCCACAACGAGCAGCGAGCCGCGGGGGACCGGCGGTGAGGTTTCGGTGAGCAAAGCACACACGCGCGCACGACTCCTTCCCTCCCTTTTGAACTGCACAATCTCCGCCTTTGGCCTCGTCTCCCACCCAAGGTTTTTTTTACCGCTGACCGGCCGGTCGGTTTTACAAAAAAAAAATGGACCGGTTTACCGGTAAACCGACCGTTTTTTGCTAGTGTCGGTTAGGGTCCGGTTACCGCCGGTTTTTGCTACAACCGGTTACCGGACCAGTTCACGGTAACCGGACCGGTAAGAAAAACCCTGCTCCCACCGCTTCGCCGCCCGACGCACATAAGGTGCTCGAGCAAATTGTTAGCCCAGGCCTGCCTTGTTGGAGCTTGGGACGTGCGTGACCGTCGAAGTGAGCTTCTCTCAGTGGATGGCGATCAGGGAGGCCATGTCGTTTCTTCTTTGCATTAGAAGAATGCCTCAAATTAAGGTACACACTCCTACTGAAAAGGGTTTAGATAATTTTGTTGCATCAATGTTCGTTGCCATGTTATTGCGTTAAAAAAAAATGTTCATTGCCATGTTTCTTTGCGGGGCTAACGTGCTTCCTTGCGTCTGAAGCTTAAAATGAACTAGAGCAGTATAATGATGTTCAGAATCTATTTGCCTTCTGCACTACTTGTGCTGAGTTCTTCCAAAACGTACTGCATTCATGTGCTAAATCTGAATGTGCAGGGAAGGTATAACTCGAAGCTGGGTCCTGGTGATCTGTGTATCTTTCATATGCCTGTTGGTTATGTTCCTTAATCTTTCATAAGGTCCTGGTGATCTGTGCATTTCCTGTAAGTATACGAATTATGTCAACCTACCTTGTCCTTATTTCATAATATAACTTGAGACCTCCATTTTGTCTGAAATACTCGTCTTTTCCAACATTTAGAGATATATCTCGAGTTCTTCTCCTACCTACAGGTCCATTCAGATGTATGGAGCGAAAATGAAAGAGAAATTGAAAATTTTTCTTGTAGAAATGGAATAGCTTAAGACAGTTTAAGGCAGTAGGGCATTTGGTATGGTATTCTTTAAAGATAATACTTATTTTTCTGTGCATGAGTCTTCAAAAAGCTAATACCAGCTTAGAATGGTGTACTCTTGGGGGGCACTGAAACTCCGTGCATGGTGTTATAGCTTTTAAAACTAAGTGGTATTAAGAATTCTGTATGTCTTGTACTGACGCAGGCATAGCCAGTTGGTGGCTCCTTCCCCTCCTCTGGGCAGTTGCTGTTCCTGATGGATCCAAGGTTGCCAACAAGAACCTGCCGCCTGAAGCTGTACGAGCCGACCTGAGCATGTCCCTCACTCGGTGGATGCCAGGTGTTGCTGCAGGTGAGGTTGAAGTAGCTGCTTAAGCAGGTGGCAGCACATTGCTCGCCGATGGGCAAGGGGTAGGGAAGACACGTTGCCTGCACTTGTCGGGGCAGCCTGGTGGCCATAATCACCACAGTTTGAGGACTAGCAGGACTCGACTTTTGGTCCTCGCATGTTTGGATGCAATGCAATCTCTTGCTTTGCAAACTTGAATGCTAGCAGCATGAAGAGTTGCTTATAAATGGATAATAAGAAGCGGATCTGTCTTCATGTCTTGGTGGTTCTATTGCATCTAAGTTAATGCAAGTTGTAGTGTATTATTCTGACTGGCCACGGACTTTAGATCTTGTTAGTTAACTATAGTGAGCGATATCAGAGGACGTCATCGCGTAAGACTCTTTTCTTTACACTCAGTCGCAGTAGAGGGAATACCCAAAACCCTTGATGATCTACCTTCTTGCTTGTGTTTGCTGGAGCTTATGGCTATTTCGCAATGATTATGTGTTTAACAATAGAGTAGTAACAGGGGTTAACGCGGTGATACACCGATCAATCGTGTTCATGCAGAAATGGAGCATCTTACTCCGGGACAAGGAAAGAGAGCGGGCGATGAAGACAATGGAAGGGCTATCAAGATTTTTGGAGCAAAACGACCCAAGCTAATGGCCTGAAGAAAGGAGAAGAGCACGAAGACGTCAAGATGGCAGGGGGAGGAAAAGACATCAAGATGGAAGTTGGAGAAAAAGTTGCCTAATTGTTTTTCATCCTTTGGCAGTAACTTGTAACCGTCAGTGTAGTGCAATCTGGAGTTTGGTGGCGGTCTTTTGCATTTTAGAGGCAACTTTTACTTTGCTCTAGCGTTTTGGATGTGTGGAGCCTTTGGCTATAAACTAGTAACCTTGTAAAAGCTGGTAACCCCAGCGACCTTCACTTTGCTTTCTATAAAGCGGGGTTATATGGTCTATGGTCTAAAACGTCATCGCGTAAGACGACATTCATTATAACTGCGTGTTGTAATATCCTTTACTCTTTATATTTTTTTCAAGAGCGGGTCTTCACCGTTTTCATTAAGAGATCCTTTACTTTTTATATAATTGACCACTGTTAAATTGCCTCCTATTTTGCCCTTTTTCGCAGTGGGAAGCCAGGAACTAGATAGCATTTGCAGATTCCAAGCACAAAAGATGCTGGTAATCGTAATTGTCTCACAAACGCACTTGCGAACCTACATCACCGATATTAATATATTCAGTTAATAAAGCTTTTAAATCGTAACAGAGAGTCTAGCACGCAATAAGTAAAATTTCTTTTGTCAGCTGAGTAAATAGTAACTTCTGTTGTATATATACAGAGTCTATTCTTAATGTTTTGCCACATTGTATTTATCTTGTTTCAGAGAACAAAGTAATCTTATGGTAGCAAGCAGGAGAAAGGACATTTTCTTGGTTTGGAGACAGCAGGGAGGAGAGCAAACATCCACACAAAAAACAGCCCCGGCCTCGACTCAGCTGAGGTGACCAGCTGCTTTGTTGGGCCGATCGGCTCAGTCCATTCCATCCAGCGGATCTATTCTGGTGGGCTGCGCCAATCAGGGCCCACGGAAAGGAGCCCGCACGCACTCGCCGACTCGCGGGTGTTTGACTACCAATGACAACCTTTTGTTTCTCAAAAAAAACATGACAGCCTTTTCATAAAAAAAAAAAAAAAAAAAAGAGAGAGACTACCAATGACAACCAGTTTAAGAGCAGGGGCATCATTGGCTCCATCTCCAGTCATGGTGATGACTTGGTCATCTTTCAACAACCTCGCAATCTCTTTTGTACTTAAGTTGTGTGCCCTAGAGAACAGAAAACATGTAATGTAAGAGTTAATAAACCTTGCATTGGTGGAGCAATGCAAGGTAGCTAGGAGTCTGCTGCTACAATACAAAAAAAGATAAACACAGAGTAGTAACTTATTGGGGAGCGAATCCGAATGCTAAAAAAGCATAATGTAAGCGGTAAACCCTGCTGGATAAATATGAAAATGGCACTAATAGGCTAGCAGATAAGTACTATTTCTGGCCATCGTGTGTCTTGCGTTGCCGAAAATGAAATGAAAATGGCACTGACGGGCCAGATAAATATCTGTGCATCTACTAGGCACGTGTAAAATAATATTTTTGAATTTCTAAGGTACACTAGGTGCCTCCCCGTGAGTTTGCAGTAAATGAAAATAGCAATAATAGGCCAGATGCATGTGTGGCCTCTCTCTCTCTCTCTCTCTCGCTCTCTCTCTCTCTCCCCAAAAATGAAATATCTGTGCATCTATTGTAGCAGCTGTGTGATGCATACATAAATCATGGAGGCAACAAGTGGATAGTAGCAGATTTTCTAAAGCATGATAATGACATTAAAGTTAACCAGGATACTAAACTAAGGAAATGGGGAAATGTAGTTCACACTTTCCTCTTATCCTCTAAAATAATGTCCAGTCACGCAACGCAAGTAGCAATGACCATCAAAAGTATGAACGCGCATATACTTGTCTTTTTATCCGAAGTTCATGTCCAACAATTTGTTGAACAAGTATGTTTTGTTTTGCAATTGAAAAAAACATGCAGGCCGAGATTGAAGTAGTCATTTTACCATAATAGACGGCCGACCTCATAATCATGGGCAAACTACTATTGAAATTAAAATCGGCCAGTCACACCGGTGAATACCCTCGTTCTTCTTTCTTTCTCGTTATTAGTTAATTAGGACACAGATGAAATCTATCAACCTGGCAAAGCCTTAACAACATGTATTTGTGAATGGTTTATATTTATTTGAGCAGCTACTGTATTTATTTATACTTTTAAAACCCATTGGAGCTACTGTTGGTGGGCGGGTTGCCGCGTTGGCCGTTGTGTAATAAATTTAGCCGTGGATGCACATGGACGCTAGAGTAGTAGGGAAACAGGCAAACCAGTGCCTTTTTGAGTCAAGCTACACATCACTCATGGCCTGAGGCCTTGTTTAGTTCCCAAAATTTGCACCCAAATTTCACTATGTAAAAAAAAAAAAGATTCTCATCACATCAAAATGTCGGCATATGCATGGAGCATTAAATGTAGATGAAATTAAAAACTAATTGCACAGTTTAGTTGTACTTTGCGAGATGAACGTTTTGAGCCTAATTAAGCAATGTTTGAATAATTTTTATCAAATACAAACGAAATGCTACAGTGCGCTTATTTAGGAGTGCCAAGTTTGGCATTCCCAAATTGGGGAACTAAACAAGGCCTGAGACTGGTACGCTACTGAGCCGTTTCAATTGCAGATGGCGTTCATGATCGCTCTGTTCTCTGCAACTCTTTCCAATCCGATTTGCCCGTTTGTTCGTTTTGTCCGGCACGCAAAGAAGCAAGCCACCTGCCACCCCATGTAGCCAGTTCCGTCCGTCCGGAGACTGATGGACCCTGGCCTCTGTCCAGCCTAGTACAAGCGATCATAGCGCGCGGAGAGGAGAGGAGCGTCGTCGTTGTCTCGACACGTACCTGTCCTTATCGTGCTGTGGAGACGGAGCATGCAGGTGAAATTCTTGCCACCATGTGTATGTAGGTCGCCGAGGAAGGTGACGGTGCCTCCTTGACTGTGGTGTATAGGAGTGGCGAGAGGCACGCGAATAATCTTTTGTAATCAACCTGGCAAAGCCTTCACAACATGTATTTGTGGATGGTAAGATGGTTTATATTTATTTGAACAGCTATTTATTTATACTTTTAAAACACATTGGAGCTACTGTTGGTGAGCGTTGCCGCGTTGGCCGTTGAGTAAATTTAGCCGTTGGGTGCATGTGCATGCTAGAGTAGGAGTAGCCGAGTAGGGCTTTACAGGCAAACCAGTGCGGCAGTGCCTTTTTGAGTCAAGCTACACAGGCAAACCAGTAGCATGGCCTGAGACTGGCACGCTACTGAGCCGTTTCAATTGCAGATCGTGTTTATGGTCGCTCTGTTCTCTGCAACTCTTTCCAATCCGATCCATTGCCCGTTTGTTCGTTTGTCCGGCAACACAAAGAAGCAAGCCACCCCATGTAGCCTCTGTACGTCCAGCCTAGTACAATTGTACAAACGATCATGGCGTGTGGAGAGGAGAGGAGCGTCGTCGTCGTTGTCTCGACACGGACCGGTCCTTATCGTGACGTACGTGGAGAGACGGAGCATGCAGGTGAACTCTTGCCACCATGCATGTGTATGTAGGTCGCCGAGGAAGGTGACGGTGCCTCCTTGACTGTGGTGTGCCAACCCATAGGACTTAGGAGTGGCGAGAGGCACGAATTAATAGTGAGTGGATTATTGGGTGGATGAAGATTAAAAACCGTATGAATACTTTTGAAGTTCCATGTAAGTAGCATTGGCCCTTGGCTAGTGAAACATCGGACTCTTTTTGGTGTGCCATTTTTCTTTTTGAACCTATTGGTGTGGCTGTTACAAACGCGTGGAGAAGTCAAATCCATATACTTCATCCTCATTGTTGGTGTGCTATATATATATTTTGGTGGGCCTTAATAAGCGGAGGAAGTACTAGCTAGACTGGGTTGGGTTGGTCGAACAAGTAGGAATTCCCGATATGTCGGCTGCACCGCAGCGCATACACTCACGGCGTCGCGTCAAAAGCAGAGGGACAGGCACACGTACGGTATGCACTGGGCATGCTGAGCTGTTGTGCGCCTCGCACCTCAACGTGGCAGTGGTTGCCTGCGTGCTCAGCAGGAGAGGGCAAGAGACGGGGTAACATGCTCAGGCCAGTGCTGGACTTGTCAAAAACGTCTCAGCTAGACCGAGCAGAGTGAGAACGTAACGTGCCGACCGTCACGGCCACCGAGTGAAGGCTACAAAATTAGTAAAGCGCAGGGACAGACATGTT
Source organism: Themeda triandra (assembly GCA_018135685.1). Taxonomy (NCBI): domain Eukaryota; kingdom Viridiplantae; phylum Streptophyta; class Magnoliopsida; order Poales; family Poaceae; genus Themeda; species Themeda triandra. Next base: position 44,565 of record JAENPR010000356.1, on the reverse strand, counting down.
CTTTCGTTTAGCCCATGATCCGAACGTTTCACGTACGCGTGGTCTACTAAAGTTTAGCGGATAAAATTTAATCGTTAAAAGTTTAGTCCTACATTAAAAGTCTAGACCTAATAATAATAATATAATCCAAACAGCTTCCTGTTGCATACTCCGTACGGATTAAGCTCATGACCGTGGCTACCTGTGCAGGCTGTGCTACTACCATGACGATCGCCGTGTCCTAGCCGTGCCGGCCGGATCAACATAGGCTATGATGACCTGTGGCTACTTGTACTAGTACTGCTACCATCATCGCCTGCACTGCAACTGCAGTGATCTGTAAACAGGGCAATATGCATGCAGGTGAATTCTTTTGCACGCGACCGACCGAGGCGGGACTTTTACCATTGCACTGCAGTGATCTCGGGAGCGAGAGGTAAACAGTGCCTGGTAACTCGACCTGTGAAAAGCGTGGCACAGGCCCGCCTCTACTATATCATTCCCCATTCCCCCTTCGCATGGAGCACATCTCCCCCTAGCTCATCCACCAAACGAACTGCGCTGCGCACACAGCCACACCACACGCCCACACGCCACAGCTAGCAGGCGAGGTCGCGATGATGAAGATGATGGCCAGTGCGACACTCTTCTTCGTCGCCGTCTTCGCGGCGTGGCTGGCCATTTTGGCCACCATGCCACTGCTGCCGGGATACCTGGTAAGCGTCGTCCGTCCATCCCCTTCCTCGATCTCATCCGGCCAGCCAAGCCGCCGGCGGAGTTGTCTGTTGTCTCTCACTCTGTCTCATGGTCTCCTGCGTTGGCTACTTTGCAGGAGGAGGGAGCCACGGCGCCGATGGACGCGAGCGAGGTGTACGCCGCGGCCGAGCGGCTGTGGAGGGCCGGCGGGTTTCTGCTGCTCATGTCCATGGTCATGCACCACGCACCTGCCCAGCTCGCGGCGCCGCTGACCTGGTGCGCCTGCCCGGCGCTCGCCTTCACCGCGTACCAGGCCTTCGACGTCGTCGCCATCATCGTCGTCTGGGCTCCTCGTGTTCGCCGCGAGCGCACTGCCTACTGGGTCGCCCTCAGCGAGCCCTTTCTAGTCCTCCTCATCGTCGGCGGCTTGTGCCTGTTTTTCATGATCGTGATGCGGCCGCTACGAGAGGCACAGCCGTAGGCGGCACTCGATGCTATGCGCATGTCTAGCACCCACCCTGTATTATACTCCTCTCAGTGCATTGCATCTCTGTACACCTACCTAGTAGCTATGCATGTTCTTCCATGTAGTCCTAGTAGAAGCATGTTCATCTTGTTCTTCCCTGTGTTAGTGTCCTAGTAGCAAGCATGTTCATCTTGTTCTTCCCTGTGTCGTCCTCGATCTCCACAATCGATGGAGATGAGGTGGTTTCACAAAGAAAATGGAGATGTGGTGTGCTGTGTCCTGTGAGAAATTCTCTCCGTTGTTTTATTGATAACTTCGTTACAGAGTTTAGAACCGTCTAAAAATCAGGAAAATTAAAGAAAAACCTGAAAAAATAATAAAGCAGAATCATAAAAAAAAAAACTCAAGAATAAGTCTGTTTCCATAAAATACATAGGTATTTCAATCTGAAATCAAGTCTTTGCAAAGCTAGATTGAAACCAGAAATGGCCAACAATCATTACAAAATTTAACTGCATTTCACTTGTTTCAAATCACGCACTTCTTCCACCAATACCAAGTAACATGAAAACAAAGTAGTGAACCCTCGTAACAGATTTATTGCCTCTGGAATATATAGCCAAAATGCAGAAAACAAAGGTAAAAGGAGCTTGTTCTCACCATGTCTATAGCTTCCTATCACTTCAGGATAACTAAAGTAATATTACGCTGTCAGTTCAGGATGAAAATGTTTCTCCCAACATGTTTGTGAGTGCATCATATAAGAAAGAGAAGTTTAGAGAATGGAGCTGCAGCAAGTCACATGCAGAGGCAGTTCGGTTCAGACCAACCAGTAGACATATTAGCAAGTCTAGAAAGTGAAGCATGTGACTTGTTAAAAAGCAAGTGAGGATATCTAAAAGAAACAAAAGACTGAAAACTGCCATTAAAAGGTAAAACTGCCATGCCGAAACGGTGCGTTCAACAAACACTTTCTCCAAAATATTTTCTATAAATAATTTATTTTTCAGCATGCATATATAAACCTACCAAGTTTCGAGTAATAGATTTTCTGTAAAAGACGAAGATTGATAATTAAATATAAATTAAAGTGTTAGTTTGTATTAATTGTCCCTTCTAATGATATAAGTGGGTAGTTTGAGTGAAAATAGGAATTATCTTACTTCATTTTTCATAAATCTGGATCGAGATGAGTATTTTTTATATGAAAAGTTAGTTTTTTCACAGTGGCAGAAGTGAGTAATTAGGTAAGGGAGGTTATTTTGAATTATATTTTTATGGTAGAGGTGCACATTCATGGTTATTTTATGTATACTTTATGATGGCAAAGTTAATATTAAAAAACAGAGTATTTCCAACAAATATAATGGGTAACTATCATTAGACTACTAGATTAAAGGCTAGATGATTCATCATGATTGTTGTGAACTTCTTTTAAGTTTTTGACAATGGCTCAAATAGTGTTGATAGTTGGAAGAATCATTTCAAAGCATAGCTGGGCTTAGTCTGTGTCAAGGACAAGCCGAATAAATATAGTTTAATTAGTGCTTGGAGAGATAGCCTTACTTGAATCTTTTTCTTTTGTTTTGGGCCTGGAGACCTTGTAACTCTTCGTGTACCCATGCTTTCATTTAATTGAAAAGAAAAAAAATAGGTAGGGAACTCCCCTACTGTTTGCTAAAAAAAAGAATTTATCCTTTTTATTGCTGGGTCCGGTGAAAATTAACGCCAGGCTCTATTTGGGCTCTAGTTAATAATATATAGCAAGATTTCACGTGATCCATGACGGAAACTGATTCGGAATAATTAACGCGTGGAAAGTGCAGAAGGCTTGCTCCGATCGCCAGGAGTACGACCGTGTGTCCCCAGTTGGTTTTGGGGATCCATCATCCATGACAGATATTGATTTGGACCGGCCTCTCACACGTCAGCTCGTAGGGGCTCTGTCACCTTCTAAAAACCATTGTAGCCTTACGTACTATTACTGTTGAAAGGAACTGTTTCGTTCTCGACTAAGGGCTTTGTATTAAATTCCTCAAAGCAAAAGCTCATCATCAAGGGATAATAAGGTTTTAAAGGCTGTACATGCTATATATATAGCATGCATATGACGTTTTTATGGCTGCTTAACTGATGATTTTGCCTAAACAAGTCATGTGCTTCAAGTCATGGCAGGTTGATGACGAGGTTGCTGTGGGTTAGCGTCTGCGGAAAGGGGACGACACGGACCGTGGACTTACGACTACTGACGAATTAAAACTCTACTCTGGCAGACGAACACACCAAGGCGGACGACTGACTCAACAGTTTAACACGTAAAGTAAGCAGGCATGAATTCTTTCTTCATTGCAGTAGATAGAGATACAAACACACACACACACCACAGCTTATACGCAAACACAGCGAAGGCAGAATTCAAACACGCCAAACATGTACAGAAGACAACTCGATCAAAACAAGAATGGGATGCCGGCGACGACGGCGATCGTCACAGCCGCGCAAGCTGGATTCACGTCGGCTGCCGCGCCGTCTGGGTCTGGGACGAGGTGGAGCACCGGCGGCTCCACCTTGCCCATCGACCCCAGCACAGGCGGCGGCAGCGGCTCTCCGCGACGAGCCGGGGCCGGTGCCCGAGCTGGCACGGCTCCACGGTCGCGCGCCGGGGCTAGGGACGACGACACCGGTGCGGCTCCGCCGGCAGTGGCGACCGTCGGCGCTGCTGACGCGCGGGGCAGCAGCAGCAGCAGCAGCGCGGCGACGATGGTGATGGCAGGTAAAGATGCGCGCATGGCGACTTGCGTGTTAGCGAGCGGCAGAAGTGACTAATGAGGGGAGGAGGGAGGGAAGTGTGACGAGTGAGAGGGTTGTGTTAGTATGTGTAGCCGAGCCGTGACAGATCTATAATATATGTGCTGTGCCAAATCCAATTAACTTAGACTCCACTCACAACTGAATAACATTTTCTGATTAAATTCTCCAAGAAAAATACAGTACATTTCTGATTTCAGATATGGATGTACTACTGGCTATATTTGATTTGTTGATACACTCTCTTAAGCGTCCGCATTACATGTGGATGACGCCGCTCCAAGCCTTCAGTGTGTGTGGTTTCCAGTTTCCACTCACGATGAATCGTGAAGCACCTTCCCATTCTCCTTTCGGGGGTCTTTTCCTTTTCCTGACAAGTGACAATAGGAGGAAGGTAGCTCCGGTTAGGGAGGAGGATCAGATCGAGGACCACGGGATAGCTAGGGCTAGGCACCGCAACGTGTCGCCGTCGGTACACGTGCCCGCATGCAGGACTCAGCGGACTGGCTGGCGACGGTACACGGTGCGCCCAATGAGCGGTTGCGAGATAAACGATACGTATTCCAGATGCTTGCATCGTCGTGTCCGGCTCCGGCCGCCGCTCGCGAGCGCGAACAGGAGGGACCCGAGATCGCACTCGTGTTTTTCGATGCCAGGGGTGTTTGTGGCTAGGCCTCGTACGTTGACGTTGTCATTGTGTGAAACGGCCGGCCGGCGGGGGTCGCGCGATGGCATGCGTCGCGTCGTGTCAATAATCCCATCAAGTGGGGTGCACACCCGGGGTGCACCCAATTAAATTCCGTTTCCTCGGCGGGCGCAGCAAACTATTTCTTGCCTAAAATGGCTCAGAAAGTCTAGTGGGCAGCGGTGCTTGGAGCTAATTTGACGAGCGCGGTGAAAAGTGAAATAATAGTTTGCATGTGTACAGCTTGCGTCGTTAATCGTTATCATCTATGACTTCGAGTTGGTCACAGGATCGAGTTGAGCATAACAAAGGGACCTTAGCTTCTTCCGTCTGGCTACCGGCTCTGGCTAGACTCTCAAGTCTCAACAATCTTTAGGAGCCGTATGGCCATATGTCCGTGGGCTTATCTTAGTTTAGACAGACAATATATCATGTGCGCTATCGATTAATTTTTGTTATGGACCTATATATACTGTTTTGAGATACATGACAAAATCTATGTATCTAAAAGTCAAATTATCTGTAGTTTAGAACAGATGGAATACAATTCAAATTTCCTATCAGCAGTAGAAAAAAACACTCATATATAGGCAGTCGCACATGGATTGTCTTGAGGTACGGTAGGCAGGTGTTCTGCGTTCCGGGTTAGATCGTTCCGATCGGGATTATCTGGTATGATGTGGGACATGCAAAGGAGGATTGGCACAGCAGTTGGAACGATTTCCCAATAACCACCGGTACACTAGCGCATGAGAGCAGTATGATCATACACGAGCATCCTTTTTTCTTATTTAGGGTGCCATACGAGTGTAGCGGCCTCAACGTGGCAGACTGGCAGCATCATAATCGAATGGGCCAGAAGGTTTGATAGCTAGCTACCGCAAAGTCCGATGATGAAAGCCCAATAGCCAAATGCCGCCGCCTTCTGGCCACTTGCCACACAAGCTGACACTTGACGTGCACCGTCCATTCGCCCGCGAATGTCCCACTCTGTGCGAAGCCCACGGAGGTCAGTAACACCTCGGAGGCTCGGACCAAGAAGCGGCCAGGCCCAAAGTTCAAGCCCATGCTATGTCTAGCTGACTGAGGTCTAACTATCACAGCCCACGAAGGTCACCCGGCCTACGGAGGCCCTTTATCACAGCACGTGATCTCATAGTCTGTTGCTCAAAAAAAAAAAAATGATCGCAATAGTCTGAAGGTAATTATAATAAGGGAAAAGTTCACTAGGTTCTTCACCTTTCACGAAAAGTCTATTTTTTTATCCATAAATTTTAAAACCAGGTAAAATACACCCCCCTCAAATTTAAAATTGTTCATATTACGTCTTTGACCTGGTTATGAGGTTTTGAAGACGTTGGACTATGTGAGTATGCCTACACAAAAAGGATACATAATATAGTATACTTTAGTACAGAGTTTTTTTATTGTAACTTTAGATCTATGTTTCTCTATAATTAATTAGAATAATTTATATATGCAGTTTCTATGATCCAATTATGGTGAATTTTTTATAGTGGACTATATGTTTCCCTATAATTAATTAGAATAATTTATATATGCAGTTTCTATGATCCAATTATGGTGAATTTTTTATAGTGGATTAACTATTATATACTTGAATTGTAATAAAATTTCATACTAATTGAATCATGTATAAAATAGTTATAGATTTATTTAGATTTATGCTTGTTAAATCTAGGAGAAAAGTTTGTGGGCTAGGAATCTATTTAGGTTTGTGCTTATAGATTATCATGTATAAGAGGTAAAGCCTTCTAGACGGCTAGACGTTGTACCGTGTGAGCTCGCATGTTTGTGATGAGCCACGGAAAAGTTCGTGAAGGCTTAGACTACACCTTCGCAAGGGAAGAATTCCAATAGCGAGTGTGGAAAGAAGTTAGGCTAGAATAGGCCTTGTGGATCACTCACGTCTTCCTCAATGAAGATATACAAATCATGTGGAGGCCCAAACTTCAGAAAACAAATCCTTGTCTCTTTATTTTAGTTTGTTTGCCTTTGAGTTATTACTTGTTCTTGTGTTCTTATTGCGCAAGGTCACTTTTGGGGGATTTGCCCTAATCTACTTGTTCTTGTCTTTGTTTTTGTGGATCTTTGGAGTAATCGTCTCACCACATCTCTAACAACCATTGATATAATAAATAGAATTGATTAAATAGGCAAAGTCCCTCTCAATTTGTTTTCTTCACCGGTTTCGGACAGTCTTGGAACAATTTTCGAGGCTCTATTTTTTTAGTCTTTTTACAATGCTTGCAATTTCCTCTCATCTCCTCCTATTTCCTCCACAAAATCCTAAATCTGTTCTAATTATATCCGTAAAGGGTATTTTGGTCTTTTCGCATTGTATTCTAAATCAAGTGCGATCACACGCTAGCCAGGCACTTTCGCAAGCTCTATATATAGTTATAACATGTTTGCTGACCACTCGCAAGCCCTATATATAGTTATGACATGCAAGTTTGTACGTACATACTTATGGGTAATTTGGCCTTGCTTAGGCTCTAGAGGTTTGACACCAAATCATGCGGTGTCTGATACGTACACAACATGGCGTACTAAAACTTAACCCTTTTTTGGGGGAAGGAACCGGATCGAAACCAAATCGTTGAGGCGTCCTACGAATCGACAATGAACCAAAACAGATGCCTCAACATTGTACAACCCGAATATGATATTTGCATCCACATTGCAAAGACAACGAACCCTAGAAAATGTTTCTTTTTTTTAATCTTACAAGAATATAATATGTAACTATACTAATGTACTATTGATTGTATTATTTATCTCCAACTATATTACTCCAATCATTATTTTCACAAATATCAAATTACTGTATTACCCTTGATTAGAAAAAAGAAATACGAAATAGAATTATCACCCCCGTATTTGGAGTCCTAATTATCTCGAGTTTTGGAGGAAATGGGAAGAAATTTAAATATGGGAGGAAATTTGGTGCATATGGCCCACTGGTCATACACATTAGAATTTCCTCCCGTTTTCTCTCTAGAATTTCCTCTCATTTCCTCCAGCTTTTCTAGCCGTCGGATCGGTTGGCGCGAGCCATCAATTTTTCCTCAATTATTGTAAAAAAATCTCTTTTTTTATTACTAAGTTTCTCATTTTCTCGGCTTTTTTTTTGTGTTCGATTGACTATTTGCAACATTAACGTGACATGTTCTCTTTTCATTTCATGCACAGATGCCAAGACCCTTTCATAAAGCAGTCGATGAGTTGTTCGAGCTCAACCTGGTCCAGGCCGCCCTCTTCCTAAATATGTTAAGCCTTTAAATAACTTTTTCCCCTTTCATCCTTCTAATATATTTAGGCAAAACTTTTGGCGACCTGTAAAAAGTGAAGCATCTCAATCTTACCCTAACTACATGCGGCATCAATATGTCTTGCAAACTGTCCAACATGGCACATTTCACAAGGTGCCCTCTAACGTGATTGGGCGGAGCCTTGATGTGCCACTACAGGCGTCCTTCAACCCTCCTAGCGTCGAACATATTTTTCTGGTGCTTACATGCTGGGCATTGTTTATCCTAGCCGTCCACTTTGCATCGGGATGTGTGCGGCAAGAGAGAGAATGATAAATACTGAGAGAGAGAGTGTGTGTAAAAAGTAGAAAAAAGTGTTGTATCATGAATTTTAAAGCACATTTGAACGGTAGAAGATAAGCAATGCCCAGCATAGGCATGCTATGTTGTATTATCGCCTAGTGTCTGTATTGCCCAGACACTATTTTACCAGGGCATTGGCAAGTTCTAGGACCGCGTTGTGCAAGCTCACAAAGGTGGAGGTGGCTGTGAACGATAATGACACCATCACCTACATGCACCTGCTCGAGATGAGGTTCTTGCACGGGTGCATGATATATGCTTGTACTCCTCTCGGGCATGTCGGTTGGGCTCGGGCTGCTTACCTACGTCTACATGTTGAAGGCCAAGCTAACGGTCTTTTCGTGCTTTAATGTTAGCATCCGCGTCTCCTTCCTTCTTCAGTATGTACACCTTGGCCATCGTCGTGTGCACTTACGTGTGTGGTAGGTTTATCGGTGTTTTACGACTCAATGTTTGTACCGTATAGAAGTCGTCATGCACATACCCTAATTTAGCATCGATAGTTTGTGTGTGTGGGCACCGGGGGCTCATGCCCCCTACTATGGTTGTGCCATTAATGCAATGTGGTGATCTTTTGTATGCTATTGTATGATATACATGTCTATGTTTAGATGCTTGCGTGGTGCTTTATGACTATGTTGATCGATGAGCTTAATGGTGATCAAGAAGCAATCTTTTTGAAGCTACGGTGAGCTTTACGTGGTGACCAAGAAACAATTCTTTGGAGCTACGAACAAGCGAGAAGATCGAGTTCAAGAAACAATCTTTAGAAGATTAGAGTACAAGAAGCAATGCCCAGGAGCTTGTTGCTTATGTCTATGGCTTGAAGGCATTCAACTTGTGATGTAGCGAACATGGCTACCTATGTAGCACGACATCATCATCTATCATCGCTAGGAAGAGAGATTGCATCATTGATTTCACTTGTAATTAGGAAAAGTCCAATGTATATGATTGTTGACGGTCGTTAAGTATCAATTTTATACCGTCAACGCAGCAAGAGAAAGGACTAATATGAGTTCACCCGTTAGATATAGGGGTTACACCCAGAATTCCACGAGTTTTGGTGATTGTCTATTTCGCGAGGGGGGTTATCGAAAAGAGAACCAAAGGAGGCCCACATGTCATGATTACATAGAGATAAAGACCGAACGGGTAAAATTGTATAATCTAGAAGACTCCGAAGGCGAACCACAGGAAGGGGCCCACGCGGGTGGCCGGTCGGCCGACCCGGGGGAGTCGGCCGACTCCCCACCTCCACCAATCGGTGGAGTCTCGTGGATCCCGCCTCCACCGCCTTTGAGGATGAATAATTATCGTCCATTTAGGTCGGTTTGATCCGAGGGCCGTGGTTCATCCTAGAGGGCTATATATTGAGCCCCCGCCCCCGGGTGAAACCCTAATTCAAGCTAATTCATTCTCTCTTCATTCATCGAGAGGATTCGAGAAGCCCGAGCCACCATCTCAATTAGAGCTCTATAGTTTAGTAGCATAGCTACATAGGAATAGATCTAGAGGGAATCAAGCCTAGCTTGGAGTCCGGATCTCGGAGTTCTTGGTAATTCCCTCTACATTCTTGTAATATTCATCATTGTTCTTGATACTATGAGTAGTACTTTATTCTATTCTATTATATCGAGACTTGACTTTGCTCTATTTGATTATGTTCTCAATTATATTGTTCTTAGTTTACTTTGATTATATGTTTAGCATAGTTGGACTAGAATTATGTTTATGCATAGGATCGTATAGCGCGCTCATTAGATCGATGGGAGAGTGGTAAATATTGTGTAGGCGTGGTGCCTAGACCGTATTTATCTGCGATTGCACCCTATTGGCCGGGTCGTGTGGTAGATCGCGGAAGTGACAGTTCCGTTGAGTCCTTTGTATTCCATCCCCGTTGGTAGGTCTTAGTACAACAACCTATTACATTGAAGTCATTGCTATGTCTCTTTGTCTTCTCGGTAATATCACTATGCATAGATGTAACCTTTTCCCCGCCATGATTGCTAGATGTTCTTGCACTAATCATTGTATGCTTTGACTTTGTAGTTAGAATAACATAGGATTATACCTAGATCGTCCTAGTCCATGCTAGTGTTATAAGCTTAGAGTGCTAAGTTGAGATGGCTTATTACTATTATTTTATGTGGCTAAATGCTCTCATTTATCTTATGTCATTTATCATTCATTCCTATATTTTATGTGACACTTACCCCGTATGAGATGATCGATACAACAAGGTTAAGCTCTCCATTATAGCATGTGCATTGCTCATCACTCATTATCCGTGCATTCCCTTCCCGAGTGGTAAAAATATAAATAACGATACCTGGATTACTCCTGGTTAAAATGCTACATCGGTATTATCTCGTAAACTTATGATCCCATATTTATTTCTAGTAGCAATTGCATTATTTAGTACCGGCATTTTTGGCGCCATGTTGGGGATGACAACCTAACACCGAGTGGCGTTAGAAATGTCAACAAGCATTTTGGCGCCGTTGTCGGGGAAGGTTGAAAGCCAATGGATAATGAGCGGCATTGCACTAGATAATGTGATTGAGTTGTCTTTATCATACTAACCCATCTCTACAGGATTACCCTTGTTTTGTCTACTTGTGTATCTTATGCGGGGTAATCAAGACAATTCTTCCTGATAATTATATTGACAATCCAGAAGCTTTATTCAGGAAGGCCAGAAACAAGTTGAAGAAGACCAATCAATCATCATCATCAACTCAACTTGGAAGTTTGTCGGAAGTAGAAAGTCGACCTTTCGTTCGAGACTTGACACCACGTTTGAAGCCATGGCGCACAAGTCACTCCGCGAGTTCTCGGCTCAACTACGGACAACATTCGTACTGGACCCATGACATCGAAGGAGCTTTTGAGCTCAAGCCTGCGCTAATCAACATGGTGCAAGCAAGCCGGTTAAATGGAAGGCCCATGAAGATGCTAGTGCTCATCTCCAACACTTCCCCGGAGATTTGTAGCACATTCACTATCAAGGATGTCCCCGTGAGATGCTATACTACTTCGCCTCTTCCCATTCTCACTCTTGGGGAGAGCGAAGCGATGGTTCTACGCCAATAAGGAGAAGAATCCTACGTGGGCACTATGTTCCACCAATTTCTTGGCGAAGTTCTTCCCCATGGGCAAGACAAATGCTCTTCGTGGGAAGATATCAAGCTTTCAAAGAACACCATGATGAGACTCGTCCCGTGCTTGGGAGCGCTTTCAAGATTACATCCTCGAGTGTCCTCATCATGGCATGGAGAATTGGCTGCTTATGCGCACATTCTACCATGGGCTTAGCAACGACACGTGAGACGATGGATGCCGCTGCTGGAGGTGCATTCTTATCACTCACTATTCCTCAAGCCACATGCTCTTGTGGAGAAGATGGCATCCAACCAAGGTTGGAGTGAAGAAAGAACTCGAGACCCGCAAGAGAGGTGGAGGAATGCACCGGCCAAAGAGGTAGACATGTCATCCGCCAAAATGGATTTGCTAATGAAGAGGCTCGATGAGAGAGTCCCGGAGAGAAGAAAGAAGTCATGCATATACATGATGCTCGCATGACATGTGAAGAGTGTGGAGAGACTGGGCACACGGGTGCTAACATCCGTAGGCCGAAGGAGGACGTGAACTACCTCAACAACAACAATAACAATAATTACTACCGTCCTCCGCGAGAATCAAGGTTGGAATCAACGGCGAGGCCTAACTACTCAAGCAATTATTCGGGCAACTATCAAGGTAACAACTCCTCCTACAATAATTACAACCGGCCGCCTTTGAGAGAGTTAGTCTTGAACCAAGGCAAGATGATGGACAATCTGTCCAAGAAGCCGACATCAAATGACAAGGTCCTAGAGACACTCGGCAACAGAATGGATGGCTTCTCTAATGCCATCAAGAGTCAAATCGGCTTCAACAAGATACTTGAGTCGCAGTACAACAGCTTGTTAACCTTGCTCCTCCACCGGCCAAGGTAAACTGGCGGACAACCCGAAGAGCTCGAAAACGCAAATCTTGTTGATATATTCAATGTAGAAGATAGCCGGAGTGATCCATCGAAGGGGTCATGGATTGACTCAACTCGCCAATCAAGAAGGGCGATCCGGGAGACCGCCATTCCGATCTCCATTGGAAGTACTAACTTCAATGAGGCAATGCTGTGACTTCGGTGCAAGCATCAACATCATGCCAAGAGTGATATATGAGAAGCTATTCGATGCCCCTTAACATACACAACTATGTGCTTACAAATGCTTGCGTATCGGTCACTCCGTGTCCCTTTGGGAGTACTAGAAGATATATGTGTACGAGTGGGCAACTCATATGTTCCACAGACTTCGTGGTAGTGGATACGGCGGTGATGAAAGGTCCCCGTCATTCGGGACGACCATTCTTGAACACCGCCGGAGCCATCATGTATGCCAACACCGCCAAGATCATCTTCAACATCAAGGGCAAAGAGAGAAACCTTCTTCTTCAAAAACGCAGTCTTTGCGGTTCCCGACACCCTCATCAACAAACAGGAGAAGAAGAAGAGTCCAAATAAGAAGAGCAAGAACAAAGATAAGAAGACCAAGAAGACGGAGACGGGAGGATGGTCACTACAGTCCACAAGGAGCATGACCACTTACTCGCATCCCCCCGTCTAATCAAGAAGGATGACCCAGTGTCCCAACCATTCAATGCTCCATCAACGAAGCTCTTTCAATAAAGTCAGTATGTAACACCGGATCGGGCGTCAACATTATGGCCAAGGTAACTTATGAGTGCCTATATGGCACTATGCCTTTGGAGCCTACCTATGCACGGTTGCGGATGGCGGATCGGACATTCCGCTTCGTCGAAGGAGAAGTGAAGGATGTCCTCATCCGAGATAGATGACCATTATGTCCCTACGACTTCCTAGTCATTGACATGGGAGATGACTATGATCCTCCAATCATCCTAGGAAGACCATTCCTCAACACCACCAGAGCTATCATCTATATTGGGACAGGAGAGATTCATTTCCACTTTCCCACCGAGAAGGTACGCGCTACTTCAATAATAATTATATAATCACCGAGGAGCCCAAGAAGAAACGGAACAAGGAGAAGGCAAGCGGCGTACCCATCGCCAGAACAAGAAGAACATCACTACAGATGGATGGGCCAACTATGAGGGAGAAGTGTTTAGATATGAAGATCGATACCCAGAAGAGAAGAACATTGTAGAAGAACCCGAAGAGGTGCTACCAGAAGAAAACCAAGTGCCCCAAGAAACTTCCTCCTCAAGGTCACCCTCTCCAACAAAGAAGGTGTGGAAAGTAAAAGAAAAATCAGAATCAACTCCTACACACGAGGCGACATCATCAGAGGCGCCAGCCAATGCGCCCCTTGAAAAATAAGCGAACATGACAAGTCCTGTTCGGAGGACTTAAAACCACCGAACGCCGCGCCAAGAGGTAACTTGGTATTTATCAGCAATTACTTTCCAAAGATTGCATTTTTACCTTAGCATATTTATTTTCCTACTAGCATCGTAGTTGCATCTTTACTCTTTTATCTTTGCATTAGAAAAAGAAAATAAAGATGTTTTGCATTTGCATCCAAAAATCATCAAGCCCCATGTGAATAGTCATTCACCGTGGTGGCACAAAAATAATTTCTCAAATATTTATTTTTCCCGTCTCGCATTCCTTAAATAATAAAAAGATAAAGATAATTCTCGTGATCCCGTTAGAACAAGTCTAAGTTAAGAAAGTTCTAGACAACCAAGGCCTAGAGGTTTTATCGCTAACGCTTAATTAGTTCCACAAGCTTTGTTGTCTATTTTGAGCTTCACAGAACATCAAGGGATCAAGAAGAGCTAACAAGCGAAGGACATCCAGTCCCCGTCGCAGTCTTTGCCGTGACAATTGAATGTCAGTCTCGAACGGCAACTATCTACAACACTCCTGGAGGACTAGAACGTCTTCGGTGCACGTCGGCAACATCGCAGACTATGTCAACATCCGGCTTTGGGGGAGAGCATCCCCCGTGTACCAAGCTAAGTGTTTCCAATTTATCTAATTATGCTTTCTTAAAGTATGCTTTGTTAAAACAACTAAAAAAAATGCATAACCATAGAAACCTTAAAAGATTTCCTTATTTATCTTTTCTACTTTTGGAGAGCTCTTGCAATCTGTCTTTAAAAGTGATCCCTAGAATAAACTCTACATGGAGATGATGAATAGTTGCTCCGCCGTAATTCCTTTCAAGTACCTAGTTTTCAACCTTGCACTCTCCCGAGTTTTGGACACAACTGTTTAGATTTGAGATTTGCTCAACCCGAAACTTGTGGGTAGCAAACACTTGATCTAAGTCTAGGTGGTTGACGGGTATGATATGGGAAGGTTTTGAGTCACATCCATCTTGTTCCTAGAGATACTAGAGTTCTGGAGAATTTATCTTGTGAAAATATTAAATTCCTGCATGATGAGTTCCTTTATGATGAGAGTTCAAATTCCTACCACAGCCATATATTCATGCTTACTAGATTAGGAAAACCCATCTGTTTATATAGATCATATTGTAGGTTTGAGTGTAGACTTTATAGGCATTGAGTGTGGTTATGCCGTGGACCCATAAGGAATTAGTCACGCAGTTAAAGTCAAGACTATGTGCTCTCCATCCATTGATCTATGCTACTTCGTCCCCGAAGCACGCACCCATCTATAACTCTTATATAGATAAACCCCCACTATCTATTTCTTTCAACATGCAACACGTCCACCTCATCAGCCCACTATCAACTCCACCGTCAATTCCTTAGCATGCAATGCGTTCACCTCAACAATCCACTATAATTTGTCACTTGCAATTTATCTCAACAATCTACTATAATTTGTCACTTGCAATTTATCTTGACATGCAAGGTGTCTACCTCATCGATCACTACTCTAATATATTTTTATTCCTCTTTAAGCCCGCGGCAACGCGCGGGGAATCCTCCTAGTTTTATAAAGACTACATTCATTCTGTGCTACTTCTGTTCCTCGAAGTACCACCCACATATAGATCCATATCCACCACATATTGTGCTATCTCTACCCCGGAGATACGCACTTATGCTACTCCTATCCCGGGAGTACGCATTCCCCACATATTGTGCTGTCTCTACCCTAGAGATACGCACTTATGCTCAAGCCCTACAGGGTACGCATCCATCCATTCATCCATCCACATATACATACGCCATTCCTTTCACAAGATCATCAAAAAGGTTCTACTCCTATTCTCGGGGAGTGAACATCTAGACATAATCATCGCTTGATTCTATTTGCCTACATAAAAGCTCCAAGCATATCATTTCAAGTTATATGAATCCCCGTTGCTAAAGTTTTGTTTCCGGTGAGGATTGGTTGCTCTCAAAAAAAAAAAAAAAAAAAAAAAAAAGAGAAAGAGAAAGAGTAGCCAAGTCCTTCCATTCAAGAAGTTTCAAGGTTTCCGAACAAAGGAGTCATGTTATCCCCAAAGGAGCAAGTGTAGAAGTAGATGTTCACCCGAGTTACCCCTCATAATCATTTTCTTATCATCATCATACTATCATCATCCTACCATCACCTTATCATTCATTTCCTCATTCACATGCACATATGACTTTATTATTATTTTAGTTCCTATTGGATCCATGTCTTAACCGTGCAATATATGCAAGTGAGTTTGAGTGTCTCCCCACCTATGAGCTCCACATAAGCCTATTAGAAAGTAGGGTGAGAGAGAGAAGGCACTTTCCACTATGCCTTAGTTCCATAAATACCACATATTCGAGAGAAGAGAGAAGGCATACACTACTCATGCCTTGGAAGGATCCGAGAAATACCACAAATGAGAGACTCCGAAAGGTTCATACGGAACTCGAGTTTTATTTCAAAACCTTGCAAAAACTCCGGGATAATAGTTGATCAAAGAGCGAGAAACATGGCGCTTGACTTGACCGTTCTATCTTTCAACTACTCAAGACCCAAGTGACGGTTACAAGCCCCATGGTGAAAGGTAATATGAGTGAGTTTTGAGTCGATAGTTCACTCAAATCGGAGAGAGTTCTTGTTTGAACGCATGTGTACTTGTGAGAAGTGAAAGCATTGTAGCAACTCCCGATCCATCATCGAAGTCTATCTTTGCTCGGACGAGCAAAAGGTAAGCTTGGGGAGTTTGTTGACGGTCGTTAAGTATCAATTTTATACCGTCAACGCAGAAAGAGAAAGGACTAATATGAGTTCACCCGTTAGATATAGGGGTTACACGATTGCCAATTCCACGAGTTTTGGTGATTGTCTATTTCTCGCGGGGGTTATCGAAAGAGAACCAAAGGAGGCCCACATGTCATGATTACATAGAGATAAAGACCGAACGGGTAAAATTGTATAATCTAGAAGACTCCGCAAGGGCGAACCCCGGAAGCCGGGGCCCACACAGCGGGGTGGCGGTCGGCCGACCTGTGGGGAGCCGGACTCCCCACCTCCACCAATCGTGGAGTCTCGTGGATCCCGCCTCCACCGCCTTTGAGGATGAATAATTATCGTCCATTTAGGCCGGTTTGATCCGAGGGCCGTGGTTCATCCTAGGGGGCTATATATTCGTGAGCCCCTAGCCCCTGGGTGAAACCCTAATTCAAGCTAATTCATTCTCTCTTCATTCATTCCAGAGGATTCGGAGAAGCGAGCCACCATCTCAATTAGAGCTCTATAGTTTAGTAGCATAGCTACATAGGAATAGATCTAGAGGGAATCA
Organism: Themeda triandra; assembly: GCA_018135685.1. Classification (NCBI taxonomy): domain Eukaryota; kingdom Viridiplantae; phylum Streptophyta; class Magnoliopsida; order Poales; family Poaceae; genus Themeda; species Themeda triandra. Next base: position 27,516 of record JAENPR010000356.1, on the reverse strand, counting down.
AGCCTAGCTTGGAGTCCGGATCTCGTCGGAGTTCTTGGTAATTCCCCTCTACATTCTTGTAATATTCATCATTGTTCTTGATACTATGAGTAGTACTTTATTCTATTCTATTATATCGACTTGACTTTGCTCTATTTGATTATGTTCTCAATTATATTGTTCTTAGTTTACTTTGATTATATGTTTAGCATAGTTGGACTAGAATTATGTTTATGCATAGGATCGTATAGCGCTCGCTCATTAGATCGATGGGAGAGTGGTAAATATTGTGTAGGCGTGGTGCCTAGACCGTATTTATCTGCGATTGCACCCTATTGGCCGGTCGTGTGGTAGATCGCGAAGTGACAGCCCGTTGAGTCCTTTGTATTCCATCCCCGTTGGTAGGTCTTAGTAGAACAACCTATTACATTGAAGTCATTGCTATGTCTCTTGTCTTCCGGTAATATCACTATGCATAGATGTAACCTTTTCCCCGCCATGATTGCTAGATGTTCTTGCACTAATCATTGTATGTTTTGACTTTGTAGTTAGAATAACATAGGATTATACCCTAGATCGTCCTAGTCCATGCTAGTGTTATAAGCTTAGAGTGCTAAGTTGAGATGGCTTATTACTATTATTTTATGTGGCTAAATGCTCTCATTTATCTTATGTCATTTATCATTCATTCCTATATTTTATGTGACACTTACCCCGTATGAGATGATCGATACGTTACAAGGTTAAGCTCTCCATTATAGCATGTGCATTGCTCATCACTCATTATCCAAGTGCATTCCCTTCCCGGGTAAAAATATAAATAACGATACCTGGATTACTCCTGGTTAAAATGCTACATCGGTATTATCCGTGCGCTTTGCGGATCCCATATTTATTTCTAGTAGCAGTTGCATTATTTAGTACCATTTTGGCGCTATGTTGGGGATGACAACCTAACACCGGAGCGGCGTTAGAAATGTCAACAATGATCAACCCCGACTCTACACAACGAAAATATCTAGAATGTATAGAAACAAGACTGAATCTATAACTAGACCCACAAGTGTCAAAACATCCCATCAGTCTCTTCCTACCTCTGGACTCCCTCTTTCCCCTAACCTATATAGGGCTAGCTCTAGCTACCTCCTTGACACCACGTTATCTCTCCCCTCTCCTTGTCAGTGATCCACAGCTTCACCCTTCTACTCTTCTACCCACCATGCCCGGAGACGAACTCGCTTAGACTACATCCATTCTCCCCTTCAGGCCCAGAGTCAAGCTCGCCTAGGACGCCTCATCTCCCCTCAGTTCCATAGCACCTAGGGGTGAGATCGCCTAGGCCATGCCCCTTATCCACACTCGCTAGTGCCCCTAAGGCTCTTCCTCCTCTCTATGCCCTATGCCTAGGGGCCAAGATCTCATGCAAGCAACACGTTTGTGGCAAGCTCACAAAGTTGTGCACCTGAGGCTTAGGTTGGTCTGGCCCCCTTCTCCCTCCCTCTGATCCCATGCCGACGTCTTGTCCCACCACACCATGGTGAAGGAGCAACACTATGACTTTAGTCTAACATTCAGCTCATCTAAGGGTAGGCGCATGTCTCGTATTTTCTAAGAAAACAACTTTCAGCTATGGGTGAACTCTGCAGGCATCCAAATCACCATAGCAGATGCCAGTTGCACATGCTGCAGCATTTCCTTGTTTAGATTGCAAAAAACTTCAATCCGATGAATAGTAACTCTTTTGTCTTAGTTTGAAAAATATTGTCCAATCGTGGGCCAATCCGTGCCAAAAGATTCATCTCAGCGATTTCAAACTAACCAGGTAATTAGTTTTTTTACCTATATTTAATGCTCCATTTATGAGTTCAAAATTGATTTGATGGAGAGAGTAAAAAAACTTAGAATTTGAAGGCAATCTAAACAAGGCCCGACTAATTTTCATGGACCATGCATGGTTAGAATTTTGAAACAATCAATGAACAGGTGTTCAGTGAGACTGTTCCAGAGCATATTTCCGAGTTACTGATCTCTAAATATTTCAGAGGTACCTTCTACCTGGGTTGCCTGATGAAGTGACAATATATTCTGCGATAAGATTATATCATATCATATATAAATCGTAACCTGTTACCTATGTTACCTATAACAGCTCATTTTCTTTTGAAAGAACCTGCAACAGACTTGACTTCTCGCAATCATCAGCATCAAATAGTAGGCATCGGTAAACAAGCAAAACAGACTCTAAAGCCAAGCCTCTGACCCGATGGAATGAAACTACATGGGCAAAACTTTCGGCCCACAACTGCAATCATATACTACACAACCTTGTCCAGTAACTTCATTACAATGAATGGCTAACAAAAACTGTGATCTCCTTGGAGAGTCATGGCTATGGTAATCTGGCATATTTTACTACATGAGATTCATTGATTTGAGGGCATGGAAACTGGGTTCCATGAAAGAATTGCCTGTGTGTGGTCCCTATTCATGTTGAGTACTTGGCATCGCCAGCTCCAGTGCTTCAGATAAAACTGGGACCACATGGAAACTGGGTTCCATGAATGAGCTCTGCTTCCCTCAGCCCCTATTCATGTCAGAGTTAGCACTGCAAGGAGCAAAACAAGAAATTACTTGCAGCGAAAAAAGAGACCACATTGGAATTAACAAGATATTATTGGTCTAATCCAGGCACTTAGACTGAAGACATTTAATATCAAGGTTCCTTAGCAACCCAATGACACTATCATCCACAAAACTAGATCCAGAATATTTGTAATAAGCAGAACCATAAAATCAGCACATGCACATCTATTAGAAAGGTCAAATGAGGAAGAGGTGAATTTACAATCTGGTAATCTAATATTGCAATTTTATCTCCTGATTAACTGCCAATAGTGTGTATTGAGATAAATTGGGTTGCCCAAACTTTGAGGATGACAATGGATTTAATCGTTACTAAAACTCAAATATTTCAGAACAGTGAATCACCATAGGCAAAACTTGGGGTTTCCACATTTGCCAAAGAATTCTAAGCAGACGGAGACTTCTTCATTATCAGTACCCTGCTCTTCCCTGTCCTCATTCCCATTTACAAAAACTGTCTCTTCAGGTTCATCAGCATCATTTGTGTTCTGCATTTCATTCTCTTCGGATGCCTGAGAACAACTATGTTCATTATTCCAAAAGCTAACAAAAATTAAAGTTGTCAACAAGGATAAATAATGAAATAATTGCATATCAATCAAGACATAAGGAATGGGCCGATGTGAAACTGGATCAGTATATATCAAGTTTCCAAAAAAACTCCATAGTGCCTACTGCGTAGTTGGAAAATGGACAATAAGCAGAATGCACAGGAGATACCTGTTGATCAGGTTCTCCATTTTCATCAGCTGCATCTTCAGGTTCCTCATGCTCAGTGACCTGCATCCTCTTGAAAGCTTCCACAAGAGTCATGTCTGACTTCTCAGCATGATTCAAATACTGGTCCGCAGGAGGATAATGTCCCCTACACATAAAGACTTGTATCATTGCAAAAAAAAATTACTTAACCAAAAACTGGGGTCGCCAGAACTCAGAGCAGATGCAATAAACATTAACGATATTACTCTTTGGAACCAATAAGCAGTTTCTGTGATTCCTGTTTTTTTTTTTGTGCTTCTGATAATATTCTAGAACAAAAACATAGAAGTTTGTGCAATAAAGTTACCTCTGAGAGGCAACACTTTTTCTACAGTTAGAGCAACCTGCCAGTCTTCAAATAAATTTGATATTCAGAAGGATCTGCCAGAGACTCTGCAGCTTTTGGATTAATCTGCATACAAGGTACAGGAAAAAAAATAGCATGATTTTTTTTTTCTAAGCTTTGCAGCTTTTCACACACGAAGACTACCGAGGGCCGGGACGCGATTCTACTATCAAAGCCCATGCTATTATCTCCGGCCGGCCGGGCAGATATGGATGGAGCCAAAACAAAATAAAATGTTTACCATGTAATGGAGGGCACAAAGTCGGAGCACACAGCACCACGTAATCCGTCAATCAGGCTGGCCGTCTACCGCAACTGGGCCGGGGGCAGGGTTGCACACGCGGAAATATTCCGATCAAAGAAAGGCTGTTTCCTCGTCTCGGCACACCGGCCGGCCGTGGCTGGCCGCGTCCACGCACGCGTGTGGTACGATCTGGTGGCGACTTTGTAAGCATGCCACGCGAGCCGCTAATAGACTTTTAGAGCATAGCACCGAGCGGGCGAGAGGTCCCGTACGTTCCAATCTCCCCTGCAGATTATATTCTCCCCATGACCCATGCCACGTCTGTCTATCTCGGCAGGATCAGACGGTGCACGGCCGGCGGATTCGTGGCCGAGAACGCAACGCACATGCACGCACCCAACAACCTTCAGTTCTTCGCCAAGCTATAAGTACACCATCGGTCCATCACCATCCTGGCCACCATCTTCTTGACAGCCACGAGAATGTCAACCCCCGCGGCGGTTGCCATGCATTAGCGCGGCATGTGCCATTAGCACATCGAGCCCTAATCATATATATCATACGAGCCAATCAGTTCTACTACCAAAAGTTGCCCAATCATAGTACTCGAGATCAAGGCTTTCTTATCTTGTGGTGTTGTTTTATCTGGTTCACATGTTGCGCGAGCTATCGGCGTGTTGCCTGTCAAATAATGCCCGTTTTGATTTGGATCCTACTGGCGAGTATGCTGCCAGGCTACCGACCAGACAGCTGACACCATGACTAGGAAATTCAGAAGAGATAAGCTAGCTGCTTACGAAGACTTGTTTATGCAACACTCTTGTTTTATGTACTGAATTCACTTGTCTACTTGTAGTATACTACGGGAGCTGTTTTTATCAATTGTCTCTGTCCAGTTGTCAGTTAATCGATCTGTCCGTTTCTGTATGCACAGTAGTTTCGATATAGTTTCTTCAGTACGTAGTTTATTTATTTGTATGTATAGTAGTAGTAGGACGCGCATACAGAGAAGGTGATGATGATCTTCATGTAAACCATCTAGGTAATTTATTGGCAGAGCTTTCTGTGTCTCAGAACTCTAACGTCCAGTTCAGGTCATAGAGCAAGTTGTATATTTCTTTTCTGATGAAAGGCATAGCTCTTTTGTGTGTTCATGCAAAAGGCATATCGTAGCTACATCCTAATAACCTGCGATGGCTCTAGTAGCCAAGTAAAAGGCTATGACACCATCATGTTGACAACAGAGTCCTACTGAACTCTAACAAATGGATTGAAATAGCGGATCCAACGAATTGAAAGAGAGCTGCCTGCCGCGAAAAGAAAGAAACATGATGGCAGCACGCCAAAAGCTGCACTTGCGTTTGCAGTTGCAGGACGAACACGGAATTAAGAGCAGCAGAGAAAAAGGCAAATTGAGATTTTTAAGAAGGTAAGGCGCGCACGTACCTGAATCCATGGGAAATGCCGGAAGCATGCGAAGGAGAGCGTGACGGCGGGGTTCATGTGCGCGCCGGAGATGTGTCCCGTGGCGTAGATCATGACGGTGACGATGAGCCCGCCGACCACCGACTGCCCCAGCTGCGAGACGCGCTTGTTGTCCTCGCCGTAGATGGACGCCGCGCCGCACGTCACGAACACCAGCAAGAACGTCGCCACCACCTCCGAGATCACCTGCCATCCATATATATATATGCAAGTACGCGTCATGTCACGTACGAGCAAGATGAGAGGTCGTCAGTGTACGTTGTACATCGACCATCTATCACCAGTCCGGCCGTGTTTATTACCGCGGCCGGCCAGTGTCCTCGGTTGGTTGCCGAGCTAGATGCTGACAGGTGGAGCTAGAAGGAGCATCGCATCGACCTGTTATTACTATACGTACCTTCTTCCCCAGGTGCGGCGGGAAGATGTCGGCCATGGACTTGTCCGGGTAGAACAAGGTGGGGACGGCGGAGCCGCTCTGCACGGTGGACAGGTCGTGGATCTCGTTCGAGTAGTTCACCCGCGAGTTGGTCCTCGACGCGGTGGAGGCAGCCATGACGATGGATCTAGCTGGCTACTAGGCTAGCTTATACTTGTTGATCGGCGCTGGGAAAATTATATTGAAGCAAGCAGCTCGCTAATTGCCTGCTCTCAGTTCCGCAGCGCGTGGGCAGGTATTTATAGATGGGTGGCGAGAGGGAAGGAAGGGCCGGCGGGCGAGGACGCGAGCCGTCCACGTCCCGGGCCAGGTGGACGGGGACGGCAGGTGGTGGGCACTGCGAGTGCGAGGAGGCACAGCGCTGTGCGCTGCCTTTGCGCTTGTGGCTGCCGAGCGTGCGAGGGATGCAGGGGTCGTCCGTCTGAAGGAACTGAGACTGTGGGCTCTGTGGGAGAGGTGGAGTGGTGTGGAATGCTTTTCAGGGCCGGGATAGATCGAGGGAGAGGGGAGCATGGGTCTTCCTATAGGGTACGGTTGGCTTGGGCTTCGAGGTTGTAAAGGCTTCCTGATTCTAGCATCAGTTTGGACTTCCTCGGCTTCGGCAGAGCTCATTCTGGCTCACAAGTTGGCTCTCTAAATGAATGAGTTGAAGTTCCAGCTCAACTCGTGGAAAAACAGAATCGAGTCAAGCCAAGCTGAGTTTTTTTTTTTCGCGACCGGATCTTTTCCCGTTTTTCATTAAGGAAGAAACATAATAAGTAAGTCGCGGATACAAAGGGTTCACAAGTAATTCTAGGATTACCGATGACCCCCAAAGACGAAAAAACAAAAGCATACAAATAAAACACAAACAGCAAGAGAACACGGGGAGGGGACAACCCCTCCACACACAACCAACTAACTAACTATGCCCAACGGAAAATACATCTACGCAAGGACGCCGGCGGTGGATCTCTTCTCCAGTGACCGGAAGCCGGCTGCGAGGTATGACGACCAACGACCCGAGAAGCCGCTGCGAGGTAGGGCGCCAACGACCAGGTAGCGGTTGCCGAGAGAAAGCATCCCGGTGACCGGGTAGCCCTTGCGGGGAAACGACGAGGAGGACACCAAGCAGTTGACACCCGTTGCGAAGATGAGCACGAGGTACACACAGGCATAGTCTAAAGAGCAGCACCGACGAGAGGAACAAGAGGGAATTGCTGGATGGGATCACACGACCCTAACTGCGGGACAAAGAAGCTTCGACGACACCTTCAAGAAGCGACATGACGCATGGCCGCGCCACTTGCGTCGGCGCGAGCAAGCCGGGCAAGGCTTTCACCCCGGCTATTAGACGTCACGGGCGGAGCCACAACGACCCCGAATCCCCGGCCCCGGCCACGCACGGACGCGACGGCCCGGCGGCGGACCTCGAAGAACGACGCCTCCAAGAAGGTGATGACGCTTGCGCGCCCGCGTCGTCGGCCCAAGGCGAAGCCGGCGGGGTTTCACCCTAGTCTGCCGTTGACGGTCCCGAGCGGCCCGCGAGAGAACCCGGCTACCCCGCCCATGGGGGGGTGGCAAGGACCCCGCAAGCGGGGCGCCCGGAGCAGCCGCCGTCGCCGCACGCACATGGCGCCGCGCCCGCCGCGGGAGGCGGATCCGAGCGAGAGGGAGCAAATTCGGCGTCGGGACCATGGTCGACCCGTCGCCGCGAACAGCCACCAGCCCCCTAGGCCCGCGCGGAGAGGGACGCGGCAACAACGGGACCGGACCGGAGGGCCCGGATCCGGCTGCGTCGCCGTCCGCCCGGCCCGACCGCCACGGCCGCCCCGTAGAAGGCGGCAACCACGGGACCGGACCGGAGGGCCGGATCAACCTGCCGCACGTCGCCCGGCCGCCCGAACCCGGCCAGCCTCCCCAAGGCCACCGCGAAGAGAGCCGCCGGGACCAAGTCCCGCGCCCACGGCGGATCCCGAGGCGAGGTGGCGGATCCGCGCCGGGCAGCCCAGATCCGGCTCCCGACGGCCAACCCGCCGCGCGAACTCCAAGGAAGTTGGTGGAGGAGAGGGGAACGGGGTGGGGAATGGAAGGGACGGGAGGAGGACGCGACGGAGGCCCTTTTGGGGCACGCCGCTGGCCGCGGCCCGCGCCGCACGCCGAAGAAGGGCGGCGGCGGCGGCGACGAGCGGAGGCGGCGCGACGGTCTAGCGGCGGCAACGGTGGCGCCCTCGGGTGCGGAGGGCGTGCGAGAGAGGGGGTCAAGTCCAACGCCATGTTTGGAAGGTTTTCAAAAAAAACGCGGCTTTGGAGAACAACCCCTAAACCCTAAACCCTAAACCCTAAACCCTAAGCCAAGCTAAGTGACCTAGTGCAGGCAGTAAACGTTTTTTTCGACCCTACCAATGACTTGATATTTCATTTCAAATCATATTAGTACTTGAATGACAACAAATTATGTAGGTCGTTACTTTATATAAGTTTATACATTCTAACATGACCATTATTACCTTAGTTTGTTTTTTATAAAAGAAAACTATATGATTCTTCTATAGAAGAAATTCTACCATTCAAGTGCTACGGTGTAGGCTAAAATGACTATTTGTACTATTATAGAAACTAAGAGTAAGGTTATTTATGGCATTATAGTAATCAAGAGTGAGTACCAGGAACTAAAATTAGGGTGTGTTTGATAGCGGGCCGGAGGTGTGCCTTGCGTCCATGGGCTGCAACGGCCCGTGTTTGGTGGCCTGGGCCCACCTCCCGGCCTGGCTCGCGCGGAGCAAAAGGCGCCTCCCGGCCTGGCTCCCGGGAAGCGGTCGCCCCCTTCGCTTCCCCAGGGCCAGGCTCTCCGCGGCGCGAGCTTGGCGATTTCGGGGCGATGGCGGCGGCTGGCGCGCGCTCTCGCGCGCTCGCGCGGGCTCGCGCGGGAAGCGTGAAACTTCCGCGCGCCATTTCCACCAGCTGAATCCCTTCGCCTATAAAGGCCACCCCTCCCTCTCTCACTCCCTTCCCTCCGCTTCCAATCCCTCTCCACCGAAACCCTAGACTCGGCGGCGGCGGGTGCTGTGGCTGTGGTCCGGCGGCGGTCCTTCTTCCGCGGCGGGCTTCTTCTCCGTTCCCCGTTCTTTGGATCCGGTTGCTTTGCCGGGCCGCATTTTGGATTTGGGGAGCTGGTCTTCTTCTCGTCTTCCTCGTCTTCTTCGTCTTCCTCCGTCCGGATCTCGCTGCGCCGGGTTGGTGTGAGGTGGATCTGCGTCCTCGCCGTCCAGATCTGCTACCTCTTCCGCCGCTCGGTTCTTGCTTCCTCGTTCGACGACCCCGAGGTGAAACCAGACCCCGAAGGGTTCCTCTTCCCGCTCTGCTTTACTGTTCTTGATGTTCATCTTGTTCTTGTATTACTGTACCTATTGCTTAGATGATGTTCATGATGTTCTTGATGCGTTACTGTTGCTGATGTTTATGTTCTTGTTCATGCTCATGTGAATGTTCATGTTCATGTTCATGTTCTTTATGCATCTCTGTTTCATGCAGTCCCTGTTCTTGATGTTTATGTTCATGTTCATATGAATGTTCATGTTCATGTTGTTTTTCCATCTCTGTTTCATGCAGTCTCTGTTATGTGGTTCAGTTCTTTAGCAGAACCTGACATTGGGCTCGTACATGTACATTTTGTTGGGCTATTACTTGTCGATGATGATGTCCAGTAGGCACTGGAAGGCATGCTTTGCATGTAGCCGTGCCTTTGTTTGAATATATGCTTGTTCCATTTCCATGGTGATGCCGAGTTTGTGTCAACTTATTTATGTTTGTGTACCATGCTCATGCTCTGTAGATGGATGGTGCCCAGAGAAGAGAGGTTCTTGCCAAGCAAGCATCCACTTTGGTTGTTGTTATGACTTCCTTTGTAGCCAGTAGGATTAGAAGTCCTATCCCTGTCCCTGAGCCTAACCCACTTCTGTATGCACTTAGAAGTGACGCTGAGCGCCACAGACAGCGCACTCTCCAGGCCATATACAATTCCACTGACAGGGAGTGTATTTCTATGATTAGGATGAGCAGAGCCCCTTTTTTTGCTCTCTGTGTGATCTATTTAGACAGAGGGGGTTTAGTTCTGAGAGTCCTGGTTGTAGTGTAGAGGAGCAGGTTGCTATGTTCTTGCACATTGTTGGTCACAACCAAAGGTTTAGGGTTGTGCATCAGTCGTTTGCCAGGTCCATAGAGACTGTCCACAGAAACTTTCACCAGGTTCTGTTTGCTGTTGGGGGATTGAGGAATGAGATGATCAAGCCTCCTTCCTCTACCACTCATCCAAAGATACTTGGGAGCCCTAGATGGAACCCACACTTTAAGGTATTTATTAGTTGTAGAGTTAGGGGTACATATTTAGTTGGTAGTGTACACATTTGCCTTACATGAATGTTCACATGTTTTTTAGGATATCATTGGAGCCATAGATGGCACACATGTACTGGCTAGGGTACCTAGGTCCATGCAGCAAGCATTCAGGGGTAGGAAGAAGGATCCCACACAAAATGTTATGGCTGCAGTGGATTTTGATCTGAAATTCACTTATGTGTTGGCTGGTTGGGAGGGCTCAGCCCATGATGCCCATATCCTAGCTGATGCTATTGAGAGGGAAGATGGGTTCATAGTACCTGAAGGTAATTTGCACACACTGCCTTCACTTGTATGTTCAAAGGTGATGGATGTTCACAGATTAGTCACTTATTATCCCTTGCATTCACTTAAACTTGTAGGTAAAAGCTACCTTGTAGATGCTGGGTATGCATGCCGCAATGGCTTCCTACCTCCCTATAGGGGTGTTAGGTATCATGCAATGCAGTACGACGGCACAAACAGACCATCAAATGCAAGAGAGCTTGTTCAACCTAAGGCACTCCTCACTCAGGGTGAGTGTGGAGAGGGCTTTTGGTGGCCTCAAGTGCAGGTTTAGGATCCTTTACAACAAGCCCTTCCACCCCTACAAGACCCAAGTGAAGCTAGTCATTGCATGCTGCATTTTGCACAACTGGATTCTAGGATTTGGCATGGACCAAATGATTCCTGATGAGGACTGGCTGCCACCTAATAACCCTCCTGCCCAGCCAGATGAGGATGAAGATGAATCTGTGGCCATGACCCAGAGGAGAGATGACATTGCTAATGCAATGTGGGCTTCTAGGGGCACCTATAGGACCTGAGCATTGCATGTGTGTTGTCACATTTGTGAATTTGTTGGCCCTTGCTTGGAACATGTGGATTTGGAACCTTTTTTATGTAATGGTTGATGGACACCTGAGACAATTTGTGTAATAATCTACTTTATTTAGAATTTGTTTATTCTGCTGGTTTATCTGTTGTTACTTGTTCCATGGTGATGGTGGTGGCCAATGATGTTGACAATGCTTTATTATTGAAGGTGGCTGTTGGTGGATTTTAATTTGGCTTTGTTGCACTTTGTTACTTGTTGTTGTCATAAGTGCTACCTTCATCCAGAGGAAGCAACTAATGTTGACAAGCACATTGTGATGGCTTCCATGGATGAGTGTAGCACTAATGACCACTACAACCTCATTCATTTTTCTCTGGACTTTCTCATTTGTTCTAACAGCCACCATGTCATGTTTGTGCTAATTATCCTGAGGCCACCATTTTAAATAGTAGTACATCTTCTTACACTTGTTGAAATGTTGTATTGGACATCAGCTTAGGATGGATGCTACCCAAGTTAATGTGTCTGCAGCTGAGGCAGTGTTTGGTGCTCCAGTGGTTGATGTTGATGCTCCAGCAGCTGCTGTTGGGGCTCCAGCTCCTGCTGTTGCAGCACCAGCAGCTGCTGTTGGGGCTCCAGCTCCTGCTGTTGCAGCACCAGCACAGCCTGCAGCTTCCAATGGCATCATGAGGTGGAACAACACCACCTCTGGCTTTGTCCTTAGGAGAATGGCTCAGCTAGTGAATGATGGCACTAGGCCTGACAAGGTTTACAAGGACAAAGATGTGAACCATGTTGCCAAGATGCTTTGAAGGAGTACGGTGGTGATGTTGTGAGCCCAACTCGGGTGTACAATCACACGAGGAAGTGGAGGCGAAGTGGTCAAGGATCTCGCAAGGCGAAGGATCTTAGTCTTTGCTTTGTGGGACAATGATGTCCATGCCATAATGCTTGAGCGGGATCACTACAGGGCACACCATGGTAGATGGAACTGCCTCTCTTTCCTATCTTACCTACCCTTTACTTCTCCTTAACTCTACCCTACACTGCAGGACCACCCAAAGGATGCTGAATTCCTTAACTGTCCCATTAGGTTCTATGTTGAGATGGAGGCCATCTTTGCTCACTCCCGGCCACTTTGGGAGGTATGCAATTGGGTCGGGTGAGCCTCTTGGGGTTAACATGGCTGAGAGCAAAGAAGCAAAGGTGGAGCCAACGCCCTCGATCGCAAGCTGCCCTATGATGTCCCGAGGGCAGCAAGGCCACCTACAGTAAGCCCCGGTCTGTTGGAGGTAAGAGGAAGAGGGAAATTTCAGCGAGGAGGAGATTCTTTTGATGACCAACATATCGATCTTTGTTAGAGATGTTGCTAGTGCACCGAGGAGACCGGGGCTGGTCATGTTGACCACGACTGTACCTAGCGATGATGGAGATGGAGGGTTTCGGACGAGGCCCTCATCACGACCTACACCTACCTCGCTTGAGAACAAGGCCATTGCCACTGGCTTTGTGAAGATGGAGAAGGTCCACAGGGACATCTGGATGAGGACCCACCTTGCCAAGAACTACTACATGTAGTTCTGTCCATAAAGGACAACAAGGTCATGAGGGAGTTGATTGTTGAGATGTATAGTTCCTCCACCTCCCTCCCTCCCCCATTTTGATGGCTCCTAGATGTAGCTTTTGTGCAGTGGTATAACTGATTTCTTTTGGGTTAGTCTGGCAGGATAGTGACTAACATTAGTGGAGAGGAGTAGTACTGCCCACAATGTTGAGGCAAATTTGGCTTTGTAATGCACTATTGGTGGCCTCTGTTGGCTGCCTTATTTAAGTACTCTTTATGTCTTTGCAATTCTCATTTGCAATTGGAATTTCCTTCTTTCTTTCTGAGCTGGATTACTTGAGTCAGTTTGGTGGTGTTTGTGGGCAAACTTAATGGCCAATGATGCAAAACAGTAATGATGAGGTGGCTCCTTTCTTTCTTTTGATTCTTCACTGTTTTTTTGCTGTTTGAAGTTTTGTTTTGCACAAAAAGCCACCAATGATTCAAACATAACCAATCCCACCGGTTGACAAAGCCGAGGCCACTTGATACATTATTCTTACTTGCCTATGATGTCATTGTACAGCACACATCAATATAATATGTACATAAACTGAGGCTAACAATGTTTATTACAGAGATCATGACTTCCTACTATGTCATTTTCAATGGAAAGCATGCTGGGATCTACCTAAGCTGGCCAGAATGCAGCAAGTACATCATTGGGCAATCTGGCATTGTTCACAAAAAATATAACAGCCATGCTCTTGCTGTTTCTGCTTTGCAAGAGTACATGAGTGATCATCAGTGCCATGTTCCATTGCATTCTGAACCTGTTGCTCCTCCTGTTCCTCTCAATGTTCATCATGATGATAGTGGGTCGTGGAAGATGGTCCTGATGCTCTCTATTGTCATGCTGCTGCTTGGTTATTGGCTGCACCGTTTGGTGTAACCTGTTGCCTGATGTCGGGAAGTTTCATTGTGTGTTGTTGCTCTTTAAGAGCTAAGAACATATTATGTGTAGACTTGTTTAATTCGAGGCCGATGATCAAGAATTTGTGTTAATTGTGAGGCCAATGATGATCATTTTCATGAAAATATTACCTATCCTATGTTTCTGTCAATGTTGGCGGGTGGTGAAGGCTGGCGGTTGCTGACCGTTGCTGGCGGTTGCAACGGCCGGCTCGCCCCCAAACACCAGCTCGGCCCGGCGGTTGGTGGCAGTTGGCCTCCACCCGGCCTTTTGGCCCGGGAACAAACACCAGCGCAACTTGGGCCAGGCTGAAATCGGCTGGGAACCAAACATGGCGAGCTGCAGCCCGTTGGCCTGGCTCTGGCTGGCTCATGGGCCAGGCTCCCCAGGGCGCTGGCATCAAACACACCCTTAGTAGACAACCGTTGCAACACATGGCGACAACCATGGGCTTGGCTCAACCCTCGCGGCCAGGGCACGGCGGCGCCTTTGCGCCCACGACGTTGCGACCGTCGTGGAAGAGTTCCCCGAGAGCCTCATCGTCCCTCGGATGCCCACCAAAGAGCGTCGAACTTGTTAGCCGCCATGGACTCGGTCGGGCGGGACCTGGCCAAGACGCTTGAGGATGAAAGTACTCCCAGCTTCGACCTTGGAATCCGTGAGAGGCTTTGGGCGGTGATCCTCCGGCCCGCGGCGGCTTCGCCATGGTGTCTTCGTGGGTGAAGGTGTCTTATTAGGTGAAGGCCGCCGTGTAATGCCGCAGTTCGGCTTCGTCGACGAAATATCCGGCGGAAATCCCGACCCGGGGGTTTACTTACGACCGGTAATGGATTGGCGGAAGGGCGCACGAGGTGCGGAGCAAGACGTAAGCGAGGAGCAATCACACGAGGTTTACCCCGGTTCGGGCCGCAAGGATGCGTAAAACCTAGTCTGCTCTCTATTTCGATTATGATGTGGATGTATGAGTACGTGCGTTATGCGAGATTCTCCCCACACAGCACGGGGGTCCTTGCTCTCCTTATATATTCTGGGGGGGAGCAAGGTTACAAGTCGGAACTAGCCTATACTGGTACTAAGTTTATATACTTTACAAGTCTAAACTTTCCTATCTTAGCTAGGTCTTGTCCTGTATCGGTCTTCGATATTCTTACTGTTTTAGGTGTCCGACCGAAGCTGAGCGTCGGTCTTGAAGCTTGATGGGCGAAGCTGGCGATAGCATGTCGGCCCAAACTAGCCGTGAGGGGTATATGGAGTTTATACCTCCACGGCTAGTCCCGAGCATCATGGATCTTGCGGGAAAAAACACCGTCTTGCTTGGTTGAGTGAGAAAGGGTGGTGGACACACGTGCGACATGTGGTCGGCGAGGGCTGGAGGACCGTCTTAATGCTTCCGACCACACTTTGCTTACACTTGGTTGACGTTTTCGGTTTTTTTGACCGAAAGATTTGTGATGCTCTGAAAGAGAAAAAGAATTTTGAAAGGGTCCCAAATGCGGAGACGTGGGCCCTCGTTAGTGTGTGATGCTGCCATCACATGGTATCTGTCGTGATTGGTCGTTGCCTTAGCTTAGTTTTTTGAAACTAAACTCTTTGTAAAGAGAAAAGGATCGGGCCGGAGTCATGCAAATGGCGTGGGCCCACGTAGTCCCAAGTTCTTTGTAAGATAGTATATGTTGCGACAAGCTCTAAAAAGAAGGATCTAGCCCATCACTCACGGTGACGTGGGCCCATAGTCCCGAGCTGAGATGAGGTGGAACACGTTATGTCGGGGGTCTAAAAAAAGACAATGATCATTATATCATGCTTTATGTGTTTAGACAACTCTTTGAGTGAGACCGAAGCGGGCCAAATTTCATTTTGGGCTGGTCGGTTTGAATTTCAATGCCATGACTTTGTCATGATTAAGTTAAGGTAACTTTACTCACTTAACTCGGTCAATGATGAGTTTTATGAGACCATGGTTTTGAATATAAACCCATGAAATAGGCTTAGCTATTTGTGTGCGAAATAACCGGTATCATTGGCAAAAAAATCCAGCTCTACATTTGTCGGATTGTGTGGGTTGAATTGTTGGTGCTATGCGTAACTTTGTTACGTGGGTTGGAAACATTTCTTGTGAACCCGATCTTTTAGCGAGGCTGTTTTTAAGACTATAGCTAGAGGCGAGACTTAAACGGCCGTCGAGTGGCTGCTTCATGGGCCGGCTGGAGTTGTGCAGTAGGTTGTGCGTCTGCGGAAAAAATGAATTTTAAATGAGGAAAAAAACGAACGGCAAAAGCCTTTTTCCGGCCCGGGGAAAACGGTTCCTACGGCCCATCGGGGAGTAAAAACCTAGTGTGGTTAAAAACTCCTGGTGCCGCGTCATTTGGATTGCTTTCATTTTGCCTACCGTTTCACACTGATGGTTCATATACACGGGTGCTCCGTTTCTTAGGGTTAACCTTGAAATCCTCGCATTCTTACGCGAAGACCATGGGGAAAAAGCGTCCAATGCACGCATCGAGAGAAGAGGAAGGAGAAAGGAACAGAAGGAATATGGGAAGCCGAGATGAAGCTTCTTTGGTCGCCGACAGCAATCGACGGCGGCGTCGTTAAATTCCTTGGCGGATGGAGGCATGATTCCGCCGGCATCTTTTTGAAGTGTGGCGTGTGCCGCCGCGAGGTGAAGCGTTTCCTTGCCCCTATGATGGTGAAATAGTTGTCTTTGAGGATTATTTCATCGGAGGCTTGGTATTCCTCTTCATACTTTCCTGGTGGAACTTTGTATTTTGGGGGATTTCTATCGCAATCTGCAACCGAACTCAATTATGACGGTTGCGCTCTTTGTTGCATATTGTGAGATGTACCTTGCAATTCCCCAAACTTCAATGTGTTTCGTCATTTTTATGAATTGAAAAAGAGAGGAAATTTAGGAGGTAGTCCTGTGCCATTTGGAGCGTGCTACCTCTCTTCGTGATGGAATGCGCTCACGGCAGGCATGTCTTTCACTCATCTTGACAATGTGAAAGATTGGTTCAAAAAATGGTTCTATGTGAATGACAATGAGCAAGGGAGGCTGTCCCTTGTGATATTACTCGGATTCTGAACCGAATCATGTTGGTCGGATAAGCCAAATGCTCGAGATGATTGAAGTAAAAGAGAGATTCTAACAATGATGAATTTTAAGGGCACGAACGGTTTTACGGTGGCGTGCATTTAATACTCTCGCCGTATCCAACCTTTGAAGGAGAGAATTAATTTCTGTGTGGGAATATCGTCGAAGGATGATCCTTCTCGTGAATCTTCGGAGGAAATTTCTCTTGATGATATTAATTTGAGGCTTATGAAGATGTTTCAAACGGGGAGGATACTCATTATCCCTCGTCCAACTATTAAACCTTATGGCTGGGAGGATGCCACCTCCACCGGTCTTTACATTTTGTTCACTTGTTTGTTTTCTTCATATCTCGTGCTTTTGGCAATTATACGTCTTTATATGCTTATAGAGTAGTCATATTTATGTGTCCCGAGTGCCTTTAGATGATCTTCCCGACATTTGGGAAACTCTTGAGAGTACCAACGCATAGCTGGTTTTGATCGGGGCATTGACGGGATGACGGTGCGTGATCTTTTGCTGATCTTGATGTCGATCGGTCAAAGGCGGGGCGCAGCGGAAAATTGTTTATGAAAGAAGAAGCGGAGTGGCGTCTTGGTTGGTGGAGCTTTATCACTACAAGCTTGTACTTTGGTCAAAAACGTCGTCATAATCGGATTGTAGAATCGTCGGTTCCCGGTCGATGTGAGGATGGGGTGACCCTTCGGGTTTGCCCGCAAGAAATTGGCTCTGAGTGGTCGGATAGTGCTCTCCCTTTGGTGCGGGGAGCTAGCCATGTTATGGAGCAGCCCATATCTGCCCCGTCGAATAGGTCATTCCAGGAGATCTTGTAGTGCTCACTTTTTTAAGTCGGAAGTTGTGAGTAGTGGGGTGCTCCTGCTTTTTGTCGCCGTGGGCCAATGTGATGAAACGCTTGCGCCAGCGAGGTCGTTCTTCTCCTCCTCTGACTGTTGATGCAAGTTAACCTTGATGTTGGTACCTCTGTGCCTTCCTAGGGATGAAGGGGAGGATATGCCGTTATTTTAATCTGCATTTTGAAACGATCTGACTGTAAGTTTGCGAATCTTGTTAAATTTGCTAATAACTCTTCTTCTTCTTGTTTTGATTGGTTGTAAATTTTTCTTTGCGGGGCTCCCGTTGTCGATGACTTAGTCGGGGCCCGCCCCGGGAGTCATGTAGCTTTGGAGAATGCTGGGGTCCTTTCTTAGCCAGAGGCATTTGCGATGGCATAACTCCTTACGGCAATGTTGTTATGGATCAAGGGCCGTGCACGAAGTTGTGCCACCTGTTTGTTGATCTTGTTGGGGATCCGAGAGCAAGAGTTGTTGCCAATGTTGGCAGCGACTCTGTAATGGTTGCGCGGTGCCAATACTATGGCTCTTCGGGGATCTTTGGCCGGTAGTGCTAGATTCCTCCTGGTTTCTTCTCTTAGGGATGATCATCATCTTAATATGAGCTTGGGTAGTTTCGGACCCGGTGCCTCAGCGCGAGATCACCGAGATAATGGAAGAGATCGGAAGGGAGGAACTTCTTACAGTGCCCATATTCTGGCGGCCACGGCTACGTTGCCCGTCGGGGTGAGGATGGAGAGTGGCACATTTTGAAAGATGTTGACGGGGGTACCATTTCGATGGCTTTGAGCAAGTGTTTGCTGATTTGCGGGCTCGTGTCAAGGTTAGTACTTGTCTTTAGTGATTTTTCTATTTTGCCCATCTTGTAGTGTTTATAAGATCCTTTGCGAGGGTTGTTGAAGATGTTGCTGAAAAATCGCCTTTGCATAGAAGCGGTTCAAGCCGACCATGTGTGAAAACGGTCTTGCGAGAAGCAAAACGAGGATTTGGGTCGGCAAATCCGGGTTTATAACGTCGTGAAAAGCTTTGGGAACTTGAAAGACTCCTGTTTGGAAAGAACAAAGGTTTGTTTTGCTTTTGCTCTTGTTACTTGTTATTTTAATAGAAGTTATAAGTAGGCGGTGATTGAGTATTTTGAAATTGGAGAGTGACAAAGCCTTAATGGTTTGCTTTGAAATTGCTCGTGAGCGAGGCGGGCAATAAGGCCAGCGTAGAAATGAGCTTGGAGAAGGAGGCACGAGGTGCGTTTTTCTCCTTTGTTATGTTTGTGTTTGAAGTTTTGATGCGATGTATCTTATAAATTGTATTTGTGTAGAAACGTATGACGTCATATGGCGCAATTTGGCCTGCGAAGGATGATAACCAGCAGTGACGAACATTATCTATCCATGGCGGGTGAATACGGCCTACGTTTTTGCTATGCGCGAGGTGAAGTGAGGCCGACAAATCCCTTCTTGTTCCCCGAATTTGTTGTGGATCAATGCCGTTCTTGGCGCTTATTGAAGGAGTTTGTCGGGAAGGGGAGCCGCTTTGTTGCGTCGAAGTGTTATAGCTCTTGCCTTGAATCTCACCTTTCCTCGGGCGATTTCAAGCGCTTGGGTGCGGACGGCTGCGGACACTTCTCCGGAAAAGCTCAAAGATTTGCAAAAGGCTTGTTGGGGCACCGCACATTATTGCCGACAAGATAGATCTTGTGCACGAGCAATAACTTTAAACTTTCTTTGTGGTATTGAGTTGTGGTGCTTGGCACCGTATTGTAAAAATATCTGTGCCCCGGTTACCGATCGGAAATCACATTATTGTATAAATTACAATTGCCTTTAAGCATAGAAATTTAATTAAGTGTTCTATGTGCCAAGAGTTTGCAGCAAATCTCTAGGTGGATCGTCTAGAGTACACAATTTATAAGTTGTTGGTCTTGTGGCCCTTGACTAGGAAAGGTCCTTCCCAATGAGATGACAATTTGTGGAGGTCGTACGTTTTCGAATTCTTTTGAGGACGAGATCTCCAGGCCACAAAGCTGTCTTTCTTTTACATTCTTGTTGTAATAACGTCGTGAGACGCTAGATATTTAACCGTTCTTGGGGAGTGTTTTCCAAGTTGCGCTCTTCTCTTGAATCGATGATAGTTTTTCGACTTCATTTGTGGCTTCTTCGTCATAGTTTTTTGTTCTTGGTGAGCCAAATGCCACTTCATCACGAGTAAAAACTGCTTGACACCAAATATCATGAAATAAGGCGAGGCCCGGTATTTACCCTTGGTTGAGTTCGAAGTCCCCATATCACACGGGTAATTCATGATACCATCACTGGATGGGTATCGTTGTCTCGGTATAGCCTTTTCGTAGGCGTCTATGATCATCCCATTTGCTCTTTCTACTTGACCATTGGCTCGAGGGTGAGCCAGCGATACATATTTCACTTTTGTTCCTAAGTCTTCGCAAAATCCCAAAATTCACCACACAGTGAATGTGATCCCAAATCTGTTATAATGGTGTTGGGTACGCCGAAACGATGTACGACGTACGTAGGAATTAAACTGACCTTTTGAGCATTTGCCTTGACTAAGGGCTTATATTCTATCCATTTTTGAAAATTTGTCTATAAGTACATAGACAAATTGATAGCCTTCAGGGCTTTTTTGAATGGGCCTATAATGTCTAGTCCCAGCATGAAAGGGCCATCTTCTTTGGTATTGTTTGAAGCTCATGTGCGGGGACATGAATTTGTTTAGCGAAGAATTGGCAACCTTTACAATGCTGAACTAGTTTCTTAGCATCGGGGAGTGCGGTTGGCCGGTAAAAACCTGCTCGGAACACCTTTCCGACCGGTGTTTGATCTTTGCATGGTTTCCACACATCCCTTCGTGAATACGTAGTAGTAGTTCTGCTCCTTCTTCAGAAGGAAATACATTTTTGCGGGACTTGGCGCTTGCATTTTTGCTAGCATAAGTTGCCCATCGACTAGGACATAATGTTTTCTTGCGTCTTATGAGGCATTGTTTTTGTTTTATACGCGGTGTGTCCTCATCAACGAGATACCGAATAAAGGGAATTCTCCGTCTGGCTTTGTCTCTTTTGTTTGTTCCAAAGGTTCCACGGATGGTATTTGCTCGTTACATCCCTTTGCGGTTGAGGGTCTTGTCGCTTTCTTTTCTTTGGATAAATAACTTTGGAGTTATCTATAGATTTTACGATCTTATTCTTTGGAGCATTTATTAAAGGTCTTTGGATTGCAGCGATAATCTTTTCTTCTTTCGGAGATGGGCCAAGTATGCTTTCTGTTGGATATCATGTTGTTTTAGTTTTGTCATCGGATGAATGTTGTTTCCTTTTGTGGTGGTTCTGTGCTACCTCTGTGTGAAAGGTAATAGTAGATCTTGAACAAATACGTCGGCGGCATTTTTGCTCTATCAGGATCCCAATTTAGATAATTGGTCGGCAAGTTTGTTCTTTTCTCTTGGTATATAGGTGAATTCCAAACCATAGAATTTATTTTCCAGCTTCCTTATTTCTGCCACGTATGCTTCCATTTTCTCATTAGTACGGTCCCATTCTTTGTTGATTTGTTGGACTGACTAAATTAGAATCTCCAAGACGGAGCCTTTTTATGCCCAATTCGATGGCTATTTTGAGGCCATGAAGTGCAGCTTCGTATTCGGCCGCATTATTTGAAGCTTTGAAATGGATACGCGGCACAGTATCTTAGCGTATCACCGCTTGGTGCTTTGAACACGGCCTTTGCTCCTGCTCCTTTTATTTTAAGGGAGCCATCGAAGAACATTTCCCATCGTTCGGCCGTTTTGAAATGGAGAATAGGGACATGTCCGTCCATTCTACTAGAAAATCGGCCAAAGCTTGGGATTTGATGGTTGTTACGCTTTTGAAATTTCAATGTGTATGGGCTAAGCTCTATTGCCCATTTGATGATCCGACCCTTTGGCGTCTTTATTTTGGAGAATGTCGCCAAGCGGCATGTTAATTTGCTATTGTGATTGGATATGTGTCAAAGTAGTGTAGCAGCTTTCGTTTTGTAATTAGGATCCCGTACAAAAGTTTTTGTACGTGTGGGTATCTCGTTTTGGTCGTTTAAAACTTCGCTAATGTAGTAGGCGGTCTTTGTACACCATATGTGTGTCCTTCTTCTTGTCGTTCGGCACGACTATTCTTGTCTTGACCACGCGATCGGTAGCCGCAATGTATAGCAATAATTCTTCGTCATCTTTAGAGTCTTTGTGCTTACGGAGGTGATGTTAAATACATCTTGAGTTCGGAGAAGGCTTTGTACGCCGCTTGTCCATTCAAATTTTTGCTTGGCTTTTAATAATTTGAAAAAGGGGAGGCCTTTTTCGCCAAGTCTTGATATGAAGCGGCTTAGAGCCGCCATACATCGATAAGTTTACGGATATCTTTTATGCCTTTGGGTTGCGTCATTTTTAAAGCTTGCGTTAACTTTTTTGGATTTGGCTTGATGCCGTCTTGGCTAACTACATTACCGAGTAGTATCCCAGATGGTACTCCGAAAATACATTTTGTGGGTTTAATTTCCCTTTGAAATTTGTTTAAAGCGGCGAAGGTTCGCTCTAAGTTTGGAACTAAGGATCCGTTCTCCTTTGTTTTGACCTACGTCGTCTACGTATGCTTCGACCAAGCGGTCGGAAATTTCTTTTGGAGGCACTCTTGGATAGCTCGTTGATATGTTGCGCCGGCATTTTGAGCCAAACGACATGGTCGTATAGCAATATGCACCGAAAGGTGTGATGAATGATGTTTTTATCGATCGTGGGTTGCCCGGGGCTATTTGGTGGTACCGGAATAGCAATCTAAAAAAGGCAGGTAGTTAACGCAACTGCTTGGTTGAGTCGACTACCTCGTCGATGCGAGGTAATTTGAAGGGTCTTTAGGGGCGGTGTTTGTTGAGATCGGTATAATCAACACACATTCTCCATTCGCCTTTTCTTTTGTACAAGAAGCTGGATTGGATAGCCGATCGGATGATACACTTCTTTTATAAAACCCGGTTGCTAATAGCTTTAACACTTCTACCCTAATCACCTCCTTTACGTCGCGAGCAAACCGTCGTAATCTTTGTTTGATTGGTTTGGCGGTTTCGAGACATTAAGGAAGTGCTCGACCTTTCCTTGGGACCGGCATGTCTGTTTGGTTTCCAAGCAAATATGCTTATGTTGTCCCGTAGGAATTGGGCAACGGCGCGTCTTCCTATTTATTGCCTAAATTGGCTCCTATAAGACGTTTTTCTCCTTGTCTCTCGGGGATGGCTCGATCTTCTTTGTGTCATTGCTTTTGTTGGGTGACCTTTTGGTAGCAGGCGGGATCACGAAGGGTCGGCTTAGTCTGTTTTGCTTCCAAAGCATGTTTGTTCCATATGGGCTTTGAGGTCCTGCTAGTCGAACAGCTGCGTAGGCGTTTGTTTGATCATGAGCCATAAGCACATTGCCTCTGAGAGAAAAGAATGCCCTTTGATGTTGGCATTTTCAACACTAGATATCCGTAGTGAGGACAGACCATGAATCTTACGATCCCTGTCGGCCGAGTATGGCGTGGTAAATGCCTTCGAAGTCAGCTACAATGAAGCGCGTAGTCTTTACACGAGTGTTGTCTTGTTCCCGGGCGAGCGGGTAGAGTTATTTTTCCCAATGGCATTGAAGGTTTGCACGGCATGACTCCCCGAGAATGGTGAGTCGTAAGGTTGAATCTTGATCTTTAAACCTAGCTTCCTTGAAAGCACTTGTAGGAATAGAATGTTTAAAGCACTTTGCCGCCATCTATGAGTACTCTTTCCATACGTATGTGATTAACAAGTGGGTCAGTACCAAAAGGAAGCGCCCAGCATCTGGTATATTTGCCCACATGTCGGCTACATTAAAGGTTCTTGGTTGTTCAGACAGTTAGGCTTTAATGTCTGTATTTGGTCCATCGGACTTAGCGTTGCCATGATCCTCCTTTTTAGTAACTTTTTGTCCAACGAGTTTTTCAAGACCAACTTTGCCCAAAAATCATAGGCGACAAGTGTTTGGTGGGCTCGTTGAAGTGATGCCGAGGATCTTTGTCATTGTCTTCGTCTTCTTCCTCGGCCTTGTCCTTACGTTGGGCGTTTCTCCCTTACTTTGTTTTATTAATCTGTTTCTTAAGCCAATTTGCTCTCGAAAATTCTTGTGAATCCGCGGCACTCGCCCATGGTATGCCCTTTTCACAGGTGTTTAGGGCGATCCACGGCCTAGAATCTTCTCATATTAGGATCGAAATCTCGCTTCTTTTCTACGCTGGTGGTACCGAATGGACGCGTTGATCGTGTCTACTGCTATAATTGTTTTGTATGCGATTGTCGCGTCGTCGTTCCATTGCGACCGGTTATTGTCACGTCTACATCGTTTACGCGCATGTCTTTGCGTTGCAAATCTCTTTCTACGTCATCGTTTCTTACGAAGTTTATCCTTGTCCGGTTTCGGGCAATTGTTGCATGGCATCGTCAGACGCGAAGCGAATTCTCGGAGCTATTCGAACATCTCGTCGGTTGTAGTGGGTTGTCTTCTCAAAAGTTCTTTTCGTAGATCAATATTTCCGGGTTGTCGTAATCCATGCGAAAGGGACCGACTTCGGCTGGCGATATGTACGGAATTGTTGTCCGACTTAGCGTCGTATGTAGTGGCCGTAGCGGTTCATTTGGGTAATCGACGATCTTTGCTAGATGCGTACCCAGTGCCCGTGGCTGTGGCATGTTATTCTGTAGTTCTCCAATGAAGAGATGTCGTAGTTGAGGCCAGGCGTAGATCGGCCCCTCTCGTTGTCGTAATAACCAGTGTGTCGCCTTCGTCGAGTACGATAGGGAGGTAATTGGCCATGACGTGTTCATCCCCTCCTGCTGCTCGTACGGCTACTTCGTATAAGAGGATCCGATGCTCAGGGTCGACCTTGCCATCGTATGTTTTGATATGCAGTATCCACAGAAACTTTTGGGCAGACTACCTCTCGTAAAGATAAAATTTGAATAAGGCTTTGGTCACGAGGCATCCATGCGAGCTCGGTATCGGTTGTTGATGACTGCTCGGAGGTCATTGTCGTCATATTGTTCGTCATGATGGTAATTGAAAAGGTTGGCCATAATCTCTGTTGTCTGTGGTTGATCGTCTTCTATCATTGTGTCTACGGTGGAAATGTTTGTGAGGAAAAGAATTCCACAACTCTCCATCGTCTTCGTAGTTGTTGTAGTTAGCACCTCCCCTCTCTAGAGTGCGGGATTTGATTGCTAAGGAAACTACGCGGCCGGTTCTTTCGAGAGATGCGGCTGTGCGCGCTTGTTCCTCTCATATGGTTCACTTGAGCTTTAGCGGCTACTAGAAAATCAATCGCTTCCTCAATTTGGGGAGTTTGAGGAATGTTGGCCGTCTTGGCGGTCGATAGCAATTGCTAGATTAGCGCTTGGGGTTGTGTGAACTTGTCTTTCGTTTACAAGGTCGAAATCATCGGCGAGATTTCGCCGAAAACCTAGTCGTCCGACCATACGATCTTGGTCGGCAGCTGCACAGATTGCGGCTTCGTTTTGCCTTCCTTGTTCTCGGGCTGCGTTTCGACCCTCTCATTGTTGCCTTTGTTCGTCGGTTTCTCCATTGATGGTGACCTCGTTGTCCTTGACATGACATCTTGCTAGTTCCCTAGGGCGGGAGGAAAAGATGGGAATTCTTTGTAACTCTTGAGCGGATTTGGCCGGGTTATGGATCTCGACTGAATTTCCTCATGTTCCTGCGGGTCGGACACGGTGAGTTGTAGATGCAGGTAGTGTCGATGCGGCTTAGATGTAGCTCTTCTTCATTGTCGGAGTAGACCATCGTATGGGCGGATCCGAGAGTTCTAAGATATTGTAATAATCATCGAGTGCGGCGTGTACAGGTAACATCGCATGTTTTCTCACGGAGATGGTTGTCCGTGACTTCTTCAAAGCGCACATGGTTGTGATATATCTGCGGGTGCGTCGAAAGCGTAGCCGTCATATCGAGCGGATCGGGGATCCGGTTGTAGCTTTGAGGTAATCTGCTAAAAGTTGGTGGGTAAGAGCAATCGGCGGTGTTTGGCAACCCGTGCGGGAACGGTGATGCAACCCTTGGATCTAGGATCTTGTGATCCGATCGTTTTGTTGGCGCTTGGTACGTTGAAGGATAGTAGGTGATTCTTGCTTTGATTCAATGCGGGTAGATCCAAAGCGAGCAAAAAACTCCATGAGCCCTATCTGTTGATCATGAGTTGCTTCGAGCAGATCGGCCCAATTTTCGTGGTGGTTGATTGGTGCCTAGAAGAAAGAGGCTGGAGTTCGATAACTCGAAGCTTTGATGATGATGCTTAAATGGGGAGGCGAAGGATTTGTACCTTCATTGCTTTGTGGAGCTAGGATCGAGGGCGGACCCGATGTATGAGGTGTGCGGAGCGGTTGTCCAGTCATCGTTCCAACGGTGAAGGTGAGACGGCTTCGAAGGTCATGGAAGCCGGGAAGGAAACCATCTTGATCGACGTGAAATCTCGGTCATAACGCGCACCCTTACAGCGCGCCCTTTGTCGGCGAAATATCGGCGATGGTCAGGCCCGGGTATGCACGACCGGTAATGGATTGGCGGAAGGCGCACGAGATTGCGAGCAAGACGTAAAAGGGGAGCAATCACACGCGAGGTTTACCCGGGTTCGGGCCGCAAGGATGCGTAAAACCCTAGTCCTGCTCTGTTTCGATTATGATGTGGATGTATGGTACGTGCGTTATGCCTGTTCTCCCCCCCAGCAGGGGGTCCTTGCTCTCCTTATATATTTTGCGGGAGCAAGGTTACAAGTCGGAACACTAGCCTATCTTGGTACTAAGTTTATATACTTTACAAGTCTAAACTTTCCTATCTCAGCTAGGTCTTGTCCTCCTTGTCGGTCTTCGATATTCTTACTGTTTTAGGCTGTCCGACCCGGCTGGCGTCGGTCTTGAAGCTTGATGGGCCCGGCTGGCGATAGCATGTCGGCCCAAACTGGGCCGTGAGGGTATATGGAGTTTATACCTCCACAACGACCTTCCGACGAAGCGGAGACGCCGCGGCAGTCCGGAGTCCCTTGGTGGCGATGGCGTTCTGTTGAGGGCGCGGGCGTGCCCGGCTCGGCGGCCGAGCCAGAATCGTTGCGGCCGGCGTGGACATCTCGGGGCTGCGCGTCGTCTGCTGAGGCAAAGCCCGGCGGCGGCAGTCGCGGCGTCGAGCTCGGGCCTCCGCCGCGTCCGTCGCGGGACCTCGACCACGTCCCGTGGGAGGTCCGCTCCGTGTGTTGTTTCGTTGCGGCGGGCGTAGACGAGCAGCGGCTTAGCCCGCCCGAGGCCCTCGGCGCGCCGTCTTGGCCTGCGTGCCCACGCGAAAGGCGCAGCGGCTTCCGGCGCGGAAGGCTCCTCCAAGGCCTCCGGGCGGCGTGTGCACTGCGCCGGTGGGCTTTGGGCACAGCCCCAGGGTGGGGGCCACCGGCTCCGGGTGGCCCCGTCGGTGTGGCCCCGCGCGTTGTCGTCGGCGGCGGCGGGCCTTCAAGAATTGCAGCCCGGGCGACGTCCCTCCAAGTGGCCACCGGATCCGGATCAGGAGAGGGTGACCCAATGCCCGAGCCCTCGATTGGAGGCTTGATCGATGCTCCAGCCGTGGGGCGAGCAGACCGCGGCCGCCAAACCTTGGACACTTGGGTGGCGCTAGCCGTTTCTGCTTCCTCTTCCGTTTGCAACCACGGCGCCGGCGTGACTGCGGCCGCTGGCGGGGGAGGGTCGGTCCCGGCCTCGCCCCCGCACCCGTAGGGAAGTGGTCGTCGCCCTTTCATCGTTGGCACCAACTCCCATGTCGCGCCTTGGTCGAGCGGCGTGCCGGGCGGCGCCGCGGCGCCCTCCGGCCTCTCGCCGGTCCAGCGCAAGGTGGCCAAGGCGTGGCGCGGAGGCATCGCCGGGATAGGTTGCC